>OX352726.1:1207500-1817278 GCA_947095575.1 Electrophaes corylata | reverse complement strand
ACGTAAAGCGACTGTCGTAAACTCCCGAGGTTTTTACAAGTTACTTAGATAAGTTATATCATAAGAAACTGCCCAAATTCATAGTAAAAAAAACGAGTGTGCTTTAGATAGATAGATAACACTTTATTGTACACAAGGATACATTATACATCTAGGCGTAAACAAATAAAGTGCAATAGGCGGCTTTATCGCTGAAAGCGATTTCTTCCAGGCAACCATAGCACGGAAAGTAATTGAATACAACAGTAATGGACGGCGGCGCACAAGTGTGGTAAATAGAAATGCTTACATAAAAACTACCACACGACTGAAGTAAAACTTTGATATACGAAACGTAACTGGCTACGAGAGAAAGAGAGAAAGAACAGTGCTTTCATACCCTCTATGGTAGTGTTAAACGTTTAACGCAACTTTGTTAGAAGTCGTATAAGAAGTATTACTTCAATAAATAGTTACACGACTGTAATTTCCAGGCACATATCTATTCGAGATTGTTTATGACTGTCTAATCGGGGTTGTCAGAGGTACGTCTAGAAACCAAGTATCAAAACTTATTACGACATAAAGATCGAAAAAGGACCAGGGGTACACATAGCTAAACTCAATTAATTTTATTTCAGGATTTTATATCTATTGAAGCTTTTTTAATTCAAGAATTTAAATTTTTATTTTACAAGCAAAAAGCTTTGTTTTGTGTTATTTTTAAGTGGCTGTGTTCGTGTTAATAAAATCGTGCAAAGTTGGTGTATTCAAATGTATTAAATCTTGTGTATCATACAGCCTATAAAACAGTTATTGGCATTAGATTTTTTAGCAAAATGCACACTCAAACATTGTGAGGAAAGTCAGGGGGATAAGCTAGTATCGAATGTTTGTAAGAGTGATATGCTTTTAAGGGTTCTCATACCCAAAGGGTAAAAAGGAACCCTATTAAGTATTGAAGTGTGTTAGGCTTTCAAACGCAAATTGAAATCTAATTAGCCAAGGTACTACCACTCAAAATGCAAAAATTCAAAATGTCAAAAATCCTATTTCATCTAATTATCTAAACTTACCTACTTAATGTAGCCTATTTTATCCTCTCTTAACGTTTTACGATTTCATGATAATTTTTTTATAGCACTAAAACTAAAACGTGAAATTTTTACTTAGGTAATTTAATTTTAATGATTAAAAACCGGTTAATTGCTAACTTAACCGGTTTTTAAATAAATAACATGATATTTAGTTCGATAACCGGTTTTTAAAACAGCTGTCGCTTCTAAACAGTTTTTACCCGTGGCGGTCCAATCGTATCTTTAGAAGTGGGCACAGAAAAACTTCGCTGTGTTTTAAAAAGCATTCTAGCTGATGTCTATAAGATTGAAAAGCAGTGCAAGGCCGCATGCAACATAACAATTTACATCACAACGTCATTTAAATAACAATGATTAGTAAATTATTATTTGCGTCATATTCGTTATTAAAAACAAATGTTTAAAATATTTATTATTTCATGACAAACATAAAAACGGTTAAACAAAACCGGTTAATATTGTCAAGACAGAATAACAGTTTTTGGTACAAAACGGTTAAATCGTATAACCATAGCAAAAGTTATAACGGATAGGATCGCGTAGCGTGCGCAGGGATGAAGAGTGTTATTTTAATGCATACGAACGAAACACGATTCATGTCCAATAAAGTAGCGTGTAAACAGACCAACAGTGTGAATAACAGTAGATATGAAGACGATAGTTGAATATTACTGGAAGGAAAATAAGTATTAGTTGTTTGAATCTGAATGAAAGACCGTAGAAAAGGTTTATACCATACATATTCGTCAAAGTCGCACACACAGTCACATGGTATATCATTTTTATGGTAATAAACAGATAAATACTTTTTTTTTCTCCAAAATTAAATTTATTATTAAAAAAGACATAGCTAGACACAAACTCAGATTTTTGTATGGTCTTTCATTCAAGGAAAATTAGAAGAAGGAAAGTAACAGTATTTCAACTAAAATTCTTTTAGAGCTTGTCTCACTGTGTTAATAACACGATTTTAAATATTTTATACAAACATTTAATAAAATGGTACATGTATTTGTAGTAACATAGTTGCACAAATAGCTAGTCACGTTTGCTGTTCAAGTAAAATGTGAATAGGTATCACGTCGGGGTCACCAAAAAAAAAATCAGAAAATAGTGAAACAAGCCCTATTTCTTTCAATATGTCAACAATGATTCATAAATATTTCATAAATGGCACGATCTCACACACAAAAGCCTATTTCTTTTACTATCAAATAAAACGCTAAAAGCCAATTTGTTGATCTGATTGGGAAATGAATATATCAGAAACTGTCAAAATGATTATAAGAAAATGATTATAAAATATTATTTATTTTATCCAGAACTAAAACGATTAACAACTTTCCATAGAAAATAAGATCATAATTTTACTTTAGTTTCCCAAAACAGATTATGTATTCGTTCATTGATAAAACCAAAAACTTTTCTTTTTTAAACTGCCATTCGTTTTCTAAACATCGACAAATTTAACATTATTGCAATGATCTTACCGCACCACCTCGATATGTTTTTATTACTATTTGATGACAGACAGACGAGATAAATAATTTTGCACAAAATAACAAAACAGATTTTCTAATCATGATTCAAATTAAAAACCAGTTAACCGGTTTTCGTGATTCACATACAAAAAAATATCGGTTTAACTATCACTCAGTGTCTTATAAACCTATTTTTTTATATAAACCAGTTAACAAGAAAACAGGTTTTTAAATATATCGCACATCATATTCTAAAACCGGTTTTCTACAAACGCTCTTAGCAGACGAGCTCTGTGAGGTTGGTATACCCAGCTGTAACTGCTCAACATCTGGTGTGGTACATAATTTAACACAAATACTTAACGGATAGTGCGGTAAGTTTAAACTTAAATTATAATTAAATAACGGTTAATAATATAGATATGATGAACAATAACTAATGTTAGATATTACCTGATGTGATATACTGGCCAAATGCGGACTGTGTCCGCCGCTGCCAGATTGTTGCATGGTGGGAGATTTACCTACACACAAATTTATAAACTAGTAAAAAAGATGCCGTTACAATAAAACTTTTAAAAAAATATTAAAAACTGACCAGTGAACTGACTGAGTCTTCTATCTATCATCATCATGTCATCGTGTCATCATGTCATTGTGTCATTGTGTCGTCGTGTCATCATGTCATCGTGTCATCATGTCATCGTGTCATCGAGTCATCGTGTCATCATGTCATCCGCGACACGGCCACACGATTAAGGCGGTGGTACTCGCCAACGACCTTGAGGAGTCTGTCCATACTGAGTTGCACTGCCGCCCGTCGCCCGCACAGGGACCCGCGCGCATTCCATTTCATATCGCATTCAAGAAATAATTATTTGTAGCCTAATGAATTATTAGTTCGAACTGCCAATTGTTCACTTTGTGATAAATACTTTGACAAATATTTGTGTGAAAAAAAAATACTAAAAATCAATACCGTTTAGAAGAAATAACTAAATTTAAAATAAAAATTGCTTCACTTTGGATATTTTTTTCATATAGTAATAATATAGTTAGAATTATTTCAATTGTTCAAATTAAAATTTAGTCTTTAATAAGTAATATATATTTTTTTTGGACATTTATACTCACTCATCAAAGAGAAATAACACGGAGAAAACCTCTCGTTGGCGGATACCACCTCCTTAAGATGTGTGTACTGACAGAGGTGAGTGGAATTACAACATCAAGTGGAATAAGGGTAGGAAGATGCTGATGATCTTACCACCATGCGCTGAATAAATGGCCGCTTGATCAAGCACATCCCAAGACTTCTGTCGTCTGCTTTGGCAGGAAGACTGAGATGGAGAAGGCTGGATTAGCATTGACGACTGAAAATATATTATTACAATTGTAAGAATCTAAGTCACACGTGTTTAGCTATATATTTAACTAGTAGAATAGAATAGAATAGAATATACGTTTATTTAGCATAGGCAAATTCACAATATTTAACAATGGCAAACACACACAAGCCCGACTTGATAAACAGGTATAGGTAGGCAGATTCTATTACCTAACATCAGTAAAATAGAAAAAAAAAAAGAAATGTATCCCATCGGCTCATGTGTCAGCAGTAGGTCCCTATGCTAAAATGGTGTTCAGCTCAGCATTAATCTTGGGTGTACTACCACTCAACGCTGACGCTGACGATGTAGTAGTCCCGGCTTCGCACGGGTTTTAGTAAGGATAACTAATTTTTTTCAAAATATAATATAGCCTATGTCACCCGGGGATAGTGTAGCTTCCCAACGGTGAAAGAATTTTTTAAATCGGTCCAGTAGTTTCGGAGTCTATTCAATGTAAACAAACAATAAAATAATAATAATAATGCTGGACAGTCCACACAGCATCATCTAGCCCCAAGCTAAGCAGAGCTTGTGTTATGGGTACTAGATGACTGATATACTTAATACAATACATTACATATATAGATATTTTTTATTATACATAGAAAACACCCAGAACACCCGGAATAAATATTTGCAGATCGTACAAATATTTATCCCAAGGCGGGAATCGAACCCGCAACCTCTGCGTCGCAGGCGGACATTCGCCCACCGCGCCACTCGGTCGTCAAAACCAAAAAAAATCTTTCCTCTTTATAATATTAGTGTAGAAAAAGTTCCAAGATGCAGTATTACCTGGTGGCTTAGTTCCAGGTTAGGACAGTAGTGGTCACAGTTCTCCGGGAGCCATTTGGGAAGGGAGTGCTTCACGTGGCACCGAGATCTAACTTCCTCACTCACGCATACTAATGCTGTAAAAAAAACTTATTAACGGAAAATAATCCAATTAAATATAGAAGTAGAGCTTTTAGTGAAGGGCTCGTCCTGAGAAGTACTACCACCATGTCTGTTCCTGTGTATGAGCAGCTTGTTGTATTCCGGTTTGAACGGTGTGGGTGCCGGTGACATTAAGGCAACACCTGTATGCCTTAGGTTGATGAACGCAGAGCAATGCAGACAATGTGTGTTAAAGGTGATGGCTACCACTTAACATGAAGTGTGCCATCTGATCTGTTTGTATTATCAGCAAGTGGTATAAAAACCGAAACTTTACTTCATTAAAAAATCAAATTTACTTCATTATCTACTGCTATCTTTTAACCTGACCAAGACGACGATGGCGGGACGACATCATGGGAATTGCGGGTGCAACGTGGACTAGATTAGCCCAAAATAGAAAAATATGGAAAGGGTTGGAGGAGGCCTTTGCCCAAAAATGGGCGTCTCAAGAAAACAATAAATAATACAATTTAGGAGATATATTTAAATAATTAATACTAATAATAACATACGATAATTTTAATACTTAATTGAGAAATAAAATGGCTTAATAATAATAAATCTTTTAACCTTCTGTTATAATATATTATGTTCTTGGTATGATTGCCTTAACATATTTTCTGTCTTGCAATTAAGATAGATAATAGAAAACACTTTATTGCACACCACATATTATGAATTTACATATAACACACAAAAAAAAAATTAAGTTAGATTGGCACCACACTGGAGCTTCATTATTTACATTATTATTAATTTGTAAATAAATGAATAAATAAATAAATACATACATATATAAACAAATAAATAAATAGTAATAAATTAAATTTAGCTAGATCCGGTGGACCCCCTGCATCTACATTACATCGACTGCATCCGACTGACCCTGCATCGACATGGTCTGGGTTCGACTCCCAGTTCGGAACTATCCATTTTTTTCCCAATTTACTTATAAATAGTCTTTATTTATTTATTTATTTAACACTTTATTGCACAGTTATTAAAAACAAGTGTACAAAAGGCGGGCTTAATGCTATGAGCATTTTCTAAAAAATAAATAAATGTTATAATATATATATATGTTATGTATGATTATGTAGGTAATTTAGGCACTTATCTTTAAGTTTATTTTTAAGTTAGCACGCCAACCTTTATTAAACTACCTTTAAGGTTGGCAGGTAGAAAATGCTCACAGCATTAAGCCCGCCTTTTGTACACTTATTTATAGTAGGTAATTGTGCAATAAAGTGTTAAATAAATAAATAAATAGTGAATGCTGGACATACCTGTGAGATAAGCAACCGTAGCACTAGCGCAGTGGAACTTGTCCTGTCTTGGTGCTGCTAGTGCGAGCATAGCGGCTAGTACCCGGCATGTTCGAGACACAGTGCCGCCCAAGGGATGCCGGTATCCTTTTATAAGGTGACCCACCAGGGCGAAGTGGAAGTTTGAACGGAAACTGAGGATCAAATAATAAAATTTTACAATCTAAACCAATTAGTGTACCAATCTGTATTTTTATCCGTGAAGTGGGGCACTGGTGACCCGTAACACAGGTTTTCAGCCTATCTCGGGCACCAGTCTCACACAAAACAGGTTTTTCTACATTTATACCACCAAAATTGTACCCCTTACACTAAGAACCTTTTGTGTTTGAGAAAATAAATGAGTTATATTATTATTATTATATTAATTATTATGAACTAACAATCCATCCTGGCTTCTAAAAAAAGTATAATATAACCTATGTCACCCGGGGATAGTGTAGCTCCCAACGGTGAAAGAATTTTTCAAATCGGTCCAGTAGTTTCGGAGCCTATTCAATGCAAGCAAACAATCAAATCTTTCCTCTTTATAATATTAGTGTAGAAATAATACTTGCGTATGGAACTTAAAAAGCACAGCTTCACATCCAAAGAGCCACATGTGGTTAGCGAGACGCAGGTTGCCGACCCCTGCCTTATAATGTTGGACAATCCACACAGCATCATCTAGCCCCAAGCTAAGCAGAGCTACTTAATACAATACATTACATACACATATTTATTATCATTCATAGAAAATACTCAGAACACCCGGAATAAATATTTGCAAGGAAATTTTAAATTTCGCGAGGAACTGGCGCTTAGATTCACCTAGATTTAAGACGTTTCAAGATGATCTCTGCGGATATTACTGAATAAATGAACTTTGACTTTGATTTTTGCAGATCGTACAATCATTTATGCCGAGGCGGGAATCGAACCCGCAACCTCCAGCGTCGCAGGCGGACATTCACCTGCCACGTCACATCGGTTGTCAAACTAACCTGAGTCCCACAGCGTGGTCCAATTGTTTAAAATGCCATTCCAAAGGTTCCCTCGTCTCCATTAGAACTTGTTCAAACGGCTGTAATAAAACATTGTCAGTTAATATTCAAAACTTTCGGCCGCTCGCAGCTTCACCCGCGTGGCTGTGGGTTCTCGGTGGGGATCGAACCCATCACCTACAGCGCAGTAGGCAGGGCTACTACGAACTGAGCTGTGATGTCTGTCACAAATACAGTTGAATACAAAGGAAAACCTGATAAATCTGTCACGTATGGAATAAATACGTATAATATATAAGGGTATGTACAGTCAGCTACACTAGAATGTATACAATTTGTAACTGTCAAAATGGTTTCACAGCGGTGCTAAAATATTTCCACGCCAATTATTAAAAACTAGTGGCCGCTCGCAGCTTCGCCCGCGTGGCAGTTTTTTCCCGTTCCTGTTATTTTTTCGGGATAAAAAGCAGCCTATATGTTAATCCAGGTTACTATCTATATTTATTCTAAATTTCATTCAAATCGGTCCACTGGTTAGAGCGTGAAAGAGTAACAAACATTCGTCTATCCATACTTACAAACTTTCGCGCTTATAATATTAGTAGGATTCTTAGTATCTATGTAATTACTTCAAGGTTTTTTTACACGTCTGTTGATGATGAACATAAAAATAAATAAATAATGCTGGACAGTCCACACAGCATCATCTAGCCCCAAGCTAAGCAGAGCTTGTGTTATGGGTACTAGATGACTGATATACTCAATACATTACATATATAGATATTTTTTATTATACATAGAAAACACCCAGAACACCCGGAATAAATATTTGCAGATCGTACAAACATTTATCCCAAGGCGGGAATCGAACCCGCAACCTTCTGCATCACAGGCGGACAATCGCCCGCCGCGCCACATCGGTCGTCAAATGTTTATTAGTAGTATTAGATCTCTTAGTGAAGGGTTCTGGGGAAGTACTAACACCATGTCTGTACCTGGCTGTGAGCAGCGCAGCGTGTTCCGGTTTGAAGGGTGTGGGTGCCGGTGTAATTACAGGCACATGAGGCAACACCTGTATGCCTCAGGTTGATGACGCAGACGACGACGATAGTCTTCTGTAACCCCCTTGCGAGGGGACAGGGGTGGGCCTCGTTTTTCAACTTTACCCAGGCAATCAACGCCAGGGGTAACGACCCGTGGGCAATACCGTCTTTACCATAAGGGCACACGGGGCCCGTGCCCAGGGCCCCCATTCTCAGGGGGCCCCGTAGGACCGACAATTTCTCTCACACTTATTCTCAAAACATTTTTATCGCGCACGCTCCACTTTTTTCATAAATCAGTAATCTTATTACAAGGTATATACTACGCCATTATATCTATGTATGCATCATATTTATCGGCAAATATTTGTAATGAATTTATTAATTTAATGGGTCAGCAAGTTTTGAAAACCATTGTCAAAGAACTTAAATCAGCAAAGTACTACTCTATCAGCGTAGATTCTACGCCAGATCTGTCCCACGTTGACACGTTTTTTTTCATACTGTATTTGATTACCTACAATAAATGGTCATGCTTAGTAAATAAATGTTGTTATAACTAGCTTTTTTTACTTTCCAAAAGGGCCCCAAATTCATGTGTGCCCAAGGGCCCCAGCCTAGTTTAAGACGGCTCTGCCCGTGGGTAATGAGGTTTCGCCTGACGGCGGTGCTCCCTGATGCTAGCCTTAACCTAATACACAAAATTATTGTTTTTTTTTTTTTTATTTGGACGCAGAGTGATGCATCATAAGGGCACGTTTATGAGCGTGGCCTGCGAGACAATACTCTGTTATAGGTAATGGTAACCACTTAACATGTGAACCATCTGCTTGTTCTATTAACAAGTCACATAAAAAAAAGCACTTTAAAAACTAACAAATTTTTTTAAGTTGTCAACTCTGTTAAGTACCTTGTGCTCGAAATGTCCGTGTGAGTCCAACGTGTGCAGGTTCTGTTCCATGAGGGCGAGTCCAGCCGCATATAATGTAGGCTCGTCCAATTGTAGCACAGATAATGCAACCCAGAACAAGAACTTATGGATTGGTGATGCCTGAAATTCAATGTAATAAATTTAGAATAAATAATAATAAATAATGCTGGACAATCCACACAACATCATCTAGCCCCAAGATAAGCAAAGCTTGTGTTATGGGTACTAGATGACTGATATACTTAATACAATACATTACATACATAGATATTTTTTATTATACATAGAAAATACCCAGAACACCCGGAATAAATATTTGCAGATTGTACAAACATTTATCCCAAGGCGGGAATCGAACCCGCAACCCCTGCGTCGCAGGCGGACATTCGCCCGCTGCGCCACATTGGTCGTCAAACTTAATTAAACTCCACACTGAGGAAAATTAAAAGCCAAAAGTGCCGTTATTACGGCGATTTTGTTCGAATGAAGGCAAAACGACCAAACGTAACAACGAACAGAAACGCCTTATAAAGTTGTTCCGGTCGTTCTGTGTAAGTGTAATAGACGGTGTCATTTTGACGTATTCACTTTGAAAGGTAAAAACTAACGTAAGCGTTACAAACTCGCCCAGCGTTCAACAACACTTCAACAACAATTCAACAGTGTAAGACTTTTTTAACCTTAGACTCGAAATCCATTTTTTTCAGTGCATGTTCGGTAAAAAAGAATATAAAATAATTGTGGACATTTTTATACAACATAATCTAGCCTCAAATAAAGCATAGTTTAACCATCGATGCGGCGCGACGATCGAGGTTGCCGGTTCGAATCCCGCCTTGGGATAAATGTTTGTACGATCTGCAAATATTTATTCCGGGTGTTCTGGGTATTTTCTATGTATAATAAAAAATATCTATGAATGTACTGTATTATGTATATCTAGTACCTATCTAGTACCCATAACACAAGCTCTGCTTAGCTTGTGGCTAGATGATGCTGTGTGGATTGTCCAGCATTATTATTATTATAATATAACTGAGCTGTGACGACTGTCAAGGCTGGCAATGACTGTGTGAGAGCATCGAGAGCACTGATGGTCTAGTGGTAACAATAACCTTCGGATCTTAAGCTCGTGGGTTCGTTTTGTCGATAAAAATATCTGCTTTCTGCGCTTTAGGTTGTAGGAGGCCGCAAAGAGGCATACTACAAACTGTTTCGTGAACTTACCGGATACAAAAGAGGCTGTAATCTCGTGAGGCACATAATGATAGCTTCGAGAAGCGCAAGGTCATTGAACGACTCTAACGCTTTCACAAGAATACGTAACAGTTGCTTCATGTCGTCATCGCTCACGTTTTTACCTGAAAATTATATTTTCTGTTGAAAAAATTGTTTGAGTTCCGTACCCAAAGGGTAAAACAAGAACCTATTACTAAGACTCCTCTGTCTGTCTGTCCGCCTGACACCAGGCTGTATCTCATGAACCGTGATAGTTAGAGTTGAAATTTTCACAGAAGATGTATTTCTGTTGCCGCTATAACAACAAATACTAAACAACAGAATAAAATAAATATTTAAAGGGCTCTCATAATGGTACAGAGTCCTTCGTGCGCGAGTCCAACTCGCACTTGGCCGATTTTTTTTGTACAACTTGCTGAAGGTACAAGCAGACGGCCCAGCCTGATGTTAAGTGGTTGACATCGCTTATAACAAGGTATTGCCTCGTAGGTACATCAACCTGAGGCATACAGGTATTGCCTCATGTGCCTGTAATTACACCGGCACCCACACCCTTCAAACCGGAACACGCTGCGCTGCTTGACGGCAGGAATAGGCATGGTGCTAGTACTTTCACGGACAAGTCTTTCACTAAAACTCTACTACTACTAAATACATATATTTTTCACTAGCGGCTCGTCCCGGCTTCGCACGGGTTTTAGTAAGGATCCCAAATTTTTTTGAAAATGTAATATAGCTTATGTCACCCGGGGATAGTGTAGCTTCCCAACTGTGAAAGAATTATTCAAATCGGTCCAGTAGTTTCGGAGCCTATTCAATACAAGCAAACAAAGTTTTCCTCTTTATAATATTAGTATGATATAGGAAAATAAATTGGTGTACAACCGTAAATAAGAGTTTGAATATACTTACTGATGCATCCAAAGACGATCAAGGCTCGAGGTTGGAGTGCTGGGTTGAAGCAAAATGCAAAACTCTTCGCCAGCGATGTCCTGATAAATAAAACTGCACCTTAGTTGCCTGAAGATAGATTTTAGTCAAGTCGATAAAAAAAGTAATCGGTCGTTAGTTTTGAAAAAAAAAGATGGGGTTTCTCTTTAAAACCTAAGGGAAATATTTTCCTTCAAATCAGGATTCCACATCATCATCATCAGCCTGTAGAAGTCCACTGCTGGACATAGAATTCCAGATACATATTACATGTGCAATTTTGGTGGTGCTTATCCAACATTACTTGAGGTACATTTTCCCCTTTCCCAAAATCCGTCCACATGTAACGTTACAGCAAACTTCGTCCCTTTTCCCCCTATTTTTCCCCCAAGTAAAATAGCATTCCTATTGTAACTTACCAAGTCTGCAGCCAATCACAGTCCGGTACATCTCCCTGACAAGCCTCCATAATCTCTAACAGCGCGTCAGTGATAGTCTCTAGGCTCTGCAGGGGCAGTCTCTCCCGGTCGGTGTGCGCGCTAGGGGCGGGGACAGAGGACACGGTGGCTGGCACGGGCACGCTACTACTAGACCGCGTGCCTGTTGATTCATTCATTTTACGCAAGTGTAACTTACCAAGTCTGCAGCCAATCACAGTCAGGTACATCTCCCTGACAAGCCTCCATAATCTCTAACAGCGCGTCAGTGATAGTCTCTAGGCTCTGCAGGGGCAGTCTCTCCCGGTCGGTGTGCGCGCTAGGGGCGGGAACAGAGGACACGGTGGCTGGCACGGGCACGCTGCTACTAGACTGCGTTCCTGTTGATTCTGTAGGCGCGTGGGAGTGTTCCGAGTACCTGATTGTAAGCATTACTCTTAGTTGAAGCGTAGCGTGTGCTGTCTTTTGAACTTCTGTTGTATATTAAGATCTTGGTATAATTGCCTTAACATGTTTTTTTGTCTTGCAATCACCTTAAGTTAGATTGGCACCACGCTGGAGTTTCATTATTTACATTATTATTACTTTGCAAAAGGATCATACAAAAAAACGGTAGGAACCAAGCCGTAAGTTTCTTGCCGGTTCTTCTAGGCTTGGTCGCGAGGAACTGGCGCTTAGATTCACCTAGATTTAAGACGTTTCAAGATGATCCCTGCGGATATTACTGAATAAATGATTTTTGACTTTGACTTTGACCTGTACATTACTTTTTTTGGGAAAACCATTGGTACAATCTTAAATATATAACTCAAAGGTGACTGACTGACATAGTGATCTATCAACGCACAGCCCAAACCACTGGACGGATCGGGCTGAAATTTGGCATGCAGGTAGATGTTATGACGTAGGCATCCGCTAAGAAAGGATTTTGATTAATTCTTCCTCCAAGGGGATAAAATAGGGGATGAAAGTTTGTATGAAAACTTTGTCAATTTTAAACCGATCGGGCTGAGACTTTGCATGCATAAAGCTACTATGATTTTATCCCGAAAAATAACGGAAAGGGGAAAAAACTGCCACGCAGGTGAAGCTGCGAGCGGCCGCTAGTACAATATAATCTAAGTTTTTTTTATACAATAATAATAATAATAATGCTGGACAATCCACACAGCATCATCTAGCCCCAAGCTAAGCAGAGCTTGTGTTATGGGTACTAGATGACTGATATACTTAATACAATACATTACATACAAACATATTTTTTATTATACATAGAAAATACCCAGAACACCCGAAATAAATACTTGCAGATCGTACAAACATTTATCCCAAGGCAGGAAACGAACCCGCAACCTCCTGCGTTGCTGGCGGACATTCACCTGCCGCGCCACATCGGTCGTCAACCTATGTCTATCACACAAATGTTTGATCTCAATGGGGATCGAACCTACAGCGCAGAAGGAAAAATGGTTACTAACCAGTCGGAGCCGTGTCGGTTATAAGGGCTCCGGAACGCGGTCACCGCAGCTGATTTAACCTTCGATATTCCAAACATTTGGTAGAACTTAGGCAGTCCAAACTCGTCGAGAGACAATCTTAGCACACGTTGGGTTTCCTCTGAAAAATGACTCTTATTATAAAGTTATTAGAACTCACTTAACAAACACCTATTTAATTTGGGTGTTACAGACAGTCCATTGTACAGAGGTTGCATGGGCACTTAAGAAACTTCCGCACATGTACTCTTGGAGTGCAGTAGTGTGGCAACGTCACGTGCATGCCACCTCGGAACACCTAGGGAGCCTTCACCAGCATCAGCGAGCTGCTGGCTTTCCTGGAGGACATCGGGTGGCTGGGCTAGCAACCACCACCCATCACGCAAAAAGGGCCCACCAGCGGCCTAGTTGCGGAAAAAGTCCGCTCACCAAGTACCAAGTAATGTTTTTAGAGAGTTTTTTTAAGTAACACAAAGTTGGGTCAATTGATCAGCGCATTGCAAGTAGGTTACCTAACATTGTGCTCCATCTGTTGGACAATCACTCTTATTACAAGTGTCATAGAGACTAATTTTGAGTATATGTGAAGGAAACCGGGGTCACCAGTGTATTATGCTTTTAGTTTAACAAACTTATGTTATATTTACTAATGACTTCATATTTATAATTATAATTAAATAAAATAAATATTTCTGGTCATTTTTACACAACACCATCTAGCCCCAAACTAAGCATAGCTTATACTATGGGAACCAGATGGCTGATAGAATACTTATATACTTTTTTTTGTAAATATGTAACATGCTTAGAATACAATATAACACCCAGACACAGAAAAAACATTTACGTTCATCATATAAATGTTTGCTCTCTCACTACTCAGCGTCCATCAACCTGAGGCATACAGATGTTACCTCATGTGCCTGTAATGTCACCGGCACCCACACCCTTCAAACCGGAACACAGCAAGCTGCTTGGCGGCAGAAATAGGCATGGTGCTAGTACTTCCCCGGACGAACCCTTCACTAAGAGCTCTACTACTGCTGCGGCTAGAACACCGAAGAGTTACCTGAGAAACTAGGCGTGGTACAAGTACACAATGAGTGTATAATGTTGATGACGAGGCCGTGTGTGGCTGCCCGCATGCTGACCGTGCCGCTGCAGACCAGGAATGTCACCGTGTGGAATAAATAGGGTAGGTGCCGCGCCACGTCCAAGCAGTTGTTGAAAGATAACATTAGCTGTGGAAGAATTAAATATATAGGTACAGATTATCCCAGTAGTTGGAAAATATGAGGAGCAATAGGTTAATATGGACGTGCCATGAAGAGATACCATAATATGGACATGCCATGAAGATATTTTGGATAGAAACGGGATATTTACCATGACTTTTGAGTTTGATTGTTTCCCGATATTTCGGCACAGTTGCATGCGCCATGATCACGGGTCGAACTACCCGACCCACCCGACCGACGGGGGGTTCGACCCGTGATCATGGCGCATGCAACTGTGCCGAAATATCGGGAAACAATCAAACTCAAAAATCATGGTAAATATCCCGTTTCTATCCAAAATATTGATCAAAACCATGATAGTTTAAAAAGTTATGCCATGAAGAGATACCATTTAACGAGAGGGTTAGATATGAATGGATATAAGAGTAGAGGAAGGCCAAAAGATGGATAGATTGTGTGTAAGATGATATGCATAAGAAAGGAGTGACTCAGTAGATGACGGATGAGAGGAAAGTCGAGAGAAAAAACAAATGTGCGTGAAGTCCCTCCGCGCGGAAGAAGTGAAACTTCGTAATGTTAAATAAGAAAAAAAATGTATACTACGCGCATGCGTTCAAGTGCCACGCATTCACTCTCGCTCTGTCTCTCTCTATTCCCCCTCCATGGTAGTGTTAAACGTTTAACGCAACCTTGTTGGAAGTCGCATTAGAAGTTTCACTTCAAAACCAGTTGTACCGACCCCGTGTCCCATAAATCGACGCTAAGCCGAAAACGGGTGATAGACCAAGTCATAATAGTTATTAGATTCAACCTAAGAATATGGATTCAACCCCCACTGCATTCATCAACAGCCTGCAGAAGTCCACTGCTGGACTTAAGCCTCCGGACGTTTACAGGAAGAACTGATTTTTTTTTATTAGACTGGCCTCTCAGCTCAGTTTGTAGTAGCTCTGCCTTCTGTGCTGTAGGTGGTGGGTTCGATCCCCACCGAGAGCAAACATTTGTGTGATGAACATAGATGTTTGTTCTCTGTCTGGGTGTTATATTGTATTCTAAGTATGTATTTACAAAAAAAAAAGTAAATAAGTATTCTATCAATCATCTGGTTCCCATAGTACAAGCGATGCTTAGTTTGGGGTTAGATGATGTTGTGTAAAAATGTCCACAAATATTTAAAAAAAAAAAAACAAAATTTATGCTGCTGCCAGTAGAACAAGCATGTCCCATTTAATGTTAAGTGGTATCCTTTAAAAAATCATTACCTCATAGATTCGAGAACCTTTATTCCCCAGCGGTTGTCGGTTCTACGAGCTATATGTCAAAAAAAAGTCAAAAAGTCAAAAATCATTTATTCAGTAATATCCGCAGGGATCATCTTGATACGTCTTAAATCTAGGTGAATCTAAGCGCCAGTTCCTCGCGACCAAGCATATGACCTGCCCATTGCCACTTCAACTTATTCTAATAGCTGTGTCGGTGACTTTGGTTTGTCTACGGATTTCCTCATTTCTGATTCTATCTCGTAGTGAAACTCCTGCATTATTATAATTATTTTTGCAGCTGGAATAGACATGGTGGTAGTACTTCCCCGGACGAATTCCTCACTATGATCTCTACTATTACTTACCAAGTATCGAGCCAGTATAGCAATATCATCCCACATCATATGCTGCTCTAGCATAGCGGTGGGCGAGTGACATGTCTTGTCTACAACCTGCAATCAAATCCACTGACTCCAGTTTTTTGTTACAAATAAATAAATATAAATAATGCTGGACAATCCACACAGCATCATCTAGCCCCAAGCTAAGCAGAGCTTGTGTTATGGGTACTAGATGACTGATATACTTAATACAATACATTACATATATAGATATTTTTTATTATACATAGAAAACACCCAGAACACCCGGAATAAATATTTGCAGATCGTACAATATTTATCCCAAAACGGGAATCGAACCCGCAACCTCTTGCGTCGCAAGCGGACATTCGACCGCCGCGCCACATCGTTCGTCAATAATGCCAATAATATTTATTAATTGCTTTTGAATTAGATCTACACTCTAAAAATAATTTTGGAGTTTTAGATTTGTTAGGCCAATTATCATCCGATTAGAAAAAAAAAGTAAAAACAAAAAGCTAGAAAATAAAATAAATAAAACATAATAAAAACGAAGATGAATGACAAGCTACAACACAAAATGCTTCAGCAATAAAATCGAGCGTATCAGATTTATATATAACTAGCGGTCCGTCCCGGCTTCGCACGGGTTTTAGTAAGGATCCCTAATTTTTTTGAAAATGTAATATAGCCTATGTCACCCGGGGATAGTGTAGCTTCCCAACGGTGAAAGAATTATCCAAATCGATCCAGTAGATTCGGAGCCTATTCAATACAAACAAACAAATCTTTCCTCTTTATAATATTAAGTATGATAAATACTGACATCATTTAAATATAATAATTTATTTTATGACGGATGTCAGTATATACAAATATTTACATATTTCTGCCTTTTGATGTAGAAACGTTAGGTCCATGGGGTCCAGAAGCGTGGCTTCTATTCAAAGAGTTATCCAAAAGACTGGTGGATGTGACTCACGATCAAAGGGCTGGCGCTTATCTTGGACAGAGAATTAGTTTAGCTATCCAAAGAGGTAACGTTGCCAGCCTTTTGGGTACACTTCTTGCGGCCAGTGGTTTAAATCCTGTTTTCTATCAATTATAAAGACCCGCAGTTAGAAAACAGAGTAATTATAAAATATGTAGATATAAGGTAGATAGGTTAAATATCTGACATAATTTGATATGATGCTACCTTATCCCAAACTAAGCAAAGCTCTATGGGAACCAGATAACTGATAGAATATTAAAATACTTTTTATTTAGTAAATACATACATAGAACACACTATAATACCCAGCCACAGAAACATAATATGACTAATGAGATAAATCAGACTGTATAGGAGATATTTTTAAAGATTTTTAACAATAACCATACAAATTCAAAAATACTACAAATTATTTTTTACGAAAAAAGTTTTCACAAAATGTACTTACTTATGCATTTAGCATAAGTAAGTACAGACTCTTTTAACTCTTGTTCAGAAGAAAACATTAACTGAAGTTAAAAGACCATATTTTAGCATGAGCTATATGGCTAACACTATCTGACGTTTAAAACTGTATTTCGACTTTAGGTTGAGGTGTACGGCAAAGCATAGCTAAAGATTAGGTTTATATTCTGGGCTTAGTATGAGCTGTATTCCAAAACATAGCTAAAGTTTAAACCTGTATTTTGGCCTTTGCATGAACTGTATGGCTAACACTCATAGTCATATTAGGAGTTCCAGGAATATGCACTTTCAGTTTTAAAAATCAGTTACAACCTTATACATTACTAGTTGTTGTTTTAAACTAAAAAAAACTTTATCCTAGTTTATATTTGCTGAAGTGTAAGTTAAGTGTAGCTCGACCACTATCCGCCACCAAATAAAGAAAAAATAACCAAAAATAAAATAGAAACTCACAGTGGCCGGGGTAACTGGGCCCAGTGCGTTATTGGGTAGTTTCGATAGAGCCTGTACAGAAAAAAACTCTAACCTAGTACGCAACTCTCAGCTTTGTAACACTTTGTTTTATATATATAAGACTAGCGGCCGCTCCCAGCTTTGCATGCGTGGCAGTTTTTTCCCGTTCCCGCTATTTTTTTGGGATAAAATCATAGTACCTTTATGCATGCAAAGTCTCAGCCCGATCGGTTTAAAATTGTCAAAGTTTCATACAAACTTTCATCCCCTATTTTATCCCCTTGGGGGTAGAATTAATCAAAATCCATTCTTAGCGGATGCCTACGTCATAACATCTACCTGCATGCCAAATTTCAGCCCGATCCGTCCAGTGGTTTGGGCTGTGCTTTGATAGATCACTATGTCAGTCAGTCAGTCAGTCAGTCACCTTTGAGTTATTCGGGATAAAAAGTAGCCTAAGTTACTCCTTGTTATATCAGCTATCTGCCAGTGAAAGTCCCGTCGAAATCGGTCCAGCCGTTCCAGAGATTACCCGGAACAAACGGACAGACAGACAGACAGACAAAAATTTTTAAAAATGCTATTTTGGTATATGTATTGCATATACATTCATATGCATGTAGTAAAAAGCGGTTATTTTAATATTACAAACAGACACTTCAATTTTATTTATTTGTATAGATATAAAATAATAATATAAGATAAAAACTAGCTTACTCGACACATTCTCCCGATAACTTTCTTTGAAACGAGTTGTACGTTAGCCGAAGCTAACGCTACTGCGGTGTCCGCCATTATTTCTATCATCGGTGATCCAAGACCTAGAAAATACACAGAGAATTTTGGGTTACTTGTCATTTACTACTATACAGCATCTAGAATAGAATATAATAAATATTTATTCAACACAACACACATAAAGACATCATAGCAGGTGCCTACACTTATAAATACGCTAAAACACTTAACTAAACTTACCCTACCTAGCTCACAAGTACAAGTATAACAATAGTCGATATCGGTACATCTCTAATAGTAATAATAATAATGGGGGACAATCCACACAGCATCATCTAGCCCCAAGCTAAGCAGAGCTTGTGTTATGGGTACTAGATGACTGATTTACTTAATATAGTATATTACATACATATTTTTTATTATACATAGAAAATACCCAGAACACCCAAAGTAAATATTTGCAGATTGTACAAACATTTATCCCAAGGCGGGAATCGAACCCGCAACCTCCTGTACCGCAGACGCACATTTGAAATATTCTGGACAATCAAAGTCAAAAAGCATTTATTCAGTATTATCCGCAGGGATCATCTTGAAACGTCTTAGATCTAGGTGAATCTAAGCGCCAGTTCCTCGCGACCAAGCCTAGAAGAACCGGCAAGAAACTTACGGCTTGGTTCCTACCGTTTTTTTGCATGATCCTTTTACAAAGTAATATTAATGTATAACTTTTTAAACTATCATGGTTTTGATCAATATTTTGGATAGAAACGGGATATTTACCATGATTTTTGAGTTTGATTGTTTCCCGATATGTCGGCACAATTGCATGCGCCATGATCACGGGTCGAACTGAAACTCACTGGGGGGTCGGGTCACTTCAGTTCGACCCGTGATCATGGCGCATGCAACTGTGCCGAAATATCGGGAAACAATCAAACTCAAAACTCATGGTAAATATCCCGTTTCTATCCAAAATATTGAATAATAATGTAAATAATGAAACTCCAGTGTGGTGCCAATCTAACTTAATAAGGTGATTACAAGACAGACAGTCCAATTATCAAGTAACTCACCAGAGTTTACACTTCTCTGTATAAAGCTATCAAGCACCATGTCTATAAGTTCTGGTACGTGCCCAATGGAACCCCAAATCTTGGCCTGAACTGATGGATACATTTCTGTCTCCTCTATAGTCAGAGTGATGAGTTTCTCTAGTATTCCAGCCACTTGCTTTTGACGACGGGAATCGTCAGACGGCTTGCAGAATCTGTGAAGTATTTACAAGTATCAAAAATTTAAAAAATGCAGGATGGATGATATTGCGACAGGTCTCAGAAACAGTATGCTCCTTAAACTTAAGAGGAAGGTGTACAAGACGATCATAACACCTTTTATAACCTGTCGTATGGATCTGAGTGTTGGGCAACGAAAGAGACGGATGAGAGAAGAGTGCATGCAGCGGAAATGCGAATGTTGAGATGGATGTATGGAGTGACAAGGATGGATAAAATAAGAAATGAGTATATTAGAGGATTTTTTTTTCAGTTTCATCGTCAATAACCATCAGGTGAGATTAAAGCCAAAGGACAGTCTATTTCGTTATATCAAATAAAGACTTAATGCTAATGTTTAGCTTATCTGTGGGTCTTATTTCTAATTTCTAAAATGTCCATCAATAGAAAAAGTATCTCGTATCAAGCGCGACATATCTCATGTTGCACATCTTAGCCCGGCTGGACAAAGGTTATATTTGGTATAGATTTGGTTATATCTATATGGCTATATGTTACCTTACTAGATTCGCCAACCAAGGTGTCATGTATTCAAGGCATAAATGCTTTAACTCTATTGTAGAGCCCCTGAAACCCTGTAAAAAATATATGTAGGTTAATAACAGTAGTAGTAAAGCTCTTAGTGAAGGGCTCGTCTGAGGAAGTACTGCGACATGACTATTCCTGGCTGTGAGCAGAAGGTTTGATGGGTGTAGGTGTCGGTGACATTGTACATTATTATTGTACCTAAATATCTTTTAAATTGATTTTTGATTTTTTATAACTTAACTTTGCTTGGTAATGCAGCCTTACCAAGCAAGCAAGCTGGCCCAAATGATATGAAATGGTTATCATCGCTTATAACAAAGCATTGTATCGCAGGTCACATTAGTTAGAAACGTGCCCTACGATGTATTGCTGCGTCCATCAACCTGAGGCATACAGGTGTTGTCTCATGTGCCTGTAATGTCTCCGGCACGCACACCCTTCAAACCGGAACACGCTGCGCTGCTCACAGACAGAAATAGACATGGAAGTAATACTTCCCTGGACGAGCCCTTCACTAAGAGCTCTACTACTACTAAATTAGTATGTATTGTTTGTTGTTGTTGTTGTTTGTTTGTTTATCTTGGTTATAAGTACCTGTATACATTCCTCCAGGAATTCCAAAGTTAGGTGTGGTTCGTTGTGCGCTAATTTCTCACTCACAGATTTTATAAAAATCGTGTTATTTGACGGAATACATAGGCCTGGAAGAAACTTATTAAGTACATAAATCGTATTAAACATACATTTACTTACAAAGAAAATTAAAGCTAATACAGGTATTTATAATTAGTATGTACAAAATACATAATATGAAACAGTTGAGCTATCTACAGACCGTTGCAAACGATCTAAAGGTAGCTCAACTGATCCAGATCAGTGCCAATCGGAAGCGTATCCCAAAACACTGGCTGCAGCCACGCTGAATGTCAATGCTGATTATAAATAAATAAATATCAATATTTATTTTTACTTTATTACACAACATCATCTAGCCCAATGTAAATATATATGTACATTACACAAATGTTTGTTCTCGGCGGGGATCGAACCCACCACCTACAGCACAGAAGGCAGGGCTACTACTAACTGAGCTGGAACGGCTGTCGAATGATGATAGAGTCGTTGATGTTGCATTAAAGGTACTGATACACATGCTCTAAAATAGCATGCGAAAATAGCATGCTAAAAAACGTGCTATTTAGTATGCTCAATATGAGCATGCTGATAAGTAGTTTACATTTGCTAGCAATTAGCATGCTAGTTTTAAGTATGCTCCTGAATAAGCATGCTAAAAAATCGCACGACCGTCGATTTTTACGCAAACTCAAAATGAGCATGCTCATTATTAGCAATGTTTACAATACACATGCTACTAATGTGCATTTGCTCAATAAAAGCATGCTTTCGTGCTAGTAATGAGCATGTGTAACAGTAGCCTAAACTACTCATCAGCATGCTCATACTGAGCATACTCAATAGCATGCTTTTTAGCATGCTATTTTAGAGCATGTGTATCAGTACCTTATGTGCATTTGCTCAATAAAAGCATGCTTTCGTGCTAGTAATGAGCATGTGTAACAGTACCTTAAAACTTATTAAATAACTCGTATTAAACTGTATTTCTGTGACCTTACCCGAAGTTTCCAGTAGTTGCCCCTCTATCTTCAAATGGAAGGTGGCAGTGAGAGCACAGAGCTGGTTGTAGGCAGCGGTTCTCAAGTTAGGATCACAAGAGCCGAGGTTCAGAAGAGCCATGTTGAGAAGGGTTCCTGGTACATCTTTCGGACGTATCTTCTGATGAACTGTTACGGAATCCTAAAAAATATAAGTGAACTAGTAAAACTGGTTCCGTGAGAACAGTAGACCTCGCGAGCTCTTATAACCATGCAATAATAATAATGCTGGACAATCCACACAGCATCATCTAGCCCCAAGCTAAGCAGAGCTTGTGTTATGGGTACTAGATGACTGATATACTTAATACAATACATTACATACATACATTTTTTTTTATACATAGAAAATACCCAGAACACCCGGAATAAATATTTGCAGATCGTACAAACATTTATCCCAAGGCGGGAATCGCAACCGCAACCTCCTGCGTCGCAGGCGAACATTTGCCCGCCGCGGCACATCGGTCGTCACTGACACTAAAACTGTCTCTTATTTCAAAATTGAAATCCGTCCATATAGTAGCAGTAGAGCTCTAAGTGAAGGGCTCGTCCGGGGCAGTACTACCACCTTAGACGAGTAAACCAGGGGACACGATACGCTCGTAAATCTAATGAAATCACGATCAACCAATATTTGCGGAGCACGGGAGGGAGGGTCTATTTCTGCTTTACTTCCACAGATAGCGCTGTCACTTTCTAAAAGTTCCTGCTGATTTAGACTAGTGCTTGAAGCAATCGATGAAATTGTATCGATAAAAATGAATGAATGATAGATTTTCCATCATTCACTCCGTCTAAGTATGAATAGAGAAAGACGCGTGCTGTTTTTTATTATTAAAATAAATCGTTCTTACCTTGTAATAAAGTACTATGGTGTTTTTTTAAAATACCTTTATAAATTACGAAATTATTTATCTTTTACGACATGAACAGTAGAGCCTAAAATAAATTATATGGTTTAATCTAAATTTATCTACTACTACTACTTCATCATTATCATCACCACCCTAAAATGTCCATTTCTATGTTCTATGTTCTTCTATGTTCACTTCCTTTACTTTACAAAACTATCGAACGACTCCAATCCGATCCCAAGACAGACAAGACGTTTCCTACCGCTCTTTCCTATCTGAACGTCAGACTGTCAGCCATCTTGTCTGTCAAGCAGACTACCGTCAATCTCCGTCAGTATTGCCAATACAATAAAAGAAACTTCTACCAAGTCATTTGCAAAAATGTCTCAAGTAATCAAGTATCTTACTATAACATACCTGTTCACTTATTAGCACATGTTTTGGAGATAACTAAGCTAAACTGCACTTTTTTTTCTACTCAAAATACGACAAAATTTTATATCTTCTTGGATATCTCTTTAGATCTTCCTGTGCTAATATGCCAGTGTCAAAAATCTATCTCGATCTGTCAAATAAAGACTTATTGCTAATGTTTAGCTATCTGTGAGTTTTTTATCTATGATTTTTTAAATGTCAATCAATAGAAAAAGTATCTCGTTCGTCTCAAGCCCGACATATCTCACGTTGCACATCTAGCCTAGCTGAATTAAACTAAATCAAGTCGTCGAAAAGACCTCAAAAGAATACGCCACGTTTACTTTAGAGCAACAGAAACAAGTATCTGAAGCCATTGATCTAACAATTCTATTCTGCTGGTCTGAAACGAAATTTGAACCACATAAGTTATATTCCAATAAAATCGTTAGGGTGCCAAATAAATAAATAAATACACTTGCTATAACATTTTATGTTGACAATATCTAAGATTATTCTAGCCACACTGGAGTACTTTCATCCGAGTAATTTTTCGGTACTTTCGGACTAAGCATGTGTGATATATTCATATCATTGTTTTTCGTTTCATGTGAGTGAAAGTATCAGTACATAAATCATTTACTTTTCCAATGATGTATAATTATAATAGGTACTAACAACCATCTTGTAAAACAAAATCACTATCAATTATTCATGGAACAAGATTATGATGATGATAAATTTAGATGACATGCCCAAGGATCTAGCAAGCTGAAGTGGCACCGTTTATGTCTTTGGCAAATGTAGTGTAGGATGCTGGCAGTAACTAAATGAGTAAGCCGAAGATCGGGCTTTGTAGAAGATTCTAATGTTCAAACAGTATATCCAAACCACATGTTATTTGTTCATAATCACTCTTTGGCTCAGGTTTTTTTAACATAACTGGTCTTCACGATACACTCTTGTATAGTGCAAAGACTGCTGAGAAATACATTTTTGTTAAGCGTATACAGCACTGAAACCTACCTACCTACAGTGGACTGCGATCGGTTGATGATGATGATGACTTATAAAATCTGCTATAACTACGATGCTACGACAACAGTTTCACTCTTCACTATAAAAGCCAAGGAAATAAATGAATAAAAAAAAACAAAAATCATATTGTCTAATCTTCGTGTCGCACCCATACCGGTTGACGTTGACGGCAAACGCAGAGGCCGAGGAAAGTCGATGACTGTAGGTAGCTCAAGATTGTTTGCCATTGCATTCGGTTTTTTAATGACCTTTTTCAAATAGCAGACTTTTAGAACTCGTTAATGATGATTATGATGATGATGATTATAGAGCTGCATGTAGAAATTTAAGCTCTACTTACAAATTCAGGAAAATTAAATGTAGGAACAGCATCTTTATATAATTTTCGCTGTTTCTTAGAATTTGTATTATAGCACTCTGGCTCAAAATGCAAACTTCATATTCTGTTTTATGGGATCCATATCCGCTCTCTACGAATTGCTTTCATCCACTCTATTTTTCGTAAGAGATTAGTTAGAAATCTAAAATCGTGTTGAATTGTTCATTTATTTACATCGATATTTTTTATCGATACTTTCAAGCCCTATCTGGAAGAAGAACGTAGGAACGAATGAAAAATGAACAGTGTGATTCGACTTATTTAGTTGTTCGTCAATTTTGGTTACAATACCTTAAAAAAGGAGTGCTTCTTAAAATGGTGTACTGTTTGCAGTGATCGTATCGCATTTATTGGGTTTTATGAAAAAATAGCCGCTTTGGTGGCATAAAATTGTAGTCATCTGTGATAAGAAACATCAACTGTGCGGCCACTATAGTTTTAACAAAAAAGTACGGTGCATTTCGTCATTTTTCTCGCCTTGTGTTGTCTTCAGGAACCGTGGTTACACTGACTGGGTAAGTTCGTTTACCATGGGTTATAAGCACCATACGTGGCAAGAGGGGTAAAGGCAAGAACGGCTTAATAACGTGTCCCGTGGTTTACTCGTCTAAGACTACCACCATGCCTATTCCTGCCGCCAAGCAGCGCCGCGTGTTTCGATTTGAAGGGTGTGGGTGCCGGTGTAATTACAGGCACATGAGGCTTAACACCTGTATGCATCAGGTTGATGGACGCAGAGCAGTGTATTGTGTAGGTTACGTTCCTAACGAATGTGACCTACAAAGCAGTGCTTTGTTATAGGCGATGGTAACCACTTAGCATCAGGTGGGCCATATGCTTGATCAATCAGCAAATTTGTATAAAAAAATAATTATATTACACTAAAGCAAACTTCCCTTTAAGATCATCCCTGCGGATATTACTGTTCCATAAGCGATGACATAAAAAAAAGCCGTATAAAAACCTCCTTTTTAAACCAGGTTATAATTTAGCTACCACTATTTAGTTACCACTAGTGAGTATACAAATTTAGTCACCACTAGCGAGTAGATACATTTAGTCACCACTAGCGAGTATATAAATTTAGTCACCACTAGCGAGTATATAAATTTAGTCACCACTAGCGAGTATATAAATTTAGTCACCACTAGCGAGTATATAAATTTAGTCACCACTAGCGAGTATATAAATTTAGTCACCACTAGCGAGTATATAAATTTAGTCACCACTAGCGAGTATATAAATTTAGTTACCACTAGTGAGTATATTTATTTTCCATAAACAAACGCACCCATTGTAAACTTCTTGAGTCCATTCCATCCAAAAGTTGTCTGGTAGAGATCGCTGTTTAGCGATAAGTCCATTGTATGTAGCATTATTTAAGTTTTTTATTTTTGTTAATCCTTAAGTTGTGGTGTACAATAAAGTATTTTCTATTTGCTATCTATCAATAAATTTAGCTTACCGGCTGGCTAAGTTCCCATCTATTCCGGATATGTATTATAGATTGTACTATATTATCACAGTCGTTATGAATAAAACTTAATGGTGTCGGATCGTTGAGAATAGATAATGAGAACTGGTTATCATCCACGAGGCATACCTGAAAAAAAAAAAAACAAGAAGATGAATGGATGGATGTTTGTTACTCTTTCACGCTCTAACCAGTGGACCGATTTGGATGAAATTTGCATAAATAACTTAGAGAAGTAATTTCGTGCGCGTGAGGTAATATTCGTACAAACTTTAACCCCCGCTGAACCAGTATAAGGGTTGAATTTTGCGATTTCCTTAGTTTATTTCTAGGTACCAAGACGAATATACCCTGAAAACTTCAAGTAAATAAATAAATAAATAATGTAAGTATATGTCAGTCAATCAAAGATCCCTAATTAAAACCGGCCAAGTGAGAGTTGGACTCGTGCACGAAGGGTTCCGTACCATTATCTACGATAAAAACGGCAAACAAATCAAGTTTGTTGCATGGGCTCCCACTTAAATATTCCAATTTTAGGTATTTGTTATTATAGCGGCAACAGAAATACATTATCTGTAAAAATTTCAACTCTCTAACTATACATGAGATACAGCCTGGTGACAGACGGACAGATAGACAGCGGAGTCTTAGTAATAGGGTCCCGTTTACCCTTTGGGTACGGAACCCTAAAAAATAATTAATAAATAATAATTAATAAATAAATAATGCTGGACAATCCACACAGTATCATCTAGCCCCAAGCTAAGCAGAGCTTGTGTTATGGGTACTAGACTGATATACTTAATACAATAAATACTATATTACATACATAGATATATTTTTTATTATACATAGAAAATACCCAGAACACCCAGAATAAACATTTGCAGATCGTACAAACATTTACCCTGAGACGGGAATTGAACCCGCAACCGCCTGCGTCGCAGGCGGACAGTCACCCGCCGCGCCACATCGGTCGTCAAATTAGTACTTACTTCATCAATTTGAGATGCATAGTAAACATCATTCAGTAAAACAGGTAGACCAAGTACTTTGGTCTTCTCTACTGAAGTTATTTGTAAGGCAGTGGGTCCCACCTAAAAAAAAAACAATTTTATGAACATGGCTACAGAACAAACCATGCTCTGCGTCCATCAACCTGAGACATACAGGTGTTGCCTCATGGCATTCTAGGCTTGGTCGCGAGGAACTGGCGCTTAGATTCACCTAGATTTAAGACGTTTCAAGATGATCCCTGCGGATATTACTGAATAAATGCTTTTTGACTTTGACTTTGACATGTGTAGTCTCGTGTCAGGTAGTCAGAGGTACGTCCAGATTTTGCAAAAGATTGTATTGACAGGTTGCCCATCGCCGCTGCTAGAATACTAACTGGTTTCCTCACGATGTTTTCCTTCACCGTTAAGAGTACAGGCATTGCACACATACATTTTTCGAACAAAAAATTCATTGGTGCTTGACCGGATTTGAACTTAGACCTTAGGATCGGAAGACAATAATAATGCTGAACAATCCACACAGCATCATCTAGCCCCAAGCTAAGCAGAGCTTGTGTTATGGGTACTAGATGACTGATATACTTAATACAATACATTACATACATAGATATTTTTTTATTATACATAGAAAATACCCAGAACACCCGGAATAAATATTTGCAGATCGTACAAACATTTATTCCGAGGCGGGAATCGAACCCGCAACCTCCTGCGTCGCAGGCAGACATTCGCCCGCCGCGCCACATCGGTCACCAAATGCTATTTGCATCTTTTTTCCTTTTTCTAATTACTATGTTGCTTTGTTAAGGTTGCTCAATAAATATGTTAATTATAATTACCTTGATAGCAACTTTGGTATCTTTATGCGACAACTTTAAAGCATTGTTGAATACTTTCAAGTCTTCTTCTAGTGCTACTGTCGCTCCAGGCAACTTTTGTTGCTCCGGCTCCACGAAATCGCTCAACCGGCTGTGGTTGTCAATGAAAATCATTTTTCTGTTGCTCTGAAATGTATAAGCATATTTTTTTTACACGAACAAATAATAATATAAGAAATTTCTTTCTTACATCAAATAAAAGATAAGATAAATAGCAGTACGGTAGATATCCTTTCATGTGTTAGTACAAAGTCAAAATCAAAAATCATTTATTCAGTAATATCCGCGGGGATCATCTTGAAACGTCTTAAATCTAGGTGAATCTAAGCGCCAGTTCCTCGCGACCAAGCGTAGAAGAACCGGCAAGAAACTTACGGCTTGGGTTCTACCGTTCTTAGGGTTCCGTACCCAAAGGGTAAAACGGGACCCTATTACTAAGACTCCGCTCTCTGTCTGTCTGTACGTCTGTCACCAGTATCTCATGAATAGTGATAGTTTAGAGAGATAGTGACCGTTTTTATTATAGACTAGCTGACCCGTGCCCACTTCGTTAGGCGGTAAACATTTTTACTTACAAATCTTAACTGAAGTAGTACTCGATGTCGCCAACAGATGGCGTTAATACGGCATAAAATAGCAGCCGTTAGCAGTTTCGCCCGCGTGGCAGTTTTTTCCCGTTCCCGTTATTTTTTTTTAGGGATAAAAAGTAGCCTAAGTTACTCCTGGTTACATCAGCTATTTGCCAGTGAAAGTCCCGTCGAAATCGGTCCAGCCGTTCCAGAGATTACCCGGAACAAATGGATAGACAGACAGACAGACAAAAATTTAAAAAAATGCTATTTTGGTATATGTATCGCAAATACATTCATATGCATGTAGTAAAAAGCGGTTATTTTATATTACAAACAGACACTTCAATTTTATTTATTTGTATAGATAATAGAAACCTTTGTGCGCGAGTCCGACTCGCACTTGGCCGGTTTTTACATACATAAAAAGATATGGAACAAGTACATACCCTCAAGGGAGCTAATATTGATTCATGAAACTTCGTATATTCGCGCACCCAACTATTACAATTGTATATATAACAAGCATGTATGTTTATATACGACACTTCAGGTAAAACTGTAAACCATTTTTGTAGGAAATCCGTTCTGAAATAAATATACATAGTTATTAACTTGACTCTGACGACCGATGTGGCGCGGCGGGCGAATGTCCGCAGGAGGCTGCAGGTTCGATTCCCGCCTAGGGATAAAAGTTTGTACGATCTGCAAATATTTATTCCGGGTGGTCTGGGTATTCACTATGTATAAAAAAAACGAGTGTGCTTTAGACCACACGACTGAAGTAAATCTTCTTTAATATACGAAACGTAACTGGCTATGAGAGAAAGAGAGAAAGAACAATGCTTTAATACCCCCTCCATGGTAGTATTAAACGTTTAACGCAACCTTGTTGGAAGTATGTATGAATTGTATTAAGTATATCAGTCATCTAGTACCCATAACACAAGCTCTGCTTAGCTTGGGGCTAGATGATGCTGTGTGGATTGTCCAGTATTATTAACTCACCAAGGTGAGAGAGGGTTTAAAAATTGCCAAAATTGCCGCGTAAATAATGGATGTCAACTTAGGTCTTTTTTTATACAATTTGTTGATGGAACAGCCAAATGGCCCACCTGGTGTTAAATGGTTACCATAGCCTATAACAAGGCACTGCCTAGTCACGCTCGTTAGGAACGTGCCCTACAATACACTGCTCAGCGTCCATCAAGCTGATGCATACAGGTGTTAAGCCTCATGTGCCTGTAATTACACCGGCACCCACACCCTTCAACCCGGAACACGCTGCGCTGCTTGGCGGCAGAAATAGGCATGGTGGTAGTACCTCCCCGGACGAGCCCTTCACTAAGAGCTCTACTACTACTGTCAAATGTATGTCAATATTTTATCTCACCTGAATCTGTTCTCTGAACCAGTATGCGTGAAGTCTACAATCAGCTCGAAGGGTTGTTGGCAGAATGGCTTCAGCGTCAGGATTACATGATATATCAGAAGATCCGGATTAATGTCACCAATTCTTGAACAAAGATATGTTAAGAAAATATATGTCAGTTTTTTAATATGATTGAAATGTTAAGAAAATATTTTTATGTCAGTTTTGTTGATCGAACAAGACGGGCCACCTGATGTTAAGTGACTATCACTTTACTAAAAAGCATTGTCTTGCAGGACACTTGAATAAAGATATATTAAGAAAATATATGCCAGGTTTGTAATACGATTGTTGATGGAACAAGATGGGTCAACCTGATTAAATAAATACGATGTTTTCCTTCACCGTCGAATGCGCCTAAGACCACACAATGTTTTTAACTATTTCACAGCATCAACTAAAAACTCTTCCGATATTTTTCCCACAACAGCACAAACCCGAAAATTCCTCCCAATGTTTTCCATCACCATTCCACAGCTTTCAGCTGATAATCTTAAAACTATAAACAGTACTTACTTATACCTCCTAGATATAAAATAAAATATTGGATTTCCAATCTTGCTTGTCCCCGCTTGGTAGAAAATATTTAAGCTCTTAATGCTTTTAAATTCTTCCTTCTTATGCATGTTATGTTTTACAATAAACTCCTCAAAATTGGTCGAGGATATGTCTATTGAGGACCAGCGGGCGTATGAGGAGAAGAGTAGACTTGATGTACTGAAAGTAAAAAAAAAAGAATAATAATAATAATAATAATATTTATTTATTCAGACAACACAGTCCATAGTGTTAGTAACAGATAACTTATTGACCTAGGTTAGTAACTTATAACTAGTAATGATTTAGTGCTCTGGATGAGCTTCCATACCAGAGGACAATTAAAATTATTTGCAATTAACTGTTACTAACACTATGGACTGTGTTAGTAACAGATAACTTATTGACCTAGGTTAGTAACTTATAACTAGTAATGATTTAGTCCTCTGGATGAGCTTCCATACCAGAGGACAATTAAAATTATTTGCTATTACGCTTAGGATGCTGTTGTTGGTCGCGCGCAGTCTGCTCAGTAGTGAGGCTGTTTTACTGCGCCAGATGGCGTCAAAGGTGTTGGTGCGCGCCTCGGTAAACATACCCGACGCGCTGCAGTAGCGCGGGAGCCGCAACAGCGCCCTAAACGCGTTGTTATATTGGACCCGCAGAGCATTGTAAGAGTTTTGGGTGAAGCTAGACCACAGACTCGCAGAGTACAGCGAAGTACAGTATGCTTTGAATAACGATACCTTCACTGATACGTACAACGTGCGAATCGGCGAGCCAACATATTCTCTCTGACTGACAATGCTCTGCGTTCCCTCGCCATATCGCTTGACGACCGATGTGGCGCGGCGGGCGAATGTCCGCCTGCGACGCAGAGGTTGCGGGTTCGATTCCCGCCTTGGGATAAATGTTTGTACGATCTGCAAATATTTATTCCGGGTGTTCTGGGTGTTTTCTATATGTATAATAAAAAATATCTATATATGTAATGTATTGTATTAAGTATATCAGTCATCTAGTACCCATAACACAAGCTTTGCTTAGCTTGGGGCTAGATGATGCTGTGTGGATTGTCCAGCATTATTATTATTATTATTATTATATCATCATCATCTCTCAGGTCTTCAGTAAGTATTATTATTATTATATCATCATCATCTCTCAGGTCTTCAGTAAGTATTATTATAAGTTACTGTCCGTTGGGACCCGTTGCCGTCGTCTGTTTTTCCGATCACGTATAATTTGGATGTCTTCAAGAGAAGAGTGAATAGGTATCTTCTAGGTAAACGTGCTACACCGTCGACTGTGTCATCACTTAACATCAGGTGAGATTGCGGTCAATCGCTTACCTATGGCATGTAAAAAAAAAGACCCCAATTGGAAACCCACATTTTTCAGTAAATGGTGACTATACGTGACAGGTTGCAAGCCCATCGCCGCTTCTAGAATACTAACAGATTTCCTTACGATGTTTTTCTCCACCGTCCGACAGCACTGGCATTACGCACTTAATTACCAACCTAAAACCATGCCTATCTCTACCACCAAGCAGCTTGCTGTGTTCCGGTTTGAAGGGTGTGGGTGCCGGTGTAATTACAGGCACATGAGGCAACACCTGTATGCCTCAGGTTGATGGACGCAGAACAGTGCATCGTAGGGCACGTTAACGAGCGTGGCATGCGAGGCAATGCAAAATTATAGGTAATGGTAACCACTTAACATAAAATTGATAGAAAACGGGAACGAACCCACGGCCTTTTAGCAGAAGGCGCGGACACTCTCACTAGACCAACGGTGCTCCCAACTATTCTTTAAAGGTATATTAATATCAAAGATACTTACGATTCAATGGGTTTGTGTTCGGGAGGTCCTAAGTAAGCTAGAAGTGTCGCCATCTACAGGAAAAATACAGCATTAAAAATAAAAAATTGACACAATTGACAAACATCATCAAACCCCAAACTCAGCAAAGCTTATACTATGAGAACCATATAATAATAATTAATATTTATGCATTTTGTAGGTACACAACATCATCTAACCCCAAACTAAGCATAGCTTGTACTATGGTATCAGATGACTGATAGAATACTTATATACTTTTGTTTGTAAATACATACATAGAATACAATATAACAAACAACACAGACACTGAACAAACATCTATGTTCATCACACAAATGTTTGTTCTCGGTGGGGATCGAACCCACCACCTACAGCCAGCTACCCAAAAGGTAAAACGGGACCCTATTACTAAGACTCCGCTGTCTGTCCGTCTGTCACCAGGCTGTATGTCATGAACCGTGATAGTTAAAGAGTTGAAATTTTCACAGATGATTTCTGTTGCCGATATAACAACAAATACTAAAAAACAGAATAAAATAAATATTCAACTCATACTATAGATAATGGTATGGAACCCTTCGTGCGCGAGTTTGACTCGCACTTGGCCTTTTTTTTAATTTGCCTTGCTGCTAGAAAAAATGGCTTTGGTGTTAAATGATATTAGACGACCGATGTGGCGCGGTGGGCGAATGTCTGCTTGCGGCGCAGAGGTTGCGGGTTCGATTCCCGCCTTGGGATAAATATTTGTACGATCTGCAAATATTTATTCCGGGTGTTCTGGGTATTTTCTATGTATAATAAAAAAATATCTATATATGTAATATAGTATTGTATTAAGTATATCAGTCATCTAGTACCCATAACACAAGCTCTGCTTAGCTTGGGGCTAGATGATGCTGTGTGGATTGTCCAGCAATATTTATTTATTTATTTATTATCATCACCAATAAAAATACCATCACTTGTAGGTCACGTTCGTTAGAAACGTGTCCTATGATGCACTACTCAGCGTCCATCAACCTGAGGCATACAGGTGTTGCCTCATGTGCCTGTAATGTCCCCGGCACCCACACCCTTCAAACCGGAACACACTGCGCTGCTCACAGCCACGAATAGACATATTACAGTACTTCCACAGACGAGCCCTTCACTAAGAGCTCTACTACTAAACTATATCAGTGACCTTCTTAAGGTTGATATTACCTTATCAAAAGGCCTTCTTCCCACAGCCTTATGATCCCGACTACAGGACAAGTAATCCCCGATTCGCTCCTGATGATTCCACAGGAGTCTATGCAACGCTACCACGTTCACGTCACTAATGAATGACAGATTGTGTGATGTCTGATCTATACTTTCACAGTCTGAAGCGATTTGTATGAAGAATCTGAAATATATTAAAGGATATCTAAATATATATAACTCAAAGGTGACATAGTGATCTATCAACGCACAGCCCAAACCACTGGACGGATCGGGCTGAATTTTGGAATGCAGGTAGATGTTATGACGTAGGCATCCGCTAAGAAAGGATTTTGATTAATTCTACACCTAAGGGGATAAAATAGGGGATGAAAGTTTAACGGGAACGGAAAAAAACTACCACGCAGGCAATCCACACAGCATCATCTAGCCCCAAGCTAAGCAGAGCTTGTGTTATGGGTACTAGATGACTGATATACTTAATACAATACTATATTACATACATAGATATTTTTTATTATACATAGAAAATACCCAGAACACCCGGAATAAATATTTGCAGATCGTACAAACATTTATCCCAAGGCGGGAATTGAACCCGCAACCTTCTGCGTCGCAGGCGGACAATCGCCCGCCGCGCCACGTCAGTCGTCACCTGCGATAATGAGTGTTACCTGCGAGGCAATGCTATAGATAATGGTAACTACTTAACATCAGATGGGCCATCTGCTTTGTAAGCGACGCGATGTTAATACCTACCTGACATAAAAAGCTAATGTTTGTCTAGTGTAACTGCACCTACCTAAATACGCATAGTGCATTCTAGAATGCGCCAGGGCAAGTGAGGGGTACGCGCCTAGCTTTTTCTAACCGCAAATAAATAGTATAATTAATAGTTTTACTTTGTTTGGCTTTCAAACCATTGCACAGCACCATAGTTTGCCCACACCACCAACATGTTTGTTCCATTAACAAATCACATAAAAAAAATTAAAAAACTACTTACTTTCGTCCAGCCTCAAAATGTGCCCTCAAGAAATGGTTGAAAGGCAACATATGCTGTTCCTTGGAGAATTCCACGTGGTTCGCAATGTTCTGGAGTATCTTGGACATCAGCATCAGACCTCGTTTGATAGGCGCTGGGACTTGGCTCGTGACTATACCCATTTCTTGTGGAGAAACTGTGGATTGAATGTTAATAAACTTAAAAGAAAGTGATATACAAATTGACTTCCCCACAGCTTGTTTGTTCGACAACAGTCTAAAAATGTCAACTGCTGGACATGGGATATATTTGGGGGGAAGGGGGGGTTTAGTCACCATTTGGCAGACAGATTGGTGACCCGCAGTATTGGTGCTAAGTACTCAGAGAGATGCTGCTAAGAAAAACAACGAGCAGGGTAAAAAACTATGGATGGTTGAGTATTTGTGTATGAATGTTTGTTATCCGTAGAGCTCTCTCACACACACACAAGGTTTAAGAGTAAGGGTTCTCACCTATAGCTGGATTGATGAACCTCAAAAAAAGCACAGTTCCAACAGCTCCGACACTAGTTTGGGGGAACTGAGCGAATCTTTTGCTGAGAACCTAAAAATATGAAATGATTACAATAAGTTTAAACATAAAAAATAGAATATGCTCAAGGTTGTATTTTTTGTGTAGAGGTAAAATCTGTTTTTTTACAGCTAAGGCGTTCCTAACTGCCATTGTTTATAAAATCACTCCCATGCACTCCGATGAACTAAACAAACTGGCGCAGCCGGTAGAATTTGTTTGGACAAATCTTACTGACTGCGCCAGTTTCTTTAGTTTAATGTAATTTGAGCTGTATCACACTGACTTGAATGTTCAAAATAACTAACCTGATACAAGCAATGACACATGCTACGCAGTTGAGGCGGGAACTTATCAGCAGAATTGACAATACTGTCAAACACCTGTTTAGTGAGGTCTATGAGGTTAGCGCGGTTTAATTCAATGTCATCTTTCTCTTCCAATCTGAAAACAAGAGCACAATTACAGGCGCATGAGACGTCTAGTGATGACAACAGTGCAATACAATATAGGGCACGTCTCTGATCGAAGGACCTACAATTTCATTTTTATTCTAGGCTTAGTGCATTTATTATGCGTCAGTGATAGTTATATTTACAATAGTAAATTGAATTGGCGTCCCTTGCGGGTGTCATTTGCCAAAGTATAAAATCGAAGGTGATAAAATCGAAATGAATGGGTAAACTTGCGGGATTTATAATACCTAATAGTTTTTTTATGTTTTCCCTGTATTATTTGCTGTTTTTGTGCGTTTTGTCGAAAAACCTATTTCATTTCATTAATGACGAGACTCAATCTCAGTTTAGGGACAATTACTAGCATATTTTATATCGTACTTACCTAGCTGTGTCTACCTCAAAGCTAAGGTTTCCATTTGCCTTCTGTTGCTGCAGAAGTGAGTATATGAGAGGTTCCAGCAATGACTGTAATACAAAAACATCAAACTTACAAGAAAATCTCAGTTTGCACCAATTTGTGTGCTGTGATAGCCGTCACGGCTTAGTTAGTAGTAGCTTTACCTTCTGCGCTGTAGGTGGTGGGTTCGATCCCCACCGAGAACAAACATTTGTGTTATGAACATAGATTTTTGTTCTCCGTCTGGGTGTTACATGTATTAAAAAAAAATCCGTCTGGGTGTTACATGTATTCAAAAAAAATCTATAAGTATTATATTTGACGACTGATGTGGCGCGGTGGGTGAATGTCCGCATGCGACGCAGGAGGTTGCGGGTTTGATTCCCACCTTGGGATAAATATTTGTACGATCTGCAAGTATTTAGTCCGGGTGTTCTGGGTGTTTGTACGATCTGCAAATGTTTATTCCGGGTGTTCTGGGTATTTTCTGTGTATAATAATAAAATACGTACATATGTAATGCATTGTTAAGTATATCAGTCATCTAGTACCCATAACACAAGCTCTGCTTAGCTTGGGGCTAGATGTTGCTGTGTGGATTGTCCAGCATTATTATTATTATTCATAGTACAAGCTTTGCTTAGTTTGGGGTTCAATTATGTTGTACAAAATGTCCACAAATATTAATAAAATACCTGTAAATATTGATATCCATATATCTTGAAGCAATATGCCATTATCTTGCTGCCGAGAGAGTTACCACGAAAGAGAGTTTGCATACAATCTGATACCTGGAACAAAAAATAAAATATAAAACACTTTAACGCCAGAATACTCAACGCAACTTAAATTTAAAAAAGTCTCAAGTCACGATTTTTTGACAGTTTGCAATGAAAATCTGTCAAAAATTCGTCACTTGACGACCGATGCGGCGCGGCGGGAGAATGTCCGCTTGCGACGCAAGAAGTTGCGGGTTCGATTCCCGCCTTGGGATAAATGTTTGTGCGATCTGCAAATATTTATTCCAGGTGTTCTGGGTATTTTCTATGTATAATAAAAATATCTATATATGTAATGTATTGTATTAAGTATATCAGTCATCTAGTGCCCATAACACAAGCTCTGCTTAGCTTGGGGCTAGATGATGCTGTGTGGATTGTCCAGCATTATTATTATTATTATTACTTGAGACGTGATTAACTTTGCGATCCAGTTGCGTTTAATTAAGTATTCGGCCGTAAGCTAGGTACCTAGATACCTAACGGTAATAATTTGGTTACAGCATAGAATATCACTGCATTACTTCAATAGAATATTATGTCAAATACATAATATTTTTTTTAATTAACCTTTGTCCCACTGCTGGGCAAAGGTCTTCCTCAAAATTTTCCATCTTTCTCGATCTTTAGCCACTTCCCACCAATCCTTCCCTTGACCATCAAGATCGTCTCGCCAGCGTCACTTCGGCCGACCCGGACGTCGCCTTCCATCCTCAGGCACCCAAGAAGTTATATTTGCCCATTTCTCAGGTTGCATCCGGCTAACGTGGCCCGCCCACTCCCACATAATAATAACTGAACGGAACGGAACGGCTGGACCGATTTCGACGGGACTTTCACTGGCAGATAGCTAATGTAACAAGGAGTAACTTAGGCTACTTTTTATCCCGAAAAATAACGGGAACTGATAAAAACTGCCACGCTGGCGAATCTGCGAACGGCCGCTATTTTATGCCGTATTAACGCCATCTATTGATGACATCGAGTACTACTTCAGTTAAGATTTGTAAGTAAACATGTTTACCGCCCAACGAAGTGGGCACCGGTCAGCTAGTATTATATAATAATAATAATAATATAGCCTTTTATTCAGAATTTTAACCTAGTTCTAATACAAAATTACTTAAAAAACTTAACTAATTATTTAAAAACAAACTTATGCTAATATTTGCTGCTCTTTAATTTTCTGCAGATCTGTTTGCCAATCGGCTAAGGCCAATCGGCAAAATAATAAATATTAATATTGTTTATAACTAAAATTATAAATAAATAGTATCACGACTGTAATCCCCAAGCTCGGTAGATATCCTCTCCGATCTCAAGTAGTAGTAATAGATAGTACCAAGTACCTACTCGGGATTCTCCCTTTATAAATAACAGCCTTTATAATAACAACAATAGTAGAACTCTTAGTGAAGGGCTCGTCCGGGGCAGTACTAGCACCATGCCTATTCCTGCCGCCAAGCAGCGCAGCGTGTTCCGGTTTGAAGGGTGTGGGTGCCGGTGTAATTACAGGCACATGAGGCAACACCTGTATGCCTCAGGTTGATGGACGCTGAGTGCATCGTCGGTGACGTTCCTAACGAGCGTGACCTATGAGGCAATTCTTTGTTAAAGGTTGGTAATTATCATCAGGTGGGCCATCTGCTTGTTTCATCAGCAAGTTGTATAAAAAAAACAAAAAAAAAGGTTTATAGTAGAACTTAATTTTTGATAGATCCTGACGGACGGCGACCTCGGGGTCGCCCAAGAAAGCGTTGGCGGGAAGAGCTGGATGCTTTTGAGGGGACGTGGTGGGAGAGGGCTCGGGAGAGAGAGCGAGCCGTGAGGGCCATAGTGGGCGTGTCTGATGATGTCTCGTGCAGACTGCTGTTCAAGGAGTTAAATATTATGCCTCTTCCTTGCGAACTGATCTACCAGGTAGCTCTTTTTACATTTACAAACCTTGATATTTTTAAGCAGAGAGGCATTAACACATCCCGTGCTCTGCGCAGTAACAAGCTCGCTCACCTGCTCGTCACGCCTGCTCACAAGTTAAGTAAATCGGAAAGGTCAGTGTACATAATGGGTCCTTCGGTCTATAACAGGTTGCCGGACACAATAAAAACGGATGCAACTTCTACGACGGTCTTCAAAAGACGATTGCGTAAATGGCTGCTCGAGCACTCGTTCTACTCAGTCAAAGAGTTTTACGAGTTACCGTATTTGTAATAATTATAATTTATTCCATTATATAAAATATGCATTTTTTGCATTGTACCTATTATTTGACTTGTAATTTGACATTATTAATAAAGAATTTGTATTTGTATTTGATGGAAGTCTTTGGGGGAGGCCTTTGCCCAGCAGTGGGACAAAATAGGCTAGGGAAAAAAAAATATACCTGTCTACTTACCTCAACCTCCCTGTAGAAAATATTCCAAAGCAAAGGTGCCAAGAGGTGTTTCGCGTCGAATAAGGTCACGAACACACGAGCCAGTTCATCCATCTGTGATGTGCTTACCACATTAGCCAATGCCATTGCTATAGGCAGTTCTCCCTATAAAAAAACACATATCAGAAACTGAAACAGCCCAATGTTATTCTTAGGCACGGTAGATAGCCTGGAAGAAATCGCTTTCAGCGATAAGGCCGCTCATTGTACTTGGTAAACCTTGTCTGTTTTTAACAAATTTTCCTTATGTACAATAAAGTGTTATCTATCTATCTATATCCCCTCAGATGTCTCAGGGCCTGCAAAGTAGCACCAACTCAAAATTCTTTAAGGGGAATAGTCCGAAGTACGTAATTTGCTGTGTGTGTCTGGGTGATACATTCAACGTATGTTTTTACAAATAATAATATTATCTATAATACAAACGACAAAAAAATCACGTTTGTTGTATGAGAGCCCTTTAAATATTTAATTTATTTGATTTTTAGTATAGCTGCAACAGAAATACATCACCTGTAATCAACTCTCTAACTATCACGGTCCATGAGATACAGCCTGGTGACAGACGGACAGACAGGCAGCGAAGAGTATAAGTAATAGGGTCCCGTTTTACCCTTTGAGTACGGAACCGTTTGTAACTTTGTGTGATTTTGTGCTCTTTTTATTTTACCTTTTTTTGTTTCTTTGTAAGTTAGGTATATCTACCTACTACTTACTTATATGTGTGCAATAAATGATTTATCTATATATCTATCTACTTTAGTTAAATCTAGTTTTTCCTTTGTTATATCCTTTTAATATATAAACAAACGACAAACAGATAGCCTTAGTAATAGGGTCCCGTTTTACCCTTTGGGTACGGAACCCTAATAAGTATTTTATCAGTTATCTGGTTCTCAGTTTAGCGCTAGATGGAGTTGTGTAAATATCTCATTTTGTTACCCCATCTTCAACTGACCCCGTTTTAATAATAATAGCATGATTATTATCGGACAATCCACACAGCATCATCTAGCCCCAAGCTAAGCAGAGCTTGTGTTATGGGTACTAGATGACTGATATACTTAACACAATACATTACATACATATTTTTTATTATACATAGAAATCACCCAGAACACCCGGAATAAATATTTGCAGATCGTACAAACATTTATCCCAAGACGGGAATCGAACCCGCAACCACCTGCGTCGCTGGCGGACATTCACCCGCCGCACCACATCAGTCGTCAAAACACCTAAATATCTCGTTTGTTACCTCATCTTCAACTGACCCTCTTAGCATGCCTTAGCATGTTTTCTGTCTTGCATTCAGTTAGATTGGCACCACACTGGAGCTTCATTATTTACATTATTATTATTTTGTAACAGGATCATACAAAAAACGGTAGGAACCAAGCCGTAAGTTTGTTGCCGGTTCTTCTAGGCTTGGTCGCGAGGAACTGGCGCTTAGATTCACCTAGATTTAAGACGTTTCAAGATGATCCCTGCGGATATTACTGAATAAATGCTTTTTGATTTTGACTTACCCCTTACGGTCTTACCTTATCAGAGATCATGGTAACAAGTTGAACCAGCTGTTCGAATCTATCGGCCAGCACTGTTTCCGCCAGCGTGTCGAACTCTGTTCCTTGCTGGAGGATCTTAGTGAGGACTTCCATGAACGCTGCTCTGGTCTGCAGGTCTCTGTGGTAGCCGAGATCTGGAAAAAATTACCATCACATCTGTAATGAGCTGTCGCTTAAAGACAGATGTAGCGACGCAGGAGGTTGCGGGTTCGATTCCCGCCTTGGGATAAATGTTTGTACGATCTGCAAATATTTATTCCGGGTTTTCTGGGTATTTTCTATGAATAATAAAAAATATCTATGTATGTAATGTATTGTATTAAGTATATCAGTCATCTAGTACCCATAACACAAGCTCTGCTTAGCTTGGAGCTAGATGATGCTGTGTGGATTGTCCAGCATTATTTTTTTATTTCCAGACTAAAGGCTTAAATAAGCGATTAAATATATACCTAAAGCACTATTCCGCCACTTTCATCCGATATATTCCCGCTCGTCCCAATTCTTATTCCCATTCGTTCCCGATGGGGACCAGAGGGAATAAAAAATAGGAACAAACTACATTTAAATTTTTAATATTATTTTTAATATTTTATTAATTTGTATAATAAGTGTGGATTGTCCAGAAAACAAAAACAATTCCCGATGATCCCTAGATTTATAAAATTTTTATTTTTACTTGAATAACTTACCAATAAGTTGTAGAAAACTTACCAATGCTATGCATAAGTCCAGAATCGACATTAGCACTGAGTAGGTTAGACATAGCTTGTATGGTGGCGTTCCTTAATGTCTCCAACTGCCCCGGACCTTCACTTAACTCAACCTCATTACAATCATTGAGTAGATTCATAAATAACGTGAAATACCTGTAAAACACATACATTGTTAATACAAGTATTTATAATTAGTATGTACAAAATACATATGAAACAGTTGAGCTATCTACAGACCGTTGCAAACGATCTAAAGGTAGCTCAACGTATCCAGATCAGTGCCAATCGGAAGCGTTCCTAAAACACTGGCTGCATAATTAAGTAAATTGTTAAGTAAATTAAGTACCAATTTTTTTTTGAAGTGTAACTTCTAATGCGACTTTCAGCAAGGTTGCGTTAAACGTTTAACGCTACGAGGGGGTATGAAAGCACTGTTCTTTCTCTCTTTCTCTCATAGCCAGTTACGTTACGTATATTAAAGAAGTTTTACTTCAGTCGTGTGGTCTAAAGCACACTCGTTTTTTTATACAATTTGCTGATGGAACAAGTATATGGCCCACCTGATGTTAAGTGGTTACCATCGCCTATAACAAAGCATTGCCTTGCCGGTCACGTTAGTTAAGAACGTGCCCTACAATAGACTGCTCTGCGTCTATCAACCTGAGGCACACAGGTGAGCCTCGTGTGCCTGTAATTTACTGGCACATGATGCTATCTATCGGGGATATCATCATCATCAGCCTGTAGAAGTCCACTGCTGGACATAGGCCTCCCCCACACGTTTCCAGGAAGAACGATTCTGAGCCCTTTTCATCCATCGACTTCCCGCGGTCCTAACAATGTCGTCAGTCCATCGGGTAGGAGGACGTCCTACGCTTCGTCTTCCGGTTCGTAGTTTAATAATAATAATGCTGGACAATCCACACAACATCATCTAGCCCTAAGCTAGGCCGAGCTTGTGTTATGGGTACTAGATGACAGATATACTTAATACAATACACTACATATATAGATATTTTTTTATTATACATAGAAAATACCCAGAACACCCAGAATAAATATTTGCAGATCGTACAAACATTTATCCCAAGGCGGGAATCGAACCGCAACCTCCTGCGTCGCAGGCGGACATTCGACCGCCACGCCACATCGGTCCTCAACGGTTGTTGGGATATGTCTGGGATTAATGACGACCGTTGTGGCGCGGATGGCGAATGTCCGCCTGCGACGCAGAGGTTGCGGGTTCGATTCCCGCCCTGGATAAATGTTTGTACGATTTGCAAATATTTATTCCGGGTGTTCTGGGTATTTTCTATGTTAAATAAAAAATATCTATGTAAGTAATATAGTATTGTATTAAGTATATCAGTCATCTAGTACCCATAACACAAGCTCTGCTTAGCTTGGGGCTAGATGATGCTGTGTGGATTGTCCAGCATTATTATTATTATTATTAATTCGTGAGGCTGCTTCTGTGTTGTACTTACTTGAGGAAGAGCTGACTCTTGGCTTCCATCAGATCCCCTCGATCTGACTCCTCAGGCTGCAGAGGTAATCCTTTCAGCAAGGCTGCCACCGCCTCCATACAAGCCTGATCTAAGTCTCTGTAAAAACAATGGTATGTTAATGTCTGTACTATGTCTGTACTATTCGCACCTACCTATTCCTATACCTATTGGCCTCAGCAGAAAACCAGCGCTGCAGTGTGGCAACATGCTGTGGCATTAAGCTGAGCTGAGGACCTTTTCGCCACCACATCATTATGTATGTTATACCATGTTAATTGTGTAGTTATGTTATATGTGGTTATATGTTATGTTACTTTTGTGTTATCTTTTAGTGTTACTGTTATGTTTACTGTTTTGTGGTGGTCTGAATAAATGTTTCTATCTATCTATCTATTCTATTTTACACCGCCGTCAATTACATTTAGCTTTATTCTTTCCGTACAAAGGTTACCTGGAAGAGATCGCTTTCAGCGATAAGGTCGCCGATTGTTTAACCTAGCTGTGTATATGTCCTGTATTATGTTTCTGTGTGGTGAACAATAAAGAGTTATCTATCTATCTATCTATCTATTCTCTTATTTGAATGCATTAGATTGTAAGCATTACTCTTAGTTGAAGCGTAGCGTGTGCTGTCTTTTGAACTTCTGTTGTATATTAAGATCTTGGTATGATTGCCTTAACATGTTTTTTGTCTTGCAATCACCTTATAAGGTTATATTGTATTCTAAGTATGTATTTACAAAAAAAAGTAGCAGAGTATCGCACGCATATTCCTAAAGTGACCTACAAGGCTATGCTTTGTTATAGGTGATAGTTGCTACTTTACATCAGGTGGGCTTTATGCTTGTTTCGCCTGCAGTAGTATTAATCAACTAGCTTTGACAATCGATGTGGCGCGGCGGGCGAATGTCCGCCTGCAGGTTAGGGGTTCGATTCCCGCCTCGGGATAAATGTTTGATCTTCAAATATTTATTTCGACACTGTTTCAGTACAAGCTGAATTGTGATCCCATCGCGAGATCCTCAGCTAAATTATTAATGTAAAGTTAATTATTATTATGACTATTATTTTTCTTTTGATTATTATTTTTTGACATTATTTTTCTTTGTTTAAATTGTTATATTCGCGCATGTATTCTATGAGCTATGTAAATTAATTTGTGTAATTGGCTGTAGCCGTTCAAATTAAATAAATAAATAAATAAATAATAATTCCGGGTGTTCTGGGTATTTTCTATGTATAATAAAAACTATCTATGTACGTATATTGTATTAAGTATATCAGTCATCTAGTACCCATAACACAAGCTCTGCTTAGCTTGGGGCTAGATGATGCTGTCTCTAAAAATCTCTGCAAATGGGGCATGAGAAACCCTTCCATGACTGCCTGTGACTGTGGGGCTAATATACAGTCTATGGCTTACGCACTTATCTGTTCCTTTTGCCCCAACACCAGCACAAGGGACAAGCTAAACAACGCCACACAGCGCTATAGAGGTGGCTAAATTCTATTCGAACAATATATAGGTGTACCATTTTGTGTTTAGTTGTAGTAGAGCTTTTAGTGAAGGGCTCGTCCGGGGCAGTACTACCACCATGCCTATTCCTGCCGCCAAGCAGCGCAGCGTGTTCCGGTTTGAAGGGTGTGGGTGCCGGTGTAATTACAGGCACATGAGGCTTAACACCTGTATGCCTTAGGTTGATGGACGCAGAGTGCATCGTCGGTGACGTTCCTAACGAGCGTGACCTACGCGGCAATGCTTTGTTACACGACCGATGTGGTTGCGGGTTCGATTCCCGCCTTGGGATAAATATTTGTACGATCTGCAAATATTTATTCCGGGTGTTCTGGGTATTTTCTATGTATAATAAAAAATATCTATGCATGTAATATAGTATTGTATTAAGTATATCAGTCATCTAGTACCCATAACACAAGCTCTGCTTAGCTTGGGGCTAGATCATGCTGTGTGGATTGTCCAGCATTATTATTATTATTATTATAATGCTTTGTTACAGGTGATGGTAACCACTTAACAGCAGGTGGGCCATCTGCTTGTTCCATCAACAAGTTGTATAAAAAAAAAACCATTGACACGAAAAAAGAAGATGATGCTGTGTGGATTGTCCAGCATTATTATTACTAAGAGAGAGGATACTTAAGATTCAACTGACCTTGTAACTAAAGAAGCATCACCGCGCAATGGTGGCGCTATCTGGTGAGTGGTTCCAAGAACCCAGTCTGTGACATATTCAACCATTTTGTTGCGAAACTTCATTTCCTGTAATTGATGAGAAAAAATATATAGTTTCTGTTTCCTGTATCTTACTAATATCCTACTAATATTATAAACGCGAAAGTTTGGATGGATGGATGGATGTTTGTTACGCTCTAACCAGTGGACCGATTCGGATGAAATTTGGAATAAATATAGATTGTAATCTGGAATAGGACATAGACTACTTTTTATCCCGAAAAAATAACGGAAACGGAAAAAAACTGCTACGCTGGCGAAACTGCGAGCGGCCGCTATTTTAAGCCGTATACCCTCTATTAACGCCATCTGTTGGCGACGCCGAGTACTACTTCAGTTATTTTATAATGACTACAATCATCAGTACTTATGTACTAGCGCCACCGTGCATCTTTATTTTTACATAGTACCTTTGTAAAAATGTTTACTGTCCAACGAAGTGGGCACGGGTCCGCTAGTTCTGTAATAAAATATGTAATGTGCTGACTGTACCTAGAATATCTGGACTTACCTCTGACTACTCCTCTTAGATATCCTCGAAGAATTTCGAGAAGGGACGTGGTACTAAGAGTTCTGAGGCGCTGTCTACCGTGCTTAAGGATTACTTTTATTTATTACCTGTCTGAAAGCAAGGTCGTCTCGTCTCCTCATCGTAGCTTCCACAACTTGACATAACTTTGTCTTGACTTTGACTGAGAAGACTGTCATGTCTAAATGTCGGACATACCTGTCAAATACGCATAATAATAATAAAAGGGACATTCTTAATTTATTCATTTGACAGTCCCGCAAGGACATCACAAAGATTTTATATTATCCCATAAGTTATGCGTCGAATGGGATTTGAACTGCGCCACCGAGAGCCTAATACCACTCGACGAAATACTCGTATATATTTTAATACGGTAACAAGCGCCCGTGCATTAACAGTTTTGCATACCCATAGAAAAGAAAAGGTCGTGGGTTCAAATCTCATTTGGGGGTTTATATTTGGGCTAATATAAAATGGCATTATGGTCGCTTCAGTTGCTGCATTATTCTAAACTAACAAAATTTAACCGAGAGAGATTATGTTGTAAAGGTAAGGGTGTGTGATAGGCTTAGCTTCTTCTAGGCTTAGTCGCGAGGAACTGGCGCTTAGATTCACCTAGATTTAAGACGTTTCAAGATGATCCCTGCGGATATTACTGAATAAATGCTTTTTGACTTTGAATTTGATAGTAGGTTGGAAATGAATGAAGGGGTGTGTGTGTGCGTGGATGTGGGTGGGGTTGGGAGTGTGTATGTGAGTATATGGTGAAAGTAAGGGTGTGCGATGGGACGTGCATGAGTGAGTGAATACTACTAACATACCTTACTATAGCCAACATAAGGCCCTCAATAGACGTAGTACTAAGGTGCTCCTGAGTGACGGCAGGTTGTACACCTCGCTTATTATCCAATATACTCATCATTATATAAATTGTGTGTTCCACGAATTGTGTGTTAATGTCCGTCAGCATTACCTGGAATTTAAATTTTTAGTTAAGTGTGTTTTTGGAGTGTTTTCTGTTAACTCAAATGTTTGCTGGAAGAAAACTCTTATTAGGGTTAAGCTTGCCTATGTACATGTCTTGCAATTACTTTATGTCTTATATTTGACGACCGATGTGGCGCGGCGGGCGAATGTCCGCCTGCGACGCAGGAGGTTGCGGGTTCGATTCCCGCCTCGGGATAAATGTTTGTACGATCTGCAAATATTTAATCCGGGTGTTCTGTGTATTTTCTATGTATAATAAAAAATATCTATGTATGTAATGTATTGTATTATGTATGTCAGTCATCTAGTACCCATAACACAAGCTCTGCTTAGCTTGGGGCTGGATGATGCTGTGTGGATTGTCCAGCATTATTATTATTGTTATTTCAGTGTCTTTTATTTCAGTGTATTATATCAGTCAGTCAGGACAAAGATTCTTATAATTGGTATAGATTACCTGTTGTTGCTGATCGAAGAACTTATCAATAATGGCCTTGATCTGATCAAATAGTGTGGGGTATAGCGCTGGAGACATCTCGAAGCCCACCAGCTCCTTAACATGGGAGTGGATCTGCTGGCCGAAGCGTTCGTTGCTGTAGAGAAGCAGTCGCAGCAGCTGGCCTATAAACCTGAGGAGTTTTATCAATATAAATAAAATAAAGTAGTTTTTTTATACAATTTGCTGATGGAACCAGCATAAATGGCCCACCTGATGTTAAGTGGTTACCATCGCCTATAACAAAGCATTGCCTAGTAGGTCACGTTAGTTAGGAACGTGCCTATTATATACACTGTTCTGCGTAAATCAACCTGAGGCATACAGGTGTTGTCTCATGTGCCTGTAATTACACCGGCACCCACACCCTTCAAACCGGAACACGCTGCGCTGCTTGGCGGCAGGAATAGGCATGATGGTAGTACGCACCCGGACGAGCCCTTCACTAAGAGCTCTACTACTACTTAGTTATTTACACCATTTATAACTTAAGAAAGGATGGATCGATTTTAATGATCTCTGATTTGTTGGATTCGTCATCTGAGAATAGTAGAATAACTATTAAATTTGTTTATCTGTATGTTTGTTTGTATGTTTGTTTGTTTATTTATTTAGATAAGTATAACTTACTGAGTAACAGGGCAGTATTGTACTTCTTGAGAACTATTTGCTAATACATTGTATTTTTTGGTCTCTGTAAATCAAAAAATATAAACATTAGCTATCATTTTCTAACACCTCAGTAAGTAGCACTGTCTTTTGTAGGCTGTGGGTTCGATTCCAGCTAAGGACAAAAAATGCCATGATTAAAAAAAAATAAACATTAGCTATCATTTTCTAACACCTCAGTAAGTAGCACTATCTTTTGTAGGCTGTGGGTTCGATTTCAGCCAAAGACAAAAAATACCATGATTATAGGTATTTGGGTAGTATCTGGGTGTTATTATCAATTATAAATATTTACTAATAAAAATATACTTAGTAGTATATCAGGTATCTACCCTAATTATTTTGACGACGACCGATGTGGCGCGGCGGGCGAAAGTCCGCTTGCGACGCAGGAGGTTGCGAGTTCGATTCCCGCCTTGAGATAAATGTTTTTACGATCTGCAATATTTATTCTTGGTGTTTCTATGCATAATAAAAATTATCTATATATGTAATGTATTGTATTAAGTATATCAGTCATCTAGTACCCATAACACAAGCTCTGCTTAGCTTGGCGCAAGATGATGCTGTGTGGATTGTCCAGCATTATTCTTATTATATATAATTTATATATATGAAAGTGTATACATATATAACATACCACTATTATGTGACCACGTAGCTGTAGGTTTTCTTTGTATACAAACTCCACCAAGGGCACATAAAAAGGATGTTATATTCGCCCATTCTTGTATTTGCGTCTGAAATATATATGGTAATATAAAATTACAAACGCGAAAGTTTGTAAGTATGGATGGATGGATGGATGGATGTTTGTTACTCTTTCACGCTCTAACCAGTAGACCGATTAGGATGAAATTTGGAATAAACATAGATTATAACTTGGATTAACATATAGGCTACTTTTTATCCGGAAAAAATAACGGGAACGGGAAAAAACTGGCACGCGGGTTCGAAAAGCCTGCCACACCCGGGAATCGAACCGACTAAAATCTGTAAAATTGCACACTGTACTTTTATTGCATGAATCGTTTGCGATTAAAACACGTTGTGACGTCACACGTTTTAGGGAAGGAATCTCCTATGTCATAGTCGACGACTGATGTGGCGCGGCGGGTGAATGTCTGCCTGCGATGCAGAAGGTTGCGGGTTTAATTCCCGCTTTGAGATAAATCTTTGTACGATCTGCAAATATTTATTCCGGGTGTTCTGGGTATTTTCTATGTATAATTGACGACCAATGTGGCGCGGCGGGCGAATGTCCGCCTGCGACGCAGGGGTTGCGGGTTCGATTCCCACCTTGGGATAAATCTTTGTACGATCTGCAAATATTTATTCCGGGTGTTCTGGGTATTTTCTATGTATAATTGACGACCAATGTGGCGCGGCGGGCGAATGTCCGCCTGCGACGCAGGGGTTGCGGGTTCGATTCCCACCTTGGGATAAATCTTTGTACGATCTGCAAATATTTATTCCGGGTGTTCTGGGTATTTTCTATATATAATAATAAATATCTATGTATGTAATATAGTATTGTATTAAGTATATCAGTCATCTAGTACCCATAACACAAGCTCTGCTTAGCTTGGGGCTAGATGATGCTGTGTGGATTGTCCAGCATTATTAAGTACCTCGAGATCGTGTTCGCTGCTGCTGTGGTGAGACACGCGTCGCTTGGCCACAGATCTGTGGATGGCTTCCAGTTGCGAATCATCCATTTTATCCCCTTGCCCTTTCGGGTATTTCTGAAGAACTTTGCATAGAGAGTCCCTGAAGAAACAAAACGAGTGTGCTTTAGACCGACTGAAGTAAAACTTCTTTATACGAAACGTAACTGGCTATGAGAAAGAGAGAAAGAACAGTGCTTTCATACCCCCTCCATGGTAGTGTTAAACGTTTAACGCAACCTTGTTGGAAGTCGCATTAGAAGTATTACTTCAAAAATATGTATACCTATTCTAATTATAAGAATCTCTGACTGACTGACATATAGACAACGCACAGCCTAAACCACTGCTCGTAGAGAATTGAAATTTTCAGAGTATACAGTCAATGTACATTTTGTTCTTCTAGGCTTGGTCGCGAGGAACTGGCGCTTAGATTCACCTAGATTTAAGATGTTTCAAGATGATCCCTGCGGATATTACTGAATAAATGCTTTTTGACTTTGACTTTGACATACGCGGCGGTTCCAACACGCTCGCTACTTTTATAATTTTTATAATAAAGTTCACGTTCAACTGCGGACTCGGGTGATCTTATTTAAACATCCCATCCTTATTATCAACCTAGAAGTGTAGGGAACTACCTTACACAGAGTATATTTGTTTTGGTGCGTAGAGGTGTACTAAGAAAGGAATTCCCGAAATTCAACCCCTAAACGTATACAGCGGGGGTTGAAGTTGGTTTAAAAATAGCTTCACACGGACAAAATCTTTAGCATTTCGCTAGTATAATATACGTTGACACACTCAAAGCATTAATTGCTAAGTGATACTGCCTACATACATACATCAACAACAGCCTGTAGAAGTCCACTGCTGGACATAGGCCTGCCCATGCGTTTCCAGGTAGCAGCAGTAGTAGTAGTAGTTATATCTGAATCTTAGGTCCTGTTTTCAGTTTAAAGAATTTATTCTCATAAAGAACATAGTTCACTTATAATGAGATGAAGGTAGTACATAATAAGGTTACTTACGGCTAGTTGCGAAGATACAATTATTTTATATTGTGACATATTAGTAGTATGACATATTAGTAGTGTATTAGTAGTTTACCCTTTGGGTACGGAACCCTAACAAACGAATTAATGCAAATATTGTTAAACTTACCAGCATCTAAAGGTTTCTTCCCAAACAGGTTGAACACCGTTCACGCTATGCTCTATCTTCCGAAGTAACACCATTATCCTCTTCTGCAAGGCGGCTGTACCTGGAATAGTTTAGTAGTAGTAGAGCTCTTAGTGAAGGGCTCGTCAGGGGAAGTACTAATACCGTCAAGCAGCTTGCTGTGTTCCGGTTTGAAGGGTGTGGGTGCCGGTGTAATTACAGGCACACGAGGTTTAACACCTGTATGCCTCAGGTTGATGGACGCCGAGCGGTGTATTGTAGGGCACGTTCCTAACTAACGTGACCTACAAGGCAATGTTTTGTTATAGGCTATGGTAACCACTTAACATCAGGTGGGCGATATGCTCGTTCCATCAGCAAATTGTATAAAAAAAAGCAATTTAATTTATCTAAGTACTAATATTATTAAGAGGAAAGATTTGATTATTTGTTTGTTTGTTTGCATTGAATTCGCCCGCCGCGCCACATCGGCCGTCGTCACAATGATCCGTGCGGATATTACTGAGTAAATGCTTTTTGACTTTGACTATGAAATATATATACTTACTATGTATGTTTTTATAAGAACATCCCCTTGTCATATCCTGATTAGCTGCTTGCAAAAATAGCATCATTTAAAACTAATAATAGTAGTGAAGGGCTCGTCCGGGGCAGTACTACCACCATGCCTATTTCTGCCGCCAAGCAGCGCAGCGTGTTCCGGTTTGAAGGGTGTGGGTGCCGGTGTAATTACAGGCACATGAGGCTTAACACCTGTATGCCTCAGGTTGATGGACGCAGAGCAGTGCATCGTAGGGCACGTTAACGAGCGTGACATACGAGGCAATGTTTTGTTATAGGTAATCCAGGCCATCTGCTTGTTCCATCACCAAGTTGTATAAAAAAAAACAAGTGTGCTTTAGACCATACAACTGAAGTAAAACTTCTTACTAATATAGGAAACATAACTAGCTGAGAGAAAGAGAGAATAATAATAATAATAATAATAATGCTGGACAATCCACACAGCATCATCTAGCCCCAAGCTAAGCAAAGCTTGTGTTATGGGTACTAGATGACTGATATACTTAATACAATACTATATGACATAATTATATAGATATTTTTTATTATACATAGAAAATACCCAGAACACCCGGAATAAATATTTGTAGATCGAAATAACAAAAACAACAATAACAAAACAACAAACAAAAACAAAACAAATAACAAAATAACAGAAATAACAATGCTTTCATACCCCCTCCATGGTAGCGTTAAACGTTTAACGCAACCTTGTTGGAAGTCGCATTAGAAGTATTACTTCAATATCTACCGTGCTTACGGATTGTTCTATGGCAGTTATCATACCTAAATATTTATTCCAGGTGTTCTGGGTATTTTCTATGTATAATAAAAAATATCTATGTATGTAATGTATTGTATTAAGTATATCAGTCATCTAGTAACCCAAGCTCTGCTTAGCTCGGGGCTAGATGATGCTGTGTGGATTGTCCAGCATTATTATTATTATGAAGTATAGTTTTATTCTTCTCAGTTTCTTAAAAATAGATACTGGGAAAACCGAAGCACACGGGCCTAAGCCAAGTGCACCTCAGAAGCGGGTCTGGTTTCATTAGGAAGTTCTGTTTGTAAGAACTTTCTCACTATTCTGCAGGTATTCAGTACAACTGCTTTTTGTAGAAGTTATTATTATTATACCTGTAGTAAGAACAGTAGAAGTATGGGCTATTTCTTGAAACACAGCATAATTGGGCAGTAAGTGTTGAGTTGTTATTTCATCAGAACCGCACAGAATATCCGCTTCCTGACACAGTAGGGCAAAGCAGGACATGCCTACTAGCACCACATCTGTGTCTATTGACCAGAGACACATGAAGAACACAACCTGGAAGAAATAAATATTTAAGGACATTTAAGTATATACATAAGTCGATGGATGGAAAGGGCTCAGAATCGTTCTTCCTGGAAACGTGTGGAGGTGGCCTATGTCCAGCAGTGGACTTCTACAGGCTGATGATGATGAAGTATATACATAGTGAAGTATGATGAAGTATATACATAGGCACTTATCTTTAAGTTTATTTTTAAGTTAGCACGCCAACCTTTGTTAAACTACCTTTAAGGTTGGCAGGTAGAAAATGCTCACAGCATTAAGCCCGCCTTTTGTACACTTATTTATAGTAGGTAATTGTGCAATAAAGTGTTAAATAAATAAATAAATAAATAGTTTTTTAGTCTAAGTATGTACTTAAAAAAAAGTTTTATAATATAGTGTAGCTTCCCAACGGTGAAAGAATTTTTCAAAACTGTCAAATAGTTTCGGAGCCTATTCAATGCAAACAAACAATCAAATATTTCCTCTTTATAATATATAACGGAGACGCTGGTCGGGTCATCCGTGATATCTGCACTGATAACGTCACAGCAGTCTTCATTATAGTGATTATAGTGATGCTGGTATAATCGCCTAGCGATTTCAGACAGCGTTACCGGGCTACTGGCGAGCGCAGAAGGCGCTACGCCATTACAAAAATGGTTTTGTTGGCAACGAGCACAAGGGCACCACTTAGGTACGGACCTCGGCTTGGGCTGTTGCCGGGGAAGGGAGCTACGGAGAGACTCTTCGCCCTGAAGGGGCGTTAACGGGGAGACGTCTTCGACCCCGCCGCCGGGGTCGGTGTGATTGTGGAGTGTTTCCTGTGTCCGGACTCGATGAAGCGACCTCCGCCGCATTCGAGGCGGTGATCGTGTCATCTGGGTCACCTAAAACGTGTCTAGGTCTACGGAGGGTACGTTTAACGGGCGGATCTACTGGATAATCGGGTAGCGAGTTAATTAAGGGATTCGGATGATGGGGAGCCGAATCATAAAACCGCCTGGAGGCGCGTTTCATGAATTCGGCTATAGATTCGAGTTCGAGATCTCGATGAAGATCGATATTACGCATAGACTGACCGCTGTAGAGCGCGCCGCCCGTATTTATGCAAAACACAGCAGCGTGTGCAAACTACACAAAACAAAAAATAAGCTATCTGGTTCCCATAGTTCAAGCTTTGTTTAGTTTGAAAACCAGATGACTGATGGAATATTTTTAAAATAATAAATATTGGCAAATTTAACACAACGCCCTCTAGCCCCAAACTAAGCAAAGCTTGTACCATGGGAATCAGATAGGTTAGCTTCACCTTTTTTGTTGTAACTACATACTTAGAATACATTTAACACCTAGACACAGAACAAATATCTTTTTTCTTCACACAAATGTTCTCTGTCACAGCTCAGTTTGTAGTAGCCCTGCCTTTGCGCTGTAGGTGGTGGGTTCGATCCCCACCGAGAACAAACATTTGTGTGATGAACATAGATGTTTGTTCTGTATCTGGGTGTTGTATTGTATTCTATGTATTTACAAAGTATTTAAGTATTCCATCAGTCATCTGGTTCCCATAGTAAAAGCTATGCTTAGTTTGGGGCTAGATGGTGCTGTGTAAAAATGTCCTGACATATTATTATTACTTATAAAGCCTTGCCTCATAAGTCACACTCAGAGACTACACTAGAAGAACATACATTCTCATACCTCTAGTTTAATATGCGCTTGTTTGCAGATAGGGATACACGAGCCATACTTGGCGTACTCCTTGTGCTTGCTGATAAACTCATTCCGGCAGGTGAGGATATCCCGCAGCCAGCGGAGGACCTCGCGGTAGTTGGCTATCTGACGCTGAATCAGCTTCTGGCAGATGTTATAGAGGACTTGAGAGCTGGAATTAAATTAAAGAATTATTTTGATGACTGATGTGGCGCGGCGGGTGAATGTCCGCCTGCGACGCAGGAGGTTGCGGGTTCGATTCCCGCCTTGGGATAAATATATAATATAATAATAATATGTCACGACATTGTTACACAACATCATCTAGCCCCGAACTAAGCATAGCTTGTACTATGGGAACTAGATGACCGATAGAATACTTATATACTTTTTTTTGTAAATACATACATAGAATACAATACAACACCCAGACACAGAACAAACATCTATATTCATCACACAAATGTTTGTTCTCGGTGGGGATCGAACCCACCACCTACAGCACAGAAGGCAGGGCTACTACAAACTGAGCTGTGACGGCTGTGAAATGTTTGTACGATCTGCAAATATTTATTCCAGGTGTTCTGGGTATTTCCTAATGTATAATAAAAGTATCTATATGTGTAATGTATTGTATTCAGTATGTCAGTCATCTAGTACCCATAACACAAGCTCTGCTTAGCTTGGGGTTAGATGATGCTGTGTGGATTGTCCAGCATTATTATTATTATTATTATTAAAGGTTTAAATTGGCTTGTCGCAGACTATATCATGAAAGCACCGGTGTTAGTGGGAACGACCCGGGCTCTTGATCCTAAGGTCATGGGTGCGAATCTAATCATGCACCAATGTCAAAGTCAAAGTCAAAACTCATTTATTCAGTAATATCCGCAGGGATCATCTTGAAACGTCTTAAATCTAGGTGAATCTAAGCGCCAGTTCCTCGCGACCAAGCCTAGAAGAATTTGAATTTGGATTTTTCTACTCTATATGTACAATACAATGCTGCTAGAATACTACAGTTTTCTATTAAAGTTCAACCAACGCTAAAGCAAAAGGACTTGGCATAGTGCGGTGCCGTCTACTCTACCTTAATTATAATGCTGTTCTATTCTTATTCTTAAATTATTTATTGCACACAAACAATACATAGAAAAATACATTTATAGTAGACATGTACAAAGGCGATGCTGTGTGTTCTTGTGCCCAATAAATAATTGTCTATGTCTATGTCTGTGTCTAAGTCTGTGTCTGTGTCTATGTCTGTGTCTATGTCTATGTCTCCTCTATCATGACATTAATACTTTGTTCTACTATATTTACCTAATATCCCAAAATGTATTGATAGGTGCTTCCGGGTTCCACATCCGCACACGATCAGGTCTGTGTACAGCTAGGAGGGCATCCATAGCGGCTTGAGACACTTCGCCCATGCCACTTTGGTGTATCAGAGACACGAGCCCATTGATTAGTTCAGTGGTCGACGATTGGATTTCAACCGCAGAGTGGCCCGGGCTCTGGAATTATAAAACATTTTTTTTTATAATGCTGGACAATGCTGTCAAACAAACGCGCGCACTCATAGCGCACATTAGTGTCTCATTTCTGATCCTGTATTTGACGACCGATGTGGCGCGGCGGGCGAATGTCCGAGTTGGCGGGCGATGTTGGAGGCGGGTTCGATTCCCGCCTTGAGATAAATAAAATAAAAATAAATAAATAATGCTGGGCAATCCACATAGCATCATCTAACCCCAAGCTAAGCAGAGCTTGTGTTATGGGTACTAGATGACTGATATACTCAATACATTACATACATATTTTTTATTATACATAGAAAATACCCAGAACACCCGGAATAAATATTTGCAGATCGTACAAACATTTATCATAAGGCGGGAATCGAACCCGCAACCTCCTGCGGTATTCCATACGTGACAGGTCGCAAGCCCATCGCCGCTGCTAGAATACCAACTGGTTTCCTCATGATGTTTTCCTTCACCGTTAGTGAGCACTGGCATTCCGCACATATATATTTTAGGGTTCCGTACCCAAAGGTTACAACGGGACCCTATTACTAAGACTCAGCTGTCTTGTCTGTCTGCCTGGAAGAAATCGCTTTCAGCGATAAAGCCGCCTATTGTACTTTATTTGTTTACGCCTAGATGTATAATGTATCCTTGTGTACAATAAAGTGTTATCTATCTATCTATCTATCTGTCGGTCCGTCTGTCACCAGGCTGTATCTCATGAACCGTGATAGTTAGATGATTAGTTTCTAGAGTGCTTACCTGCACTTAAGGGGAAGGTCGTGGATTCAAATCCCGCTCGAGGAGAATATTTTTGGGATAATATAAAAATCTTCGTGATAGTTAGAGTTCAAATTTTCACATATGTATTTCTGTTGCCGCTATAACAGTGTTATTAAAAATATTATATGGCATAATACTTACACTTAGCATAAGCATAGGATCCGCATGAATAAGTTTCACCATACAGAGTAAAAGATTCTTGTACCCCGGCATTTCTTCAGATCTGCTGTGCTTCGTCTGAACGTCTTTGGACTTCAGTGACAATGATATCATCCTTAGGGGTGTATGGGATATATAACCCTGGAATAAAAACAATTCTGTGACCCTGATACAAAGGGTTGTCCCTCTGTTTGTATTGTTGGTTATGTGTACCTACATAATCTTCTTCTTCGTGTCAATAGTTCTCAAGTGAATGGAATCAGATACGTCCTGCCCAGAAGGTAGCGACTGCCTACATAATAATAATGCTGGATAATCCACACAGCATCATCTAGCCCCAAGCTAAGCAGAGCTTGTGTTATGGGTACTAGATGACTGATATACTTAATACAATACATTACATACATGCATATTTTATTATACAAAGATATACCCAGAACCCAGAATAAATATTTGCAGATCGTACAAACATTTACGTACCCATAACACAAGCTCTGCTTAGCTTGGGGCTAGATGATGCTGTGTGGATTGTCCAGCATTATTATTATTATTATTATTATATTTATCTCAAGGCGGGAATCGAACCCGCCTCCAACATCGCTCGCCAACTCGGACATTCGCCCCCCGCGCCACATCGGTCGTCAAATACAGGATCAAAAATGAGACACTAATGTGCGCTATGAGTGAGCGCGTTTGTTTGACAGCTCGAATCGTGCCCCAATCGCGGTGACGCGGTTGTGAATGACAAATATAGCATAGGAAATATGGTTTTGTCAAATTCCACGCCGCTTCTTCTAGGCTTGTTCGCGAGGAACTGGTGCTTAGATTCACCTAGATTTAAGAAGTTTCAAGATGATCCCTGCGGATATTACTGAATAAATGATTTTTGACTTTGACTTTGGCTGTCTAGTCGTATCTGTGTAACGTTTGGAGTTGCAATCAATAAAACCTTACCTGAGTAGCTTTATTGGAAGTATCATTGAACATAGTCCTTAGTTCAGAGGAACGGGGGTACAGCAGTTCTATTTTTGGCCACCAGGGTAGACGCGGTTGTTTTATTATCCTATAAAAAAAACGAGTGTGCTTTAGACCACACGACTGAAGTAAAACTTCTTTAATATACGAAACGTAACTGGCTATGAGAGAAAGAGAAAGAACAGTGCTTTCATACCCCCTCGTAGCGTTAAACGTTTAACGCAACCTTGTTGGAAGTCGCATTAGAAGTTTTACTTCAATAAAATTACCATGTTATGATAAGAGTTATATTTCGAGTGCAATATGAGCACCGGTTGTCTAGTAAGAACAATCCGTTTTTTGGCGAATTGATGGCTTACTCTATTAACTTGATGGCTTGACATATTTACTTACGTTAGTTTATTTGTTTTTATAGTGCTTACCTGCACTTAAGGAAATCACAAGGATTTTATATTATCCCAAAAATTATACTTACGTTAGTTATTAATTGACAAATGGCTTGACATATTTACTCACGTTAGTTTATTTGTTTTTATAGTGCTTACCTGCACTTAAGGAAATCACAAAGATTTTTATATTATCCCAAAAATTATACTTACGTTAGTTATTATTTGACAATCACATAATGATACGAGATATTTATTTATTTATTTATTATTATGTTACACCAACAAAGTGAACACCAACATTATCTTTAGGTACAACATTACATAATTAAAACCAGATAAATGCCACCTCAATTATAGGTTCAAACTGCTATTAATGCAAACTACTATATGATATACTTACAGATATGCTATTAGATATGCTTCTTACTTACTTATAGATATGGTCAAGTAAAACTCACTTGCTAGATAGTTTGAGTAATTAGTCAATGGCTTGACTTATTTAATTACCTCAATAACTCATTGACAATCACGTAGTGAAACGAAATGTGATTTTTCAAGTCAGCACGCTTGCTAGATAGTTTCATGCAATTACTAGATTTATTTATTTTTAGCCTAAACTGTCCCACTGCAAGGCAAAGGCCTCCCTACCTTTTTCCAACTTTCTCGGTCCCTTGCCAAGTTGGACCAGTCTGGAAGATGTACATCTAACTCGTCACGCCATCTGCGTCGTCGTCTGCCGCGCGGACGTCTTGCATTGGGTACCCAATCAGTTGTGGTCTTAGCCCAACGATCGTCAGACATGAGACAGACATGGCCAGCCCAGTCCCACTTGAGCTGTGCTGATTTTTTGCTCACATCAAAAACCTTGGTTTGTGCTCGCAGTGTTGAAGAAGACTGCGTTCCATAGCCCGTTGGCAGACCTCGAGTTTGGACCTTTGTTGAAGTGTCAAAGACCAGGTCTGTTTGCGTTTAAGACAGAGTGGAAGTTCGCCTTTCATTAGATATTTGATACTAGATGGCTTGACATATTTACTTACCTCAGTAATGAATTGACTATCACATAATGATACGAAATGTGTGTATTCAGGTTCAAACACACTTTAAGGGCATCGTTGTTGTGAGGTTGGATTCTGAAGAGTGATACAAAGCAATCGGTCAGAAGATCCAGCTCTGAATACCCTGTGATCACATTTCCACGGACGTAGGCCTTAGTTTGGTTGAAGAGAAGTGTCTGAAAGAAGATAAGTATTAGTAGTGGTAAGAGTTAAGTAATAGTAGAGCTTTTATACCTTAATTTGTTTGTTTGACAGCCGTTTGTACACAGCTCAGTTTGTAGTAGCCCTGCCTTCTGTGTAGGTGGTGGGTTCGATCCCCACCGAGAACAAACATTTGTGTGATGAACATAAATGTTTGTTCTGTGTCTGGGTGTTGTATTGTATTCTATGTATGTATTTACAAAAAAAAAGTATTATAAGTATTCTATCAGTCATCTGGTTCCCATAGTACAAACAAGCTATGCTTAGTTTGGGGCTAGATGATGTTGTGTAAAAAAAAAATGTCCTGATATTTCTTTTTTAATGTGGCGCAGCGGGCTATTATCCGCCTGCAACGCAGGAGGTTGCGAGTTCGATTCCCGCCTTGGATTAATGTTGGTACGATCTGCAAATATTTATGCATTTGTGTGATGAACATAGATGTTTGTTCTCTGTCTGGGTGTTATATTGTATTCTAAGTATGTATTTACAAAAAAAAAAGTATTATAAGTATTCTATCAGTCATCTGGTTCCCATAGTACAAACAAGCTATGCTTAGTTTGGGGCTAGATGATGTTGTGTAAAAAAAAATGTCCTGATATTTTTTTTTTAATGTGGGGCAGCGGGCTATTATCCGCCTGCAACGCAGGAGGTTGCGAGTTCGATTCCCGCCTTGGATTAATGTTGGTACGATCTGCAAATATTTATACTGGGTATTCTGGGTATTTCTATGTATAATAAAATATATATATATACGTAATGTATTGTATTAAGTATATCAGTCATCTAGTACCCATAACACAAGCTCTGCTTAGCTTGGGGCTAGATGATGCTGATTGTCCAGCATTATTATTATTATTATTATTGAGTTGAAGGTAACTTATAAGAGGAATACTTGCTCATAAAATAAAAGTTTTTAACTTAGTTTACGAGTTAAGGAACCCATATTGTTTGTAAGCACCTAAACCCATAGTTTAGAGTCCTCAACCTGAGGCATATAGATGTTAAGCCTCATGTGCCTGTAATTTCACTATAATAATATGACACTCACAAATAACGTGGCTTTCTATTGGTAAAAGAATTATCAAAATCGGTTCAGTAGATCCAGAGATTACAACCTACAACCTCACATACTCACAAACTTTACCTCTTTATAATATTAATTATAGATAAGTATAGAAGAATTTACCTTCAAATCGTTAATAACTCTATTAACTAGTATAAAGGTGACATTTCCAGAATCAGAGGAGTTAAGATAAGTTGAGGCTTTGCAAAGCTTCACAGATGTCACCACCGCTGCTTCCGCCATCTGTTTAGAGTTGTTTTGGGGACCTGAGGATTAAAAAACTTTTTTAATTAACAGCCGGGCTAAGATGTGCAACGCGAAATATGTCGCGCTGGATACGAGACATTAATAATAATAACGTTGGACAATCCACACAGCATCATCTAGCCCCAAGCTAAGCAGAGCTTGTGTTATGGGTACTAGATGACTGATATACTTAATACAATACATTACATGGATAGATATTTTTTATTATACATAGAAAATACCCAGAACTTCCGGAATAAATATTTGCAGATCGTACAGACATTTATCCCAAGACGGGAATCGAACCCGCAACCTTCTGCGTCGCAGGTGGGCATTCGCCCGCCGCGACACATCGGTCGTTTTTTTCTGTAGACGGACATTTTAGAAATTATAGATCTAAGACCCACACATAAGCTAAACATTAGCATTAAGTCTTCATTTGACAGAACGAGATAGATTTTTGGCACTGGCATGTTAGCACAGGAAGATATAGAGATATCTCTATTTCGCACGATTCAATTTATTCAATTTATTCACATAAAATAGCATAACAGAACTAATTCTAAAACGCTATTCTACTTACTTAAAAATTAATACAAATATCACGTGACATTACTTATATACAACATAAAAATCTATAACTGAAAAACTAGAAATAAAATAACAACGTTAAACAAAAAACAATAATCTAATAATAATAATACGATATAATGAGTAGACAAAATTTTGTCGCGTTGCACATCTTAGCCCTGGTTTGACTTCCTCAACCGTCACTGGAGAACACGTCACAGTAGGTCTACAGGTCGTGGGTTCGAACTCGGCCGTGCATCAATTAATTTTTCTGTTCAAAAAAATGTATATGCGCAATGCCAGTCTTAAACGGCGAAGGAAAATATCATGAGGAAACTAGTTAGTTTGTAGTAGTAGAGCTTTTAGTGAAGGGCTCGTCCGGGGCAGTACTACCACCATGCCTATTCCTGCCGCCAAGCAGCGCAGCGTGTTTCGGTTTGAAGGGTGTGAGTGCCGGTGTAATTACAGGCACATGAGGCTTTACACCTGTATGCCTCAGGTTGATGGACGCTGAGCAGTGTATTGTAGGGCACGTTCCTAACTGACGTGACCTACAAGGCAATGTTTTGTTATAGGCGATGGTAACCACTTCATCAGGTGGGCCTTATGCCTGTTCCAAATTGTGTATAAAAAAAAAAGTTAGTATATCAGCATTTTTTTTTTGTAATTAGAATCTTGGTCTGAACGCGCAGTTTCAGTTTTCAGAAGTAGTGTTATTACACCCGGTATGAGTATTCTACCGGTCATCTGGTTCCCCAAGTACAAGCTATGCTTAGTTTGGAGCTAGATAATGTTGTGATAAAATGTCCAGAAATATTTATTTAACTAAAACAACATACTTAGGCCTCGTTTAACGGAGTCTATGAAATGCTTTTTCTTACTGTGACGTGGGCTACAAGGTGCCCCACTGTCAGCATTCACTATTTCTTCAAGCACTTTCTGGAATACAAAAGGCGATGTTATTATTTTCACCTTGTAAGTTCACTATGGTAGTAGAGCTCTTAGTGAAGGGCTCGTCCGGGGAAGAACTAGCACCTAGTTGTGATCCAGTTTGAAAGGTGTGGGTGCTGACATTACAGGCACATGAGACTTAACACCTGCCTCAGGTTGATGGACGCAAGGTAGTGCATGGTAGGGCACGTTCTTCATATACGTGATCTGAGAGTCAATGTTTTGTTATAAGTGATAGTTACCGCTTAATATCAGGGCCACCATCTGCTTGTTTCGTCAAGAAGAATAAAAAATATATGGTGACCCACGGGTCACCAAAGCGGGTCACCAGAACCTCAATAATTTTTTTTCTCATCTCACACGGCGTTAAAGGTATGGTTGCTACTACACTAATAAAGCTCGCAGCATAAATATAAAAAGGCCAATCAAGAGTCTATCCCGTTTAAGTTTTAAAAGGTTAATTATGAACTTTATTTCAATACTCACAGGGTTTAATATCAGCAGCATAATCTGGAGCGGCCACATAGCTACCCTAGATTTCTTGTTATCGGAAAATGAGTCTTGTAGTATATCAAATAAGGTGTCACAACATTTACTAAGCTCATCATTAGGCTGTCGTTGAACTTCGGAGAATTCCTGAAAGAAAAAATCAGATGAAAATAATTAACGTACATATAACAGGGTAGTTGCTGATTCAAATTTACTTCTAATTATAGAAATACTAGCGGCCGCTCACATTCGCCCGCGTGGCAGTTTTTTCCCGTTCCCGTTATTTATTTCGGGATAAAAAGTAGTCTTTATGTTAATCCAGGTTGAAATCTATAATTATTCCTAACTTCATCCAAATCGGTCTACTGGTTAGAGCGTGAAAGAGTAACAAACATCCATCCATCCATACTTACAAACTTTCGCGTTTATAATATTAGTAGGATAAACTACGCACATCGTTTTTTCAATACAAAAATTAATTGGTGCTCGACGAGATTTGAACCCAACGACTTTAGGATCAAAAGATTTACTCCCACTAGACCACCAGAGCTCTAAACATGATCTGATGAAGAAAATAAACAGGAAGGTATCAGGGTAGCCGCTGATGCAGATTTTTCTCCAATTGATGCTGAATATATGTGCACCGGTTTAAATAAAACTGTCAAATTATAACAATTTTAGTAGTAGTAGAGCTCTTAGTGAAGGGCTCGTCCGGGTGCGTACTAGCACCATGTCTATTGACGACCGATGTGGCGCGGTGGGCGATTGTCCGTCTGCGACGCAGGAGGTTGCGGGTTCGATTCCCGCCTTGGGATAAATGTTTGTACGATCTGCAAATATTTATTCCGGGTGTTCTGGGTATTTTCTATGTATAATAAAAATATCTATGTATGTAATATAGTATTGTATTAAGTATATCAGTCATCTAGTACCCATAACACAAGCTCTGCTTAGCTTGGGGCTAGATGATGCTGTGTGGATTGTCCAGCATTATTATATTATTATTTATTCCAGCCGCCAAGCAGCGCAGCGTGTTCCGGTTTGAAGAGTGTGCGTGCCAGGGACATTACAGCCACATGAGACAACACTTGTATCATACATACCGATATCGTTCTGATATCGTCAGACGATATCGTTGTCGTTTGAGCTGACGAGTTTCGGTGTCGTTATCGTCACAGTGTGAAAGCGCCTATTGATAAGTATCCATAGGCCTATAACATAAATTTCCTCCATATTTGAAGGGGTTCTTATGTGCCGCCAAGCAGCTGGCTGTGTTCCGGTTTGAAGGGTGTGGGTGCCGGTGTAATTACAGACACATGAGGCTTAACACCTGTATGCCTCAGGTTGATGGACGCAGATCAGTGTATTGTAGGGCACGTTCCTAACTAACGTGACCTACAAGTTAATGCTTTGTTATAGGCTATGGTAACCACTTAACATCAGACGAGCCATATGCTTGTTTCATCAGCAAATTGTATAAAAAAAAAGGCTTCTTCCATATTTGACAGGGTTCGCCATATTCACCACACTTGGCGCAATGAATTGCTTGCGGCATTGTCAGTGACTCAGGAGTCTTCTTCTAGCGTGTCAAATGGCTACACTTTACTGGCGTAGAAATTCGCCACTTCCACGGCAGTGCCCGTGGCTTGAATTAAGTCCTCCCTTGTGCAGGTGGTAGGGCACAAGGGGCACAGGAGCAAATGGGGCATAGACTGGATGGGAGCTCCGCAATCGCATTCAGTCCGTGAGTGTCGTCAGGAGTTGGTGATGCTCATCTCCTGAAGTCTTCCCTTAGTCTCCTCTTCCAACATGGTAGATGATGGACAGACCTAGAAACCACGGCTAAAAATACTTACTTGTGGATAAGTGTCCATCCAGTTCCATATAGCTTTCTCCAATGATGTTACCAAAACTATATGCGCAGATTTTCTTAATGATTTAAACTTCTGTATAGATTCTGTAAACAATACATAAATAATTATAATTTGTACCAATTATAAGAATCTTGTCTTGGGCGCCTGCGACGCAGGAGGTTGCGGGTTCGATACCAGCCTTGGGATAAATGTTTGTACGATCTGCAAATATTTATTCCGGGTGTTCAGGGTGTTTTCTATGTATAATAATAATTATCTGTGCGGATTGTCCAGAATTATTTTTATTATATATAATTTACTAGCGGCCGCTCGCAGCTTCACCCGCGTGGCAGTTTTTTCCAGTTCCCGTTATTTTTTTGGGATAAAAAGTAACCTGTATGTTAATCCAGGTTACAATCTACATCTATTCCAAATTTCATCCAAATCGGTCCACTGGTTAGAGCGTGAAAGAGTAACAGTAGAAAGTAGAGTAGAGTAAGAGTTTAGTAGTAGTAGAGCTCTTAGTGAAGGGCTCGTCCGGGGCAGTACTACCACCATGCCTATTTCTGCCGCCAAGCAGCGCAGCGTGTTCCGATTTGAAGGGTGTGGGTGCCGGTGTAATTACAGGCACATGAGGCTTAACACCTGTATGCATCAGGTTGATGGACGCTGAGCAGTGTATTGTGGGACACGTTCCTAACTAACGTGACCTACAAGGCAATGCTTTGTTATAGGCTATGTAACCACTTAACATCAGTTGAGCCATATGCTTGTTCCATCAGCAAATTGTATAAAAAAAAGCGTAGAAGTGAACTAAGAAAGGAATTCCCGAAATTCAACCTCTAAACGGGTACACCAGGGGTTGAAGTTTGTACGAAAATAACTAATTTAGCTAGTTTTCTATACGTTACCAGTGAGCAGTCGTATCAGCCGGAGTATGTCGACATTTATATGTTGTATCAACTCTATATCCGTGAAATCTGGATTTTCCTCAGAGCTAGAAGATATTTCCTGAAAGAAGTCCTGTTTGGATAAATTACAAACACACATCTTATTAATCAGTAGTAGTAGTAGAGCTCTTAGTGAAGGGCTCGTCCGGGGCAGTACTACCACCATGCTTATTCCTGCCGCCAAGCAGCGCAGCGTATTCCGGTTTGAAGGGTGTGGGTGCCGGTGTAATTACAGGCACACGAGGCTTAACACCTGTATGCCTCAGGTTGATGACGCAGAGTAGTGCATCGTCGGTGACGTTCCTAACGAGCGTGACCTATGAGGCAATGCTTTGTTATAGGTGATGGTAACCACTTAACATCAGGTGGGCCATATGCTTGTTCCATCAACAAGATTCATAAAAAAAATCAGCACTAAAACGACACTGGACGAAGTAACTGTGATATCTGAACTGATGACTCATGACCGTCGGCGAAACATATACCGAGTCAAAGAAACACCAAGTACGTCCGAACGGTGCGGCGGCTCGAGCCAGACTGACTACTGTATTTTTTTTTTTTTCGAACGGACTAAAATGCTGGTATAATCGCCTAGCGATTTCCGACAGCGTTACCGGGCTACTGGCGAGCGCAGAAGGCGCTACGCCATTACAAAATTGGTTTTGTTGGCAACGAGCACAAGGGCACCACTTAGGTACGGACCTCGGCTTGGGCTGTTGCCGGAGAAGGGAGCTACGGAGAGACTGACTACTGTAGAGCGCGCCGCCCATATTTATGCAAAACACAGCCGCGCGCAAGCTACATCGCTACTAAGCGTGTTTTGCTTTTACGCGTCTTGTTTTATTTTACAATCAATTAATTAATGACCTTGTTAATCTTAAACTAATTAATTGTAAGATACTAGATTATTTGAGATAGTTTTGCAAATGACTTTTGGTAAAAGTTTCTCTGATTGTACTGGCAATACTGACTGAGATTGACGGTAGTCTGGTTGACAGACAAGATGGCCAACAGTCGGACGGCAGTTAAGAAAGAGCGGTAGGAAACGTGGCAGTCTGTCTTGGAATCGGGTCGGAGTCGGTCGATAGTTTTGTAAAGTAAAGGAATGTGATGATAACTGAGATTAATGTAAGTACTTTTTATAATACGATTTAATTAAATGGCAGACTATTTAAAATATTGGTTTGGCTTTGCTATCCCAGTATCTGGAGGGAGTCCCCTTACATAATCAACCCCTAATTAACTAATTACTCAAAAACGTAATAATAATTATGGTAATCTTAAAATAATGAATCAACGCCTAACTAATCATTCACTTAAAAATGTAATAAACTGAATCAAAACATTGTGATTTCATGTAGCCCCGGCATCTTGCCGACACCAATGTCGCCATTGCGCCGATATATATATAAATAGTTAAGTACTAGAGCTCTTAGTGAAGGGCTTATCGACCGATGTGGCGCGGCGGGCGAGTCTCCGCCTGCGACGTAGGAGGTTGCGGGTTCGATTCTCGCCTTGGGATAAATGTTTGTACGATCTACAAATATTTATTCCAGGTGTTCTGGGTATTTCTATGTATAATAAAAAATCTCTGTGTGTAATGTATTGTATTATGTATATCAGTCATCTAGTACCCATAACACAAGCTCTGCTTAGCTTGGGGCTAGATGATGCTGTGTGGATTGTCCAGCATTATTATTATATATATACCTGTAACCGTGCACTGATTCTGTTAAAGACTGCATTGAAGAAATTCAGACTAAGAGCAAATAAGACTTTGCTCGCGAGCTGGCGGAGAAGGCTATTGTGCGCTATTCCTTCGTTTCGAGTATCTGAAACAATCATTTACTAGTACAGACTTGAAGGGGGTGTTGGTGTAATTACAGGCACATGAGGCTTAACACCTGTATGCCTCAGGTTGTTGGACGCAGAATAGTGTAGCAGTAGATTTACTTACCAATAAATTGACTAACTTCTCGAAGTAACATCTTGACATTCATAGCCTCCTCAAACTTAGCGGTATCCTTGGGCTGTGAGCTGAGACATATCTCCAACGTATCCAGGACTATAACTAGACTGTCGTGGTAACCTTTCTCCATCTCTGTTTGTGGTCGGTTGAAGCCAGAGGAGACAGTTGGCTGGTACTGGAATAAAAAAAAAGTTAACTTACAAGGTGAAAATAGTAACGTCACCTTTTGTATTCAAGAAGTGCTTGAAGAAATAGTGAATGCTGACAGTGGGGCACCTTGTAGCCCACGTCACAGACATTTCATCACAGCATTATCTAGCTCCAAACTAGGCATAGTTTGTACTATAGGAACCAGATGACTGGTAGAATACTTATACCGGGAATACTTATACATATAAGACTACTTCCGAAAACTGAAACTAACACATTCAGACCATGATTCTGATTACAAAAATGTTAAAAAACCGAAAATAAGTACCTAATTATCTTATTTAAAAACGCGTAACAACAAGAAACGAAAAACAGCAATGTAAATGAAACACAATCATCTGACCGGAGCGTTGCCCTCAATTTGCATCAAATTTGGTGTTCAAATTAAGGTAATGCTTTGCTATAGGTGAAGGTAACCATTTAACATCAGGTGGGCCATCCGCTTGTTCCATCAGCAATAATAATAATAAATTTATTTATTTGAATCAACATAGGATCATTTTGTTAGTGAAGCTTAAATATCTATTGTTAGTATTACAATGACATGAAAAATTTGTACTAAGCACAGTGTGATAATTGAATATATTTAAATAAAAAAGTGTAAGAAAACTTACAAGTTCATTGACCCGTTGCAGTATCTTAGTTAGGCCACCGATAACCAGGGAGAAACGATGTCGGCTGATCTGGACCAGGCATACCTTGCACTGCTCCTCATTAATCCTGGAGTGCAGGTTCTGTGCTCCAGTCTTATAAGGAAGCTGCAAAAGGTAGATTAAATTGCTTTGTCATTCCTTACCAATAAATTTTCTAGCGATGGCTTATGGCGATCGGAACACATATTGAAGACTTATATTATTATTAAGGTAATACGCGATAAATACCCGTGTAATATAAGTCTTCAATAAGATGGCTTATGGATCTGAGAGTAGTAAGCTCTTAGTGAAGGGCTTATCTGAGGAAGTACTACCACCATACCTATTCTTAACGCTAAGCAGTGCAGTGTGTTCCGGTTTGAAGGGTGTGGGTGCCGGTGAAATGACAGGCACATGAGGCTTAACATCTGTTTGTCTCAGATTGATGGACACTGAGCAGTGCAACTTTGTTATAGGCAATGGTAACCACTTAGCATAAGATGGGCCATATCCTTGTTCTATCTAAGTTGTTAAAAAAAATGTAAAGGTAATAACTATAAAATAATTTTTTTTTAAAACATTATTTATACATATTTACAAAGAATAATTTTACAAAGGGGATAAACACTAAAGAGAGGATAAGTACCTCTGAAAGGATAAGACGCGAGATATCAGGGGTCAAGATATCGTACATACATAGCAGCATACATTTATATTTATATTTTTTTGAAACTCAAAAAGTGAGCGAAATTTTTGCTGAAAAATGTCGAAACCAAATTTGCGTAGGCCGTAGAGCCTTGTCTAACTTGAATTACAAATACTATGGGGAGTTTAGTGTTTAGAATGTTCTAACTAGCCTAATACTACTGCTAGCAAACCAGGAATCTGGAAGATTACAGTAAATACAAAGGGTGGGTCTTCATATTCATTAATTTCAATATTATTTTATTCAGACTACAATTATTTACCTGTTCCTCAAATCGTGCTATAAGACAGTTCGCCCATTCTCCAGGCTTTTGAGTCCCCATTTTAAGAATTATACGCGTACTTTACCTAAAAATAAAATAAATAGGTACACATTTTCTTTTCACGGCACCATTTCGCTCGTCTTCGATTTTTGCGTTATTGAATTGAATGTTGCCAGCAAAGCAAACAAGTAATTCCAAATTTTGGAATGTTTGTAAATTGGGCTGAGGTAGGTTTTTGAAGTAATACTTCTAATGCGACTTCCAACAAGGTTGCGTTAAGCGTTTAACACCACCATGGAGGGTGTATGAAAGTCATACATAGCCAAGGGGTATACATAGCCATGCTATGTAATGTGCTGGCTATGAGAGAATGAGAAAAAGAACAGTGCTTTCATACCCCCTCCATGGTGGTGTTAAACGTTTAACGCAACCCTGTTGGAAGTTGCATTAGAAGTATTACTTCAAAAAAAATTAAAACCCACAGGGCCTGGGTACCTACGGCCCCTAGTATTTTCTGTCTACAGCGCGGGGCGTAGGCGTAGCCGTAGGTAGGGCTCTGTCGAGACTGGCATAGTACTTGTTTAGCTGGTAACATTCACTGTGTGCAAACTTTTAACGATACTGTCATGCCAGTGACAGTGATTGCTTACATCACAAAGCGACATTGACAGCAGATTGATTTGACATCTAATTCTACATAAAAACCGGAGAAAAGCCATTTTTTGTTTGCTTCAAGAAATTTCACTGTGGGGTATAATTTACTGTTGTTATTTACGAATAATCTCTTGAAGTTGTACAAACTGATTTGAGACAGTATCAGATTTACACGTATCATTCAATATGATGGTAAGTTTATTTATAATTAAATATTTTTTCATAATCAATTTTTGAAAGAATCATCTCCACCGCTTCGGGGGCGTATCTCTTTGAAATCGTTCGACTAAAACTACAAATAACACTGTATTTCCTTTTATTATGACTCACAAAAAATATGATAAACACATTGTACACATGATATATTTGCAGCTAAACTATAGATAAGCGATATCCTTTATTTTTACCGTAATGACGTGGAATATTTTTGTGATGGTTTTACAAAAACTAATAAATCGTACACGAAAATATAATACTGGGTACCTAGTATCTTTGAGCTACCCTGGTATGACACGGGTAAATAGATCTTAAAGACACATAAAATGTTGAATACCTTGGGTTACATTATAAACTAGAGCAAATTTTCGCAGGGTCTTTATAATTTTGAAAAATATAGCCTATTCTGATAATGTACAACAAACAAGCATACAAAAAACTAAATCTTTCTGTTTAGTTTAGATAATTTTTACGCCATGACAACAAAGAGAATACTAAAACAGTATGCTCAATATGCCCACTGTACCTATTAACTACACTTCTCGCAAATTCAATTTATGAACATAATAATAATGCTACATGCATTATTATTATGTTCATTAATCAAGGAAAAAGAAACTAAAAATAATCTACATCCTGTAGCTTTTCCTGTAGGCTTAGTTTAATCTCAAAATGACATCCCTATACACCATTTCATTCCAGGACTGTGTAGAAGAATCTAATCATGACCCCCTGTCAGCTCCGGCACAAACACCCCCATCTGCAGCCGGAGACATCAACATAGACAAGAAACCAAGCGAGAATGTTTCACTTGCCGATAACAGCTTACTGGTGAGTGTATTTTACTGGTGATTCAGTACTTTGCAAGATGTTAGCAAGTAAAACTCATCTATAGAACTAAACTTCAATCCCCCACTGCACCTCTTTAGGGGTTGTACTAAGAAATGAATTCCCGAAATTCTACCCCAAAACGTTCCAAGTTCAAGTCTCACGCGTTTCGCTAGTAAGCAATAGAGATGAATTATTAAATTGCCTCGCAAGTCACGCACGTTTGAACTGTGCCTTAATATAGTTGTTTAAGTAGTTTGGTGGAGGTGTAGATGACTTGGATAATAAAAGCGGATTTGTGACCCCAGTGTTTTGTACTCAAGAGCTACGGCCTATATTCTGTTGCATTTGCTTACTAGCTTCTTATGACTTCCATCCAGTGTATCCTCAACCTGAATTTTGTTTTACAGGTAGACATATCAGACGCGTTAAGTGAGAAAGAGAAAGTCAAGTTTACGGTCCATACCAAAACTACCCTTACAGAGTTCCGTAATGCTGAGTTCACAGTGGTCCGACAGCATGAGGAGTTTGTGTGGCTTCATGATAGATATGAGGAAAATGAAGACTATGCGGGATATATTGTAAGTATGTCTGTATGCTTATGCCTGAGGCTGAGGCTGAATTTCACAACCTGCCGAGTTAAGATGTGCAACGCGAGATATGTCGGGCTTGACACGTGATAATTTTTCTATTGATGGACATATAGATAAAAGACCCAAAAATAAGCTAAACATTAGCATTTTATTTAATTATTTATTTAGATAATTAGAACGGCTAGAGAGCCAATTACACTAATTTCTTATGCATTATATGAAATCTTAAAACAATATTACGAAATTATAGCATTAAGTCTTTATTTGACAGAATGAGATAGATTTTGGCACTGGTATGTTAGCACAGGGAGATTTAAAGAGATATCTCTATTTTACACAAGATAACGAGTAGACAACATTTTGTCGCGCTGCACATCTTAGCCGGGCTGGCGTGGCGTGGCGTTGACTGTCTCAGAAGTTTTTTATGGGACAGCCGTCACAGTTCAGTTTGTAGTAGCCCTGCCTTTGTGCTGTAGGTGGTGGGTTCGATCCCCACCGAAAACAAACATTTGTGTGATGAACATAGACGTTTGTTCTGTGTCTAGGTGTTGTATTGTATTCTAAGTATGTATTTACAAAAAAAAAGTATATAAGTAAGTAAGTTCTATCAGTCATCTGGTTCCCATAGTACAAGCTATGCTTAGTTTGGGGCTAGATGATGTTGTGTAAAAATGTCCACAAATACTTTTTTTTAAGTTGTAAAGCTTTTTTTGAAGTAATACTTCTTATGCGACTTCCGACAAGGTTGCGTGAAACGTTTAACACTACCATGGAGGGGGTATGAAAGCATTGTCATTTCTCTCTTTCTCTCATAGCCAGTTACGTTACGTATATTAAAGAAGTTTTAATTCAGTCGTGTGGTCTAAAGCACACTCGTTTTTTTCTATAGATACCTCCTGCGCCACCTAGGCCAGACTTTGACGCGTCCCGTGAGAAACTTCAGCGATTGGGAGAAGGCGAGGGTGCTCTGACCAGGGAAGAGTTCCTCAAAATGAAAGAGGAATTAGAAGAGTAAGTGCTTTGTTATCTTACCTTTTTTTGTATATGACCCACCTGATTTTTTTTTCTATACAATGTACTGATGGAACAAGCATATGACCCACCTGATGTTATGTGGTTACCATCGCCTATAATAAAGCATTGCCTTGAAGGTCACGTTCTTTAGGAACGTAACCCACAATACATTGCTCTGCGTCCATCAACCTGAGGCATGCAGGTGTTAAGCCTCATGTGCCTTTAATTACACCGGCACCCACACCCTTCAAACCGGAACACGCTGCGCTGCTTGGCGGCAGAAATAGGCATGGTGGTAGTACTTCCGCGGACGAGCCCTTCACTAAGAGCTCTACTACTAAGTACTATTAAGCGGTTACCAACATCTACAACAAAGCATTGCCTCGTAGGTCACTTTTTTAGTATTCTAGCAGTGGTGATAGGCTTGTAAACTGTCGGATGGAATACCAATTACTGCAAGATTTGGGTTTGTGCCAATTATTTAAATATTTTAAATATATTTTCAGTGAATATCTGGCAACATTCAAGAAGACAGTGGCAATGCACGAAGTGTTTCTGCAACGATTAGCAGCACACCCTGTATTTAGACACGACACGCATTTACGTGTGTTTCTGGAGTACCAGCAAGACCTGTGCGCGAAGCCGAGAGGGAAAATGGACCTTATTGGCGGACTGGTAAGAACTAATTTAAGCACACTTGGTATAATCACAATACAAACTCATCGTCATCTTTCTGCCCTTATCTATCCCACATGATATAGATATCATCAAGGCTATAACTTTTTTTTATACAATTTGCTGATTTGACAAGCATATGGCCCACCTGATGTTGAGTTACCATCGCTTATAACAAAGCCTTGTAGGTCACGTTAGCTAGGAACGTAACCTACAATACAATGCTCTGCGTACTAAGAAGGTGAGGTGTGCTAAGAAAGGAATTCAGACAGATGGACAGACAGATAACGGAGTCTTTGTAATAGGGTCCCGTTGAACCCTTTGAGTAGGAACCCTAAAAAATGATATAAATTTTGTTTAACAGATGCGTTCAATGACAACAACCACAGATGAAATATACCTCGGAGCAACTGTCAGAGATGTCAATGATTTCTTCGAGCAGGAAACATCGTTCCTTCAGGAATACTACTCTCATTTGAAGGAGGCTGTTGCCAAAGTTGATAGAATGACTTCAAAACACAAAGGTTAGTGAAGTTTATTCAAGGTACAGCTCCTGAGTGTTTCGTAGAGAAGTGACTAACTGAAATGTCCGCCTGCGACGCAGGAGGTTGCGGGTTCGATTCCCGCCTTGGGATAAATGTTTGTACGATCTGCAAATATTTAATCCGGGTGTTCTGGGTATTTTTTATGTATGATAAAAAATACGTATGTATTATGTAATGTATTGTATTAATATCTGTCATCTAGTACCCATAACACAAGCTCTGCTTAGTTTGGGGCTAGATGATGCTGTGTGGTTTGTCCAGCATTATGATTATGTCTTTGACAGCTGATCATAAATTCGGTAAAACATCCCGAATTTATCATACTATCGTTTCACTAAATTCTATGTTACCAATCTCGATAAATTTCGATAGTCTAAATAAATTTCGATAAATTCTCGATAAAAAGAGGATTTATCGAGTTTTATCGATCATCCATGCTAGTGGTACTAAGGTCTTAAATTATTATTTACAGAAGTGGCTGACGCACATATAAAACTGTCATCCTGTCTCACCCAACTTGCTACAAGGGAACACCAATCCACTGAACGCTTCCTGACGCGGGCATCAGACACATTCGATAAATGCAGGGTATGTACAATACCGGACGACCGATGTGGTGCGGCGGGCGAATGTCCGCCTGCGACGCAGGAGGTTGCGGGTTCGATTCCCGCCTTGGGATAAATGTTTGTACGATCTGCAAATATTTATTCCAGGTGTTCTGGGTATTTTCTATGTATAATGAAAAATATCTATGTATGTAATGTATTAAGTATATAACGAAGGAGTCTTACTAACAGGGTTTTTAGAAATAGTGACGTCAGTAGGGCTTACGTCACTATCCCTATCACTAGGCTCGCTCATCGCAAGTAATGAAACCAGCGTCTTTTTCTTTAAGTTTATTAACCACAACCCTTAAAGCTCAACACAAGATGGCGCTCCGGAAATAGCCATTTTTTATCACAATATTTTAAACAAATTTTACAGCGGTTAATTTCATATTGTAAATTCTTAAAAATTAGTTTAACTTTTAGTTATTTTATTTTCAGTTAAAACATTAAAACGATGAAGTTTTAATGTTTCAACTAGAAAACGGATTCAAGCTCATGACTGTATTTAGTTAACGCTTAAGAAAAATAATGCTAGCCTAATGGTTAGTGATGACAAATCAAAATATGAATTTATCATTAATTTTTTTTTAATGGATTGTTATCCATAAAATAAATGTTTCCTAATAATTTAGTAATTGCCTGGTGTCGCGAAACAACCACAGTCAATCACTCATCTTTTTACATTCTTAAACTAACTGTAGCAAGACATTACACTAGTTTTAAAAACAAATCAACTCTTAAATCAGCTATGAATAATTCTTAAATATTTTAGTAATTAAAATTATAATTTTCGATGGTCTTGCGTCGACATATATCAGTCATCTAGTACCCATAACACAAGCTCTGCTTAGCTTGGGGCTAGATGATGCTGTGTGGATTGTCCAACAATTTTTTTATATACTAGCTGACCCGTGCCCACTTCGTTGGGCGGTAAACATTTTTACTTACAAATCTTAACTGAAGTAGTACTCGATATCGCCAACAGATGGCGTTAATACGGCATAAAATAGCGGCCGTTCGTAGTTTCGCCCGCGTGTCAGTTTTTTCCCGTTCCCGTTATTTTTTCGGGATAAAAAGTAGCCTAAGTTACTTCTTGTTACATCAGCTATCTGCCAGTGAAAAACCCGTTGAAATCGGTCCAGCCGTTCCAGAGATTACCCGGAACAAACAGACAGACAGACAAAAATTTAAGAAAATGCTATTTTGGTTTATGTATCGCATATACATTCATATGCATGTTGTAAAAAGCGGTTATTTTAATATTACAAACAGACACTTCAATTTTATTTATTTGTATAGATATTATTATTATTTATCTTTGTCATGACTGACTGACGTATACAACTTACAGCCAAAACTTTTGGTTGGAGAGACTTGAAATTTTCAGGGTGTTGTAGGTATTATACCCTGAAAAACCCGGATAGACCACATGTGCTCTTGAATAATAAGTGTTTAAATTTATTTAAAATTCGAAATTTGTGTTATTATAAGGTTGTAAAACCATTTTTTTATACAAATATATGAAGTGAGGTGTCAAATGACATAATTTATTTATAAAACTTTTCTTTCAGAAAATTGAAGGTCGCATAGCATCAGACCAGGATCTGAAGCTAGCAGATACACTGCGGTACTACATGCGGGATGCCCACGCAGCCAAAGCCGTACTCGTTAGAAGACTGAGGTATCACACAGAATATTTTAGATCACTAATAAGTAGTAGAGATTTAAGTGAAGGGCTCGTCCGGGGAAGTACTACCACCATGCTTATTGATTGTGAGCAGCGCAGCGTGTGATTTGAAGGGTGTGGGTGCCGGTGACATGACAGGCACATGAGGCTTAACACCTGTATGCCTCAGGTTGGTGGACGCAGAGTAGTGCATTGTAGGGCACGAAACAAAGCGAGGCAATGCTTTGTTATAGGTGATTTTCGTGTCGATGATACAAACTAGTTTTTAGGGTTCCGTATTCAAAGGGTAAAATTGGACCATATTACTAAGACTCCGCTGTCTGTATGTCTGTCTTTCTGTCTGTGCGTCACCAGGCTATTTCTCATGAATCGTGATAGTTAGAGTTGAAATTTTCATAGATGATGTATTTCTGTCGCCTAGCGATTTCATCTAGAATTTTCATCGAGTCATTTGAATCCTCGGTAGCGAAGTTGGTTATCGCATCCCCGTATCAAGGGGAAGGTCGTGGGTTCAAATCCCACTCGAGGAAATAATTTTTGGGATGATATAAAATCTTTGTGATTTCCTTAAGTGCAGGTAAGCACTATAAAAACTAACAAACTAACAATCTATAAGTGTTAAATTTGCTTATTTCAGATGTCTAGCCGCTTATGAAGCTGCAAACAGGAATCTAGAGCGAGCGAGGGCAAAGAATAAAGATGTTCACGCTGTAAGTATTAATAATAAGTATATTTACCCGGGTATTATAGCAGCGGCGATGGGCTTGTCACCTGTCACGTGTAGAAAACTGCAAAATTTGGGTAAGTGCCAAGGACACACTCCTACCCGGCTAAGATGTGCAACGTGACTAAATTTTGTCTACTCATTATCTCGTGAAAAATAGAGATATCTCTTTATATCTTGCTGTGCTAACATGCCAGTGCCAAAAATCTATCTCATTCTGTTTAATAAAGACTTAATGCTAATGTTTAGCTTATCTGTGGGTACCTAGTGAGAAGACTCAAAAGAAAAAAGCCCTTTTGAGTTAGTGTAATGTAGTGTTAGTGCAAGCAAGTGCTACATATAAGAACACAACAGAGTGTCTTCGCCTTAAATAGAAACAGTAAGAAACGTGTTATTGGACACATTCTTAGAATAATAATTTATGCTAGCAATTACGTAAAATTACTCATTAGCATACATTGTGGCTAGATTGTAATGATATTAAAGTACATTGTTTACAGATGGTGTACGCTAATTCATAAAAAAAAGTGGGTATTTAATCTATAATTTTTAAAATGTCCATCATTAGAAAGTATCTCGTGTCAAGCACGACATATCTCGCGTTGCACATCTTAGCCCGGCATATTACCCTTTAGGCGTCCTCAAAGAATCTTAGTTGGTGAAATTACAGGCACATGAGGCTTAACACTATGATGCCTCAGATTGATGGACGCAGGGTAGTGCATCGTAGGGCACGTCCCCATTTATATTCTCATTCGTTCTCGATCGAGACCAGCAAAAATACTACAAACCCTTCTGAAGACAAAATGAGGGTACAAGTAGAAATAACTTAATTATAGTATTCGCTCAACATCAGGTGGGTCACCTGCTTATTCTGTCACTCATCACTAAAATACTTTAGTATATTTCTAATTACTTAGTTATATTTTATATTTTTACGCACTCAAAGCCTACGGAAGTACAAGAGGTAAGACACTTTTATCTTTACAAGTTTATTATTCAAGCTACGCCAATCCCGGTCTGTCTATTGAATTTAAACTCTATCCCTACTATTATCTAGTGGTTCTAAATAAATAAATAATACTGGACAATTCACACAGCATCATCTAGCCCCAAGATGACCAGAGCTTGTGTTATGGGTACTAGATGACTGATATACTTAATACAATACATACATAGATAGTTTTTATTATACATAGAAAATACCCAGAACACTCAATAAATAATTGCAGATCGTACAAACATTTATCCCAAGGCAGGAATCGAACCCGCAACCTCCTGCGTCCCACACATCTTGACATCCACATAGGTCGTCAGCAAACACAACAGCAAACTTTCCCCTTCAATAAAAAAATAGCTATCAACAAAAAAAATCAAGGAACTTGTGTGCAAATTTTCGTCAAGATCTGCGACCTGTACTATCTGGTGAGAACATACAGACAGACGGACAAATGCAATTTTTGATCAATCTTAAAACTAAGACGCTTTCGCTTCGCTCTCTCGGTCAATTAAATTATAAATTTAATATTGCACACATAAATCTATGCAGAATACATTTTAAATGATAATAAATAAGGCTACAAGTGGGTAGCAACTTGTAGCCTTATTTATTGGAGCAAATTAATATAATCAGCCATTGACACGAAGAATGAATGAGTCAGTCAATCAATCAGTCAGGACAAAGATTCTTATAATTGGTATAAATATAGATTTATAAGAAACTTACTGACCAGGTTAGAATTGAAATGTTCAGTATATATTCATCTTGGTGCGTAGAGGTTGCACTAAGAAAGGAATTTCTGAAATTCAACCCCTAAACGGCTACAGCGGGGGTTGAAGTTTGTAGAAAAAAAAAACGAGTGTGCTTTAGACCACACGACTGAAGTAAAACTTTAATATACGAAACGTAACTGGCTATGAGAGAAAGAGAGAAAGAACAGTGCTTTCATACCCCCTCTGTGGTAGTGTTAAACGTTTAACGCAACCTTGTTGGGAGTCGCATAAGAAGTATTACTTAAAAAACTTCGTTTTAGTTTTAGTTCTTCGCCAGTTTATGATAGATATTTGTTTCTTTCACAGGCAGAACAAGCTCAATCGAATGCTTGCGCCAAATTTGAAAAACTATCTGCGCGCGCTCGGGAGGAGCTAATCGACTTTAGGAACAGACGGGTTGCAGCATTTCAAAAAAGGTAATTAATAATAATAATATAATAATGCTGGACAATCCACACAGCATCATCTAGCCCCAAGCTAAGCAGAGCTTGTGTTATGAGTACTAGATGACAGATATACTTAATACAATACACTACATATATAGATATTTTTTATTATGCATAGAAAATACCCAAAACACCCGGAATAAATATTTGCAGATCGTACAAACATTTATCCCAAGGCGGGAATCGAACCCGCAACCTCTGCGTCGCAGGCGGACATTCGCCCGCCGCGCCACATCGGTCGTCTTAGAGGGTACTTAGAGGGTAAATTAATTTTTTTCGTCAATACTAAGCAGTGGCGTAGCATGTCTTGGAGGGGTCCTGTATCAAGAAGGGTAAAGATTTCTAGCAAGTGAAAATTGCCCAAAAAAGCTGGTAGATGGCGCAAAAATAAATTAGATTTCTATGCCAAGAAAACCATACCTGGGTTACGAAGGGTTCCGTACCGTTATCTATAATAAAAACGGCACGAATCACATTTGTTGTATGAGAGCCCCCTTAAATATTTATTTTATTCTGTTTTTTATGTTGTTATAGCTGCAATAGAAATACATCATCTGTGAAAATTTCAACATTCTAACTATCACGGTTCATGAGATACAGTGACAGACAGATATAAAGACAGACAGCGGAGTCTTAGTAATAGGGTTCTATTTTACCCTTTGAGTACGGAACCCTAAAACCTGCAAACCACACTTGTTTATTTATTCGTCTCTTTCTTTTCCAGTTTAATAGACCTGGCTGAGCTTGAGATAAAACATGCACGGTCTCAACAGGACTTGCTGAGGAGATCTCTGCAGGTGTTAAAGGAGTGTCAATAGAATCTACTCTTGAAATGAAAGAGATCTAAAGAATAGTATTTTTTAAACTTTCGCGATCGGAACACATATTGAAGACTTATATTACACGGGTATTTATCGCGTATTACCTTTTTTATTTATTTTCCCGACGTTTCGACTATGTTGCAATAGCCGTGGTCGCGGGCAGACTGGAGCATTGAACTTGAGATCTACCGTCACTGAGAAGCGGTGGCAGTATCAACAACTACCCTCACTTGATCTTCGGTATCCATATTGATACCAAAGAACCGAATTGCAACCCGAATTTGAATTTGATTTGAATTTGAATTGGATACCGAAGATCAAGTGAGGGTAGTTGTTGATACTGCCACCGCTTCTCAGTGACGGTAGATCTCAAGTTCAATGCTCCAGTCTGCCCGCGACCACGGCTATTGCAACATAGTCGAAACGTCGGGAAAATAAATAAAAAAGGTAATACGCGATAAATACCCGTGTAATATAAGTCTTCAATAAGATCTAAAGAAATTCATTTGTACTTTTAATTTTTTATTCATATATACGCGGCTATAAATAGTACAAGGAAAATAGAAAAAATATGTAATTCACGAGTTCGGCAAGCACGGTAGATATCCGTTATTTTACCAATTAGTACCGACAGTTTTTTGAGGATGTCTGATGGTGGTTAGAGGTACCAACACTGCAAATGTAGGTATTAGCTTAATAATAATGTTGGACAATCCACACAGCATCATCTAGCCCCAAGCTAAGCAGAGCTTGTGTTATGGGTACTAGATGACTGATATACTTAATACAATACATTACATGCATTGTTTTTTTATTATGCTTAGAAAATACCCAAAACACCCAGTTTAAATATTTGCAGATCGTACAAACATTTATCGTAAGGCGGGAGTCGAACCAGCAACCTTCTGCGGCGGTGGCGGACATTCGCCTGGCGCGCTACATCGGTCGCCAACTTATTACTAATATATTAATGTAATATTTGTTGGTATAAGTACTTTAAGCATGTACCCACATTTTGCAGGAGTTGGTATTTGATACGTGACAGGTTGCGAGACTATCGCCGCTGCTAGAATACTAACTGGCTTCCTCACGATGTTTACTTGTTCCTGCAAAATGGGCTGGTGCTAAATGTAATAAATGGTCATACCTCTGACTACCCCATTTAGGCATCCTCAACTGGAAGACTGGGGATATCTACCATATCGGAGATTAAAACTTGTGAAGTATTTTTTTTATTTCCATTGCGGCTTTACAATTGTTAATTGTAACATGAGCTCGAAGTGTAGTAGCAATGTATGCCACAATGAATTGTCTAGTGTACTAGATGAACATTGCTGCCTCGTCATTATATCTTGAGGGTAGTTCACTATCTCTGAGTTAGCTCTGTCCCTGTTATCCACTACCCATTGGTAAGGGATGGCATATGGATATATAGTCCTTTAGACAGAAACCCGTCTTTGTTTAATTTACTTATAATTTTGTTATTCTCATTCCATGTTACTATTGTTTTTTTTTTTATAATTAAATTAGTTACTAGGATAAAGTCTAAGATCAAATATTAGTCAATGTTATCTTAAATGTATGCTAATTTAAATAAATGTATTGAATAAAAACATATTTTATAAATTAAACTGTGGTTAGACGTGGCCAACTCTGGTGGTCAATTTAGGCCGCATTAAGGCCTCTGTCAGGGCTTAAAGGCCGCTTAAGCTGAGGCTAATAACGCAATGTACAGTCAGCTGCACTAGAATGTATACAACTTGTAACTCTTACAACGGTAAACAGCAAAACAATGAACTCTTACACATCAAAAACTAAAAAGTCATGAAATTAGTTGATGACCTCACTTATCTTTGGAATAATTGTCGTGTTAAATGTTTTTAGCACTGCTTTGAATTTGAAACCATTTTAAAAGTTACAAGTTGTATACATTCTAGTGCAGCTGACTGTACTTACACTTGAACGGAAATCCAGAGATTTAAATGCCACTAGCATAGAACGTGGTATATATAAAGCAGGTAAGTAGGTTAGTTTATATAAATATTATTATTACTATATTATGGAAATATAAAGAATTTTACCCTATTTATCATTATCATATTCCTGTTTTTATCCCAGTTTATGTGGGGTCGGCATAACATGTTCCCTTTTCCCATTGCGCTCTGTCAGCCGTCATATCTTTATTCATTTTATTTTTATCCATGTCATCTTACACACAGTTCATCCATCTTTTCATCACTCTCCTGGCTATATGACTTCTATCCCTCACTAGCGGCCGCTCGCAGCTTCGCCTGCGTGGCAGTTTTTTCCCGTTCCCGTTATTTTTTCGGGATAAAATCATAGTAGCTTTATGCATGCAAAGTCTCAGCCCGATCGGTTTAAAATTGACAAAGTTTCATACAAACTTTCATCCCCTATTTTATCCCCTTGGGGGTAGAATTAATCAAAATCCTTTCTTAGCGGATGCCTTCGTTATAACATCTTCCTGCATGCCAAATTTCAGCCCGATCCGTCCAGTGGTTTGGGCTGTGCGTTGAGAGATCACTATGTCAATCAGTCAGACACCTCTGAGATATATATTTATATATTTAGAAGATGACATGTTCGTACCACGTTAGACTAAAATTATTGGATTTATTACACATATTTTGTAGCAGTTGGTATTCCATTCCTGACAGATTACAAGCCCATTGCCGCTGCTAGAATAGTAACTGGTTTCCTCATAAAGTTTTTCTTCACCGTTTGAGAGAACTGGCATTGCGCAGATACATTTTCGAACAGAAAAATCATTACAAACATTTATCCCAAGGCGGGAATCGAACCCGCAACCTCCTGCGTCGCAGGCGGACATTTGCCCGCCGCGCCACATCGACCGTCAATACATATAAAAGGTATTGTGAGACAATGCAGTGTGGAATAAGTAAAAAAAGTTTTGAGCGAAATTTCTAAATATGCAATTACTAAACTTTACACAGCACTGTTTAAAAATACAGCCCTTAGCTTATGTATTTGTTTATATTACTTTTTGTATAGTATGTGGTCAAAAATTATGTAAAGGTTATTTAAGAAATATAAATATTCAATATTCGTAATTATGTTTTTTATTGTCATTAACTTTGATACACTATATTATGGATGGATTAAGTATATTATAGATGGATAAACTATATTGCAAATAGGACTAAGCACTGATAGTTTCTTATCATTATCATCAACAGCGTATTACTGGACATAGGCTCCCCCACACGTTTCCAGTTAGAACGATTTTGACTTCCAGCGATCCTAATAATGTCGTCAATCCATCGATTGGGAGGGCGTCTTACGCTTCGTCTTCCGGTTCGTGGTCGCCATTCGAAAACCTTTATTCCCCAGCGGCTATCGGTTCTACGAGCCTGCCCATGCCATGTTATAGACCTGTCCATTGCCACTTCAACTGATCCTGAGAGCTATGTCGGTAACCTTGGTTCTTCTACCTAGGTTAGACTAGGTTCTAGGTAAAAATATCAGGTGGGCCATTTTCTTGTTCCATAAACTCTCACATAAGCTCCTTAGGTGTGGTCAAAGTCTCAAAAAACCGTTGGCTTGACCGTCGCTTCCAAATCACAAAGCTAACTTTGATCTAACGTAGTTTCTGAACGCATCTAAACTTAAGGACGCGTTGCTATAGCAACAGAAACTCAAAACAAGATCTTATTTCAAAACAAACCATAATTTGGCGTTAAAATATTTAGAAATAAAAGAAAGTCGTGTGTTTGTTAAAACCATGTGATTTCATTAGATACCTACTCGCTAATCGGTAAGTTTTATATATATTTTAGAGTCAAATAATTTTCAATCTAGGTAAAAATATAAAAAGAGTATAGATTAATATACAACATTAAAATTATGTATATAATGGCGCAAAGGAGTTATTAACGTCGACAAACTGCGTTGGTTCCATAGTATCTTCTTTAAGGGCAAGATTATTATCATAAATCGTGGGTGAATTAGGGTTACTATAATAACCAAGTGAAGTGACCATGATGGTAGTGACGTCACAATTAAAAAAAACCTAGACTCATAACCTACTAATAATAAACTCGGCGTAACCTCGAAGTACTTACACTACACTCTGTTTCGTCTCTTTCGATTTAATTTGAAACTTTCTGTCATTACAAAAGACAAAACACGGTGTAAATATTTTAACGCTAAGTATTTAGTACCGGGGTTAGCCTTCTACTACTATCTACGACAACAATACTGAAAAATCTATAGTAAGCGGAAGGTATAGTTTGTAAACTATTTCAAAATGTTCCCTATTTTCTAGCATCCCTTCCTGTTAGATCAATATGCGTTGGATCTCGGGACTACTTCTGTGCCTGTCACTACCAGCCGGGAATGCCAAATGGGTGGAAGGGAATATCGATACCAAAGAGGTTTGCATGTAATTTAAATGGTATTTGCTGAAAGATGCGTGCAATTTCAAATTACTCGCCGACACGCGGTTCCATTATTGAAGTAATACCTCTAATACGACTTCCAACATGGTTGCGTTAAACGTTTAACACAACCATGGAGGGGGTATGAAAGCACTGTTCTTTTTCTCTTTCTCTCATAGCCAGTTACGTTTACTTTAGTCGTGTGGTCTAAAGCACTCGTTTTTTTCTACGAGCATCCGTTAGTTCAGACTGATGATAATGATACAATCGCTACGAATTAATACCTGAGTGGAAAGTACTTTATTATGTATCTTTATGGTCTAAGATTGAAATCGCCAAGGTCATCAAGGTTCACTGCTGGTCATTTTTATAAACAACTTACAAATGGAACAAGCATAACCCAACTCAGGGTCCATGTGATACCTACTAATTCATAAGAACAAAGTTTGTATCCAACCTAAACCATGTGAAAGCAATAAATGTATTGAGCATTGAGTAATTATAAGCAGATGAGCAGTCTGCTTGGTTGCTACCAGCACATATAACAAAGCATTGTGACATACACGACTGACGTGGCGTGGCGGGCGAATGTCCGCCTGCGATGCATGAACTTGCAGGTTTATTCCCGCCTTGGGATAAATGTTTGTACAATCTGCAAGTATTCCGGGTGTTCCATGCATAATAAAAAATATATTGGGTGAGGTTAGGCTTGACCCCCTCCCCTAAATGCCTCGCGCAATAAATGGACGCCCCCTTAGTCATAAGCCCTTTTGGGAGGGGCATTTTTATGCCCACGTCTAAGACTCACTCCAGACTAGTCGGTTCTAGTGTAAATGCTGTGTTTTTCAGGACTGGGCATTTCTCGCTCGTTTCTGTTTCCTATCACTAAACGGACAGTTTGAGTACCTGATAGAATATGATAAGGATATGGGAATCCCGAATCTACTGCTCTACTACGATGATGGAAGTCAATGGCCAGCTGTGTACCATAGCTCTAAGGTAAGTCACAAACTAGGTAGTTATAATTTCCTAGCTGACCCGTACCGACATCGTTGGGCGGTAAGAGACTCTTACCAATAAATTACTCTTACTAAGAGTAAGAGTAATTTATTGTAAAACTGTGTACAAAAGATCTTAAAACTAGGTACATAGGTATAACCAACTAGATTCAACAGTCTACACATTTCAGGCGTACAATATTAGGTGCCTAAGTAGTATAAAACCGCTGATAATCGGAATAATCTAAGCATATTCTTGAGCGCTGACATTTCAAATTAATTTAGATAAGTTTTGGAACTAATTTCAGTCCAAACTAGGTCTCATAGTATTCCTGTAGGCTGTTGTAAACTTTGTCAATTAGCCATTTTTTTAATTTAAGTTTTAGATCTATTGGTAAATGGCTATATGTATACCTTCTATAGCTGTATATTATGTACTTCTGTAAAACATTGTATTATTTATTTGAGGAATACCATTCGTACAAATTATATTAATATGCAGTAAAAGGTCTTTTGACTTGAAACACTTGAGACGATAAATTTTGTTATCTTGATAAGAATTCATAATTATTGATAATTATGATCCCTAAACATGACCTAACGATTTTAATATTTTTTTTAATATAAAAGTGCTTTTTGTTACTTGTTATATTATACACAAATAACGTGGCTTAAAGTATTTATCAGCCATTTATTTTAAGCTAACGGAGCGTTCAGGAACCAAAAGAACCATTACAAAATTTACTAAAATATTTTTTTAAAAGATTAGTAGATTAGTGCTCTGTTTGAAGGAAAAAAATTGAAGTGCAAAAAGACTACATGTCATACAAGGCCCCGACGAGATTCGAACTCGTGATCTCCTGTTTACTAGACAGGCGCTTTAACCAACTAAGCCACGGCGCCTACATTTATACGTGACGAAATAATGACTTACATAAATACGGCCGCGATTATAACAGATTAGATAAAAGTATGTATGATACGTGTTGATAAGGACATCTCTGACAAAATAATTAACAGCTGGATAGATGGCGCTATTAACAAGTTCTATACTGCGGGCGATTCCAAACAAGAATGTAATGTAGGTACAGACAGCAACATAATCTGATTTACAGTTTGAGATGTTTAAAATCACTTTTAATCTGATATTTAGATAATTATCTGCGCCTTGAAATTTGTTTTGTGCCAAAGTAAACCAAAAATTATCTCCCAATAATAGCAAAACTTTGATAATTCATGTTACTAAGATCTACGTATCTTTGTCTGCTCTCGGAGAAGAAGTTAAAAACTAGAACGAATTATGTAAGTACCTATTGAAATAGAAAAATATTTATTTTGTCTCATTTGAATTTATTTTATGAACATGAAATACCTACATACAGTAGAATATGTATTAGTATTGTATTAGTCATAATTTTCTTTGTAAATAAATATCTCAGTAGAATATGTATTTTATATAGGTTTTAGGTGGCACCAAACCACCGCGGTGGTCTAGTGGGCTGTATCTATGAACCGTGATAGTTAGAGAGTTGAAATTTTCACAGATGATGTATTTCTGTTGCCGCTATAACATAAAAAACAGAAAAAAAAAATATTTCAGGGGCTCTCATACAACAAATTTGATTTTTTTGCCATTTTTACTATTACTACTATTTATAAAAAAAATTCTTTATTGCATAAGGATTACAGTAACTTAATTTACGAACACAACAATTATTTTCTGTTTAATCACATTAATATTCGTCTCAAACAATAAAAATAACGAAATTTCTCAATAAAATCGACGAGATAATATAAATCTTAAAATAGAAGAAAAATAATAAGAAGCGTAATTAGAATAAATTATATATGTTTGTCCCTTAGTAAATAATTAGCATCAGAAAAAGGCTGACAAAAACCTAACCTACGTGACTAAAACCTAAACCACACTCGGCTCCTGCCTGTGACAGACCGTAGTATTTTAAAGACTCCGCTCCCCCCTAAAGTCAAAGTCAAAGTCAAAAATCATTTATTCAGTAATACCCGCAGGGATCATCTTGAAATTAAACTTAAACGGGTCACGTACTGTGGGTACGTTTCCTAACCCTACAGAAGTATCATAATTTGATTTTATCTACAGAGTTGCAAAGAAAAAGAAGCAGTACTCAATCGAGGTCAGAACCAAATCATCAGACTCTCACACTGGTACCCTGAGACAGAATACTCAGGGTGTGTGCTCACTAAGGCAAATAAAGAACTACCAGCTTCTAAGAGGTAAGTTTTTTTTTATACAACTTGTTGATGGAACAAGCAGATGGCTCACCTGATGTTAAGTGGTTACCATCACCTATAATAAAGCATTGCCTCGTAGGTCACGCTCGTTAGGAACGTCACCGACGATGCACTACTCTGCGTCCATCAACATGAGGCATGCAGGTGTTAAGCCTCATGTGCCTGTAATTACACCGGCACCCACACCCTTCGAACCGGAACACGCTGCGCTGCTTGGCGGCAGAAATAGTCATGGTGGTAGTACTGCCCCGGACGAGCTCTTCACTAAGAGCTCTACTACTACTAAGTAATTTTAATATTATAGTATTATTTTATCTATACTAATTATAAGCCACACATGTGTGTGTAGCTTGTGACAGCCGTCACAGCTCAGTTCGTAGTAACCCTGCCTTCTGCGCTGTGGGTTGCGGGTTCAACTCCCGGCTTGGGATAAATGTTTGTACGATCTGCAAATATTTATTCCGGGGGTCTGGGTATTTTCTATGTATAATAAAAAATATGTAATGTATGTAATATGTATGTAATGTATTGTATTATGTATATCAGTCATCTAGTACCCATAACACAAGCTCTGCTTAGCTTGCGGCTAGATGATGCTGTGTGGATTGTCCTGCATTATACGTTTAAAGATTATTTTTAAATTTCAGCACAGCAACGCCCTCTACAACAACCCCTACGAAGAAACCAAACGCGACAATAGCACCCCATCCCTCATTCTATGACCAATTCCTCAAAACTACCCCAATAAAACCCTCCACACCTACAGACGCTACTACGTGGTACGAAATGTTGCCAGCAGAAGAATGGAACACCACAGTGTTGCCGGAAGAAGAACTTTGGGAGAGTATAGGACCAGAGAATAATGGTAGCAAGACGGCTGATTTGAAGGATGTTGAAATACTTTTTGATAATCAAAATAAACATGGGGTAAGTTGAGGTCTTAGCACAAGTGTGGACAGTTGAAACGAAAGTGTGTTATGTGGCATCCTGATTTGAACGAAAATGTTTCCTTTTGGTTTTGAAGAAAAACGCAATTTTTTTTTCTTTAAAACCAAATGACAGCCGATTTAACTTTTTTACCGACTCGTGTAGGTTTAGCTGAACTTTTAAGTCCATATTCTTAGAGCTGAACACGTGTGGTATTTAATTTTTTTATCCAACTTTCTAATGGAACAAGCAATTAGCCTATCTGATGTTAAGTGGTTACCATCGCCTATAACAGAGTATTGCCACGTAGGTCACGCTCGTCAGTAACGTGCCCAATGATGCTCCTCATGTAAATGTACCTACACCCGAAATGGGTAAATTGTTGAATCAAATATTTTCACGTTTGCAATATCATTTTCGTACTGGTTGGAGTATTTTTTTTTTTTTTTTTTTTTATGGCAATCGTCGCCTGGTTGGAGTACTTCGGCTTTTTATGTGTCCTTACCGTTCCATATCAAGTTCCATAAAAGCATTGCTTTTACTTCTAAACGTATTTGTTTTCTAATTTATGTACACATTATAGATACATAGATAACTCTTTATTGATTACCACAAGTAAAGTACACACATTTTATAAAGAATATAAAGTAAACAATGCAGTAATACAATGGGCGGCCTTATCGCTAAAAGCGATCTCTACCAGGCAACCTCAACATTATGTACTCTATGTATGCATTACTAGATAATTATTAAATCATACTCATATAATACAGTTCATAATAAGCTTCACAAGAACAAAAAACCTGAACAAGAATGTGTTAAATTAGGAGTAAGTAGTTTGATGCAGCAAGCTTTATAAGTTTTCTTCTAGGCTTGGTCGCGAGGAACTGGCGCTTAGATTCACCTAGATTTAAGACGTTTCAAGATGATCCCTGCGGATATTACTGAATAAATGATTTTTGACTTTGACTTAACTTTCCATAATGTCTGTTCCACACAGTGTCATATTTGAAACGTGGGACACATTTTTTAACATTGTTTTCAGCATAAAATAAAACGCTCTACTAACGAGTTGATCCAGCGTTACCGCAGGCGTCGTCTAAACGCAGCACCCAATGGTTCCAGTGGAAAGGAGAGACTGGTGGTGTCCTGTCATAACTCAAGAAGATTCAGATCTGCGAGAGAGAGATGGTGGTTTATTGCGATAAGTAATTGTGATAGCCGTAAGGTTAGTTTGAATATTGTGACTAATGATAGGTAATATGATAATGCTGGAAAATCCACGCATCATCATCTAGCCCCAAGCTAAGCAGAGCTTCTGTTATGGGTACTAGATGATACAAGGCGGACATTCGCCCGAGATACCGGTTGCTTATCGGAATAATTTAAATAATGTGAAGAAAGCAAGAATTATTTAAAATCCCTCTTTTAGCCCCTTTTTGGAGGAAATAACCTAATCAAAATTCTGCGACGACAAAAATACTAAGCATAATACAGTCGTTAAACCTGTACCTATAATAAGTTGTGCCACACCTGAAGCAGATTCGCTTAGCTTATTCTGGTACCTACCATAGTGGTACCTACTATATTTAGACAACAGAGTTTTAAATAACCGTACCTAGTCACGCATATTTTTTTTATTGATCTCGCTGTGGTTCCCAAACAATCAAAATTACAATAGCTTTACATTCATGAAACAGCTTTTAAACTACTGTCAACAAAAATACAATGTCACGTTCAAGAGACACGGCATAAAAATATTTCTATTTTCAGGGCTTAGACATAAAATACAAGTTTTTGATGACAAACGGTCCTGATGGCGATTTTTGGACGGAGCATTTTTCAGCGGATGAGTTTTGTAAGTAAACGAGCTAACATTTTGTAGGTATATCTGTAATATCTGTAAAACTCGATAGATTAAATCAGTTTATCGATCGATGTTCTATGATTGCACTGAAACTTTACTCAATTTATTTTAAACTTCTTAATTTGTTTTAATTTACTATGAATTTATTTCACTTACAAAGAAAAATACAGCTTATACAGGTATTTATAATTGGCATGTACAAAGACATATATGTAACAGTTGAGCTATCTACAGACCGTTGCAAACGATCTAAAGGTAGCTCAACTGATCCAGATCAGTGCCAATCGGGAGCGTTCGCAAAACACTGGCTGTTATTATTATTAAAGTACTGTATTTTTATATTTTCTAATTCTGCTGACATTCTACATTTGACATTTAACATTTTATTCTTAAATTCGTTATTGTGCGCCTATACATGTAATTCAGCAAATAAATACTCTTTGACTTAGACTTTAAAAACTTAAATCTTTCTCTACGAACCACGAAGTTTCTAAAGTTCGTTTATTTTTTTTCAGATGTTCTTCCAGTCTTGTTAGCGTACACCTTTGCATACATAGCCGTTCTTATAGCCATAGTGATATGTAGTGTCGAGCTCAAGTCACGGCATCTATTGCATTCGACGTATAAACTGTACTGCGCGTCGGCTTGCTACCAACATGCCGGGGTAGTCCTGCAGAGCCTAGCGTACGTGAGATATGCGACGCATGGATGGGGTGGCGAAGGAGCTAAAGTTACAGGTACCTATAGAATAATAAATATATAGGCAGATATCTCACAATCTATCTAACCACAAACTAAGGAAATCAAATGACTGATAGAATACTTATGTACTTTTTGAAATAATACTTCTTATGCGACTTCCAACAAGGTTGCGTTAAACGTTTGACACTACCATGGAGGGGGTATGAAAGCACTGTTCTTTCTCTCTTTCTCTCATAGCCAGTTACGTTTCGTATATTAAAGAAGTTTTACTTCAGTCGCGTGGTCTAAAGCACGCTCGTTTTTTTTATGTTTACTTACCCTGGTACTAATTATCGTTGATATAGTTACACCGTGTTTTTTATTTTGCATTAACAGGAAATTTTAAATTAGATCAAAAAAGACAAAGCACGGTATTAACTACATATTATTATTATTATATTATTATTACTATTATTTACATTAAAACATTTTGATCAGATACCTATGCTGCTACTGACGTTTTAAATACCTTACGTTCTTAATTTGTTAATCAACTTATGTAATTCAAGGTCAATTATTACCAACGCGTATGGTCTTAACTTGTTAATCAATTTATGTAGGTATTTCCAGATCAATTACCAACGCGTATTGTCCTTGTTAATCAACTTATGTAATTCCAGGTCAATTACCAACGTGTATGAACCTTGTTAATCAACTTATGTAATTCTTTCAGGTCAATTCTTTTGCGGTATAAGTGAAATGGCATTTCTTCTTCTCTTGCTACTTTTAGCAAAGGGGTATACCGTAACACGCGGTCGGCTGCGACTGGCGTTCACAGTTAAATTGACGGTGTTCATGTGTTGCTACTTCGCTACTTATATCGTACTCTTTATCTATCAGGCTAAGGTATTATAAAAACTGTTTTTTTTGTGTATTTTTCGAATTATTGTGTAAAAGGACGTATGTACTAAAGTTTATAGTACTATAGAAACAAAAAACATGCTTCCTTGGTTTATTTTTTAGTATGTTTAAACTGACGTATGTACCTACGCCTAAATGATCTATAGAAACAAAAAAACACTCTTCATTGCTTGGGGTTTGTATTTCAATACATGAGCAGTTTTTAAGATACGCTGACATTTAAAAAAAAGGATAAGAATGCTTATAGTTCTATCTAACTATCTGGGCTCAAAACCTTTAATTAAGAGCTTGGGAGTTTGAGTACCTAACTCATATTCTGTCTTTTGTGCGAATGGTTACCAATTTAAATTACTAAGCTTATCTATATTTAAAGTAAAGTAAAGTAAAAAGTCTTTATTGGGAACATACTTATATAGGCAAATAACAAAAATAGGCAGCGATGCGATTTATAAGTAATAATAGTTACCTAACCTACCTACTTAGTTATTCTTGTTTTAGGCCTTTGACCCGGGTGAAGTTTTATATTTATACGAGAGTCCAGCTGGCTATGGCATAGTGGTACTGAGGATAGCAGCGTGGTGTGTATTCGCGTATTCTACGTTCTGCACTGTCAAAAAATATCCACAGAAGGTAACATCACTTTTAAAACACTATTATCGCACACTTATATCAATAAATCTCATTATTGCGCACTAATCCATTTATTAGTTAAATTCATCTGTAAGTTATGCTTCCGTGAAGCTATTTTCGTTCATTTCAATCCCTGCTGTACCTGTACCTTTATATAGAGGTTGTATTTCGGGAACTCTTTTCTCAGTAGGTACACCCCTATGTACCAACACAAACCTACCCTTAAAATTTTAATTCTGTACCAATTGTTTTAATTAGGCTTTCTATATGTCAGTCAGGAAAAAGATTCTTATATTTGGTATAGATTTATCCATGGCCTTGCAAGTAAAAATAGTTTCTAATAGACTGCTTACTGTAGTACTGTAGACTGTACAAGTTATACTTAGTTAGGGGCTAGATAGCGTTGCGTTGATGTAATTTTTTTATACTAAAAACTTATTTCAGACCGCGTTTTATTGCCCGTTCTTTATCTGTGGAACACTTTGGTTTTATGCGGGGCCGTTGTTCATACTGACGGCAAATAGTTTTATTGGTAAGTAAATATCACTACTTGTGTACCTATTTTTGCCAACTTGTTCAGTTAAATAACTAAAAAAGATTAACGAGTTGTTACTAATTAACTGAGAGCACTGGTGGTTTAGTGGTAGCATCTCCACTTTCAAAATCGGTCACGGAATCAAATCCGGTGCAATACTCAAACGGTGAAGTAAAACATCGTGAGGAAATCCGCAGCTTTCTTGTGAATTAGGCTAGCTAAGCTGTGAGGATGATATAGGTACTAGGCACGCCAATTCCATGCAAAAAACCCTGTCCTAGGCACTACAGCGTCCCATGAATAAGACCATCAGTCAAGAGTTTTACCTGACGCTATATAAATTGTCTACAATGGATTCTAAATCTGAGATATATGATGAAATGGAAATTTAAAAATTCACCATCATCATTGTATGTAGTTCATACTTTTTAGTAGTAGGTAGTAACTCTTTGTGAAAGGGCTCATCCAGGGAAGTACTACCACCGTAGCTATTTCTGCCACCAAGCAGTAGGTAATGCTTGTATCGCTGTGTTCCGGTTTGAAGGGTGTGGGTGCCGGTGAAATTACAGGCACATGAGGCTTAACATCTGTATGACTTAGGTTGGTCGACGCAGGATAGTATATCGTAGGGTACGTCTACGTGCGTGACCTACAAGGGAATGCTTTGTTATATGTGATGTTTACCACTTAACATCAGGTGGGCCATATGCTTGTTCCACTAGGAGAAGCATAAGAAAACTAACCCACTGCTGGACATAAGCCTTCTCTCTCAGACTAATTAGAGATTTCGATATTTCAGATAAATGGGTAAGAGAAAGTGTGGTAACTGCCGTATTGTTATTCATAACATTCAGCGGACATATTATGTTTCTGGTAAGTTTATTTCATCATCATCATCAACAACAGCTTGTAGAAGTCCACTGCTGGACATAGGCCTCCCCCATACGTTTCCAGGAAGAACGATTCTGAGCCCTTTCCTGAAATTTATTTATTCTATAATAATAATGCTGGACAATTCACACAGCATCATCTAGCCCCAAGCTAAGCAGAGCTTTGTGTTAGTGGGAATTGATGACTGATATACTTAATATACTACACATGCATCGATATTTTTTACTATGCATAGTAAATATCCAGAACACCCGGATTAAATATTTGCAGATCGTACAGACATTTATCCCAAGGCGGAAATCGAACCCGCAACCTCATGATTTCCAGGCGGACGTTCACCCGCCGCGTCACATCGGTCGTCAAAATAAATAGCCTGTTGTTTCACTTGTTCAGGTACTTTTGATGATAAAAAACACCCTGTATATTGTTTGTTGCAGTTGCTAACTTTGCCGGTGTTTGCTAATAAAAATTTCCCCTACCACGTGAGGACCACGCAAATTGGAGTTATGGAGGTAAAATTTGTCCATTGGTACTTGTAAACTTTTAACCTGGTTAACTTGTTACCTTGTAACCTTGTTACCTTGGACCTGTTAGGTAAACTTTTAGGTACCTCATTGGCCTGAAAGAACTATTCCTAAGACTCCGCTGTCTGTCTGTCTGTCTGTCAGTCTGTCACCAGGCTGAATTTCATGAACCATAATAGTTAGAGAGTTGAAATTATCACAGATGATGTATTTCTGTTGCCGCTATAACAACAAATACTAAAAAACAGAATAAAATAAATATTTAAGCGGGCTCTCATACAACAAAAGTCCAGCGTGCCCAATAACTAAGTACCTACTTTTTTTGTATAAATTTGTTTTAATCACAGATATTGATGATAATGGTACGAAACCCTTTGTGCGCGAGTCCGACTTGCACTTGGCCGGTTTTATTTTATGTTTATTGTATTTTATTTCAGGTAACTAATAATTCAGCTCTAGATGGATTTGGACATAATGCTTATCAACCAACTAATTGTGCTGCACAAACCGTCATTATTCCACTCACAAGGTACCATATTTTACCGACAGTAGATTTTTAGTAGTAGTAGAGCTCTTAGTGAGGGCTTTGTCCGGGGAAGTACTACCACCATACCTATTTTTGCCAATCTATTTCAATTTAAGCTACGAAACATGAAAGAAATTTAAACTTAGGGGAATTTGAATAAGTCTAAGAAACAATTTTAATTCTCAGGCATGATAGGTTAAATTCAAGGTATTAAAAAACTGATAGAAGGTACGTTTATTGTAAATTATTTTTAAAACTTCCTTAGCGTAATTGATTTAATTATTACAGACGTACAGAAGAATTAATTGGTAATATGTACAGTCAATACATGGCAACTGCCCCACCACTTTCCCTAGAAAACGAAACTCCTAAACTAAATGGTTTACCAAGACGAATAGACTCAATATCACCCAGAAACAGACTTATGAACCAAGACAGTACAGAAACCAACCATTCAGACGACATAAAACCTTCTTTGCAAAAAGAGAACGAAATATTCACAGTTGAAAGTCAAATGTCAAAGATGGAAAGCAATTTACCCGTTGCAAAAGTGTTGCCAGTTGAAAAAAGTTACCCGCAAAATGGAGAGATACTAAATGGAATACCGAGGGGTGAACTGCCTAATATTTTGAGGTCCAGGAGGAATATTCTGGAGCCTTTGAAGAGGGAAGAGCCTCCTGTGCCTCTGTGGTCGCTGGCCAAAGGACCTTGTGTGGTGGGGATGATGAAGAAAGAGACAAAAGTTAAAGAAGAGGGTAAGATTTTAGTATTTTTTTTCTTTTTTCACCTCCAATCAAAAATAGCAATCGACAAAAAAGTTTAAATAAATCAAGGAACTTGTGTGCCAATTTTGTCAAAATCTGTCGAAAAATGCGACCTGTAGGTCAGAACAGACAGACTGATTGACGGACAACCGGACAAAAGCATTTTTGCCCTGACGCTTCGCTCGCTCGGCCAGCAAAAATATTTGTCCTGACTGACTGACATTAAAGACAACACACAGCCTACACCTATGGTCGTAGAGACTTGAATTTTTCAGGCTTTAATTGTGTTGGTGCGTAGGGGTGTACTAAGCAAGGAATTCCAGAAAATCATACCCTAAAGGGGCGAACAAAATTCAACCCCTGCGAATTTTGTTCGCGTGCATTTTTTAATGTGACTTGCTAACGGAATAAGCAGATGTTAAGTAGTTACCATTACCTATAACAAAGCATTGTCTCATAGGTCACGCTCGTTATGAACGCGCTCTACAATACACTGCTCTATGTCCATCAACATGATGATGATGAGGGTGTTAAGCCTCATGTGCCTGTAATTACACCGGCACCCACATCCTTCAAACCGGAACGCTGCGCTGCTTGGCGGCAGGAATAGGCATGGTGGTAGTACTTCCCCGGACGAGCCTTTCACTAAGAGCTCTACTACTACTATTTTGATTTTCCATAGACCAATGTTAAGTAAATTCCCCAGATACCCCAGAAGTACCCAACGGTACCCAACTCAATGGCAAGAAGGTCCCATCAGTCAGAAACGGGCTCAAGCAAAGTTCTGGAGAGATTTCCACCATAGTCGAAGGAAGGGTACAGAGTTACGTCAACGAAGCTACTGCTAACTTATTCACTGCTGCCGGACTTAAAAATAACGAAAAATAAAAAAACTGGTTTTATACTCACTTAGTAGTAGTGGAGTTCTTAGTGAAGAGCTCGTCCGGGGCAGTACTACCACTATGCCTATTTCTGCCGCCAAGCAGCGCAGCGTGTTCCGGTTTGAAGGGTGTGGGTGCCGGTGTAATTACAGGCACATGAGGCTTAACACCTGTATGCCTCAGGTTGATGGACGCAGAGAGTGCATCGTCGGTGACGTTCCTAACGAGCGTGACCTACGAGGCAATGCTTTGTTATAGGTGATGGTAACCACTTAATATCAGGTAGGCCATCTGCTTGTTTCATCAGCAAGTTGTATATAAAAAAAATACTTAATCCCTGGGTAGGTACAGTAGACAACTTGATATTTATATTTAAATATAATAATACAGAACACAGAAATTCCTTACAGAATTCCCTATTATTTTTGTACACACTTGCTCAGAGCACCGTTGGTTTAGTGGGAATGACCCCGTCTTCTGATAGAGATCGTGAGTGCGAATCCGGTCGTGCACCAATAGATTTTTCTATCGAAAAATTGATGTGCGCAATCCCAGTGATCTCAAACGGTGAAGGAAAACATCGTAAGGAAACTAGTTAGTATTCTAGAGCTTGCAACCTGTCGCGTATGGAATACTAACTACTGAAAAATGTGTATGTAAATGTGCTTCGGAAATTCGGAAATACCTTTAACTACCCCCCTTAAGACATCCTTGAAGAATCTCGATTAGGTACTTGATTTTAAGAGATCGAAGGGGATATCTACCGTGCTTGGAAATTAAAGTGGTGATGCTATTTCTTTTTTTCTGGATTTTTAAACATAGTGTGTGTGTGACTTTATAATTAAATCATCGTTTTAAGCAATAGAATTATACTCGTAGTAATAAGGTGTTTTCTAGTCATATTTATAAATATAAATAACTTATAACGTAACCTATTGTTTTATTTATAAAATGTGTTTGTTTTATGAGTGATTTTGTACCTATAGTCATGATGGCCTATTGGTCTATTAGATTCGACAGAATACAGCGCCTAACCATTAGGCAAAAATAGTGGTGAGGCATACGCTGAGTCGAGACCCTTTTGCTGCTGTAGCACACAGGCACCTACTGCTTATGTCCTTCTTTTTGTCAATTTTTTTTCAGTTTTTGATCTGTTTTGTATGTGTAGTGTGTTTTTGTAGCAAATAAATGTATGTCTATGTCTATGTCTATGTCATGATTGACTATACAAAAACACTCGCGAAACAAGATAACATGACACAAAAACCACTTTTGTTCACAGCTCAGTTGGTTTAATTCTACCTTCTGCACTTTAGATTGTAGGTTCAATCTCCACCGAGGACAAATATTTAGAGAATGATTATGTGTATACATACTTAAAATACAATACCTATTACACCTATAACAAATATCTATGTTCATCACACAAATGTTAATGACAACCTACAGCAGAAGGCAGAACTACTAATAATAATAATGCTGGCCAATCCACACAGCATCATCTAGCCCCAAGCTAAGCAGAGCTTGTGTTATGGGTACTAGATGACTGATATACTTACATGCATCGTTTTTTTTTATTATACATAGAAAATACCCAGAACCTCAGGATAAATATTTGCAGATCGTACAAATATTTATCCCAAGGCGGGAATCGAACCCACAACCTCCTATGTCGCAGGCGGATATTCTTCCGCCGCGCCACATCGGTCGTCAGCTAATGTGCTGTGAGGCTGGTTCCTTTGGTATCTCCTTGTACTTTCTACTGATCCACCAAATATCCTTAGGACACTGGAGCGTTGTGATGATTACGACGAGCAGCTGAAAAAATTATACATATATACCATATAGAAGAACAGGCATATATACAATATACAATATTAGAGCATTCACATTGCAGTAATCATGTAATAAGTTCCCTCGATACAGGCCTAGCTACTGAACCTAGCTAGACTAGCTAGGCTAGAGAACTGACAGGTATTTTCTTTTTTTAAATGTTATTTTGTCTGAAAGAATGTATTTCTGTCCTGCATATTTATTTTTTAAGTTGGTTTCTTTTGTTATTTTTGTTTTTTATTTGATGTGTGGATTTTTATGCTTTTTTTCTGTAACAAACATTTTTTACTTTATTTTACTTTATACCAGGTGTAATAAGAATACTTCCGAAAACTGAAACTGCGCATTCAGATCAAGATTCTGTATACAAAAAATAAAAAAGAAATCGACACTTTTTGTCAGTTGTTTCCGTGTTTTCAGCATAAATATCGATAATACATTATAACAAATATAAGTACCTAATTATATTATTTAAAAGTGCGTAAAAACGACAAAACAGAAATGTAAAGGAAATCGCGATCATATGACCGGTGCGTTGACCTGCGGCTCCGAAGCGCGGTCATTGATCTCTGTACGGAATACATCGCTGGTTGGTATATAAAAATTTGAGCAAAATAGAAAAATATTCTAAATACACAGGTACAACAAGATCCTGAAGGCACAACAAACTAATGTGGGTAAGGTTGCAACTGGTAACAAATCTGCCAAGTAAAAATAGGGTAAAAAAAAACAATTTCTGTTCTTAGTACACAAACATTAAGCCTGCATAGCAAGTTTTGTTCAGATCGGTTGTAAAATACGACCTGTTGAGTACCAACAAACTGACAAAAGAAAGCTTATCTTCCCAGATTTGAAGCAGAGACGCTTTGTACCCCTTATTTGTTTAATCAACTTACGATGTCTACGTCCTCCATGCCTCATTCCAAGTCTGAATATCCTTTGTTCGTAAGGTGTGTCATAGTGTATATACTTCTTATTTTCTGCAAACAAATAATAAACACAAGATTCACAATAAGCCATGTCAGCCGAAACCAAACCATTGTCAATATATCAATAAAGTATTGTTTACAGTTAGGTAATATACCATCCTTGACGCACTCAGGCGGTTGCGGGCTCAATTCCCGCCTTGGGATCTGCAAATATTTATTCCGGGTGTTCTGGGTATTTTCTATGTATAACAAAAAATATGTATGTATGTAATGTATTGTATTAAGTATATCAGTCATCTAGTACCCATAACACAAGCTCTGCTTAGCTTGGGGCTAGATGATGCTGTGTGGATTGTCCAGCGTCCTTTGTATACAATCTCATATCTCATATAATGGTAAGTGACGATTGAGCCAAATGGACTTGAAGACACCTTTTCACTCTTGCTTTATCAGATGTCCTACCCGATGTTAAATAGTAGAATTATTTTTAGTGAAAGACTTGTCCAAGGAAGTACTACCACCATGCCTATTACTGCCGCTAAGCTTGGTGTGATCTAGTACAAGAGTGTGGGTGTCGGTGTGATTACAGGCGCATTTGACTTAAACCTGTTATCCCTCAAGTTGATGGACGCAGAGCAATACATCATAGGGCAGGTTCGTAACGTGACTAGGGCAATACTTTATTATATTTTTAGATAAAGTAATCTAAATATATACAACTCAAAGGTGATTGACTGACTGACATAGTGATCTATCAACGCACAGCCCAAACCACTGGACGGATCGGGCTGAAATTTGGCATGCAGGTAGATGTTATGACGTCCATTAAGAAAGGATTTTGATTAATTCTACCCCCAAGCGGATAAAATAGGGGATGAAAGTTTGTATGAAACTTTGTAAATTTTAAACCAATCGGGCTGAGATTTTGCATGCATAAAGCTACTATGATTTTATTCCTAAAAAATAACGGGAACGGGAAAAAACTGCCACGCAGGCGAAGCTGCAAGCGGCCGCTAGTTTTATCATAAAGTCGTATAAAAAAAGATACATACCTTCCCTCTCCTCCGGCGGGAGAGGCATTTGCGGTCTATTGGCGATATCGACAGCTGGTTCTTCGCTTCCTGTCAAATTGTAACTATCTGTCAATACACTTAGTAAGTGGGACTCGTTTTCTGTCATATTTGGGAGCAACATAGTTTTTTCATTTTCTATTGTTTGTCTAATGTTATTTTAGGTTTTGATGCGTAATTTCAGTGATATCCGAGTCCGACTCGCACTTGACTGGTTTTTACTGACTCGACTAAAACTATTTATTCATCCATTGGACATTAGCGAAATCGTCTGTCGAATGACGGGTGCCATAGAGAAGAGAAGAAGAAAGAAACACTCTGTAAACCAGGTGGTACCTTTAGTCCATATTCTTAGGGTGGTATCACCACTTTACATCAGGTGGGCTATTTGCTTGTTCTATCAGCAAATTGTATAAAAAAAATCAACTAATCGAGTACCTTTTTTGCAAGTGGAATAATTGACAGGTTCATATATATGAGGTTCAGTTACAGTTGTGGCTTCGGCATCATCATCATCATCTTGACAGGTCTGGTCATGACAGTTATGTACTGGTGTCCGTTTACATTTCTTCAAATAAACTGAAACAGTAGTAGTATAAATAAAAAAATAAAAAGGATTTTATAATGCTTTCTGAGCTGTATCTAAAGAGCACTGTTGGTCTAGTGGGTGTGACTCTGGCTTCTGCCCGTGGGTTTGAATCCAGTCGCGCGCCGGACGTTTTCTGTTCGAAAAGTAATGCTTATGTAAAAAAAAATATATTCTATTCTTATTCTTACCCATAAATACGAGAACCATTATAATAATTGTAACGATAACAGTTACAAAAATAATAGTCAGTACGACGCCAATGTCTGGTGACACTGAAAGTAAAAAAACGAGTGTGCTTTAGACCACACGACTGAAGTAAAACTTCTTTAATATACGAAACGTAACTGGCTACTGGAGAGAAAGAGAGAAAGAACAGTGCTTTCATACGAATCGAACCCACAACCTCCTGCGGCGCAGGCAGACATTCGCCCGTCGTGCCACATCGGTCGTCTATGTTACGTTTATGGTAAGTAGGTATGTATCTGTGGGCCAATATTTTTGTTACAAACTAATTTGTAATAAATAGTATATTATTATTATATTTTTTTAGGTACCTAGTCAAAAAGGTAGCCTTGATTTTTTACCTTTACAATTTGTGCTTGCCCCAATCTCATCGTTTTGGACTGATGGTAGACTTGTGGCCCAGGTTATACCTGGATAATCAAAATAGGATTAATAACTATATACTATTTATTTATTTATTTGACAGAAAAAAATAGCGATACAATTTTATTTGACAGTAGTAGCTGAAAACCCCAAGAAAGGTTTGACTTAGCTACTAGGTTCTCGATTACTATGATATCTATATAATAAACTATTATCTACTCTAAAGTAGTGTACTAATAGGTACAAGCGAGCGCACACTCAAACAATGCCCTGAAAACCTGAAACCTGGAATGTACAGTCAGCTGCACTAGAATGTATACAATTTGTAACTTTCACAACGGTATTACAGCAAAATAATGAACTCTTACAACTCAAAAACTAAATAATCATGAAATTAGTTGATGACCGCACTTATTTTTTGAATAATTGTCGCTTAAACATTTTTAGCAGAGTTGTGAAACCATTTTAAAAGTTACAATTTGTATACATTCTAGTGCAGCTGACTGTACCTGAATATTTTTATTACTATATACTTTCATAATATAAACTGTGACAAGGAAATACTCGATTTTAACAATAGTGTTATTATGAAAATCCAATATTACGACAGAAACATCCATAAAAGAATAAACAGTTATATTATAACAATAATAAGAAGGTAAACAAATATTTTTGGGCATTTAACACAACATTACATTAAGCTCCAAATAATAATAATAATAATGCTGGACAATCCACACAGCATCATCTAGCCCCAAGCTAAGCTGAGCTTGTGTTATGAGTACTAGATGACTGATATACTGAATAAACTAAGCTAAGCTTGTACTATAAAACCAGATAGCTGATAAAATCCTTACGTTTTTTTTTTGTAAAAGCATACTTAGAATACACATTCTCAAACAGAGAACAAGCATCTATGTTCATCATATAAATGTTTGTTCTTGGTGGGGATCGAACATACCACCTACAGTTCCGATTTAAAAAATATTTTACCGTTGGGAAACTACACTAGCCATACACACATGTGATACATGGGTGACACAGGGTATATTATATTTTCAAAAAAATTACCGCTAGTAATTTACTTATATTTATATCTATGGTAAATGTACTACTATGTTTTACCATTATAATCTTACCAGTAAAATAAATAAGATACGGTTGTTGTGGAGTTGCTGTCCTTATCAAATTCAAAATAGTAGTTTTGATTTCGGAAACTTCATTATCATAGATAGTGCAATTTATTATTCCGCTTATTGCTCTCGTGCCGTTTTTGGTGTAAAGTTTAAATGTTATATCTGTAATAATATAATAAAAATCATAACAGAAATTAGTATTAGTAGTTGTTTTTAGTAGTAGTAGAGCTCTTGTGAAAGGGCTCGTCCGGGGAAGTACTACTCCCGTACTTATAGTAGTAGTAGAGCTCTTAGTGAAGGGTTTGTCCAGGGCAGTACTACCACCATGCCTATTTCTGCCGGCAAGCAGCGCAGCGTGTTCCGCGTGTAATTAATAAAAAATAAATAAATAAATTACAGGCACATGAGGCTTAACACCTGTATGCCTCAGGTTGATGGACGCTGAGCAGTGTATTGTAGGGCACGTTCCTAACTGACGTGACCTACAAGGCAATGTTTTGTACAAGGCAAGGCAACCACTTAACATCAGGTGGGCCATATGCTTGCTCTATCAGCAAATTGTATATTAAAAAAAACTTATTTCTGCCGTCAAGCAGTGATGCTCGCATTGCTGTGTTCCGGTTTGAAATGGATGCCGGTAAAATGTATGCCTCAGGTTGATAGACGAAAGGCATGCAATGCATTGTCGAGGGGGTTCGTAACGTGCATAACCTGCAAGGCAATGCTTTGTGGTAATAGTTACCACTTAACATCAGGTGGACCACCTGCCTGTTACGTCAATAAGCCGTGTCAAAGTCAAAGTCAAAAATCATTTATTCAGTAATATCCACAGGGATCATCTTGAAACGTCTTAAATCTAGGTGAATCTAAGCGCCAGTTCCTCGCGACCAAACCTAGAAGAACCCGCAAGAAACTTACGGCTTGGTTCGTACCGTTTTTTTATATGATCCTGTTACAAAATAATAATAATATAAATAATGAAGCTCCAGTGTGGTGCCAATCTTACTGAATGCAAAACATGAAACATGCTAAGGCAATTATACCAAGAACTTAATATACAACAGAAGTTCAAAAGGCAGCACACGCTACGCTTCAACTAATAGTAATGCTTGTAAAAGATACCTACTATTTGAACGTTTCCCGTTTAGAAGTACAGTGACATTTTCAGGATTTTGAGAGTTGCAGCCAAAAGTAACATGATCTTCATCATAGTCCAACTTGTATATTATCATGTTAACGTTTTCGGCTGCTTTATATTTAGCTTGTATTTTATTGATATTTAACCCGGTGAAGTATGGATCTGAAAATGAATTAAATAAAAATAAATAATAAAATGAATTTAGAGAGATTCTAGGCCGAGAGAGAGAGAGACGGAAGACCGACACGAAAGCGCGCCGACGCATTTTCTGTTGAAGATTTTCCTGATTGTTTTGTTGTGTAGAAGTTGTGTAGAAAGTTTCCATTTCCAATATAGTTGTGACAGTTGTAATCGTGCATTGAATTTATTTACTAACACCCCCTAATACTGAGAACATTTATCCTACTAATATTATAAACGCGAAAGTTTGTAAGGATAAAATGTCTATAAAAATTTATAATAAACTTCCTGAAGGTATTAAAGACTCGCAAACAGACTCAATATTTGTTAAAAAATTAAAGTTATTTTTAATTAAAAAATGCTATTATGCACTTGCAGGCTTTTTCAATGAACAATAAATAATAATAATAAACGAACAAGATACTGTCGATAAAAAATGAAAAACCTCGGTTTGCCAACCTCATATTGTAGTGCCCTAATGGGGCTCACATGTGTTTCTAGCACTATATATAAGTGAATTTTGTACACCCTAACCCACCATGTGATAACAATAAATGTATTGAGTATTGAGTATTAAGTATAGATGGATGGATGTTTGTTACTCTTTCACGCTCTAACCAGTCGACCGATTTGGATGAAATTTGGCATACACATAGATTATAACTTGGATTAACATATAGGCTACTTTTTATCCCGAAAAAATAACAGAAACGGGAAAAAACTGCCACGAGGGCGAAGCTGTGAGAGGTCGCTAGTCCTATATAATGTAATGTAAATAATGAAGCTGTGCCAATGGCGACAACTTACCAAAACATAAATTTTTGCTGATAACATCCAAACGAAAGGAGGCTGTTTCTGTAAAGCCAGCCTTGATAATATCCACGTCAACTTTAAATTTATGTACGCCTTGGCTTGTTTTCTCTAATTGTATCTGGGTGCTGGGTTGATTAGAGTTATACCTAAAATATGTAACTGTAGCAAAAGTTAAATATAATCTTCGCCTTTTTTATATAAAATTTGACTACCGATGTGGCGCGGCGGGCAAATGTCCGCCTGCGAAGCAGAAGGTTGCGGTTTCGATTCCCGCCTTGGGATAAATGGTTTTACGATCTGCAAGTATTTATTCCGGGTGTTCTGAGTATTTTCTATGTATAATAAGAAATATCTATGTATGTAATGTATTGTATTAAGTATATCAGTCATCTAGTACCCATAACACAAGCTCTGCTTAGCTAGATGACACTGTGTGGATTGTCCAGCATTATTGTTATTATTTATGGGTACCTATAAGTTAACGTTTATAAATAAGACCAAACTTACAGTTTGAAGAGTTATACACGATCATACTTTTGTATAAATCCGTTTTCGAGTGAAACGTCACATTAAGTTTTTCATCGTTTGTATTCGAATAATAAGCGCTCCGTGGTGGCCGAAGACCGATTCCATTCACTTGGATGTGATTATCATCTGAAAACAAAGAAAAAATACTTGCTGGGAAATTCTCTATGACAGGGGTCGCCAAATGGCGGACCGCGGTCCGCATACGGACCGCCGCGCCGCCGCCGCCGACCCATTTTGTGCAGACCGCGAAAACACAGCAACCTACACTACCAGAGTACGTAATTTAATAAAAGTTTATCCCCCGCATTACCCAGATTTAATGTCAATAGGTTGCACCAATTTTACTCCAAACTTCAGACAGATAGTCCGCAACAAAAATTGTAATTTTTCTCATTGGTATGTAAAAGAATACCTTTGTTATTTCCGGAATTACATTTATTTAATAAATATTTTTTTACATAAAACTAGCTGTGAATCCGCTTCGCTGGGTCATTTTTAATTGTAGTAGATTTTAGAACTACCCAGATCAACCCCCATATCTTTTACACCCTTATGATTATCGACTTGCATCCACCATAGTGCACAATGGGAGCCTTGTACCTATTGCCACATACAATCACTATTCGTCTGCGATGCGTAGTTTTGGCTGCAAAGTGAAATATCGGGACACACACCTCCAATTTTATGTATAATATAAAGATGTTATGCGGACCGCGATGATTATTTCATATCTTAAAACGGACCCTGAGCGAAATTAATTGGTGACCCCTGCTCTATGACATAGGAAAGTCGACCACGTAGTTACCGCACGGCTGCGTGTTTGTTACCTAGAAAACCTAAAATAGATAAACATAAACGGTGCAACCGCCGCGCGGATTCTTTCGCGCCGTATAAATAAGCCCTTATATTTTGACCACATTGATACCTGGTACTAATTTGTGGCGATTAGACGGTCATAATCAAGACATAAATACCACCTACCCTCTCCAGTTTGACAACAAAATGAGCAATGAGTTCTGATGACTGATTGATAATAAGTTAGCAGTCTATATTTTTTGCCTTCCAAGGCCACTTTTAAAAGCGAATATGACTATAACTACAGTTAGGGCTGCCTAGATAGATAACACTTTATTGTACACAAGGAAATTTTGTTAAAAACAGACCAAGTTAACAAAGTACAATAGGCGGCCTTATCGCTGAAAACGTTTTCTTCCAGGCAACCTTGCGATGGAGAGTAATGAGCGAAGCGGTAATGGACGGCAGTGCACTAGATTCATATTCAGAGGGATAACCGAGAACTTGATAGTTTGTTTGCCTAATTATCTATATTTCTATATAAAAACGTAACTTTTTATCAGGTTGTCAGGGTTGTACCTGCATAAAATAAAAAATTAAATATATAGGTATTGACGACCGATGTGGCGCGGCGGGCGAATGCCCACCTGCGACGCAGGAGGTTGCGGGTTCGATTCCCGCCTTGGGATAAATGTTTGTACGATCTGCAAATATTTATTCCGGGTGTTCCTGCTATGTATAATAAAAAATATCTATGCATGTATTGTATTAAGTATATCAGTCATCAAGCTCTGCTTAGCTTGGGGCTAGATGATGCTGTGTGGGTTGTCCAGCATTATTATTAATATTATTATTGCTAGCGATTCGCTAGTAGCGAATAAATCTACCTTTCGAGAGTCAGACAATTTCTTCACATTTTCATAAATTAATATTTCACTCAAATTAATATAATATTCAAAGATATAGCAACCCTTATACACCACAAAGGTTATTAATTATGGCATGTTATTATTCGTTCAATCACTCATCCCTGGATTTCATTTTCCAGTCTATGACGTGGTATTCATTCCTGAAGAATAACGCATCACATATAAACATGTCTGAATTAAATCTAAAATTCGAAAGTCTGTTTAAAACTGCTGTAATTCCACTGCGCTTAAATGGGTCATTTCCTTTAGTAGTTCAAAACAAAATGTGGTTCATAAAAGCATTTTTTGTCATCTTAGTAAACGCAATCTCATTATACCTCTTATGTTATTCCACTTTATTTCATGACATCAGATACAACTACTTTACAGATGCCTGTAAGAATATAGCTATCATCATAGTTAATATAAACACAATGATGAAATACGTGGCCTTAATTATCTACAAAGAGTCCATTAAGGGTCTTATTAAAACTGTTGATGATGACTATGAACTGTCGAAAGATTTATCCCAGGAGGAACAAGATGTAGTGAAGCGATACGCTAAGGAAACTCGCTTGTTATGTATAGCTTGGTTCGTGTGTGCAATCAGTGGTAGTGGGATGTTCCCGTTATCAGCGTTTTTATTAACAGCCTACTCCTTCTGGGTAGGAGAAAACGAGTTAATTCCTATGTTTCATTTGACGTTTCCAGCTGTTGTAGAACAATACAGTGATACTTTAGCGGTTTATTATGGTTTTTTTGCTATATGTTTAATGTTTGCCTTTCTGGCTTCGTGTATATATATAGGATATGATTCTCTCATTCCGATTTTCACAATGCATACTTGCGGTCAGCTAGATATACTGAGCTTACGAATGTCTACCGCACTCTCAGCTGCAACTTTAAAAGAGAGGGAGAACAATATGAGAATAATTATCATGAAACTCCAGCAATTGTACAGGTAAGTACTTGATGTTTTTTTTATTATTTAAAAAAAATCCACAGCTCATAGAGAATATACAAATAGTTTCATACTTACATATCATATAGCCAATAACGGATTTACTTTTTTCTTATACATCATGCAACATAGAACCGACTATCGTACATAAAAATTATGACATTAGACATAAACTAAAACTGCAAGGTTGCGTTAAACGTTTAACACTACCATGGAGGAGGTATGAAAGCACTGTTCTTTCTCTCTTTTTCTCATAGCCAGTTGCGTTTCGTATATTAAAGAAGTTTTACTTCAGTCGTGTGGTCTAAAAGCACACTCGTTTTTTTTTTATTTTCAGCTTTGTCAATCGTGTTAATGCAGATTTCACGGTTCTTAACGAGTTTAATATGAAAGCTACAACTATATTTGTACCGCTTGCCACATTCCATATTCTCGAGGTAAGATTATTTCTTACCTGTACATACCTACATACGGAGAAAATTGTATTCAATACAAATCAAACTCACGGACCGCGTACGCAACAGTATACTACGCTCCAAGACACAAATCGCGGATGTCGGCCAGCATGCAGGCAAATTGAAATGGGATCGGGCTGGCAATATCTGCCGCATGTCGGATGCGTTATGGGCTAAATCCACTACAGATTGGATACCTAACAATGGGAAACGACCTCGCGGTAGACCGCGGCGAAGATTGAGAAATGAAATGGACGCCTACCAAAAGGACTGGTCCACAGTGGCCCATAACAGAAGCGACTGGAGAGAAGGAAGGGAGGCCATTGCCCTGCAGTGGGACACTACAGACTTAATAACAATAATAATAATAATAATTAAAAAACTATTTTGCAGGATCTCCGGAATTACAATAAAATAAACTTTGAGTTTTTTATGATCGAGATTGCCGCAATTATTCATTTTTTGATGCCTTGTTACTTCAGTGACAAACTTATGGAAAGGGTATGACATAAATATTTTTTATGATCGAGATTGCCGCAATCATTCATTTTTTGATGCCTTGTTACTTCAGTGACAAACTTATAGAAAGGGTATGACATAAATATTATTTCGATTGAAATCAAATAAAAAAACCGCCAAGTGCGAGTCAGACTCGCACACGAAGAGTTCCGTACCATTTGCTATAGTAAAAACGGTTACGTATCACGGTTCATGAGATACAGCCTGGTGACGGACAGACAGACAGACACCTGGGACACCACACCACATAAGTGGTTACCATTACCTATAACAGAGTATTGCCTCGCTGGTCACACAATGCACTACTCTGCGTCCATCAACCTGAGGCATACAGGTGTTAAGCCTCGTGTGCCTGTTATTACACCGACACCCACACCCTTCAAACCGGAACACGCTGCGCTGCTTGGCGGCAGGAATAGGCATGGTGGTACTACTTCCCCGGACGAGCCCTTCACTAAGAACTCTACTACTAAAAATTTGCCGTCAAAAACTTTTTTTTATTTGAAGAGTGAAGAGTTTCGCCAAGCGATCTATTCGTGTGGATGGGAGAAATACCCTGATCCTGGGATTCGGAAGACGGTGCTGATCATGCTGACCAGAGCCTCTCGCCCTATAGCCATCAGCTCAGTTTTCTACGTTATGAGTTTGGGTGCATTTGCTAGTGTAAGTATCTACAAAGGAGAAAAAATCTGTACCACTTATTTATTTATTCAGGGACAACAAATGGCTACAATATCTATCTATCTATATATAACTCAAAGGTGACTGACTGACATAGTGATCTATCAACGCACAGCCCAAACCACTGGACGGATTGGGCTGAAATTTGGCATGCAGGTAGATGTTATGACGTAGGCATCCGCTAAGAAAGGATTTTGATTAATTCTACCCCCAAGGGGATAAAATAGGGAATGAAAGTTTGTATAAAACTTTGTCAATTTTAAACCGATCAGGCTGAGACTTTGCATGCATAAAGCTCAGTGGCGGATTTACCCTAAGGCCACTGTAGGCCCGGGCCTAAGGCGGCCAGATTTGCGCTTAGTAGGGCAGTATATGGTGGATGCTGAGAAAGGGGCGGCTGATGGCTTGGGGCCTAGGGCGGCCGAGACTGCAAATCCGCCACTGATAAAGCTACTATGATTTTATCCCGTAAAAATAACGGGAACGGGAAAAAACTGCCACGCAGGTGAAACTGCGAGCGGCCGCTAGTACAATATAAAGTAATCATTCTTAAAAACTAGGTACTTACAGGAAAAACAAGCAGTAAGCTAACAGTAAGCTATCTAGATAGATAGATAGATACCACTTCATTGTACACAAGGATAGCTTATAAATCTAGATTTAACAGAGTACAAAGGGCGGCCTTATCGCTGAAAGCGATTTCTTCCAGGCACTTTTAGTACTTCTTCTAATACACTCGTATGAAGCTTACTCGTACGAGTCTACTAGACTCTGATCGTGTCAACGCGGCTTGAACTAGATTAACGACGTTTCAAGATGATCCCTGCGGATATTACTAAATATTTTTTTTTTGTGGCATCTGTCCGTCTTGCGGACAATTTTGCCAATGTCAAGTGGGTTGAATAAATTCTTTTTAGTCAAGTCGAGTCGGTAAAAAAAGTAAAGTCAGCCGTCATCGGTTTTGAAGAAAAAGATGGCGTTTTTCTTCAAAACCAAAGGGAAACATTTTCGTTCAAATCAGGATGCCTCATTCATAGCACACTTTCATTTCAATTGTTCACACTTGTGCTAAGACCTCAAGTAATGATGGTTAAAATACCACCAAAATTACCCATCAGAACTTAAAATAACACTAGAAAAACAATAAAAATGAAAATACAATGTTGCTTCCAAAAATGACAGAAAACGAATCTACTAAATACATTCTTTTTGACTTTGATTTTAACTTTGAGTACCTAATTGTAATGTTTTCTTTTCAGATGTCACATCAAGCGTATGCTCTGTTTAATCTTATGAATGCTGTTTGGCGAGAATAAAAGATGGCAGACCTTTTTCTTCGTATAATTTATAGTAGAGATGTGTACCTACTTACCTAATTATAAGTGTTGTTACAAGATTTCAGCAACATTTTTTTAGGTAGGTAGATATACATTGGGCACGACGTCTGTCTCTGACATTTTGTATGGGACCGACAGAGACAGTGTGCTCTAGTGTAATCAGTTTTTCACAAAATGTATGGGACCGTTTTCAAACCATGACCCCTAAGAGTACTATTGGAGAGTGGTATTTTACTTCACTAATTCACTAATTAATATAGTCATAACCATAATAATATAGGCATAAGTTTGATTTACTTATTGATTTGATTTAGCACATTGCAAATATTTTATTTTTAATTTAGTTACCTTGTTCAGATTAAAAATATGTATTCTTCTTATTAACGGCCGATGTGGCGTGGAGGGTGAATGTCCGCCTGCGACGCAGAAGGTTGCGGGTTCGATTCCCGCCTTAAGATAAATTTTAGTACTATCTGCAAATATTTATTTCGGGTGTTCTGGGTATTTTTTATGTATGATAAAAAATATCTAGTAATGTATACAGTATATCAGTCATCTAGTACCCATAACACAAGCTCTGCTTAGCTTGGGGCTAGATGATGCTGTGTGGATTGTACAGCATTATTATTATTATTATTAAATTAAATAAATAATATCAAATAAATACTTGTAGACATTTTTGACTCAACATCATCCAGCCCCAAACTATAAAAGAACTACAAGAATAGCTTGTACTATGGGAACCAGATGGCTGGAAGAATATTTATATACCTACGTTTTTTTTACTAAATAACACCCAGACATAGAACAAACATCTATATTCATCACACAAATGTTCTCAGCGGGGATCGAACCCACAACCTACAGCACAGAAAGCGTATCTACTGCTAATTAAGCTTTGAGGCCAACATTGTTTCAAACTGACTGACTGATTGGACTGACGACATAGTTAGAATCGCAGCAAAGAATATGGACTAAAAGCAGTTCTTATTCTATTAATCGCAGGAAGTCTAAGGATGGAAAACACTCAAAATCGTTCTTCCTGAAAACGTGTGGGGGAGGTTTTTGTCTAGCAGTGGACTTCACAGCTATTGATAATGATGAGCTATTTTTTGGAGGGCACTGAGGCAATTATTGTTTTGTGCACTACGAAGCGGGCTGCGAGTAATGCTCCGTTGAAATTACGAATGGTTTCCCCTGCGTCGCTTTGCCACCGCGTCGCTCATGAATAACTAATTATTATGCTAATTTAATATTATGCTAATTATTGCCTCAGCGTCGCTAATTGCAAAAGTACATTCAACCTTCAAATTTAAAAACTATCTAACATTACAAAAGAACATAAAATATTTTTATTACCTACAAACTTATAAATAAAATAGCATTCATGAACAAAACAATGTGTAAATAATTTTTAGAAAATTAACTTCTTATATTTTTCTGTAAAAAAAGTACCCTAATATTCTCAATATTATAATCATTAACGTACGTACAATCCACGGAAAACGTGAAATTAAAATTTCAAGACGACTGTGCCGATGACCTAGAGGCGAGCGAGCCAAGAAGCGACGTAGTGGCAAAGCGACGCAGGGGAAACCATTCGAAACTACTTACCGATCCCAGAAGACCCCAGTTTCATAGAAATTGTCAGTAATCTGTCCTGGAAACGACAATAGAACATAGCTCCGTCGTGTTCTTCTGTCAGTTTGACCAGCATGCTGACAGCATTGTCTTCAATACTAGTCAGCTGAGTTCTATAAGTTACTGGCATATCACCTAAAAAAAACCAGTGTGCTTTAGGTACACCACACGACTGAAGTAAAACTTCTAACGTAACTGGCTATGAGAGAATGGTATCATTAAGAGAGAATGTCATGGTAGTATTAAACGTTTAACGCAACCTTGTTGGAGCCCGCATTAGAAGTATTACTTCAAAAAAAAAGATGGATAAGTAGGTACCTAATTACATACATTTGACAACGCTGTCTAGCCTTAAATTAAGCTAAGCTTGCACTATGGGAAGTAAACATCCGTGTTCAGCAGACAAACGGTTCAGCAGCTATGCCCGCTTGCACAACAATAAACATGTTTAGCGTAGACGTATTTAGTGACGTAATTTTCCTTGTTCAAGATGTTAAATATTATTAGCTTCCTAAATGGATTTAGGATCTCACTAAATACATTTAGTGATCGTTGTGCAAGCGAGCTTTAATATTAGGATTTAAAGGTTTTATAATCAGATCGATACTTCGGGGAGTGAATACAAATGGCGTAAAAGCCAAAGTAGCAACTTTTCAGAAGGAAAAAAAGTGTAATGTCTTAACTCATAACTTTTTTGTTTGTAGACTTATAGTAATCTGAATTAGAAACCATTGGAAATTCAATGAACTACTACGACGATAGCTTAAAATTTTAGGCAAACTTTTTATTTTAAAAGTTAGAGTGGATTTATGATCCAAAAATATCAGATGAAGTGGTGTTTACACCATTCCACAAAAAGTGTTCTATGATGTAACTGCAGTGATATTGCTATGCTTTATACAAATGGTCGTAAAAGCTAAATCTATATAGGTACTACCAACTAGCGGCCACTCGCAGCTTCGGCCGCGTGGCAGTTTTTTTCCCGTTCCCGTTATTTTTCCAGGATAAAATGTAGCCTATATGTTAACCCAAGTTATAATCTATGTTTATTCCAAATTTCATCCAAATCGGTCAACTGGTTAGAGCGTGAAAGACCAAGAAACATCCATCCATCCATCCATGAATTAGTAATTAGTAGGATAAAAGATTCACTTACTTTCTGGACTATCAAAAAGTAGGTCCCCTAAAAGCATCAAAGGCCAACATTCAACATGAATCAACTCGCCATCGAAATATTCGTAAACACTGGTAGAAGTATGTCTCAATATATTATTATTGACGCACAATACCGGTTGATCTGAAATAAATTAAAGTAATTTTTAATAACTAGCGGCCGCTCGCAGCTTCACCCGCGTAGCAATTTTTTCCCGTTCCCGTTATTTTTTCGGAATAAAAGTAGCCTATATGCAAAAAAAATCACGTTTGTTGTATGAGAGCCCCCTTAAATATTTATTTTATTGTTTTTTAGTATTTGTTGTTATAGAGGCTACAGAAATACATTATCTGTAAATTAGTAATAGGGTCCCGTTTTATCCTTTAGGTACGGAACCCTAAAAAGATTAGCAGGTACTTACTGTAAACATGACAAGGTTGGTTTAAGGTGTTGACTTCAGACCATAACGTCAATAAAACTAACAGAGACACGACGGTTCTGAACATTTTCACAAAACACTATATCACTATAACTAACAAGCAAATACTGAGAAGCAGAACTGGTATTGTAGAATTGTAGAGCAAATACTGAGGAAAAAGTCTAAGTTATACCACAGAATAGTAAATACATGTTGTTCTAGGACTAGTTAAGCTCGCGACTTCGTTCGATTCTGAATTCTGTCTGGTTTGATGGAACAAGCAGATATCCCTGATCTTAAGTGGTTACCATCACCTATAACAAAACATTATGACGATTTGACGGCAGATGTGGCGCGGTGGGCGTATGTTCGCCTGCGACGCAGGAGGTCGCGGGTTCGATTCCTGCCTTGGGATAAATGTTTGTACGACCTGCAAATATTTACTTTAGGTGTTCTGGGTATTTTCTATGCACAATAAAAAAATATCTATGTAAGTAATGTATTGTATTAAGTATATCAGTCATCTAGTGCCCATAACACAAGTTCTGCTTAGCTTGGGGCTAGATGATGCTGTGTGGATTGTCCAGCATTACTATTATTACTATTACCTCGCAGGTCACGTTCGATAGGAACTGCGTCCATCAGCCTGAGGCATACAGGTGTTAAGCCTCGTATGCCTGTAATGTCACCGGCATTCACACCCTTCAAACCGGGATACAATATATTAGGTATTATTATTAAAGCTGTGAGTCATAAATGGTAATGAGCTGTCAGGCCTGTCAGTCGAACAAACAGACAAGTAGTTCCAGGTAGTTAGTAAATAGTTTATTTATTTAATAGGAATAAATTACAGTAAACATGGAAGATATATTAGGGTTATAAATACATACGGGGAATAGAAATAGTCAATCACATGGGTAAATGGTCCAACCAATTTACGCACGAATACTCAAACGCAAATCAAATGGAGGCACCTAACCTATAGTTATATAAAAAACCGGCAACGGCCTGTTTATTTGTCTAAAAACATCAACAGGAAAATGTAATTGCAAACTAGACTCTAGTAAGTATATGCGTTACACTTAGAAACAGGAAGAAGCTAGGTTAATGACACATACTATAACTTGTGGTAAAAAGGATGCTGTAGTATGTGTGGTGGGTTCCGTGCCCAAAGGGTAAAACAGGCTCCTATCTCTAAGACTCCGCTGTCTGTCTGTCCGTCTGTCACCAGGCTGTATCTCATGAACCGTGATAGTAGAGTTGAAATTTTTACAGATGATGTATTTCTGTTGCTGCTATAACAACAAATACTAAAAAACAGAATCAAATAAATATTTACGGGGGCTCTCATACAATAAACGTGTGCAGTCGAAGAATTTTTCATTCAGTCGTGTGTTCTAAAGCACGCTCGTTTTTTGAAGTAATTTGAAGTAATACTTCTTATGCGACTTCCAACAAGGTTGCGTTAAACGTCTAACACTACCATGGAGGGGGTATGAAAGTACTATTCTGTCTCTCTTTCTCTCATAGCCAGTTACGTTTCAAAGTTCGTTAAAAAGACTAGTACAACTCAATAAGAATATCATTTATTCATAGAATGAGTATTTAACACAATTCAAACTTAAGCATAAATCTAAATTAGGCCACCATAGCTACCCTAATTCACAATCACATAATAACATAATGTTAGCTAACATACCTCTACGTCATTTTCAATACCTAATAAACTTTTTTATTTGTTTATACAGGATGTCCAAAAAAATTGTGTCAAGCGGAAGTCCAGAGATAGAGCACCCCTTGGGATCCCCAGTTCACCCCCAAAAAATCAGAAAAAAAATCCAAGCGGTCCAATCTATCTCTGGGATTCCGCTTGACACAATTTTTTGGGACATCCTGTATAAGTAGTACGAGATTGAAACAAGAATTTAATTGCCAAAATTGGGTCTGTCTGAAATGTCAGTTTCAAGCAATACCATTTGGAGGTATTAAGGTTAAACAAGTCGGTACTATGTCCATACAAACGCTGTAAGCGTTTAATGTCTACTATTTATTAACGTGCGTTCGAAGTTAAGTTTGATACTGAATTATCTTGCCGTTATCTATCGGCAAATCGTTTCAAGATTTAGTACTAAATCTTTCGACGCTTGTAACTTAAGGTAATCTGATTTTACCGTAGCATATAGGGTAACGAGCCTAGATAACGGCTAGATAATTCAGTATCAAACTTAATAAATACTAATAAATTTAATAACAGTAGAGATATTCAGTCACAGCGTTTGTATGGAAATAGTAACGACTTGTTCCACCTTAACTTTTTTCTCATTCTTTGTAATGTTATTGTCAACAATTTCACTGTATTATATTATATTACATTATATTTTGTGGTTTTCAATATTACTAATTTTGAAATGTGCTAGATAAATCAACACAATAGGGCGCTGATTTCAGCGTTGTAAACCACCCACGTTTTGTAATAAGGGGTTATAAGATTTGGTCATTGCATAGTCTAATAAATAATACAATAAATAGAGATTCATAAAATTGTCAGCTACTTAACTAATATCACATTTATTTTGGACATACACATTAAATACACTATCATATTAGGTACTTACTTACAAATAATTACAATTAAGGTTAAACAAGTCGGTACGTTGTCCATACAAACGCTGTAAGAGCTTAATGTCTACTATTTATTAACGTGCGTCCTAAGTTAAGTTTGATACTGAATTATCTTAAGATTATCGAAAGATTTAGTACTAAATCTTGTAACGCTTGTAACTTTCAAGGTAATCTGATTTTACTGTAGCATATAGGGTAACGTACCTAGATAACGGTAAGATAATTCAGTATCAAACTTAACTTAGGACGCACGTTAGTAAATAGTAGACATTAAGCTCTTACAGCGTTTGTATGGACAACGTACCGACTTGTTTAACCTTAAGCTTTCAAAACATCGAGTCTACAAAAAAAAAATAAGATCTTATTTTCCTACTTTACAATTTTTAAAATGAGTTTCATAATTCATTATACAGATGGCGCAAAATTAAACAGATTTTGATGTTGCCAAACCAGGTGAACAGATGGCGCCACAACCATAATGTTTACTACGATGTCTATTACTGCCGCCAAGCAGCTTGCTGTGTTCCGGTTTGAAAGGTGTGGGTGCCGGTGAAGTTACAGGCACATGAGGCTTAACATCTGGATGCCTCAGATTGATGGACGCAGAGCAGTGCATTGTAAAACGCGATTTTTTCGATCGTGACTTGCAAGGTAATTTGGTTTTGGTATACGTGATGGTAACTATTTTCAGGTGGGCCATCCGCTAGTTCCGTCAGCAACGACAGAAAAAAATATATTTTAAGTTTTTTAGTGGTGAGATAAAATTAAAACAAAACAATGATGAAATACAAAGTGGCAAAGATTAGGTAGGTACTCGTTTACAAGATTACACTATGTATTTAAATACTAATTTTAGATCCATTTACAAAGTATACTTTGATTTGAGTTAGACGGTAAAATAATTAATACTTTCTGATGCCCAGTTCCGATATCTCACTAGTGTCCGTTAGTATTTCTATAATAATATTGACAAACATTCATACAGCGCCCTCTAGCTTCTATATTATCCTATGAATCATTGCTTATAAGCCTTCAAGTAATTGTTTGTGTGTAATAACGCAATATCATATGATATTCAAACCAGGCATGAGACAATTCAAGAAACGCTAGCCACCATTTCACTTGGTGAATAAATCTTATGGTTATATTAATACGGTACGTACGTTCAATAAATAGTAAGTAAAATAAGGATTTGTAATGAATTAGTGAGTGATAGTCGGTGAAGGTTGTTTTTGAGCCACTGCAACATGCGCGTCGATGTCAGAAGCGCGAGAAGTACGTCGTATCCATGGGGCGGCCCGATCTGCAATAGTTGAAATACATTAATACTAGATGGCGCTGTTTTCAATTTAATTGTAAATCCTAAAAGATTATTACTTAATTGACTAAAGGTAATAATAATAATTTGTGGACATATTTACACAACGCTATCTAGCCCCAAACTAAGCAAAGCTTGTACTATGGGAACTAGATGACTGGTAGAATACATTTTTTGTAAATTCATACATAGAATACAATGTAACACCCAGACACGGAAAACACATTCTAATAATTTAACTAATCTTGTTAATTTAAATTTTGCATGCCATAACATGGTAGAATTATATTGAACCAAATACAATACTGTGACATCTGTACCTATACATGTAATTCTGCAAATAAATACACTTTGACTTTGACTTTGACATATAATGTTCATCACACAAGTGTCTGCTTTCGATGGGGAATCGAACCCACAACCTACAGCGCAGAAAGCAGCGCTACCATTTGAGTTGTGACGGCTGTCTACGGGATGGTACCTCTAGAGATAGAGGTTATAAATCAGTTTAGATTATTAGTACCTTTTCTTCTTTCTGTCTTTATTTTTATTAAATACACTTCATTGTTCCAAATATTAAACATGATTTGGAAGAGTTGCGGTTAGTTGACAAAAGATGGCACTGTTAGAATACAAAATAATCTTCGTGTTTTCAATTTGAAAGAGTTAGTTGGCAAAAGATGGCGCTGTTACCAACTCTAGTACTTACCTCCACCTTCACTTTTCTGAGTTATCAGCTGCCTGTATTCTGTGCTCAATCTTCTTCTACCATGTTCATATTTCGCTTCCTTAGCCAATAACGCCTCTCTTTGCATCTGAGTACGAAGCTCAGTGGGTACATCTGGTATGAAAAGCTGCATTAGGCCGGTGAGACCAAATACTACGTGCTGAAATTAAAATAATTCATAAATACTGTAACTTAGATCAGAGCTTAGATACCAAGCCGTAAGTTTCTTGCCGGTTCTTCTAGGCTTGGTCGCGAGGAACTGGCGCTTAGATTCACCTAGATCAAGATGATCCCTGCGGATATTACTGAATAAATGATTTTTGACTTTGACTTTTGAGCACTATTTTAATTGACAGTCTACCAGTGCACTATTATATCTATGAAAGGTGTTGTAGGTAGAGGTCATATTCTAAGTACTACCAGTATAACCATGGGTTCAAATCCGGTCGTGCACCAATAGGTTTTTCTGTTCAAAAATGTATGTACGCAATGCCAGTGCTGCCAAACCGTGAAGGAAGACATCGTGAGAAAACCAGTTAGTATTCTATTAGCGGCGATGTGCTTGCAACCTGTCACGTATGGAATACTAACTACTGCAAAATGTTAGTATGTACCAAATGTTCTATCGGGACCTAAGAATCTCGAGTAGGTATACTCGGTACTAAGAGTGACGACCGATGTGGCGCGGCGGGCGAATGTCCGCCTGCGACGCAGGAGGTTGCGGGTTCGATTCCCGCCTTGGGATAAATATTTGTACGATCTGCAAATATTTATTCCGGGTGTTCTGGGTGTTTTCTATGTATAATAAAACAATACTAATATCTATATATGTAATGTATTGTATTAAGTATATCAGTCATCTAGTACCCATAACACAAGCTCTGCTTAGCTTGGGGCTAGATGATGCTGTGTGGATTGTCCAGCATTATTTATTTAGAAATCGGAGGAGATATCTAACTGTGCTTGAGGATTAAAGTCGTGCTACATTTTTTTTCACAACCAGAGTCAGTCTTACCTCGAAAACAACAACAAAAGCAAGTCTGGCAGCAAACACGTGCCAGTAATGTGGGGAGAGTCCATACGGCTCCGCATGGTTCGGCGGGTTCCTGTAACCCCGGTAGGCGCATGTTGGTGGGTCAACTTCAGAGTCGTCTGCACCCCATTCGTCCTTGTAGTCTGATGTATTAAACACTGAAATGTCATCAGCCATCACAGCTCAGTTTGTAGTAGCCCGAGAAACATGGTTAGGAGTTCTTAAAGTAGATAGATAGATAGATAGATAACACTTTATTGTACACAAGGATACATTATACATCTAGGCGTAAACACATAAAGTACAATAGGCGGCCTTATCGCTGAAAGCGATTTCTTCCAGGCAACCTTAGCACGGAAAGTAATTGAATACAACAGTAATGGACGGCGGTGCACAAGTGTGGTAAATAGAAATGCTTAACAATAATAATCCTAAATAATAACTAAACTAAAAGAAAATCCTAATACTTATATAAAAATTGAATATACTACTACATAACCATAACACACACACACACACACACAGTACAGTAGTAGTAGTATCACAGTATCACATATTTCACCAATTGGCATGCAAATTTAAATGGTTTACATAGGTCATTATCAATATTATTTGTATTTGTCTCAGTTTGTAGTAGTCCTGCCTTCTGTGCTGTAGGTGGTGGGTTCGATCCCCACCGAGAACAAACATTTGTGTGATGAACATAAATTTGTTCTGTGTCTGGGTGTTGTATTGTATTCTATGTATGTATTTACAAAAAAAAAGTATATAAGTATTCTTACACTCATCTGGTTCCCATAGTACAAGCTATGCTTAGTTTGGGGCTAGATGATGTTGTGTAAAAAATGTCCTGACATATTTATTATTTTTATTGTTAAGATGTCTATGGTAGTATTTATTAATTAGCACAATTAATACTTAGTCTTTAAAAATAATTGTTACGGAAGAGTGAGATCTTCTAACACAGGTATTTATATACTTAAAAGGAGATTTCAAACCATATTGTAAAACTATAGATTAAGTTACTCAATAAAACATTTGATTTGATTTGATGGTAGTAATGTCGGTCTGTGCTATCTCGTGTGTGATAGGAAAAGATGTAACGAACCGCAGGAGGTTGCGGGTTCGATTCCCGCCTCGGGATAAATGTTTGTACGATCTGCAAATATTTATTCCGGGTGTTCTGGGTATTTTCTATGTATAATACAAAATATCTATGTATGTAATGTATTGTATTAAGTGGATCAGACATCTAGTACCCATAACACAAGCCCTGCTTAGCTTGGGGCTAGATTAGATTAGATTAGATTATATCTTTATTGTACACAATTAAAGTAGAGAAAAGTATATAGAATTACAACTTAAAAACTATTGGTACAATGGGCGGTCTTATTGCTAAAAGCAATCTCTTCCAGACAACCTTTGGATGGACAGAAAAACATTGTATAGCTAAGGACGGGGGCGTACAAAATAATAATATAATAAATAAATACCTAATAATAATATAATAAACTACTAAATAATACCTAGACTCTAGATGACGCTGTGTGGATTGTCTAGCATTATTTATTTACTTACAAGACAGCGAGTGATCTATGTAGCCAGCTAACGTGTTGTCTGGCGAGTATACGTACTTGTAGACCATACGAGGGATAAAATCACTAGTATATGCTATTACAAAGGCCTGAAATAAACAAATAGGTTAGTAATAAAATTTTTTCTTTCAAGGTATCTCTTAAAAAATACCTGTATAACTTACAAAACAGTTTTTTTTCGTAAATTTGTCGTTTTTATTCTATTATGTTATTTTCTTAACTCCTTAGCTATGTTATTTTCTATGTTCTATGTTTTATTATGTTATTTTCTTAACTCCTTAGTTTACAAAAATAGGTAAGCAGGATTTTATGTTACGTACGCAGGACTGATTATGTTAATTATTTAAGGTTTTAGTCTCTCTATTTCTGTTAAGTATTTTATTTTATTTCCAAGATTTTAATTGTCAAGTTTATAATTCGATTTGTTTTTTTTTCTTGTTCATACAACTCATAGTTTAGATAATATTATAATATGTAAGTAAAATGTATATCGCAGCTGCTGGCTGGTGCGCTACTCACTCTGGTGCCACTGAAAACCAGCGCTGCAAGAGCTGCTATATGCTCTTGTTGCAAATGCTGAGTGGTAGCCTTTTTTGTCACTACTTTTTAAATTTTATTGTATGTTATTCTTAAGAGACAAAATAAATTTCTATTCTATTCTATTCTATTCTAAATACTACACAAAATATAGTGAACTATACGGGGTGTAAATACTACTACTACTATATTATACTACTAGCGGTCGCTCGCAGGTGAAGCTGCGTGGCAGTTTTTTCCCGTTCCCGTTTTTTTTCGGGATAAAATCATAGTAGCTTTATGAATGCAAAGTCTCTTAAAATTGACAAAGTTTCATTCAAACTTTCATCCTCTTGGGAGTAGAATAAATCAAAATCCTTTCTTAGCGGATGCCTACGTCATAACATCTACCTGCATGCCAAATTTCAGCCCGATCCGTCCAGTGGTTTGGGCTGTGAGTTGATAGATCACTATGTCAGTCAGTCAGTCACCTTTGAGTTATATAATATTTAGATATTCTTCCGATGATACTACTTTCGAATACTTCAGTGTGCAAAGTAGTGTAAAGTTACTAATTGCTTCACCATGACTGTAAAAATCTATAACAAAATTCCTAGAGACAAGAGAATTGCCTACTAGTAAATTTAAGATAAAACTCCGTAGGTGTCTCTTAAGGAGGTGGTATCCGCCAACGAGAGGTTTTCTCCGTGTTATTTCTCTTTGATGAGTGAGTATAAATCTCCACAAAATATATATATTGCTTATTAAAGACTAAATTTTAATTTGAACAATTGAAATAATTCTACCTATATTATTACTATATGAAAAAAATATCCAAAGTGAAGCAATTTTTATTTTAAATTTGGTTATTTCTTCTAAACGGTATTGATTTTTAGTATTTTTTTTTCACACAAATATTTGTCAAAGTATTTATCACAAAGTGAACAATTGGCAGTTCGAACTAATAATTCATTAGGCTACAAATAATTATTTCTTGAATGCGATATGAAATGGAATGCGCGCGGGTCCCTGTGCGGGCGACGGGCGGCAGTGCAACTCAGTATGGACAGACTCCTCAAGGTCGTTGGCGAGTACCACCGCCTTAAATAAATGTTTTTATGACATAAAATCATTTTATAATCAATAAACTACCTAGTTTCGTAAGTTAAATATTGTACGTCCATAATAGATGGATAAACTGTTGTTTCACCTAGTTTTAAGATCTTTTTTGTACACAGTTGTAAATTTCATTTTATTTCATCTACAACAAGGTCCTATTGAATACCATCTGACAGTGAAGTAGATTTAGAGTAATACTATTATTTTGCTGAAGTTCCTATTTATCAACCAGCGATGTATTCCTTACAACACAATAGAGTTTTTTTTTGTTTTTTTGTGAGCAGGTTTTTTATGTGTATGCGCAGTTTTAGCAGTCTTAATTATTACTCCCAGTGTAGTAAAGATATATATCAGGCTTTTAACCTAACGTAGTTTAACTTACATTTGAAACCACAGCTGCATAAGTAATGCCTTTCAAAATCCCATACCTGAAAGATTAGAACTAATATAAGACTAGAAAAAATAAAAGCAGAACTTGTAATTAGACATAGACATAGACATTTGTTTATTTACTACCAAGACACACACAAACCAACAAAAACACTAAGACATCAAAGATGAAAGATACATAAAAGAAAGATCGTTGCTTGAGCACTGTGTGTGTGTGTGTAATTCTGTACAGTATTTTAAATAATAAGAAAGAAATTCCCAAAACTCAACTCACGGGCTCTTGTTTTTCAAATTGAAACACGCTGCGCTACTTGGAGGCAGAAATAGGCATGTAGTACTTCATGTAGTATGATGGTAGTACTTCCCCAGAAGAGCCCTTCAAAAAGAGCTCTACTACTCGACAACCGTTACAGCTCAGTTTGTAGTAGCCCTGCCTTCTGTGCTGTAGGTGGTGGGTTCGATCCCCACCGAGAACAAACATTTGTGTGATGAACATAGATGTTTGTTCTGCGTCTGGGTGTTGTATTGTATTCTATGTATGTATTTACAAAAAAAAGTATATAATTATTCTATCAGTCATCTGGTTCCCATAGTACAAGCTATGCTTAGGTTGGGGCTAGATGATGTTGTGTAAAAATGTCCTGACATATTTATTATTATTTATTTACTACCTGAAAACCAGCGCTGCATGACACTGTAGATATTTACCCTGTTATGCAGCAATTAAGCTGAGGTAGAACCTTTTTGGCATGCCATTCGGCACTAGACCGGACTAGTTAAGACCCACCGATAATACTAACCTACTTTCTATTGTTTTTTTTTTCTTTTTCTTTGTAACATGTACAGACAGCTGCACTAGAATGTATACAACTTGTAACTTTCACAACGATATTACAGCAAAACAATGAAGTTTTATACCGCAAAAACTATAAAGTCATGAAATTAGTTGATGACCTTACTTATTTTTGGAAAAATTATCATGTATATATTTTGAGCACCGCTATGAAACAATTTTGAAAGTTACAAACTGTATACATTCTAGTGCAGCTGACTGTACCTAGGTAGTTTTTTGTCCGTTCTGTGTGCAAGACGTGTGTCAAATAAATGTATTTTCTTTCTTTTTTCTTTCTTTTACTACTGCAGTTACTACTTGAAAGTAAACATAAACGCCCTTGAATCCAGTACAGTATAAGGGCCTCGATAATCCGAACGCCTAAAATTTATACCCTGTTCGGATGGACGCAGCGTTCGGATTATAATATGCAGACATTTTTGGAAAAAAAAAACAATCAATTTGGTATGGAAACTATGTTTTAATCATTAGAAAATGATACAATATAATTATAGGATGATGCTATTACATTAAATACATGTACATTTATACTTTTTTGAAGAATTCTAATATAGTACATTGATTAGTATTTAGCGACATTGAAAACGCTTTGTCCCTTAATTTGCGCAAAGGCATTTTTTCTGGAATAGATTCCAGATATAAGATTTCAATTCGGCACTAAAATACGAGTGTGGCATAGTTACCAACAAACAGCAGATGCGCGGGGGCGGGGGGTCGTTCGGATTAAAGAGGTATTCAGATTAGCTTTCGTACGGATTATCAAGTCCAACTGTATTAGTCATTAGAAGTAACACTTACCAAGCACCAATATCCTCAACTCGTTCAGCTAAAGGTCGTCTCGCCTGAGTAACCATCTTGTAAGCATCTAGTCTTATTTCAGCAATATTGTTGAGCAACGCGAAAAGTGGCGCTAATGGGAACGCAGCAACGAATAATGTCACAAAGCCATATTGTAAAACTGAAAGTTTAGAAATATATCAACAAATATATATATATATATTTATTTATTTATTTATTTTTTAGTATCATGAAATCAAACTTAAATAATACCAAAAGTACAAGTGTTGTAGCGTAAATGCATACTTACAGGTAAAACTCAATCTAAGTAATACAATTATAAACTAAGTAGATTGCGTAAGCACGCTAGCTCGCACCCTAGGCGAACCTGTGTTGTGGGTAGCTAGCCTCTTTCGTCCATATAGGTAAGTTACGATACTTTAGAGTGCAACAGGTTGATAGTGTAGTGTATATTGTACTGAATATTATTAAAGAAAAGAAAAAATGTTATGAGGTAGGTATGATGTTAGGCGATGAATTATAATGCAGTTATTTGAATGTATAATGTTTTAGTTAAATAGATTATGGAGAAGGTATGGACTGATAAAATGGAATAATGCAATCTTGTTCTGGCACCCGAGAAATAGAAAAAGGAATCGCGGAAGACAGTTTAGGAGATGGGAGGACGAAATAAAATACATAGCAGGAAACACATGGACGAGAACTGCTTGTGAAAGAGTAGAGTAGAAAAATATGGAGGAGGCCTTTGCCAAAATGGGGCAAACAGATAAAACAACCGATGTAGACTCTTAGGAGTCTTAGAATAGTTAAGATAAACTTGTACTAAACTTTGTAACGTCCGAATAAACGCTATTATTATTTATTATTATTATATATATCAACAAACAAACGTAACATACGTAATCATAACATTAGTCTGAAGTATGTAACTGAGTCGGTACCCACTATTTTTCATAAAGATTTCAATTGGTGCGTTTATTATTCCGAATGGCATTGCTTTGTATTCATAATGACTCGATATGCTGTTATGTCTTGCCTTCTCAATTCCTTACAAAATCAGTTCGACTTTACAGGTTTAATGAACACACAATAATAATAATAATAATAATTTATTTCAGACATAGGTCCATACAATTTTTACATAATATTTGGTTAGTAACACAAAAACTTAAAGGCTATGTTAGTGCAATTTCATGTTGTATTTGATTAAATCTGAGTGTGCAACTCCATCCAATATTTATTTATGGGACAATCCCACCTCTCAGATAATGCGTTCACGATGGTGTTCGGGCTGACAATGTCGTAATCACAGTGAGTTGTCTTTGGTGTTCATAAATAAGGTGTGTATGAAATAAAGATTTTACTGTGACACAAACATAGTAGTCTTAGTAGTAGTAGTAGAGCTCTTTGTGAAGGGCTCGTCCGGGGCAGTACTAGCACCATGCCTATTCCTGCCGCCAAGCAGCGCAGCGTGTTCTGGTTTGAAGGGTGTGTGTGCCGGTGTAATTACAGGCACACGAGGCTTAACACCTGTATGCCTCAGGTTGATGGACGCTAAGTAGTGCATCGTCGGTTACGTTCCTAACGAACGTGACCTACGAGGCAATGCTTTGTTATAGGTGATGGTAACCACTTAACATCAGGTGGGCCATCTGCTTGTTCCATCAACAAGTTGTATAAAAAAAAAAGAAAGTCTCTCGCTGTATTTTTGTAAACAACAAAACCGTTTCAACGAAACGTTATCAGTCAGTCTGGCCATTTATAAAAAAATCTTACTCATTTCAAGATATTCGTCAAACAGCGCCAGTCTTCCAGGATCCTGGAGATGATAATCCTGTTCCCATGCCATGTGGGGTTTACTTAGATCTATAGTAACTGCTCGGTGAGAACGCTGGCGCCACCAGTTGTGAAATTTCCTGGAATCGAGAGATGTCTCGATGAGAGAAAGGTGGGTCTTCATCATCATCGTATTTATGGAAGTGGCTTGCTCTATTCGCTGATGGCTATGGATTGGCTCGCGTAGTCTATGGTGTTAACAGAACTAAGATAATAGAAAAATCTAAGTGGAGAAAGTTGTTTGTCATTCAAACCTATTGAAATTTCAGGCTATATTTATCTTGGTGTGTAAGAAGAAGAAAGAAAGAAGAAAGAAAGAGTAGAGTACATACTAGACATAGTCTCCCCCATACATATCCAGGAATAACGATTTGGAGCCAATTCCATCCATCGACTTTCCGCGATCCCTTGGTCCTGCATAACCGTTGTGCTACTTTGAACTGCCGAATATATACCGTAAATTCCCGAACGTTGCCTAATCAACACACCGTAGAACGTTACTAACGAAAACTTACGGATATCCAAGTTCAACGAAGTTATTGAAGATCTGCTTCCCGACCATGATGATGGCTAGTTGAATACACAGCTCGGACAAACAGCCAGCCGGGTCGCAGATATCTCCTTTCAGTTTGAAGAACTCTGACTTCCTCGCTTGGTCATCGCCAGGGTAGTCATAGAATCGACCCTGGAAACCAGTAAAGTCAAAGTCAAAAGGCATCTATTCAGTAATATCCGCAGGGATCATCTTGAAACGTCTTAAATCTATGTGAATCTAAGTGCCAGTTCCTCGCGACCAAGCCTAGAAGAACAGGCAAGAAACTAACGGCTTGGTTCCTACCGTTTTTTTGTATGATCCTGTTACAAAATAATAATAATGTAAATAATGAAACTCCAGTGTGGTGCCAATCTAACTGAATGCAAGACAGAAAACATGCTAAGGCAATTATACCAAGAACTTAATATACAACAGAAGTTCAAAAGGCAGCACACGCTACGCTTCAACTAATAGTAATGCTTACAATCTAATGAAGCTAGAAAAGGCTTTTTGCGAAGGACTCGTCCTGGGAAGTACTAACCCCATATCTATTACTAGAGGCCACTCGCAGCTTCGCCCGCGTGGCAGTTTTTTCCCGTTCCCGTTATTTTTTCGGGATAAAAAGTAGCCTATGTCCTATTCCAGATTACAATCTATATTTAATCCAAATTTCATCCAAATTGGTCCACTGGTTAGAGCGTGAAAGAGGAACAAACATCCATCCATCCATCCAAACATTCGCATTTATAATATTAGTAGGATTGATGCCAAGCTGTGTTCCAGTTTGAAGGGTGTGGGTGCTGATCACATTACGGGTGCAAGAAACTTAGCACCTATATGGCTCATGTTGATAGACACATGGTAGTGCATAGTAGAGCAGGTTCCAAACGTGCGTGACCTGCGACACTGCTTTGCTATCTAAATATTATATTTATTCCGGGTGTTCTGGGTATTTTCTATGTATAATAAAAAATATCTATGTATGTAATATATTGTATTAAGTAAATCAGTCATCTAGTACCCATAACACAAACTCTTCTTAGCTTGGGGCTAGATGATGTTGTGTCCAGCATTATTTATTTATTATTATTACTGACTAAAAGGTGACTGACTGACTGACATAGTGATCTATCAACGCACAGCCCAAACCACTGGACGGATCGGGCTGAAATTTGGCATGCAGGTAGATGTTATGACGTAGGCATCCGCTAAGATTTTGATTAATTCTACCCCCAAGGGGATAAAATAGGGGATGAAAGTTTGTATGAAACTTTGTCAATTTTAAACCGATCGGGCTGAGACTTTGCATGCATAAAGCTACTATGATTTTATCCCGAAAAAATAACGGGAACGGGAAAAAACTGCCACGCAGGTGAAGCTGCGAGCGGCCGCTAGTAAGTAATATAAATATTAATAACTAACCTTGAAGAAAGCGATGTAGATCAATGAAGAGTAGAAATTCATAAACTCAAAGAAGAATATCTTGAAGGTATAGGAGTCTTCATACTCTGTCTGAGTTCTTGGGTTCTCTATATTAGTGAGGAACACAGCAACTTTTGCGTATATCTGGAATACAAAGTGTAGGACTCAGATTTGTTTATGAAGTCAAAGTCAAAAAGCATTTATTCAGTAAAATTAGCAGGAATCATCTTGAAACGTCTTAAATCTAGGTTAATCTAAGCGCCAGTTCCTCGCGACCAAGCCTAGAAGAACCGGCAAGAAACTTACGGCTTGGTTCCTACCGTTTTTTTGCATGAGAAAAGTAATGGAACAAACACATGGCTTGTGAGAATGTGGTTGCCTCTGACTGTAACACTCATATTACTGCACAGAGCACGTTAACTGAAGGGGGCATTACTCTTAGATGTAAAGATGTTTTTAACTCTCGTGTTTGTGCGCTGTCACTCATTTCCATACTCTTCTAATCGGTAGCGAGATAAGAAACTTTATCTTGGACTGAAATTTAGATCTCGCACAGTCCAGAATTGAGAGGGTTTGCCAAAGTCGCTACTACGTCCTCTGATGCTGCTTCCCATGTCTGTTAGTCAAAATCAAAGTCAAAAAGCATTTATTCAGTAAAATCCGCAGGGATCATCTTGAAACGTCTTAAATCTAGGTGAATTTAAGCGCCAGTTCCTCGCGACCAAGCCTAGATATACTATAGGTACGCCTAGATATAGGTGATGGTTACCAGGTGGGCTATTATACCAATCAACCAGCAGTAGAATAAAAAATAAGTGAGATAGGGGCGGGAAGATGACTCACCCTGGTTAAAATCATAATGATGATCAAATTGATCAACGCAGCAGTCATGGAAGTGAATATCTTAGTGTGGTTCTGGATGAAGAACCCTGTACCTCCGTATATAACCGAGACCATAGATATCCTGTAGATTATGGTGCCTAACACCGCACCCATTACCACTGCGATCTGTAATGAATTGATAGTGTGCTTGCTTGAGACATTTCCAACCAAATGCTTCCGTACTTTGGAAGACGTTTGGCTGTATTGACTAACAAATCATTGTCTTGTAGGTCACGTTAGTTAGGAACGTGCCCTACAATACACTGCTCTGCGTCCATCAACCTGAGGCATACAGGTGTTAAGCCTCATGTACCTGTAATTACACCGGCACCCACACCCTTCAAACTGGAACACGCTGCTTGGCGGCAGAAATAGGCATGATGGTAGTACTTCCCCTTCACTAAGAACTCTACTACTACTACTTTCCTTCACTATTTAAGAGCACTGAAATTGCGAACATACATAGAACAGAAAAATTCATTGGCGCACCGAATTCAAACCAACGACAATAGAATCAAAAGGCGTGGTCACTCACTAGAGCACCAGTGCTGAGACGAGTGCTTACTAGAGCAGCCCATAGAACTTACCATAAAAAGCACAGCAGAACTTGTGGCTACATATCGCATTGACTTCTGCCAGGGTGGTAAGTATGGTTCTTTCTCCCTTGTCACAGGGTTTGTGCGGTATGTCTTCACTGCTGCTTCGAACTCTGGGCGTGGGTCTTCATCCTAGCATATAATAAATAAACAATATAGACCAATAAAATGAAAATAACATCACGAATCCTCAAACACGGTAAATTCCCCTCCAATCTTTTAGTACCACCACCGCATCACTATCCATATACTAATCATAAGAATCTTTGACTGACTGACTGAAATATAGCACTGGTCATAGAGACTTGAAAATTCAGGGTATATATGTCTTGGTGCGTAAACCTGTACTAAGAAAGGAATTCCCGAAATTTAACCTCTAATCGTTCGGTTCGATTGACTCTCGATAGCGCAGTTGGCTATCGCATCTCATTATCAAGGGTGGGTCGTGGATTCGAATCCCACCAGAAGAAATAATTTTTGGGAGGTAAGCGCTATAAAAACTTAGGAATTTAATTGTCTGGAACTGAAGTCCGGAACTCTAAAACTACATTTATGCGTAAAAGCTTATTCTGCACAGCTCCGTTTATTTATGTATACTCCTCCTATTTATGTATATTTATGTATATTCCTATATTTTTATTTTTGTATATTTATGTATATTCCTATATATTTATGTTTATATATGTATATAGACATAGACATACATTTATTTGCTACAAAAACACACATACACATACAAAGACTGAGAACTAACATCTGTGTTCACCACAAAAATGTGTGTCCGCGGGATCGAACCCAAAACCAGCAGCGTAGAAGAACTACAACCAACTGGAGGTCTGTAGAGTGTGAGGTATGTGAATCTATATTTAATTACCTGATCGACTTTTCCTAAGTCCCATTCCCATCGTAATACAGATTGTTTTCTCTTCCATAACTCCAGAAAAGTGGTCGCTAAAATCAAAAATGTTTCAAAGTCAAAGTCAAAAAGTATTTATTCAGTAAAATCCGCAGTGATCATCTTGAAACGTCTTAAATCTAGGTGAATCTAAGCGCCAGTTCCTCGCGACCGCGTTTTTGTATGATCTTGTTACAAAATAATAATAATGTAAATAATAAAACTCCAGTGTGGTGCCAATCTAACTTAATAAGGTACAAGAAACGGCAAACACTTACCCCAGAAGGACATAAATATTGCAAAGAACACAGTAGCTGGATTGTCGAACAAGTACGATAGTTTGGCAAACATACAGGACTCTGAGAGGGATTGGTATTTGCAAGCTTTGTCGCATAACGGACATAATGTGGTGTTTCCTGGACCTTTCTCGTTACAGATCTCTTTGCTGAAATAGATAATATTTATTTAACCAAACATCTTGGTGGTTCTGGGTATTTTCTATGTATAATAAAAAATATCTATGTATGTAATATAATATTGTATCAAGTATATCAGTCATCTAGTACCCATAACACAAGCTCTGCTTAGCTTGGGGCTAGATGATGCTGTGTGGATCGTCCGGCATTATTTATTTATTTATTATTATTTATCTTCAGTTAGATGTGTTTGCGGGGCTGGAAGATGATTGAACGAGCTAGCCTAAGTTTGTGTGAGAGTTTTTGTTTCTGCGGAGAGGCAGACGAATCGCCTCTTCACCTACTAGGAGAGTGTGGACCACTAATCCAAAAGCGTAGCATCCATCTGGGAAAACATACCCTGAGCCCGGATGAGCTACAAGAACTCACCCCCAAGAAAATCCTCCAGTTCCTAACAGCTGCAGGGTTCAGTGGTGAACTATGAACGCCCTAATGAGGGGTGATACCTTAACAAGTGGCGATCACAATAGGCCATATGGCCGCAGTGATACCAAAGCCGCAAAAATATAATAAAATAAATAAATAAATAAATAAATAATGCCGGACGATCCACACAGCATCATCTTGGCCCGTAGCTAAAGCAGAGCTTGTGTTATGGGTACTAGATGACTGATATACTTAATACAATATTATATTACATACATAGATATTTTTTATTATACATAGAAAATACCCAGAACACCCGGAATAAATATTTGCAGATCGTACAAACATTTATCCCAAGGCGGGAATCGAACCCGCAACCTCTGCGTCGCAGGCGGACATTTGCCCGCCGCGCCACATCGGTCGTCAAAGTAATAAAAAAAAGTTTTTGTGAGAATGTATAAAGTTTGTAAAGTAGGTACCTAAGTTAGAAATAGTGTGTTTGTATTTATTTTCGTTAGTAATGTTTTAGACATAACGAATAGACCTAAGTTAAGGGTAAGTAGCGGCCGCCCGTAGCTTCGCCCGCGTGGTAATTTTTTCCCGTTCCCGTTATTTTTTCGGAATAAAAAGTAGCCCATATGTTAATCAAAGTTATGATCTATGATTATTCCAAATTTCATCCAAATCCGTACACTGGTTAGAGCGTGAAAGAGTAACAAACATCCATCCATCCATCCATCCATACTTCACACAAACAAACAAACTTGACAACGTACCGACTTGTTTAACCTTAATCTCTCTCAAGAATAAAAGGAAAAAACCGGCCAAGTGCGAGTCGGTCTCGCGCGCGAAGGGTTCCGTACCATTATCTATAATAATGAAAGGTAAATTGCGGCTTACGATATTGTACGACTTACGACTTGACGTATTAAAAAAAAAACTACTTACTAAATCTCGTTCAAACCAATTTTTGATAGAAGTTTACATAGTAAAGTACATTATACTGTTGCAACACCCTTACTGGGTATATTATGTGTATTGGTACGAAAATTGTATCTAGTCCTAAGATCTGACAATGTTAAACCTACTTACATAATAAGGCAATAAACATACTGAATACTGAATAAACATACTGAATACTGAATTATATTTTTTTTTAGTTTTATCATTCTCTTATTTTAGAAGTTACAGGGGGGGCACATTTTACCACTTTGGGGGTGTCTCTCACACAAATTATTTAGTTTAGAAATAAATGATATTAGGAACCTCAATATTTTTTTTATACCATGTGCTGATGGAACAAGCATATGGCCCACCTGATGTTAAGTGGTTACCATCGCCTATAGCACAGCATTGCCTTGAAGGTCACGTTCTTTAGGAATGTAACCCACAATGCTCTGCGTCCATCAACCTGAGGCATACAGGTGTTGCCTCATGTGCCTGTAATGTCCCCGGCACCCACACCCTTCAAACCGGAACACGCTGCGCTGCTTGACGGCAGGAATAGGCATGATGGTAGTACTGCCCCGGACGAGCCCTTCACTAAAAGCTCTACTACTACTTACCTTGGAATATTGTCCTTAGACTCCATACTAGCCAGGCCGTATAGAAAACATAATGTCCCAACTATGGCTGGTGCGTATAACATCTTGGTATAAAACCCCAGCCAACAGAAGTATAAACCTATTTTGTCTCCAAAGTATCTTCGAACAAGGCATAAGGGTTGTTTTTTGAACCATTTCGACGGCCGTGCCCATTCTAGGTATAGTAACTGAAAATTGATAATAATATAATATAATAATGCTGGTCAGTCCACACAGCATCATCTAGCCCCAAGCTAAGCAGAGCTTGTGTTATGGGTACTAGATGACTGATATACTTAATACAATACATTACATATATAGATATTTTTTATTATACATAGAAAATACCCAGCACACTTGGAATAAATATTTGAAGGTCGTACAAACATTTATCCCAAGGCGGGAATCGAACCCATTTCGGTCGTCAATTGTATGATAAATAAATAGCATCACAACTGTAATCAACACTGTAACAAGTACCTAAGTTCGAGGATGTCGAAGGGGTAGTCATAGGTACGTCCAGATAGTCCATTTGGTACATACCCACATTTAGCAGTAGTTTCCATACGTGACAGGTTGTAAGCACATCGCCGCTGCTAGAATACTCTGGTTTACTCACGATGTTTTCCATCACGTTTCGTTTGAGAACTCTGTGAATGTTTGTCAGCATTTATTTTATAACAAACTAGCGGCCGCCTACAGCTTCGCCCGCGTGGCAGTTTTTTCCCGTTCCCGTTATTTTTTCGAGATAAAAAGTAGCCTATATGTTAATCCAAGTTATAATCTATGTTTATTCCAAATTTCATCCAAATCGGTTTACTGGTTAGAGCGTGAAAGAGTAACAAACATCCATCCATTCATCCATGCTTACAAACTTTCACGTTTATAATATTAGTAGGATATTAGAAAACTTACTCTCCGATCTGTGGTAGTACCGTCTGACAAATCAACATCATGTCTACCCTCGTGTAGGGGAAAGCAACCCAAGTAGGTCCCATCATTAAGAAGACGGCGAATTCCCAACTGAAAGTTAAAATAACTGTCTATACAGGGTCGAAAAGAGTAATAATAATGCTGGACAATCCACACAGCATCATCTAACCCCAAGCTAAGCAGAGCTTGTGTTATGGGTACTAGATGACTGATATACTAAATACAATACATTACATACATACATATTTTTTATTGTTTATAGAAAATACCCAGAACACCCGGAATAAATATTTGGAGATCGTTTTTTTTCGTCTATTCCCGATTGTTCCTACCCCCAGCGTTCCTACTAAGAACAATCGGGAATTTTTTTCCCGATTGCTCCTAGCTACGATCTAACTAGGCACGATCGGGAAAAATATTTCCCGATCGTTACTACTAGGAATGATCGGGAGAAAATTTTCCCCATTGTTCCTATCTACTGGTTCGAAAACAAGAAAAAGGTTTAAAATTGAACCAGTGCTGTCGGAAAGCGTACCGAGCGTGTTATGATGTTGTTAATGCACTAGTACTGCTAATATGTGGTGTCTATCCATATATCTAACTGAATAATGAAATAACTATATACTATATTTTTTATAATACGAGTTAATAATACACTAATAATCAGCTTAATTAGTTTTGAGGATTGTAATTTATTCGAAGAAATATACTAAGTAGTATGTGAAAAATTATTTTAAAAGGACATTTATAAAAAAAAAACTTGTATCATGATAAAATTATATATATTGTCTTGTATTGCAATAAAATCAGTTGAAAAACACTGACGATACTAAATAAATGTCGTGCATATACCAAATCACTACACGTACGTTGGTAAAAGCAACCGGGAATTTATTTTCCCGTTTGTATCTAGTGAAATTGAAAGGTAGGAACAATCGGGAATATTTTTTCCCGATTGTGCCTAGTAGGAACAATCGGGACAAAAAATTCCTTAACATGTTTTTTGTCTTGCAATCACCTTATTAAGTTAGATTGGCACCACACTAGAGTTTCATTATTTACATTATTATTACTTTGTAAAAGGATCATACAAAAAAACGGTAGGAACCAAGCCGTAAGTTTCTTGCCGGTTCTTCTAGGCTTGGTCGCGAGGAACTGGCGCTTAGATTCACCTAGATTTAAGACGTTTCAAGATGATCCCTGCGGATATTACTGAGTAAATGATTTTTGACTTTGACTTTGACTTTGAGTCAATAATATCGTACTAATATTATAAACGCGAAAGTTTGTACTATGGATGGACGAAAAATTTTTTTTCTTTCTACAAATTTGATATAGTTTTATAGGTTATTAGTTTTACGTTGTTAGATTAAGTATCAAATTGTAAGTATATTGCTACAAATCAAGTTTTTTATTCTTATTCTTTTTTTATTATGTTTATATTAGGAGGATATTATTGAATGCCGAGACACCCTGTATAACGTAACGCTATGAAAAATTCAAACCTCCAAATACAGGTGTTTTTTACCAATAACTTACCTTAGTTTCATTGTTGTCGTATTTAGCTCTAAGCAGTATTTGCATGACTAGTAAGCTTCTTTGTGCTGGGGAAAACTGGGTGTGTCTATCTTTCACGAGAAACCTGAAACAGTAAATATAATAATGCTGGACAATCCACACAGCATCATCTAGCCCCAAGCTAAGCAGAGCTTGTGTTATGTGTACTAGATGACTGATATACTTAATACAAAACATTTTAAAGATATTTTTACTAGACATAGAAAATACCCTGAACTCCCGGAATAAATATTTGCAGATCGTACAAACAATTATCCCAAGGCGGGAATCGAACCCGCAACCTCCTGTGTCGCAGGTGGACATTCGCCGGCCGCGCCACATCGGTTGTCCATTGATAATGGTACGGAACCCTTCGTGCACGAGTCCGACTTACACTTGTTTTTTTTTATTCATATCCCTTTTTACGGGATGCTGTAGTTTTCACATGTTTCTGAGACAAGGTTTTTAGGTGTAGTAGACTTGCCCATCACCTATACCTACCATCCTCACAGCTTATGGAGCTGACTAAACCACGGGTTTTCACACAATGTTTTCCTTCACCGATGTTTTCTTTGTGAGCACTGGCATTGGGTAAATAAATTTTCCGAACAGAAAAATCCAATGGTGGACCGGATTCAAACTCATGGCCTTAGAATCAGAAGGCGGGTCACTTTCACTAGATCACCGGAGCTCAGACAGAGTCGTACTTATGTAAATACAAACTGTACAAATAATCCACTGTAACACTAATAATCCTTTAGTGCAAGACCGGATTCAAACCCACGGCCTTAGAATAAGAAGGCGGGGTCACTTTTACTAAATCACCGGTGCTCAGACAGAGTCATACATAAGTAAATACATACTGTTCCTCCCTCCTGGCTCCCGTGGCTTCCGTGGCTGCGTAGAAGGAGGGTTCAGGTTCAATCCTGGCGTGATCGTACTCATAGATCTGTTTCCATCGTCGACGCCATTTTGTATACCATTTTTTGTCTCTCTCTGCTTGTTTGGCGTCATCCTAATTTTATAAGTTCAAAATCATTATTTAGTTCCAAACTCATTATTTTGACCATCTTTTTACGAACATACAACAATGCACCTGAGACATACAGATGTTGCCTCATGTGCCTGTAATTACACCGGCACCCACACCCTTCAAACCGGAACACGCTGCGCTGCTTGGCGGCAGAAATAGGCATGGTGGTAGTACTTCCCCGGACGAGCCCTTCACAAAAAGCTCTACTACTACTAAACTATTTTTTTTTAACGTTAATAGACAACCCTTGGGCTTCAATCTCACCTGATGGTAAGTGACGATGAAGCAGAACGGTCTAGAAGACACCTATTCACTCTTGCCTTAAAAAGATCCAGATTATAGTGGTCAGGAAAAACAGAAGCTGGCAATGAGTTCCACTCCTTAGCGGTTCGCATAATAAATGGTTCGCTATTTAGGCTATGATCAAGATGGAAGAAGTCTACTACACTTATCAATAACCACGAGCTTACCCAAGCTTTTACAGATATCGTGATGAACCTCTTAGTAGGCAGTTTCATGCCTATCACCTCTGCAAGCCTCATTTCAGTCTTCCAGGGTATATGGATCTTGATGAACCAGGTCTTCTCATCAAATGATAAGCATTTGTTTTCTAATTCTAGTTCCAAGCCTTCCTTTGTGAGATTCTCCTGGAAACGAAAAGGAAGCCATAAGAGTGCCTTGTGTGACTCTTTTTCAGTTTAAGTCGGTAGGTAACTTTGAATAAGCTATTTTTTGTAGGCTATTTAAACCAGAACTGAGTTCTACTTCATTTTATTACCATACAAAACTATTTACTAAAATATTGACGTTATAATACAAACCATTAATAAATAGGCTTGGTTAAAAGGCAAACTAAGTTCCAAACACTGTGTAGAAACCTATAATGTTGTATAGTTTTTACACCGCACAAAGACACCTCCAACATCATATAATTTTAGACAACCTTGGTAGGATTGTAATAGACAATTTAATAGTAAGCAGAATTATTTTATAGGATTTGTGGAGTACCTGAAAAGTCCTCCTATGCTCTCGTTTCCTGGCCTCTGCTTCAGTCATGACTCCAAAATCCTCTTCCTCATAAGCCAGCACCATGTCTATCCGCCGTCTTCCATCGCGGAACATAAGAGATTCTGGTTCTAAGCCCTGAAAACCCATACCATTTCTTGTTTATGTCATCATCAGCCTTAATAAGTCATTTGCTGGAAATAAGCCTCCCCCATACTTGAGAAAGTTTGCCGTAGTCACCATGCTTGGTAGGTGGATTGGAGATCGAAGTGCCATGCATTCAAAAGACGCATGGTGCCCATCTCCTGAGACGTTTCTATTAGCCATGTTTTAAATCAATGGGAAGTGATAGAAGGGATTCTAAGCCTGAAACCCTGGGTCCCAGCTTAGAATATTGTGTATCATCATTATCCTCAACAGCTTGTTAAAGTCCACTGCTCTGCGTCCATCAACCTGAGGCATACAGGTGTTAAGCCTCATGTACCTGTAAATTCACCGGCACCAACACCCTTCAAACCACATTGTTATGCCACATTAACTATAATGTGTTTGTGCTGTTTTAAAAAATCTAGTGCATGTTTTCTAAAAAAAAACTAAACTAATTTTACAGTCATGGAATAATGCCAAATGTTTAGTATTCAAAGAGTCATTGTTGAAAAAGTAAATGTATAAATAAGAGCCTAGAATTTTGTGAGGATGATGTTGTTGGCTTACTTCTGGACTAGTTTCTCCCTCGTTCTCCTGTTTTTCGTTAGGATGACCTGGTAGAGACGGTTTGTGGTCGCTACTCTTGGTTTGGTCTGGAGTCATCATTTCTGATTTTGGCTGAAAATAATCAGGCATTCGGTGTTAATCCGGTGATTGGGTACCAAAGATTCAATTCACGAGAGTGTTAATCTCCAAACGGTATCCTTAGAAATTGACATTTCAGACAGGACCAATTTTGACAAACGAATTCTAAGATTTTATATCATCCCAAAAATTATTTCCTCGAGTGGGATTTGAACCCACGACCTTCCCCTTGATACGGGGATGCGATAACCAACTTCGCTACCGAGGATTCAAATGACTCGCATCTTCGTATCAAGGGGAAGGTCGTGGGTTCAATTTCCACTCGTGGAAATAATTTTTGGGATAATATAAAATCTTTGTGATTTCCTTAAGTGCAGATAAGCACTATAAAAACTAAAAAACGAATTCTAGTTTTAATCTCGTCTTAGCTCCAAAAAATATGAGGATTGGGCCTTAGGTAAGAGTATTGGAGCGTAGGTATGATAACACTCCTAGTGTCATAGACTGTCACCGGCTAGTCGGTTCTACCTACCTAAGTAGTAATTATCTAGTCTATTTTTTAGCCTATATAGCTTCGACTTCGTTTTAATAACTCCATTGCTGATAGGCAAACCCCTTTGTCCAAGCCTAAATTGCGCAGATAAACTAACCAAAGGTGTAGGCAGAGGTGTTCCAGGTAACGCAGAACTCTTCGACTGTGGATTGAATGCTCCAGCGGCTGATGTCATACTTCTAACGAATTTCCATCCACGAAGAGTTCGTTGATCGTCTGATCCGTCGGAGCGATTGGAGTTTATATCATCTCGGAGATGAATCTGGAAGTTTTGTTCCATGAGAAAAAGTGACGGATTAAGCATATTCCATCTTGAACACTTATGTTACACGGGTATTTATCGCGTATTTTATTACCTTTTTTATTTATTTTCCCGACGTTTCGACTATGTTGCAATAGTCGTGGTCGCGGGCAGACTGGAGCATTGAACTTGAGATCTACCGTCACTGAGAAGCGGTGGCAGTATCAACAACTACCCTCACTTGATCTTCGGTATCAATATTGTCAGTGTTCACACTACGACACACAACACTAATAGCCGTTGTGTTCAATATGTGTTCCGATCGCGAAAGTTTAAAAAATACCATATTCCATCTTTTGAGGAGTTGGATCTATCTACCTATATAATTTCAGTACCCCATGTCTCATACCACTGTCCACCGAGGAATTACTTGCGTGGCATCACAAGATTTTTTCTACGATACAACTTTTTAGTTGATTCGTTTTCTGTCATCTTTGAAAGCAACATTGTATTGTAATTTTAGTGGTTTTTCTAGTGTTATTTTAGGTTCTGATGTGTTATTTCGGTGGCATTTTAACCATCATTTGAGGTCTTAGCACAAGTGTGAACAGTTGAAATGAAAGTGTGTTATGTGGCATCCTGATTTGAACGAAAATGTTTCCCTTTGGTTTTGAAGAAAAACGCCATCTTTTTCTTCAAAACCAATGACAGCCGACTTTACTTTCTGCACCGACTCGACTTGAAGTATTTTCCAACCCACTTGACATTGGCAAAATTGTCCGCAAGACGGACACATTTGCCACAAAAGAAAAACTTTTTAGTTGGTTCGATAAGAATATTTTATTGATTTAAATTTGTTCCCATCTATACAAATAAATAAAATTGAAGTGTCCCGAAAAAATATTGGGAACGGGATAAATCTGCTACGCGGGCGAAGCTGCGAGTGGCCGCTATTTTATGCCGTGTAACGCCATCTGTTGGCACGTCGAGTATTACTTCAGTACGCGGGCGAAGCTGCAAGCGGCCTCTATTTTATGCCGTATACTCTCTATTAACGCCATCTGTTGGCGACGCCGAGTACTACTTTAGTTATTTGATAATGACTACAATCATCAGTACTTATGTAGGTACTAGCGCCACCGTGCGTTTTTATTTTATCATATTTTACATGAAAATCCAAAAAATTTAAAGATTTGTAAGTAAAAATGTTTACCGCCCAACGAAGTGGGCACGGGTCAGCTAGTTGTAAATATATTCCTACTTCGAGTGAGATACAATACAACACCGAGACACAAAACAATCTATGAGGTAGTTTGGTGATAATGATGATAAAGTGCAAATATATATTGAACATAAAATAAAGGTGGTTTCAAGTACCTTATCATGTTGAATAATATTTATCGGTACACTCTGAAAACAGTGAAAAGTTAATAAAAAGTAATAAAATAAAAAAAAGCTTCACTTAAACCCCCACAGCCTAAACCACGACCAGTTAGTTTAGGCTGTGCGTTGTCTATATCCCAGTCAGTCAGTCACGACAGATTCTTATACCTATTGGTATCAAGGATAACAAACATTTAGGAACCAACACTGTTAATGTGATATAGGTGGTATAGTTCATCATCATCATCAGCCTGTAGAAGTCCACAGCTGGACATAGGCCTCCTCCATACTTTTCCAGGAAGAACCATTCTGAGCCCTTTCCATCCATCGACTTCCCGCGGTCCTAACAATGTCGTCAGTCCATCGGGTAGGAGGACGTCCTACGCTTCGTCTTTTGGTTCGTACAAAGATATCCGGTTCGTATACTTACAAAGATGTAAATTTTACCTTATTAGCTGGGCTCTCCATGATATCAGGGAGGGCAGATCCGAAGGCAGCATCAGTGGCAAGACTGTCAGCTGACCGCCAGGGTGCTTTGGAATTGTGCATCGGCGTCCCGGGCAGTGCTGATTCGTGGCTTCGGCGGCGAGGCTTAAACGGCTACAAATATTCATAGTCAAAGTCATAGTCATTTATTCATAAGATTTCAGGTATATAAGGATCTTAAAAACTAATTTGCTTCGGCTAAAACCTGCTTTTACAGGCGTAGCAGTTCTATTCGCATGCAGTTGAGTTCTACAGTTCCTGATACTTTTCAGGAATAGTTTTGGCGTTAAAACCTGAAGAAAGTAGTAACTTTTTTCAAGTATGAAAAAATCTGCCATCTTCCTGGTAGCAGGTCATTGCCCTACGATAGTTACGCCACTGGTTATACGGCCTGCCCATTGACCCATCAGCTTGCAAAGACCATCGAAGACCTTGCATCTTAGGTAAGTACCTGGTCATCACCATCTGACAAGCTGAGCTCAGTCCTGGTGGTGGAAGTGGAACCGTCCAGCCCTTCCCAAGCGTTGTTGGTTGTTATGTTAGCTGTTGGTGGTTCTGAGTTGATGCCATCTGGAAGCATTGGTTTCATGTTTAGCCAGCTAGAGAGTTTACCTACTTATACCAGCTAGTTTTAGTAGTAATAGAGCCATATGAGGCTCGCTCGGGGAATTGCTAACATTATGCCTATTTTATATCATCCCAAAAATTATTTCCTCGAGTGGGATTTGAACCCAAGAAGCTTGTTGATGGAACTACGGTCGCTCAAGTACTGTATGAAACATTCCAAATCTTATTTTCATCGAGTTATGTAATTTGAATCCTCGGTAGCGAAGTTGGTTATCGTATCGCCGTATCAAGGGGAAGGTCGTGGGTTCAAATCCCACTCGAGGATTTTTGGGATGATATAAAATCTTTGTGATTTCCTTAAGCGCAGGTAAGCACTATAAAAATTAACAAACTATGCCTATTTCTGTCCCCAAGCATCGCAGTTGTGTTCTGGTTTGAAGGATGCCGGTGAAGTTACAATAATACCTGATGAATTCAGCAGGTTTACTGTTAGAAACGAATGCACGAAGTTTCGTATTGCCGCTTTCAGTTCAACCAAGCCGTAAGTTTCTTGTCGGTTCTTCTAGGCTTGGTCGCGAGGAACTGGCGCTTAGATTTACCTAGATTTAAGACGTTTCAAGATGATCTCTGCGGATATTACTTGTAAGGGGACTCCCTCCAGATACAGGGATAGCAAAACCAAACTAATATTTTAAATAGTCTGCCATTTAATTAGATCGTATTACAAAAAGGTACTTACATGAATCTCTATTATAGCACATCACATTCCTTTACTTTGCAAAACTATCGACCGACTCTGACCCGATCCAACGTTTCCTACCGCTCTTTCCTAACTGAACGTTAGACTGTCGGCCATCTTGTCTGTCAAGCAGACTACCGTCAATCTCAGTCAGTATTGCCAGTACAATCAGAGAAACTTCTACCAAAAGTCATTTGCAAAAATGTCTCAAGTAATCTAGTATCTTACATACTGAATAAATGATTTTTTACTTTGAGTTACGCGACGCAGCGTCAACATGACTGTGGAACAGCTACTGAGTTGCCTCGCATGTATTAGAAAACGACAGTACAAAATTTTGATCATCGTTTGTATAGTAGACCTGCAGAGCAGAGCATCAACCAAGCACGTGTAACTTTCAAGGCAATGCTTTGTTAAACCACTTAACAGTGTGGGCTATTTACTTTTTCTATTAACAAGTACCTAGCATGAAATATTTTTATTACTCGGTAAATCAATTTCATAGTATGTATGTACCAATTTAAAACTACGAATCAAACTTGTATGATATTTTTTACTAACAGCGATAATATGACTTGAAACATGACATTAAAAATAACTTATTCGATACACAAGACATCAGATAGCTGTCAGTGATAATACACACCATTTCTGAAGCCGTCATTCTTGGCTCTTCCTCCATCATCGCTGTTCCTTCTTGAAGATGTTTCACTGTGACTTCTCAACTTCTCACTTTCAAACGTAACCCTATCCAGTTTCAACTGGTTATCAAAAGTCTGAATAACAAAATGGCCAACTCTTTCCAGATTCAGTCCAACTTGGTCCAATTTCCTGCCGACTTTGTCTAAACTGCGCCCGACTTTGTCGTAACCGTAGACTTTGTCACAACTCGGGCTAACTTTATCGCTCGGGCTGACCTTCTCGTTGCTTGGACTGAATTTGTCAAATTTCTGCTCAAGCTTGTCGTATTTTGGGCCAGTTTTGTTTAGCGGCTCGAATTTTGGGACTCTTTGGTTTAGTTTTGATACTTTTTTGGTCACAAACTCTTCGGTAACTGGTTCGCGGTCATTGTCCATTATAAAATCTGTAAACAAGAAGCTGTTTTGAATGAATAGTTATTTATTTGTTTGTATGTTACGTAAGATAGGTGCGTGGGGTAACGAGGCCCTCCGGGTTTTTAAAATTCTTTCGGGGCATCGTCAAAGCAACGCGTGACCCGAAGGCTGATGAGTATCTGGCTCAGCAAATCAGTATTGCCATTCAGCGTGGCAATGCAGTCAGTGTTTTAGGAACGCTTCCGATTGGCTGAACTGGATCATTAGAGCTACCTTTAGATCGTTTGCAACGGTCTGTAAATAGCTCACGGTTTCATATGTATTTTGCACATACCAATTATAAATACCTGTATTAGTTGTAATTTTTTATGTAAGATTATATGGCAAACTCGATCTGGGTCTACTACTAACGGAAGAAGCTGTGAAAGATAGTCCCCAAAAAAAATGTAGTCGCTTATTACTACTAAGCAGATCTACTCTTAGAAACGTCAAACGAAGTTTCGTACTATCGTTTTGAGTTACACTACGCGGCATGTCGGCAGCGACAACTTGACAACTACCGAATTGCCCCGCATTAGATTGCAAAACGACAATACGAAACTTCGTTTATCGTTTCTAAGAGTAGACCTGTAGAACACGTGGATAATTGATGAGATGAACTGCTTGTTCCGGTCTGTGGAACATGCATTAGCCTTGACAGATAAAGGTTATCAATGGACTGGCGTATTATACTTACATATCTACACCATTATAACGACCGATGTGGCGCGGCGGGCGAATGTCCGCCTGCGACGCATAGGGCTGCGGGTTTGATTCCCGCCTTGGTATAAATGTTTGCACGAGCTACCAATATTTATTCCGGGTGTTCTGGGTATTTTCTATGTAAGATAAAAAATATGTAATAATAATAATAATAATGCTGGACAGCCCACACAGCAACATCTAGCCCCAAGCTAAGCAGAGCTTGTGTTATGGGTACTATACATTACATCTATAGATATTTTTTATTATACATAGAAAACACCCAGACCACCCGGAATTAATATTTGCAGATCGTACAAACATTGATCCCAAGGCGGGAATCGAACCCGCAACCTCCTGCGTCGCAAGCGGACATTCGCCCGCCGCTCCACATCGCTTACATCATGTAAGTATATAGGTAATGTATTGTATTAAGTATATCAGTCATTTAGTACCCATAACATAAGCTCTGCTTAGCTTGGGGCTAGATGTTGCTGTGTGGATTCCCAGCTGCTGCTGTGACGATGAAGTAGAACATTCCAGAAGACACCTATTCACCCTTGCTTTAAAGAGATTCAGATTATAGTGTTCAGGAAAAACAGACGGAAAAACAGACTATTGAATATCAATGCGATCATTGATAGTATTACAAGCTAGGTAGTAAATAAGCAATGTATCGTCCCCGTGTTACTATGGGGTGGCGGTCGATATTACAAATGACCATCCCTATCTAGGCATGGTGTGTACAGTGTGTCAGTTAGAATGTGATGTTTTTACGTGTTTGCTTACTTAAATAAATATTTGTGGACATTTTTATACAACATCATCTAACCCTAACTAAATATAGCTTGCATTATGGGAACCAGATGACTGATAGAATACTTATATACTTTTTTTAGGGTTCCGTACCCAAAGGGTAAAACGGGACCCTATTACTACACTCCGCTATCTGTCTGTCTATCTGTCTGTCCGTCTGCCACCAGGCTGGTATCTCATGAGTTGTGATAGTTAGAGTTGAAATTTTCATAGATGATGTATTTCTGTTGCCGTTATAACAACAAATACTAAGAAACAGAATAAAATAAATATTTAAGAGAGCTCTCATACAACAAACGTGATATTTTTCCCGTAATAATATAATAAAATAAATACGGAACCCTTCGTGCACGAGTCCAATTCGTACTTAGCCGGTTTTTTTGCTAACGCATATTTTTGACCTAATTACTTGAAAAATGTTAGTTTGTTCGCTCACAAATATTACTAAAAAAAACATGTGTCTGTTTTCACGCCATAGGTTTTGATGAGTTTTTTATATCATGTTTTCAAAAAAATTTGGGTCCTTACTAAAACCCGTGCAAAGCCGGGATGAGCCGCTAGTTACAGATAATTTTATTATTACTATTGTATAGGTCATCTTCCACCGGTTTCTGTCATATTGAATGTATCCAAGGCTAAATATTTATTGATTTCGACCATTAGGGTAGGTAGGGTAGATATGATCAGTAACAGCTGGCATACATTTTTTTTAATACATCCTACTGATAGAACAAGCATATGGTCCACCTGATGGTAAGTGGTAACCATCGCCTGTGACAAGGCATTAAAAGAATAGAAAGTCTATATACATAATTATAATAATGCTGGAAAATCCACACAGCATCATCTAGCTCCAAGCTAAGCAGAGCTTGTGTTATGGGTACTAGACTATTTATATACTTAATACATTGCATACATAGATATTTTTTATTATACATAGAATATACCCAGAACACCCGGAATCAATATTTGCAGATCGTACAAACATTTATCCCAAGGCAGGAATCGAGCCCGCAACCTCCTGTGTCGCATTTGGACTTTTATCAGAGGCTGATTTACCTAACTGCGCGATGAAAAATAGGACGTTTTACGGAAGTTTGGCTTCCTTAACATCAGGTGAGATTGCGGTCAAACTCAAGCGACCATAGCAAAAATAACTACTCAACATCAGGTAGACCGTATTCCGTCACTTTTCCTCAGTCAAAGCATATTATCATACTAATTTCAGTATTAAACATGATGCGACCTCGCCGTAGCATGTGCTACGGCGTAGCGCGTACGTGTTTCTCGTAGCACAAGCCACAAATTAAATACTTATTTTATTATACACTAGTAAAACTTAGTAGTAGTAGAGCTCTTAGTGAAGGGCTCGTCCGGGGAAGTACTACCAACATGCCGCTAAACAGCTTGCCCGGTCCAGGTTTGAAGGGTGTGGGTGCCGGTGTAATTACGGGCACACGAGGCTTAATACCTAAATGCCTCAGGTTGATGGACGCAGATCCGTGCATCATACATAGAAAATACCCAGAGCACCCGGAATAAATATTTGCAGATCGTAAAAACATTTATCCTAAGGCGGGAATCGAACCCGCAACCGTGCGTCGCAGGCGGATATTCGCCCGCCGCGCCACAACGGTCCTCAAAAGTTTATGTTTCAAGCTTTTCAAAAACTGATCTAATAAGTAGGTGAAAGCTTCGTGGCATATGTATGTCAGGGATGGTCGATATAAATTCAATTATTCAATGCCGTGGGACAGTACATGTGTTCTAAATAGCTAGGTAAGTATACCACATACTAATCGTGTTTAAAGTGTTCCGGTTTTGAAAAAAAAAGCCGTAATGAAATCGAAAACAGAGTTTTTTATAATGTATATTCAAAGTTTGCTAACACAAGTATTTATTGATCGGCAAACCTCGTTTCGCATTATTTATATTACTTACTAGTAATCCCGGCTAGTAGTAGTCCCGGCTTCGCACGGGTTTTATTAAGGATCGCTAATTTTTTTTAAAATATATTATAGCCTATCCTATGTCACCCGGGGATAGTGTAGCTTCCCAACGGTGAAATAACTTTTCAAATCGGTCCAGTAGTTTCGGAGCCTATTCAATGCAAACTAACAATCAAATGTTTCCTCTTTATAATATTATTATAGTATAGATTACCCTATTCCGGACAAAGATAAAACCGAAAACCCAAAAATCATTTGCAACACGCGTTTGGTCGATTCTATGTCAAACGTCATAAGGCTACATTAAAAAAGTTTAATTGTCCAAAAGGTTAGATTATAAATAAACTTTCTAATTTTTCGCACAATTTCCTTAATTTTTTCTTTCATAAGAACCTTCTCCTGACAATAAAAAACACAACAAAAAAAGAATTTGCGAAATCAGTCCAGCCGTTCACGCGTGATGGCGTGGCCAAGGGAAATAGAGATTAATTTTAATATACTTATAAAGATATTCAAAGTTTGCACAAGTATTTATAATTGGTATGTACAAAACACAAATAAAACAATTGCGCTATCTACAGGCCGTTGCAGATGATCTAAAGATAGCTCAACTGATCCAAATAAGTGCCAATCGGAAGCAATAAAATATTAAGTTTACATTATTATAAATAATTCGGATTAACGCTTCGGATTTATCTGAATTAAATAAGTCAAACCAAATAATAATAATAAATAATTCTGGTCATTTTTATTTTACACAACATCACCTAGCCCTAAACTAAGAAAAACTTGTTATATGGTAACCAGAATTCTGAAAACATTTCAATGACAAATATTTGAGACACCGATTCAAACCAACAACGGTTCACAAGAACACGCTTAAAAGAACACGGCTCGGTGTCCGGTTGTATAGATAAAGATGCAAAAAGCTTGTTTACTCAGAAAGAACAATAGATTGCGTAATGATCTTCACAGTTCAAATGCTAGAATAGATCATTGATACATTCCTATCTCTATACCTCCTATTTATAACTTCTTTGTTTATCGCAGTATGGCAGGTATTGTCCATCTGTTCTTTACAGCGGGATATCTTCGAAAAGAAGCGACGTGGTTGGGGGAATTTGGATATTACCGTTGGTGGCATTTTCACGTTTAATAAATAATCATAATTATAATCATAGTCATTTATTCATTGTTCATGTTGTAAAATAGGTCTAAGGAGGTAATGCAAATAGCGTCCCTGGGGCATTACAATTATAGCTACCCTTTGGGTATATGAATACTAGCATAGTTATTCGCCTTTTTATGATAATAACTTATATGAGAGCACCGTTGGTCTAGTAGGAGTGATCGCCTTCTGATCCTAAGGGTTTGAATTACAGTGCTTCCAAACGGTGAAGGAAAACATCGTGAGGAAACCAGTTAGCCTTGCAACCTGTATGGAATACCAACTACCTACTGGAAAACATTACATTTAACATACAGTAATATCTGGACGTGCCTCTGAGATCCTCGCAGAATCTCGAGTTGGTGGTACTTAAAGAGATGGGAGAGAGGGGATATCTACCGTGCTTGAAGATTAAAGTCGTGATGCTATTTTTGATATGATAGAAGAAAAAGGTCATCGACATAGCCCTCAAATCAGTAAGTTGCTGTAATCAGTAACCGTTGGGGAAGGTTCTGAAATGGCGACGAAACGACAGGAACCGGAAGACGCCTTATGAACGCGTGGTCCAACAGTGTAGCACCTTCTTAAATTATATAGTACTAGCGGCCGCTCGCAGCTTCGCCCGCGTGGCAATTTTTTTCCAGTTCCCGTTATTTTTTCCGGATAAAAAGTAGCCTATCTGTTAATCCAAGTTATAATCTATGTTTATTCCAAATTTCATCCAAATCGGTCTACTGGTTAGAGCGTGAAAGAGTAACAAACATCCATCCATACTTATAAACTTTCGCGTGTATAATATTAGTAGGAAGAATAAAGTATAAAGTTCTTAAATATATAAATATAAGTACAACTAACTTCAGCATAACCACGGACTAAATACTTTATAGTAAACTAGCTGACCGGTGCCCACTTCGTTGGGCGGTAAACATGTTTACTTACAAATCTTAACTGAAGTAGTACTCGATGTCACCAACGGATGGCGTTAATACGGCATTAAATAGCGGCCGTTCGCAGATTCGCCAGCGTGGCAGTTTTTATCAGTTCCCGTTATTTTTTCGGGATAAAAAGTAGCCTAAGTTACTCCTTGTTACATTAGCTATCTGCCAGTGAAAGTCCCGTCGAAATCGGTCCAGCCGTTCCAGAGATTACACGGAACAAACAGACAGACAGATAGACAAAAATTAAAAAAAATGCTATTTTGGTATATGTATCGTATGTACATTCCTGTGCATGTAGTAAAAAGCGTATTTTAATATTACAAACAGACACTTCAATTTTATTTATTTGTATAGATTTTGTCATAAAACTATATTACATTATGAATGAATGTCCTTTTTATAAAACACCTGCGTAGGGAGCCGACCTCGCGTCGGAGCCGCGCGGGTACCTCCTAACTCATAGATCTAAACTACTCCCCTGCACGCGCACTCCCAACTTGGTGACGCTCACTTCGCAACGAATTAAAATATTACGATTATCGTAATATTTTAATTTCGCCATAACTTCAAAACCAAACGTCCAATTCTAATCATTTAAAGACCAAATATTATCTACATGAACTGTACTTAGTGATAAAATAATTTATTTCGATAAGGATTAATAGTATGAGTAAAATAAATGCGTTTAAATGTAGTTCAAAAAAAATTGAAGATTTTTAAATAAAAAAATGGTTGTTGTGCCTCACTCGACATAGATAGGTATAGTGTGCCGCTGACTTTTTTGTAGATATTTATAAGATCTACAATTATTTAGAACATTTTATGGTTCTATCTTTTATAGTTTAGGCAGCGTACGCAAAATAAGTAACTTTTCTGGTTGATTTTTTACACCTTGTGTCTGAAAAACCCAAATATTTTACGGAACGCTATTTTTTTCCAAAATAAAATATAATCTATGTTACTCAGTGATAATGTAGCTTTCTAATGAAAAAAGAATTATTAAAATCGGTCCAGTACTTTTTGAGTTTATTCATAACATACAAAAATACAAAAATACAAAAATACAAAAATACAAAAATACAAAAATACAAATCTTTCCTCTTTATAATATTAGTGTAGATAACTATTGACAAACATTTACCCAATGCCCTCTAGCCTCTAAGCAAAGCTTGTATTATGGGAACCAGATAGCGGATATAATACTGACATATATATTTTTATAAATACATACTTAAAAACATTTAACAACCGGACACAGAACAAACACCTATAATGTTCATCACATAAATGTTTGTTCTCAGTGGGGTTCGAACCCACCATCTACAGAAGGCAGAGCTACTATGAACTGATCTGTGACGGCTGTCAAACTTTAAATCCATTCTATTTTCTCCTACAGCTGGTTCGCCATTTAAACAATTAAGTAAACAATGGTTTTAGTAGGTATACTGTTGTTCCAAAATAGACCAAGTACCTACCTAACTAAATGGGTACAATTATTTTAGAATATTTCAAACTTTCGCGATTGGAACACAGCCGACGTTTCAGCTATGCCTGCCCGTGACCACGACTACGGCAACATAGCCAAAACGTCGGGAAAATAAGTAAAAAAGGTAATACGCGATAAATACCGGTGTAATATAAGCAATAATAATAATAATAATGCTGGACAATCCACACAGCATCATCTAGCCCCAAGCTAAGCAGAGCTTGTGTTATGGATACTAGATGACTATATTTTTAATTATACATAGAAAATACCCAGAACAACCGGAATAAATATTTGCAGGTCGTACAAACGTTTATCCCAAGGCGGGAATTGAACATGTTAAGGCAATCATACCAAGATCTTAAACAACAGAAGTTCAAAAGACAGCACACGAGGAAGTATAGGACTCTCTCCTACCCGATGGACTGACGACATTGTTAGGATCGTGGAAAATCGGTGGAAGAAAAGAGCTCAAACCCGCTCTTTCTGGAAACGTATGGAATCTTACGTCCAGCAGTTCTCTTTTATAGGCTGTTAATGATGATGATGATAGATCATAAGGACTAAATAATAATTAAGAAGCCTTTTCATGTTGCGAAAAACACCACGACCCAATTTCAACAATTAACTTTATTGTTCACTTATTAAAATCTAACCCACATTGCAAGTACATAATCAAACCAAAGAGCCTTATAAATATGACCCACTCTACCTAAATAAGTACCTATATCCTTGCGTGTTTGATCACCTTAAAAAACCAGCAAACAAAGACACGCGCAGTTTTAGAATTCCTCTGAATTTTGATCGATAATCGTTTTTCAGTTCCAGTTTGAGAGGTCAATTGAAAATGGTCGGTGGTAGCCTTGATAACAGATATGCGTTGTGTGGGTATTTTTAATTAGTTTAATGTTTAACTAGGCTTTGTTTTAGAGAGAACTGGTGGTGTAGCGGTAGCAAATCCGCCTTTCAATCCTAAGATCGTGGGTTGAAATTTGTTTGTGTTCTTTACCTGGATTTCGCTTTTTAGGGTTCCGTACCCAAAAGGTAAAACGGGACTCTATTACTAAGACTCCGCTGTCTCTCTGTCTAAGATCTGTTTGTTCGTCTGTCACCAGGCTGTATCTCATGAACCGTGATAGAGAGTTGAAATTTTCACAGATGATGCATTTATTTCTGTTGCCGCTTTAACAACAAATACAAAAAACTATACTAAAAACAAGATAAAATAAATATTCAAGGTGGCTCTCATACAACAAATATGTTTTTCCCGTTTTTATTATAGACTAGCGTCAAGAAATTTCCAAAGGCATCGGCACCTAAGTCAAAGTCAACACAGTTTTGAACTATAAAACTGGTGGACGCCGCGTTTAACTATTTTAACAACTTTGTGTCAAAATAGTTTAGTTAGTGCTAAATAGAAAAATCCCGAAATTCAACTTCTGTTGAACTTTTTCAACGGAACGGACAAGTTTGCCCAAAAAAATTTACCAACCGTTAAATCTGTGCATTTTCTATACGTCAGTCAGTCAGGACAAAGATTCGTAGTATTGGCATAGATATAGTAAAAATGTTTCACACATAATGACCGAACATAAGCGAAATAAATAACAAAAAATTGCTTCTTAACAAATAAAATTCTGTAAAAACGTAAGATGTTTAAATGAAGTAACTAGTTGGATGGGTTTTTATATATTTTAATGACCTTCAGCATATTATATTCTCAGAATTATTGGGAGGCAGAAGAGGTCATGTGTCTAGGAATATAATCTCTCAATATTACAGTCTAAAATTATAACCTGTGATGACTTATGGAACTGAGACGTGGTCGCTAACTATTGTACGCAAGTTCAATGTCACACAACGGGCTATAGAAAGAGCTATACTGGGAGTTTCACTACGAGATAGGAACAGAAATGAGGAACCTGTTAGCAGAAGTAGAGCTCTTAGTGAAGGGCTCGTCCGGGGAAGTACTACCACCATGCCATTTTCAGCTGCTGTGTTCCCGTTTGAAGGGTATAGGTGCCGGTGTAATTACAGGCACATGAAGCTTAACACCTGTATGCCTCAGATTCAGCAGTGTATTGTAGGTCACGTTCCTAAGAAACGTGACCTCAGCTTCAAAAAAAAACAAGAATTTGGCTTGATCTATGGCTAAGAATAAGAGAAATTATCGCTTATTAGGTAAATTGGTAATTGCTATGCGTCGCGTTCGTGCGTCATCAAGTACAGTTCACGTGTATTTCTTGGTAAGTCACATGTATGTAAAAAAAAACGTTAGGAACCAAGCCGTAACTTTCTTGCCGGTTCTAGGTTCTTGGTCGCGAGGAACTGGCGCTTAGATTCACCTAGATTTTAGACGTTCCAAGATGATCCCTGCAGATATTACTGAATAAATGCTTTTTGACTTTGACTTTGTATGCAGAATCAAAGTGCAACTCAGTTCCTGCTACAACGATAGGCTTGCAACCTGTCACATATGGACTACCAACTACTGCAAAATGTAAGTGTGTACCAAATGTAATATTCCAGATATTACATTTGGTACACACTTCTCTGACATCCTTGAAGAATCTCGAGTTGTTGCTTAGTAACTACTAAGAAATCTGACGACCGATGTGGCGTGGCGGGAGAATGTCCGCCTGCGACGCAGGAGGTTGCGGGTTCGATTCCCACCTTGGGATAAATGTTTGTACGATCTGCAAACATTTATTCCGGGTGTTCTGGGTGTTTTCTATGTAAAATAAAAAATATCTATGCATGTAATGTATTGTATTAAGTAGGTATATCAGTCATCTAGTACCCATACACAAGCTCTGCTTAGCTTGGGGCTAGATGATGCTGTGTGGATTGTCCAGCATTATTATTATTATTGTTGAGTATGACTGTAAATGCTGGTAATAATTTGATTCTATTTTTTATATTTCGAAGGACCAATAATTATAATACTATACATTAATTTATATAGCTGCAACAACCTGAAAGTACCTAGGTATGATCTTTGCTCGGAATAAGGCAGATAATTCAGTCTATCACCTACCTCACACGTACGTTTCTTCACGAGGGCTCTGCACGGCAAGAACCCTGGTGGAGTGGCGCAATGTCGCAAGGGGTTTCCGAAGGCACTATCAAAATTGGCACAGCACTGCGAGAACGTCTCACACAATGAATACTGCACGGCAGTGGTTGAAATAGAGTTAATCTTGTCTATTCACGGAATAGTTTCTCAAAATGATGAGAACGCGTCTGATTTGAAGCAGTCGCACAAGCCAACTGTCGATGCGCTCGCGTAGAGGGCGCGCGATGCATCGGCCGACCATCCAAAACGACGGTAGTCGTAGAAAAGCAGATGACAAACATAAAATATCTACCTTCTAAAATGAGCAAAGATCCAACAATTATTATTCAAAATCCAGCGACCTTGTACGCTTGCTCGTATTTTCACTGTTACTTTCAATTCACATCAGGAAATACTTGGTGCAATGTGCATGGTCAGTAAATACTTTTAGTTAATAGTCGTGATGCTGTAATTTATTGAAGTAATACTTCTAAATGCGACTTCCAACAGGGTTGCGTTAAACGCTTAACACTACCATGGAGGGGGTATGAAAGCACTGTTCTTTCTCTCTTTCTCTCGTAGCCAGTTACGTTTTTACTTCAGTCGTGTGGTCTAAAGCACACTCGTTTTTTTATAAGTATGAACTAAATATATTAGTACAAACAAACACAACCAAATAAAGTTGCAGTCGGTGCTAGTTAAATAATATTTGTAATGACTTTACTTATAATAATAACGCTGGACAATCCACACAGCATCATCTAGCCCCAAGCTAAGTAGAGCTTGTGTTATGGGTAGGTACTAGATATAATTAATACAATACATTACAAATTTTAAATTATGTTTTCTACCTATAGTAAAGACCCGCAGTTTACTATAGGTAGATTTTTTTTGAGCTATTATAAAATGTGTAGATATAAGGTAGATAGGTTAAATATTAGATCCATTACATACATAGATAATTTTATTATACATAGAAAAGAACTTGGAATAAATATTTGCAGATCGTACAAACATTTATCTCAAGGCGGGAATCGAACCCGCAACCCTCTGCGTCGCAGGCGGACATTCACCCGCCGCGCCACATCAGTCATCCTTTACTTATAGATTCATACCATCGAGTGATACCTAGTTATGAAATACAAAAAAATAATATTCATCGTAAAACACATTAGGTACTCTAATTTGACATACGTGCGATGGATGGTGCGTAAGTTCCTTAAGGTACAGTCAGCTGCGCTAGAATATATACAATTTGTAACTCTCACAACGGTATTACACCAAAACAATGAACTTTTACACCTCAAAAACTAAAAAGTTATGAAATTAGCTGCTGACCTCACTTAGTTTTTGATTAATTGTCGTGTAAATATTTTCAGGTCCGCTTTGAAACCATTTTATAAGTTACAAATTGTATACATTCTAGTGCAGCTGACTGTACATAGCCTCGTAAGCTACAAGTTTCCTTACTACTTAAGAAGTACTGCAAATTCAGTTAGTGTGCGACATATGAAAGACCTTGCAAGCGTTTAAGCGGAAAACTATCATTTCCGGCCGAAAATCGAGGATTTACAAATCAATATGTTATGTAGGTTAGGTACGTCAGACAGCCTTACATAAGAAAACTAAAGAAAAAAGATAAGCAATGCTAAAGAGATAAAAAACCAGCTAAGTACGAGTCGGACTCACGCACGGAGGGGTTCCGTACCATTATCTATAGGTACTAGTATTATAAAGAGTCAAGATTTTATTGTTTGTTTGTTTGTATTGAAACTACTAGACCTCTTTCTCTCATACAACAAACGTGATTTTATTCCCGTTTTATTATAGACTAGAGGTCCGTCCCGGCTTCACACGGGTTTTAGTAAGGATCCCTAATTTTTTTGAAAATATAATATATCCTATGTCACCCTATGTAGTGTAATGTATCCTATGTAGTGTAGATTCCCAACGTTGAAAGAATTTTACAAATCAGTTCAGTAGTTTCGGAGCCTATTCAATGCAAACAAACAAACAATCAGATCTTTCCTTTTCATAACATTATTATAGATAATGGTACGGAACCCTTCGTGCGTGAGTCCGACTCGCACTTAGGTTTTTTTTAGGCACCGGTTTTTTTTCTTATAAGTAGGAAATAGTTTGTCTGGTAAGACCTAGGCACCTCCGTAGGATAAACCTGCCAAAGTGAACCGTTTTTATTACATACATTACAAGGTTAATTATCAAGTAATTTGCTGTGTCAAAGTTAATAAAATGTCTACGTTTTAAAACTGGTTTATCCTCTACCTGTGACGCTGTGTTATTTTATTTTTATAGTATTGTGAACTGTGTACAGATGCTGGTACAATTACAGGCGCATGAGGCTTTAATATTTCAACGTCTTGAAGTAGGTAATGAATAGGTAAATAAAGCCCGTCCTTGATGGATAACAAGGTAACAGCTCAACCCCAACATCAGGTGGGCCTTTGTTCCATCACATCATCTAATAAAAACTTACCTTATTTTTATGGAAGCGAATATTCTTTTCGTCATTTATCGACCTTAACCCGTCCTCTCATCCATCACAGAAACATGTCACTTTGTCAATGAACCACTCAAAAAAATGATAACAATTTTCATAAAACTAATACATACACCTACCAATAATAAATCACTGGCGTAACGACATTTCATAAGCGTACCAAATTAAAATTTCAAGGTTTTATAGCGTCTAAAATTGAAATAATGAAAATATTTTCTTTTCTCGATCTCCCGCGATAACTGACGGTAAAGCGCGCGTATTCGTCGACGTTCGATTTTCAAATACACTATCCAACATGGCGGATAGCGGATGATTCGTTCGTTGGTAATTACTAGGGTTGTGCGTGGGAAAAAGTCGATTGTATGAATCGATTAGATATTTTTCTCACGCATAAAAATAACGTAAACGATATATAACTTTATGCTGTCATTTTATTACAGCGCTTAGATGTTTCAAGGTCGAATTAAAAAGAGTATATTATGTAGGTAACGAGGGCGTAGTATATTACAAATGATTTTAAAAGTTTTTTGTTTTTTTTTTCAGTTTAGAAGGAAGGAACTGTCTGAACTTTCGTAGTCTACGAATCGTAGAAGAACTTGAACAAGAACTTGTTGTAAACTTACATAGTTGTCCACTGCTCTACATAAGGCCTCTCCTATATTTTTTCAGTAAGCATCTGGGGATTAATTATTCTCGAAAACGACCATGACGACATTGTAAGGACTAAACTTACCTACTCAAAAACAATAGAAACATCTCAAATTCCTCTTTTCCAACCTTGAACTGGCCTCAACTTTATTAGTTCGTACCTATTTCATTTTCTAGTGGCTCTACCTTGCTTGTGCCCTGATGAAGGTCGTGGGTTCGATTCCCACGGAAGACAGACATTTGTGTGATGAACATAGGCGTTTGTTCTGTGTCTGGTTAAAGCTTTTTAGGTAAGCACATATTACCTATTTACATCTTTAATGATTCGGCCGAAAATGGCAGATTCACCGATATCGATGTAGGACTTTACTTACCTAATAGCCAACTCTACGAAGGCTAGCATGCAGGTGGTACTAAATGACATTTTACCACCTTCAGCCAGTGGTAACCCCCCTATGGCCAATGCTACGATGGGTCAGCAAGGTATTCTATTTTTTTATTCGAATACTGATCGAACAAGCAGATGGCCCACCTGATGTTACGTGGTTACCAGCATTACCTCGCAGGCCACATAAGCACGTGCATTACGACGCATTGCTTTGCGTCCACCAACTTGAGGCACTCATGTGCCTGTAATGTCCCCGGCACCCACATCCTTCAAACCGGAACACGCTCCGCTACTCTTGCTCCGCTTGACGACCGATGTGGCACGGCGGGCGAACGTCCGCCTGCGACGCAAGAGGTTGCGAGATTGATTCTCGCCTCGGGATAAATGTTTGTACGATCTGCAAATATTTATTCCGGGTGTTCTGTGTATTTTCTATGTATAATAAAAAAATATGTATGCATATGTACTATTGTAGTCATCTAGTACCCATATATAAAAAGGGTATTAAGTTTGATAAAAACGCGAGCAAAGTAGGGAGCGGGTCTGCTAGTTAGTAAACACCATTAACCCAGACCACAGATTATATAACTTCCCTCGTGTGTGCGTGTCCTGCCCACACTACTGTCAATATTTAATGTCGCTGGTCACTTAACCAAACATAGAGCTTTGTACGATGTCCTCTACAAAAGTACCTAGGTACTTACCCATTCTAAGTAGTAGTAGAGCTGACGACCGCTGTGGCGCGGCGGGCGAATGTCCGCCTGTGACGCAGGGGTTGCGGGTTCGATTCCCGCCTTGGGATAAATGTTTGTACGATCTGCAAATATTTATTCTAGGTGTTCTGGGTATTTTCTATGTATAATAAAAAATATCTATATATGTAATGTATTGTATTAAGTATATCAGTCATCTAGTACCCATAACACAAGCTCTGCTTAGCTTGGGGCTAGATGATGCTGTGTGGATTGTCCGGATTGCTCAACGCCGTTGTCAGGAATGGCGATAGTATTTTTAAACTTTCGCGATCGGAACACATATTGAAGACTTATATTACACGGGTATTTATCGCGTATTACCTTTTTTATTTATTTTCCCGACGTTTCGACTATGTTGCAATAGTCGTGGTCGCGGGCAGACTGGAGCATTGAACTTGAGATCTACCGTCACTGAGTAGCGGTGGCAGTATCAACAACTACCCTCACTTGATCTTCGGTATCCATATTGTCAGTGTTCACACTACGAAACACAACACTAATAGTATCTACGCACCGTGATGGAACATCGCGACGCACACACCTATCAATGACGGGGTTCCACGAAACTGAAAGTTTGAAACCGTCTTCGTGATTGAAATTAGGGTACTTCCTAATTTCAATCGCCTCCCGGATCATCCTTTTGTGGTAGTGCCGTTCATTGGCCAGTACCTTGGGATCATGAAGTTCAATCCAGTGGTTAGGTCCTGAATCCACTAGGTGCTCTGCTATCGCCGATTTTTTTTTTGATCGCGATAAATACCCGTGTAATATAACTCTTCAAGGCGATGCTATACAATGGGAACTTTTGTTTAAAGATTTAGGTTAGAAACGGTCGTCTGGAAGAAATCGCTGTGGGCGATAAGACCGCCGATTGTAGGGCTTTGTCCATAATTAATTATCTAAGTTAAGTGCACATTTTTTACATAAGTTAGCCCTCAATAAAGAAATTTTTGATTTGATTTGATTCGATTTATCCCAAGGCGGGAATCGAACCCGCAACCTTCTGCGTCGCAGGCGGACATTCGCCCGCCGCGCCACATCGGTCGTCGGTTATAGGTACATAGGTACTTAAGTTCGGATCCTGTACATCCCTACGTAGGTAGTTAGGGTAGAAAATAATGCGTGCCCGTCATTGATAAGTAAGTGATGACATATGAATGACGTCATTAAACGAGAAATAGACGAGTATCGATTGAATAGTATAGATATTATTGTTTTGAACGGCCACCTGCTTTTCTAGTGTGACGTAAGGCCTATTAATAAGACAGGGGTGCCCGAAAATAATCTAGGGGTACCAAAATAAAAAGGTTAAAAGTAAAGGTTAAAGCTAAAAATAACAGATAATAAAGAGTATAGTACCCAGGCAACATGCTCACGTGAAAAATGACGACAAACTGACGTCATCTTTGAAAGAATGACGTTATTTGCTGTATATGACGTAAAAAAATGACGTGATTTGGAGCTATATATCGCCGTTCGCTATAAATAACGTCATCAAATGACGTGACCTTGCGCTGTGTATCGTCATTAGCCATAAATGACGTAATTAAATGACGTGACCTTACGCTATATATCGTCGTTCGCTATAAATAACGTCATCAAATGACGTGACCTTGCGCTGTGTATCGTCATTAGCTATAAATGACGTAATCAAATGACGTGACCTTAAGCTGTGTATCGTCATTAGCCATAAATGACGTAATCAAATAACGTGACTTTGCGCTGTGTATCGTCATTAGCCATAAATGACGTAATCAAATGACGTGACCTTGCGCCGTGTATCATCATTAACCACAAATAACGTCATCAAATGACGTGACCTTGCGCTGTGTATCGTCATTAGCCATAAATGACGTAATCAAATGACGTGACAATAAGCTGTGTATCGTCATTTGACGTAAATAACGTAATCAAATGACGTGACCTTGCGCTGTGTACCGTCATTAGCCATAAATAACGTCATCAAATGACGTAACCTTGCGCTGTGTATCGTCATCGGCCATAAATAACGTCATCAAATGACGTAACCTGGCGCTGTGTATCGTCATCGGCCATAAATAACGTCATCAAATGACGTTATTTATGGCCTCGCGAGCCCTTATCTATGCATAACCGACATTTTCCCCTGGTATATGTTTTAGCGATTACTCACGTTCCCGTTTGGTCCTAAGAGGTCGAATTTGGTGTCTACGGGTTTGTCTTGTGAAAGCGGAAAAGACTGTGTATTCTGATGGCTATAGGGAGGCAGGTATACATTTTCTGAAAAAATGATTAATCCTTCTCTTTTTTTTATACCATCTTGTGTACACTTAAGTCTTTAGTGTACTCAAATTTGAATGAAATCCGTCCATAAATACGCTAGAGCAAACATACCAAAGTAGGTACGTAGTAGTTAATAAAGTACCTATATACCTATCATGGTTATTTATATAATAAAAAAATATGTACTACAAAACAATAGCCTTTTACTTTAGAGCGCGATAATACCCGTGCGTGCGCAGACACCATCCTCTCCACTTTCCGATATATCAAAGTAGGTATTCTTTGCCCTCCACTATATTATGTAGCTCCTAAGAATATGGACTTGAAAACGTTGGAATAGTTACACCGATTCCTATTCTATCTCTTTCGATCTTATGTGAAACTTCCTGTCAATGCAAAAGAGAAAACACGGTGTAACTATTCCAACTATAGGTACACCAAGTAGTAAATAGTAGTAGGGTAGTTATTAAATAGGTACGTGATTACATTACAATTTTGTATTTTTATTTTGTACGACCTAGAATACACAACCTCGGAATATGCAAGCAGGAAATCGTGTACATTTTGACATTCGATTCCATGGTCGTGTATTCCATGGTTATATTTTCCAGGTCGTACAAAATTTTGTACACCCTTGGATTATACAACCATGGAATTGGATGCCAAAACCTACGCTTTGTTTGCATTCACTTTCTAGTTCGAATCCGACTCGGATAACCTAACCTAGGTTAGACCATAAAAAAAAACGCACAAGGCGAGCGAGCGAGGAGAGCGTGCTGGGGCAGCAGCCACCGAAGTGCCAAAAAAAAAATGGCTTGATCTACCTACACTACTCTCAAAATGGGATGGGTACAACTTGAATCTTTAGTTGCGTCTAAACAAAGCAAAAGCTTTCGTTCGACCAATCAGAGCAATGGTCGCCAATTCTTAGGTCGTGTATTTCATGATGGAATTGGCGACCAATTCAATTCCATCCATGGGATACAACCGTGGATTTCGTTTTCATTTGTCTGCGTTTTCCTGGCTGTGATTTCCCGGGCTGTGTGTGCTGTGTTTCATGGTTGTACATTAACTGGACTCGAACGGTGTGACAGTTTTTATGGAGGGAATTTGGTTGTCAGCATCGGCATTTTTCGAAAGAAACGATAAGCAGAGAATTGAAGCTGTTAGAGGACTTGTGTTATGTTCTGGTTATGAATTTATAAATAAAAGTCAGTTGGTAGTGAAAAGTTTACGATTCCGAGGTGGTAAAAGTATGTATGTGGCTTAACTCAAAGTTTTCTGCTCACTACAATAAACTTCTAGTCAAACATGAACATCCAGGCGAAAATTGGCCTATCATATAATTGAAGCGGAATTTTTTCGAGACTGGTAAGTACAATCGAGTTGTTACTACCTAGCTAGGTAGGCACATATTTATTTTTCACTGGTGTCTGGCACTTTAAATATTTTAGGTTAGAATCCATTGTAGGTATATCTTTGTAGAATGAATATCTGCACATTATTGTTTCCAGTGTCGTTTTAGTGTACAAACTGCAAGTAACAGGTTAGTTGGTTCATTGGTTGCGTTGCGTAACGGTTTTAAACTGCAGTATGACTGGCCAATGTATAGCTGGATAAAGGCAATGCACGCAGCCTAAACACCATTGGTCGGGTTTATTGTAGAGACTAGAAAATTTCATGGTGTATTTGTCTTGGTATGTAGGAGTGTTCTGAGAAAGAAGTTCCTGATTTATGTATAAATTATGACTGATTGATTTTATATTTATTTACAGTGCAACTATTTAACATAATTTGCATCTGTTTCCCGAACTTGAACAGTCAATACCACTTTAAAGCATTGCCTCACAAATAAATTAGCTTCTAACTATAGCTATAGAGGAAAAAAAGGAAAATTTGCCTTCAAAGGATTATTTTTATGGACTACAATCATTCGTAAGTATAAAAGATACTTTTTGTAATTATAAAGGAATTTTTACTATTATTTCCTAATTGTTATTGTTACAAAAACAAATATCTATTATTGTATATTTTTTCTAGGCACAGTGAAACGGATGTTCAAACTGCCAACAGAAAAAGAAGTAGAAAACGATATCAAGATATGGCTGAAACATGCACCTCAAAGATTAGCTATACAAGAAAAGAAAATAATCTAGTGTTCGTTATGTAAGCAGAGTAGAAGAAAAAAAATTATAATCAATTTTTAAAGAGTTGTCTCAGCCGAAAGACTGAAAGTGCAATAATATCAAAATCAAATTAAAATGTTTATTTCAGAAAGGACATTAAATGGCTGTACTTATATTAAAATTTTTCATTATCACACTAATTATTCCGCTATCTCACATGAAGAAATTCAATACTTCTAGGAATACGCACACCTGAAGATTAATTCATCCCGATGCGAAAAATTGATGTAAGTTGCCAGCCTACGAAGACCGGTTTATCGTCCTTGTATTTGTCTTGACAATCACGTCCCAAATGGCGTCAAAATCATGACAAATTCGACGCCATTTGGGACGTGATTGTAAAGACAAGTACGACGGCATTATAGACGTTATAGTTGACGTCAAAATCACGCAAGCTAATCACGACAAATTTGACGCCATTTAGGACGTGATTGTCTGGACAAATACGACGATATTTTAGACGTTATAGCTGACGTCAAAATCACGTAAGCTAATCACGACAAATTTGACGCCATTTAGGACGTGATTGTCTCCACGAATACGACGATATTTTAGACGTTATAGTCGACGTCAAAATCACGTAACCTAATCACGACAAATTTGACGCCATGTAGGACGTGCTAGTCACGACGAATACGACGACATTTTAGGCGTTATAGCTGTCGTCAAAATCACGTAAGTTAATCACGTCATTAATGACACCTTAATTTGTGACATCCTCACGTCAAAATTGCCGTCTGTAATGACGTGATGCGACGTCTTTCGATGCCGTAAAATTGACGTCATTATTCACGTGAGCATGTTGCCTGGGTAAGAGCAAATAAAATAGTAACAAGAAAAAATAAAATAGAAATAGAATAGAATAGAAAAATATTTATTTACACCACACAAAACAATACAAAGAACACAAAGTAGATATAAAACTAAAAGGAAAGTGGCGAAAAAAGGCAACCACTCAGCATATGCCAAAAAGCGCAATGGCTCTTATGGCGCTGGTTTTCAGTGGTGCCGACAAAAGGTAGGGCGCAGCAACATCTGCAACACGCGTCCCATTATTATACTCGTAATACTATTATTATTGATATAAAACTAAAGATTTACCTACTAATACTAATATTATAGCTACAAAAACAAAAATAAAACAATAAAACAAAGAACTAAAAATAACAAAACTAAGATCACATGAAACTATAGAAATAACAAAATAACGTAAAATAAAACTTAGTGAATTAAACTAGTAACTATAGGAACGACCGCTTATGGAATAGATTTTTGTATATTAAATAAATATTGTTTATAGGAACTTTTAAAAGAATAAATAGTACTTTTATTTCTTATGGGAGGAGGTATATTATTCCAGCATTTCGTGGCAGCATACCGATAGCTGCCACGAAACGCGGTCGTTCGGTGGCGTGGACAAATTAAAAGTATAGCTAGACGGACAGTACGGGCAGAAAAGTTAAGCTTCTCATGCAAGTACTTTGGCCGGTTTCCCTTTATTATACCAAACAAAAGACTTGCAAAATGAAAAGCGCGACGTGACTTCATGTTTAGAAGACCGTGGTTGTTGATAAATGGAGATATATGAGCTCTACGTGGAATTGGAAAACAAAAACGGACACACGCATTTTGAATACGCTGGACAAGTTTTGTCGAACGAGCCATTAAACATGCACCAAAAACGTTATCAACGTAGTTCAGTTTGGAAAGAATAAGCGACTCACACAACATAATCCGTACCGCAGTATTAAGATAATCACGTACTCGATACAAAATTGATAACCTATAAAAGCAATTTCGAACGGTTTGAAGGACATAATTTTCAAAGTGCATCGAGCCGTCCATCAGCAAACCCAAATTACGGACTTCTGTAACCCGGTCTATTGAGATTCCACTGATGCACACTTTAGGATCAGACGAAAGCATCTTAGCAATTTGGTTTTTTGATCCAAACACGGAATAAAAATAGGATAGAGTTTAGCGTTACGTTCTAAACGCAGCATCAAGTTGGGCTTCATTTTGTGACTTTTCATAATGGAGAGAGAGAGAGAGAGAGAGTATTTTATTTAGTATTTCTTCTTTTTCTATTCTTCTTTATTCTATTAGGTATTTTTAATTAAAATAATTTGAATTGATATTTTGGAAACAATGTCGTTTACTTGTTTTCAAATAATGGTAATGTACCTACTACCACCATGCCTATTTCTGCCGCCAAGCAGCGCAGCGTGTTCCGGTTTGAAGGGTGTGGGTGCCGGTGTAATTACAGGTAAAGAAAGAAAGAAAGAAAGAAAGAAAATATATTTATTTTTCCCCAAACCACACAAATTACAAACATGAATTAATATCAACAAGGCAAATACTGTAGTATACACTACCTACACTAGGTTTACTAAGTAAAAAAAAACGTAAGAACAAAAGTAAGAAAAAACTACATATAACCTAGTTAGCCTACTTAGCAGTAAGGTTTGGTCCCTGCCTCAGCTGTATGCAGCATTGAACATGGTGTGCAATGCTGCGCTGGTTTTCAGACAGGGCCTTGCGTGAGGACACGAACATCAACGAGGAGCACAGTGGTCATTATCACCTTAAGCACGTTTTACACAATATGTATTTTTATATTCATAGTAGAAACATTCACAGTTGGCAACACTGATTTCTGACCTCTCACTAAATTATTACCTGTGGCTTGCGTGCATATAACGCGCGCGCGCGCGTGTAGGTCTAAGAATATATTTTTCTTCAGTAGGCATAACTTTATCAAACAGCATCCCTCAAAAATATCACAGTGATTCAGCACTTCCACTACCACCTCATTTTACTACCGCGCACAACCTTTCAGAATTTAAACCATGCACAAATGACGAAGTATCTAGGATCATCGATAAACTTGATGTTAACGTTAGCAAAGGTCTAGATAGTATTACAACTAAAATTATAAAGTCGATCAAACCACTCATTTTGGAAAACCTAACTAACTGTATTAACACTTGCCTTGAATCTGGTTATTTTCCTGACAACTTAAAAAACGCAAAAGTGACTCCTATTTACAAAAGTGGAAATAAACATGATCCAACCAACTATCGACCGATCTCCGTTCTTCCAGTTGTTTCAAAAATTTATGAAAAAGTGATATATTCTCGTCTGGACAACTTTCTAAAGTCTATAGATTTTCTTTACAAATATCAATATGGTTTTAGGGCCAAATCGAATACACTTTCAGCAACGATAGACCTGATAACTAAGATAAAAAATAGTATTGATAAAAAAAACATAGCCCTTGGGATTCTTATTGATTTAAAAAAGGCGTTCGATACCGTCAGTCACCATTTGCTACTAAGGAAGCTGCAGGCTATTGGAATCTCGGGTAATGTACTCGGCCTATTCAAATCTTATCTTACGAATAGACAGCAGATAGTTAAAATTGATGAATGTCAGAGCCTACCCAAGCCAATAACATGCGGCATCCCACAGGGATCAATCCTTGGACCGCTTCTATTTCTTATATATATTAATAACATGCACAAGGCAGGCCTTACTGGACAAATTATGCTATATGCTGATGACACCTGCCTCTTTTATTTTGGTAATTCTATTCACGATATGGTCAGCGAAGCACAGAAGGATTTGAATTTGATAAATGTATGGTTTCAGCAAAATCTGTTAACAGTCAATGCGACAAAGACCTCGTATATGATATTTCGGGCTATTAATAAAACAATAGACAGTTACGCTTCTTTAAAATTAAATGGTGAAACCCTGAAAAAATGCTGTAGCGAAAAATATCTTGGCCTTATATTGGATGAACATTTAACCTGGAGACCTCATATAGATCGGCTTAGATCCAAAATATCTTCCCTAATGGGTATTCTCAGACCAATAGCTAAATGCTTCCCTAAAAATGTAAGATTAATAATTTACAACTCTCTTATAAAATCAAACTTAGAATACCTAATTGAAGTCTGGGGAACCGCTGCAAAATCAAATTTAAAAGAATTACAAACTGCTCAAAACAAAATCATAAAAGTTTTATTTAATTTCGACTTCTTAACACGTACAGAAAAACTTTACAAGGAATCACAACTGATGAGTTTAAATCAATTATACACCTACAACACTTGCTGCCTAATCCGTAGAATTATTGCAAGGGACATACACACTGATATAAAATTTAGAAGAAAAAACCAAATACACAAGTATAATACCAGAAGCTCAAAAAAATTTGTACTAACACGACCCAGAACAAATTATGGAAAGAGAAACATAACCTTCGAAGGAGCACAACTATACAATAAATTACCTAGCAGTGTTATAGAAGCCACAAGTATGTTTATATTCAAAAAGAAATTAAAGGAACATATCATGAAGAATGTTGCCGTAATTTTATAGCTGTAAAATATGCATGTCACTGATATGTAACTGGACTTAAACCAGTACATTGTGTACATACAAACAGTAATTTGTTATTCTCTGTAAGTGAACCCTGTTCTTTGAGAAATAAATATCTTTAACCACATATATGGTGTAGGTACATGAGGCTTAACACCTGTATGCCTCAGGTTGATGGACGCTGAGTAGGTAGTGCATCGTAGGTGACGTTCCTAACGAGCGTGACCTACGAAGCAATGCTTTGATATAGGTGATGGTAACCATCAGGTGGGCCATCTGCTTGTTTCATCAACAAGTTGTATAAAAAAAACAAGGTATGGTTGTAGTGCACTTGGCTTCAAGCTCTCCGCAGCCAGGTGTAAGCAGGTTCACTTTGTAACAGTATATTTGTACAGTAACTCTGTACATGACTGATATACCTACTTTAATACAATACATTACGTACATAGATGTTTTTATTATGCATACAAAATACCCAGAACACCCGGTATAAATATTTGCGGATCAATCATACATTTATCCCAAGGCGGGAATCGAACCCGTAACCTCCTGCGTCGCAGGCGGACATTCGCCCGCCGCGCCACATCCGGATTCGAACCCACGACCTTAAAATCGGAAGGCTCTTCCTACTTTGCAGTAGGTAGGTAGGTAGGTAGGTACTTAGTTTTTCATAAACAGATTGCAAGCTGATCACCGCTGCTAGTATAAAGTGTATCTATTGAGTAGGTACACTTATTGTAAGTACATTTCGAGAACTTCTGATAAATTCAGTCCCTTGTAAAGCTGGGCTTATGTATTAAGTAAATTTACATACGGGAGTCAATAATGTACGGCCGCTTGATTTGCAGGCTGTTAATGCACACCCGGTAATGTACTTAATTAAGGGCCATAAAATAGGGACTGAAAATAAGGGCGGTCTGATAGGATAGGATAGAACGATTCAATTCTTAGATTTAAATTATCGGGTGTGTGTAATTAATTAATGTGTTGTACACTAACTGGATGTACAATAAATGGACCCGTCTGGTCTAGTGTCTTGTCTTGTCTGTGCTGTGAACTAGGAGTATTAAAATAGTCTGTAGCTTACCGATGAAACAAATTATTCTGTGGCTGTGGCTGTCTAAAAAGTACCTACCTACTCTGTGTGTTTGCAATGCGCTTGTGGTTACAAAGTTGGGAAATCATAAATAAACAAATAAATTAACTCTAATCTCTACAAATGGAGATGGAAAAAGCGCTCTGGGAGAAAGTACCGAAGAAGCAGAAAACGGCAAGACATGTGTCGCGAGAGGCACTCTTGGCTTTGACTAAAGAGGTACCTCTAACAGAATTCTGCTCTAAATGCTACTAACCTAGACGTAACCGTATCTAAAAAAATGTTTTTTCGTAGGAACTAGCTGATAGAATAATTCAGTTAGAATGCCACAATACCAATCTGAAAAATATCATCAGTAAAAGTGTTGCAGATAATTCAAAAATTGGAAATAAACGTAAACAAAGAGACTTTGATTTTAGCAGGTGAGTAGGTACCTAACTACTTTATTCTTTTTCGTAGATAGTAGGTGCTGGGTACAGATATCTAACTTGAAACAGGCCTTGGTATGCCTAAGTCTAATACAAAAGCTATCCTAACTGTAGTACCTAGATAACAAGAAACGGCGCATAGTGACACACATTTACACAACGCCTTCTAGCTCTACACTAAGCAAAGCTTGTGCTATGGGACACAGATAGCTGATAAAATACTTTTTTTGTAAATATAAGCATGCTTAGAATACTATCTAATATTACAAATTTTTTACGGTTTATGAAAGTGCTGCCAGAAGCCTCACAGATTATGTGCAATTGTAATTCCTACATACTGAATTGTACAATGTTAAATTTAGTGTCTTTCCGTGGAGTAGTAGTACAAGTAGTGGGTTAGCATCAAAAACGTTACCTACAATATGTTAACATATTACTAAATTATATACTAACCCACTATATATATATACACTATATACCACACCACTTCTTTCAACATTTAGCTAGATAAGGTAATGCAACATGTTACACAAACCATGACAATGCTATCGAGAGTGCCAATTATTATTTAAAAACTATTTAGTGTTGTGTTGGTTTACCATTGGCACATTACAAGAAGTTACTAGGCTGATGCTCATGAACTGTGATAATTAGAGAGTTGAAATTTTCACAGATGATGTATTTCTGTTGCCGCTATAACAACAAATACTAAAAAACAGAATAAAATAAATATTTAAGGGGGCTTTCAAACGAACTTGGTTTTTTGCTGCTTATTATAGACTTACTTGGTACTTATTCCAACTTGCACTTGGCTGGTTTTTATTGATTGTTTATTAGACTTATTGTTATTTCAGGTCTCACTACCGACATGTGTTACTCCACATTGTATACTTTGGCTGGGACTATCAAGGTTTCGTTGTCCAGGTATGAGACTAGATACAGAATTAATCTATCTATACCAATTATAAGAATCTTTGTCTTGACTAACTGATATATAGACAATGCACAGCCTAAACCGCTGCTTGTAGAGACTTGAAATTTCAGGGTATATACATCTTAGGGCGCAGAGGTTGTACTAAGAAAAGAATTTCCGAAATGCCACCTCTAATCGGGTATAGCGGGGGTTGAAATTTAAATGAAAATACCTTCTGCGCGTTATGCTTATATGAAACTTCAGTGTTGAATCCTTAGCATCAGAAGGCGGGGTCAGTAAATCCCTGTAATGTAATATTTGCTGTAATTTTTGTGTAATATTTGTGGACATACCTACCTCTTACTCTCAAAGATGTCAATATGCCGTTTTGCTTTTAGGATGTTCTGCCTAAAGGTCTTTTCGATACGAAACCCCTTAGACATCCTTAGACATCCCCCTTAGACATACTCGAAGAATCTAGAGTAGGTACTAAGTGTTAGGGGGAATATCTACCATGCTTTGGCATTAAAGTTATGCTGCTATTTCTATCAAAGCTTAATACTTTTGTAAAAAAATTTAACTTCTTTTAGATAAGTTTATTATAATTTTCAGGAGGACACAGCACATACAATAGAGCACCATTTGTTTAGTGCACTGAGTAAAGCATGCTTGGTGGAGAGTCGAGAAGCTTCTATGTATCACAGGTGTGGCCGGACAGACAAGGGTGTTAGTGCATATGGTCAGGTACGTAACTTTTATACAATTTGCTGATGGAACAAGCATATGGTCCACCTGATATTAAGTGGTTACCATTGCCTATAACAAAGCACTGCCTTGTAGGTCACGTTAGGAATGTAACCTATAATACAGGGTCCATCAACCTGAGGCATACAAGTGTTAAGCCTCATGTGCTTATAGTTTCACGAGAACCCACATCCTTAAAACTGGAACACAGCAAGCTGTTTGGCGGCAGATATAGGCATGGTGGTAGTACTTCCCCAGACGAGCCCTTTACTAAGAGCTCTACTACTACTAACATACAAAGAATTAGAAAGAGTGAAACACAGTATTACAAAGAGACATGTATAGACAACTAGCGGCCGCTCGCAGCTTTTTCCAGTTCCCGTTATTTTTTCGAGATAAAAAGTAGCCTATATGTTAATCCAGGTATCTCTATATCTATTCCAAATTTCATCCAAATCGGTTTACTGGTTAGAGCGTGAAAGAGTAACAAACATCCATACTTACAAACTTTCGCGTTTATAATATTATAGTGGGATATATAAATCAAACATAAAAACATAATAATAAAAATATTATTATAATTATTAAGAGTAGTGAAAAAACACACACACACATTCCTGTGGTTGGTACTAACTACAGGCAAAACTCATTTCTGTAGCGAGCGAGTGCAAATTTCAATAAGCTGAATAAGCATCTGGATTTCGATCTATTCTACACGAGTGTTGGTTCAGCTAGACAGCGGCTGAACAGCGAATTTTTTAATAGCAAATAATTTATGTTTATCTATTAGTATCACTAGTAACTTTAATCATGTAACCTTTGTAGATTTCCGTATGACTTTCACAGTTAGCAACTGTATCATAACTAATTTCTATGCGTGAAAACCTGTAATTGGCTTTCCGGTTCTATCCCAATGTTATTTAGCTAGTATAAGCTGTTGGTTGTTCCAATAAATAAATAAATAAAAATCCTTTTGACTTTGTTCAGGTGATATCAATTCTGGTCCGGAGTAAATATGCTAAAGACAAGCAGAATGAACCGGAGTCCATAGCCGATGAGTTGCCTTACTGCAAGGTACTGAACCGGTTGTTACCTAAGGATATAAGAGTAGTCAGCTGGAGGCCAATACCCCAGGATATGCCAGAGTTCAGCTCAAGGTGAGTTATTGTTGGTTGGTTGTTATTGTTATTATAAATAAATAAATAATGTTGGACAATCCACACAGCAGCACTAGATGACTGATATACTTAATACAATACATTACATACATAGATATTTTTTATTATACATAGAAAATACCCAGAACACCCGGAATAAATATTTGCAGATCGTACAAACATTTATCCCAAGGCGGGAATCGAACCCGCGACCTCCTGCGTCGCAAGGGGACATTCACCCGCCGCGCCACATCGGTCGTCTCGGTATTGTTATTGTGTTGTTATTAACGTGAGTTGTGACATACCTATCTTTATAATTAGCGTAATGGTGCTTCTGTAACCGTGCTAGTTATTATAAAATAAATAATAAATAAATAAATTGCAACTTTTTTTTAATGTGATTTTCTGATGGACGAACAATGTGGCGCGGCGGGCGTCTGTCCGCCTGCGATGCAAGAGGTTGCGGGTTTGATTCCCGCCTTGGGATAAATGTTTGTACGATCTGCAAATATTTATTCCGCGTGTTCTGGGTTTGCTATTTATAATAAAAAATATGTATGTATAGTAATGTATTGTAGTAAGTTGTCATCTAGTACCCATAACACAAGCTCTGCTTAGCTTGGGGATTGATGATGATGTGTGGATTGTCCAGCATATTATTATTATGGAACAAGCAGATGGCCCACCTGATTTTAAGTGGTTACCATAAGATAAGATAACGCATTTATTGATTAAACCAATGTTACAGTTGCAGATGACGTCCTGACTCTTAAACTAGGGCTATCTGTATGTCAAAGATTAGGTTTACAATAGACAATACGGTTTACGAGGCAATGCTTTGTTATACGCGATGGTAACCACTTAACATCAGGTGGGCTATCTACGTGTTCCATCAGTAAGTAATTAAAAATAAAAACCGGCCAAGTGCGAGACGGACTCGCGCACGAAGGGTTTCGTACCATTATCTATAAAACTACTACCAAAGCTTGAGGCTTTGTATCTGTGATAAAAAGACGTTCTGTAATTTTCATAAGTTAATAATAATAATGCTGGACAATCCACACAGCATCATCTAGCCCCAAGCTAAGCAGAGCTTGTGTTATGGGTACTAGACGACTGATATACTTAATACAATACATTACATATATAGATAATTTTTATTATGCATAGAAAATACCCAGAACACCCGGAATAAATATTTGCAGATCGTACAAACATTTATCCCAAGGCGGGAATCGAACCCGCGACCTCCTGCGTCGCAGGCGGACATTCGCCCGCCGCGCCACATCGGTCGTCGTCTTGCCGCTCCACATTGTAAACCAATGTGAGGCAATGTGAATAATGTGATTTTTTTTCAGGTTTGACTGTAAAAGACGTGGATACAAGTACTACTTCCCTCGCGGCTCGCTGAATATACCTTCAATGAGGGAAGCGAGCATACTTCTGATCGGCAACCATGATTTTAGAAACTTTTGTAAAATGGACGTGGGGAATGGAGTTACTGAGTTCAGAAGAACTGTTTTGAATGCTGATATTGTTCCTGTGGATAAAAGTGACGTTGATAAACGTAAGTACAGTCAGCTGCAGACAGTTACCCCCCTTAGACCGTTACCCCCCGTACTGTCAGTCAGCTTCTAGGCTTGGTCGCGAGGAACTGGCGCTTAGATTCACCTAGATTTAAGACGTTTCAAGATGATCCCTGCGGATTTTACTGAATAAATGCTTTTTGACTTTGACTTTAAATACTCTGCGTCCATCAACCTGAGGTATACAAGTGTTAAGCCTCATGTGCCTGTAATTACACCGGCACCCACACCCTTCAAACCGGAACACAGCAAGCTGCTTGACGGCAGAAATAGACATGGTGCTAGTAGGTACTTCCCCGGACGAGCCCTTCACTAAGAGCTCTACTACTTCATGTGATGATGATAAATATAATAATAATGCTGGGTAATCCACATAGCGTCATCTAGCCCCAAGCTAAGCAGAGCTTGTGTTATGGGTACTAGATGACTGATATACTTGATACAATACATATGTAGATATTTTTTATTGTACATAGAAAACACCCAGAACACCCGGAATAAATATTTGCAGATCGTACAAACATTTATCTCAAGGCGGGAATCGAACCCGCAACCTCTTGCGTCGCAAGCGGACATTCGCCCGCTGCGCCACATCGGTCGTCAATATCTCTTTCTTTTTCTGTTACAGCTACATCAATGTACTATTTTTTAATAGAAGGTAATGCATTCCTCTGGCATCAAATAAGGTGTACAATGGCCATCCTTCTGCTTATCGGAAGCGGCAAGGAGTCTACAGACGTTATAACACAGTTATTGGATGTTCAAACAAATCATAGGTAAGTAACTAGCTGTGCCCACGACTTCGTCCGCGTACAATCTATACAAATAAATAAAATTGAAGTGTCTGTTTGTAATATTAAAATAACCGCTTTTTACTACATGCATATGAATGTATATGCGATACATATACCAAAATAGCATTTTTTTAAATTTTGGTCTGTCTGTCTGTCTGTTTGTTCCGGGTAATCTCTGGAACGGCTGGACCGATTTCGACGGGACTTTCACTGGTAGATAGCTGATATAACAAGGAGTAAATTGGTATATGTACCGTATATACATTCATAATATGCATGAAGTAAAAAGCGGCTATTTTAATATTACAAACAGACACTTCAATTTTATTTATTTGTATAGATGTAGAGATATCAGTCATCTAGTACCCATAACACAAGCTCTGCTTAGCTTGGGGCTAGATGATGCTGTGTGGATTGCCGTTATTATTATTACTATGTGTTTTTTTCAGAAAACCTCAGTACCATATGGCAATAGATGTGCCACTTAATCTTTACCACACCAGTTATGACTTAGAAGCAAGTTGGGTCTATGATACTGAGGAGTTGGGTAAAGTGATTGCGGATCTTCAAGGCGAATGGAGTCTACAGAATATCAAGTAATATTTATCATACTACATAATATTATAAACGCGAAAGTTTGTAAGTATGGATGGATGGATGGGTGTTTGTCACTCTTTCACGCTCTAACCAGTAGACCGATTTAGATGAAATTTGGAGTAAATATAGATTATAACTTGGATTAACATATAGGCTACTTTTTATTCCGAAAAAATAACGGGAACGGGAAAAAACTGCGGGCAGTCGCTAGTTGAGATTTAAAGTAGAAACACATTTTTTGAAGTAATACTTCTAATGCTACTTCCAACAAGGTTGCGTTAAACGTTTAACACTACCATGGAGGGAGTATAAAAGCACTGTTCTTTCTCTCTTTCTCTCATAGCCAGTTACGTTTAGAAGTTTTACTTCAGTTGTGTGGTCTAAAGCACACTCGTTTTTTTTTAATCTGAATACTGCAGTTATTGTTTTCTTATAAATCGAGGCCATGACTCCTTTCACGACTTTTCTTTGACTCGCCATTAGTAATAATTAGTAATAATTACGCCAAGCATATTTTTTGTATAGAACTTGGCTCTCCTTTTTTACATTTATGTTTTTGGTGGGATATCATTACTTTTTGTAAAGAAAACTAGACAGGTATTGAGATTTAATGTATCTGCTTGTAACGTTGTAACGGTTCCAACGCTACAAATAAAAAAAAATTGTATGGGGACCCTATTTTTAATTTTTAGATTTTTTCCTAGGCTCTCACACAATTACCGAGCTGGATTCCAAATTTCATCCTTCTAGGTCATCTGGAAGTAGGTTAGGTTTAGGTACTATATTATGTCAGTCAGTGCTAAAATTTACGACTTTTTGACCTTCATATCTTTATAACCGTTTGAGCTAGCTTAATGAAATTTGGGCTTCTAGATGTCCTTATGGATATAATAAAACACGCGTAGTTTTATGTGTTTACGTTAAAGAGGTTTTGAACAATTTGAACTTTTGAGTTATAGAAGGGTAAAAGTGGCACCAAGTGGTTCGTGTAATATTACACTCTGCGCTGGCTAGCCAGTTCCTTTGCTTGAACTTAGCTTGACACTCTACCGCGTGTCTAGATAACGCTCTATGATTTGATTCATACTATTCTATTACTAATGCCATGCCGTCAGAAACAGCTTACGCATCATTCAAAAACAGGTGTTGTATGAATTGTCCATACATTTATTAATATGTGCATGTCATTTCTTTGTGATTTACTACGATTTTATCAAACAACCACAATATTTTGCCAAAACGCAACGATAGCGCGATCTAGAAACGGTACACTTTTGCTAGCGACATCTAGTTCTGAAATGCGTAAACCTAAAAAATAAGCTTTTAAAAATTTATAATAGTTGACCCGTGCCCACTTCATTGGGCGGTAAACATTTTTACTTACAAATCTTAACTGAAGTAGTACTCGATGTCGCCAACAGATGGCGTTAATACGGCATAAAATAGCGGTCGTTCGCAGTTTCGCCCGCGTGGCAGTTTTTTCCCGTTCCCGTTATTTTTTCGGGATAAAAAGTAGCCTAAGTTACTCCTTGTTACATCAGCTATCTGCTAGTGAAAGTCCCGTCGAAATCGGTCCAGCCGTTCCAGAGATTACCCGGAACAAACAGACAGACATACAGACATACAGACAGACAGGCAGATAGACAGTCAGACAGACAGACAGACAGAAATTTTAAAAAATGCTATTTTGGTATATGTATCGTATAAACATTCCTATGCGTGTAGTAAAAAGCGGTTATTTTAATATTACAAACAGACACTTCAATTTTATTTATTTGTATAGATAAAAATATCTATGTATGTAATGTATTGTATTAAGTATTTCAGTCATCTAGTACCCATAATACAAGCTCTGCTTAGCTTGGGGCTAGATGATGCTGTGTGTGATTGTCCAGCATTATTATTATTATACAAGGCAGAACTACTACCAACTGAGCTGTGAAGCATGTCATAACACCAGTATTCTTATGTTTCAGATCAACAATGTTAAAAGACTGTATACAAGATTTAGAAGATAAATATAAAGATGCGAGAAAGACAAAGATAGATGGAACCCTGATGAGTGAAGGAGACAGCATAATAGCCTATGCTGAAGGTCTAACGCAAGGTGTTGAAGCTAAGATTTACACACCATTATTAAAAAGGCAGACTTGTTGTAAGTGTTTTAATAACTAGCGGCCGCTCGCAGCTTCGTCTGTGTGGCAGTTTTTTCCTGTTTCCGTTATTTTTTAGGGTTAAAAAGTAGCCTATATGTTAATCCAGGTTACAATCTTTATTTATATTTTTTATTATTTATAATTTAGGGGGGAGCGCTAATGTCTATTGTACAGGCTTTTTAAGCCTAGTTTAGACATTTGAGGCTTCACTACAAAAAAAAAAGAAACAATAATGAGCCGATGGGATACATTTCTTTTTTTTTTTTTCTCTATTTTACTGATGTTAGGTAATAGAATCTGCCTACCTATACCTGTTTATCAAGTCGGGCTTGTGTGTGTTTGCCATTGTTAAATATTGTGAATTTGCCTATGCTAAATAAACGTATATTCTATTCTATTCTATTCTTTTTTAATAATCAATGTTTACATTCTATAATAATTTAATTAAGCAACAAATGTATCATATTTTGAGATAAAAATAAATTATTATTATTATTATTATATCCTCAAAGAGTTATGAATTAGTACTACTTAGTGCTAAGAGATCTGAGTGGATAACTACCGTGCCTCTAGGATTTGGGTCTTGAAGATGTTTCTGTTTTAAAATTTCGATTGAGTTCATGACTAAATATTTTGTCGACATTTTACACAATATCATCTAGCCTCAAACTAAGCATAGCTTGTACTATGGAAACCAAATGACTAATATAATATTTACTTGATTTTTTTTAGTAAATACTTAGAATTCGATATTTTTTTATACAATTTTCTGACGGAACAATAATTTGGCCCACTCGATGTTAAGTGGTTACCATCGCCTATAGCAAGCATTGCCTTGTAGGTCACGTTTCGTAAGCAAGGTTATAACACCCAGACAGAGAACAAACACCTATGTTCATCACATAAATATTTGTCCTTTGTGGGGATCGAACCCACAATCTACAGCAGAGAAGGCGGAACTACTAACTAAGCTGTGAGGTCAGTCTAAGTAGCGACTTAGTAAAGTTGTTTTTTTTCTGTTACAGCGAGCTTAGAAGAGAGAATAGCACACTATAAGAAACGAAGAAAACTGCCCGAGTCTGAATCTAATGAGAAAATCGATTGTTCTAGTGAAAATATCGATATTAAAACATTTTGATATAAACTTATGTTTTTGATTTATCCCTGAGATTCTACATTCCGCTACTAAAAAGAAAAAGAAAAAAAAAATTTAAATAAATAAATTTTTAATTTGACAACCGATGTGGTGCGGCGGGCAAATGTCCAACCTGTGACAGGAAGTTGCGGGTTCGGTTACCATTTCACCTATTTCAAAGTATTACCTTGCAGGTCACGCTCATTATGAATGTGCCCTTACGATGCACTACTCTGCGTCCATCAACCTGAAGCATTCAGGTGTTACCTGGAATTATACCGGCACCCACACCTTTCAAACCGGAACTCGCTGCGCTGCTTGGCGGCAGGAATAGGCATGGTGGTAGTACTTCCCCGGACGAGCCCTTCACTAAAAGCTCTACTACTACTACTACTACTGCGACTAACCTAATTTACCTACCTACTTAGGCCGTAAGGTTTGTGTTGCTTGGGGTTAAATAAGTCTCTGCCTCAGCTCAGCTACTCAATAAAAGATGGCGCTAAAGCATAAAAAATGCATTGTATAAAAAACAAATTCTTAATACCTGGGTAGGTCGTCGCATTTAAACACTAAGCTGAGCTTAATCGCTTTTTTAATCAATGAATCATGATTTAGTGTCAGTTGTGTGTCTAATGATAATATTTCACCGTGATCATGCTATTTCTACATAATAATGGTAATAAAATAAGGTCAATGCGCGGCAAATGCACGCAACCGAATCCAAACATAGAACGGTGGCGTTTTGTTCCGTAATTGTCTCCGTAATTATTATGGCATTGTGGGTTAAAATCGGTGGATCAGTAAACCGGCTAGCGAACGGCGAACTACATTAGCTCGAGAGCCGCTCAAACAGTATTAGAAGGCCGCTCCAGCTGGATAGCGGCCGAACCGAACCGCGAAATAATTCATTCGAAACATACGAAATTAAATCGAATAAAATCCACACCCTTGCTAAAATCGTGTTGTGGTAAAAACAAAACGTTTTTTTTTTCTTTTTTTGGCAAATCACGTAAATGCTAACCAGTCAAATTGAAAGCTATTAGATTCAACGAAAATGACATGCAGTTTTTCTAAGCGGGTAACTTTTTGACAGATCAAATTAAAAATATTTACCTACGTGTGACGTTTCGTTAGTGAAGTTTTTCGTTGATTTTTCCTCTTTCTACTTTTGTTTTATTTTGTTTCTTGTGATCCTAAAATGGATAACAAGTAATTTTGACACTAATTAGTGAAGTAATGTTGGTGATAATGTGATAAATAAATTGTTATGGTGTTAGACGTAAAGAAGAACGTATCTTACAATATTCAGGTTTGTGCTAACTTTTTTCAACTTTTTAGAACTAGGTACTGGTTTCCCGCTAAACTAGCTTCTCACTGTTATTTCTTCATGTTCCCAATAAGTTCTTCAAACTTTCTTTCAGTAGGTACCTATTAGATGATAATTAAAATAACTAGAAATTCTAATATTGTGGTACATATATTGCAAATCTAGTAAATAGTCTTATAAGTAGGCACAAGGTATTGTAGCTATCACGACTTAATTTCTAGGAACATGCATAATTGCATGGAGTTGCTAGAAAACTTGAAATTCTCTTTTATTTAGGGTTTTAGCAAAATTGGAAGAGGAGGCAGCTTATTATTTTTTTTTAATGAAGTATAGCAAATACATGTTTAGAAGACATACATTTTTATAAAATTTATAAAGGATTCTGCTTAGATACCTACAAGTATGCAATATTTAAGTTTACAATTGAAAAAGGTCATTATAAATCTTTCAATTGGTGAAGAACATTGTGAAGAAACCCATGGCTTAGTCAGCTCAACATATGTCTTTCCTGTGGATAAGCTGTGAGGATGGTATAGATGCTGGGCAAGCCTACCTACCTGCTAAAAAACACTGTCCCAGGCATTACAGCATCCCCTAAATAGAGATGTATGTATGATGGTAACTGTATAATCGTATGCTATATTTATGTTTGCTATTATAATCCTTACCAATTATAAGAATCTTCATTCTGACTGACTGGCATGTTGACAATGTATAGCTTATGCTGTAGAGTCTTGATATTTTCAGGGTACCTATACATGTGTTAGTGCATATAGGTATACTGTTCATAAGTAATGAATTCCCGAGATTCAACCAGCCAATGGGTACAGTGTGGGTTGAAATTTGTACGTATGATGGCTTGAATTTCAGAATTTCCTTTCTTAGTTTGACTGGTTCAACAGCTCAATTAATAGCAGCCCTGCCTTTTGTTCTGTGGGTTGTGGGTTTGATCCGCACCAACGTTAAACATTTTTGTACAATCAACATAGACGTTTGTTCTATATCCAAGTGTATATAAGTGTTCTATATTCTAAGTATGTATTAACAAAAAAACATACATAAGTATTCTATCATCTGGTTCCCATTGTGCAAGCTATGCTTAGTTTGGGGCTAGATGATGTTGCTGCAGCCCTTTAGGTTGTATAGAAATATCTTTACATGCATTTCCGCGAGTATTTTATAAGGCATTGCACTGTCCATCACCTTTTCATCATCTTTTTTTTCATGTGATTGCTAATGGAACAAGCAGATAGCCTACCTGACGTTAAGTGGTTACTATAGCATATAACAAAGCATTGCCTTGCACAATCGTTAGGAACAAGCCCTACAATGCACTGCTTTGCGCCCATTAACCTGAGGCATACAGGTGCTAAGCCTCATGTGTCAGTAATGTCACCAGCACCCACACCTTTCAAACCGGAACACAGCAAGCTGCTTAGCGGGAGAAATAGGCATGGTGGTAGTACTTCTACTACTAGGGCTCTACTACTACTAAAAACCCCTCAGACATAACGGACTAACCAATAACTTGTTTCTTTGTTACAGATCTATGAATAAATCAGAAAGAGCAAAACAGATAAATAACATAATGTAACTTCAAACATTTGCCTTTAAAAATGGCCAGTATTTAAAAGTATGTAGATTTAAAAAGTATTATTGAGGCCAGTATTCAATAAATAAGTTTAGTTATAAAATGGTTAGGATTTGTGATTATTGCCACAAGACTGTTCCTGTTTTTAAATGTAAGTATGTTCTTTGATATATACAAATACATTAATAATAATAATAATGCTGGACAATCCACACAACATCATCTAGCCCCAAGCTAAACAGAGCTTGTGTTATGAGTACTAGATGACTGATATACATAGGTAATACAATACATTACATACATAGATATTTTTTATTATGCATAGAAAATACCCAGAACACCCGAAATAAATATTTGCAGATTGTACAAACATTTATCCCAAGGCGGGAATCTAACCCGCAACCTCAGGCGGACATTCGCTTGCCGCGCCACATCGGTCGTCAAATTGTAATAGCTGTTGCAGCTCAGTTCGTAGCCTTATTCGATTCATAGTAGCTCTGCCTTCTGTGCTGTAAGTGGTGGGTTCGATCCCCACTGAGAACAAACATCGTGAGGAAACCAGTTCGTATTCTACCAGCGGCGATGGGCTTGCAACATGTCACGTATAGAATACTAACTACTGAAAAAGTGCGTTTGTACAAAATGCACTATCTGGACGTACCTCTGACTACCCTTAAACATCCTCAAGAATCTCGAGGTACTTGGTATTAACAGATCAGAGGGGATATCTACCGTACTTGGGGATGCTATTTCTATTTTCTTTCTTATACTATCTTTGTAAATTCATATATAACTTTTTTCAGATCATAAAACAAAACGATGAAGATTTAAAAGAAAAACGCTTAATGGTTTACATGGTAAGTGATTTCTTGATTCTTAAAAGCTTATGTTCTACTAGCGAAAACGCGCGTGGGATGGTCCGCGTCATGTTGTTAAAAGAACCATTGTGGTGAAAGAATTACGAGTAGGATGAGGAGTTTTTTTTTAGAGTAGAAGAACTCTTAGTGAAGGGCTCGTCCGGGGAAGTACTACCACCATGCCTATTTCTGCCGCCAAACAGCTTGCTGTGTTCCGGTTTAAAGGGAATGGGTGCCGGTGAATCATCTGCTTGTTCCATCAGCAAGTTGTATAAAAATAACTTAAATCTCACTCTCAACTTTCGTTCGCCTCGCCCGATCACACTTTTCGTAACGCTCTCGTCAAGTTAAACTTCTTTGTGGTGAAAGAATTACGAGTAGGATGAGGAGTTTTTTTTTAGAGTAGAAGAACTCTTAGTGAAGGGCTCGTCCGGGGAAGTACTACCACCATGCCTATTTCTGCCGCCAAACAGCTTGCTGTGTTCCGGTTTAAAGGGAATGGGTGCCGGTGAATCATCTGCTTGTTCCATCAGCAAGTTGTATAAAAATAACTTAAATCTCACTCTCAACTTTCGTTCGCCTCGCCCGATCACACTTTTCGTAACGCTCTCGTCAAGTTAAACTTCTTTGCGCACGCTTGACTTGATGAGTAATCTTTATTTTATTATAGTATAGATAGAAACGTATAACGAGAAGAGTGTTAGATATGGATGTGAAAGGTTATAAAAGCACAGGAAGACCAAAGAAAAGATGGATGGATTGCGTGAAAGATGATATGAGTAAGAAAGGAGTGAACACTGAGATGACGGCTGATAGAAGAGAGTGGAAGGAAAAAACCTGTTGTGCCGACCCCACTTAGTGTGGGATAAGGGCAGGAAGATGATGATGAGTATAGATAGAAACGTATACAGTTGCCCGATAAACCCATAACCTTGGAAATCGGAATATAAACTTGCTGTGTCTGGGGATGAAAGTAGTAAGACTGTTTCTATGTATTTCTGTCTTCTATCTCTTTCTATTCTGTCTAATTCAAACGACCGATGTGGCGCGGCGGGCAAATGTCCACTTGCGACGCAGGAGGTTGCGGGTTCGATTCCCGCCTTGGGATAAATGTTTGTACGATCTGCAAATATTTATTTCGGGTGTTCTGGGTGTGGGTGGTATAACAAAAAATATGTATGTATGTAATGTATTGTATTAAGTATATCAGTCATCTAGTACCCATAATACAAGCTCTGCTTAGCTTGGGGCTAGATGACGCTGTGTGGACTGTCCAGCGTTATTATTATTATTATCATCTTTCTATTCTGTCTATTTTATTTGAGAACTTAGGCTAAATATTGGACTGATGTATACGAGCACTATAAAAAAACTGTTATAAAAACGTAAACCTTAGATTCGAATGGTATATCTACCTAATTGCCGACCTTCAGAGCAGCGACATCTTGCGGTAATGCTCTTAAGGTTAAACAAGTCGGTACTATGTCCATACAAACGCTGTAAGCGTTTAATGTCTACTATTTATTAACGTGCGTCCGAAGTTAAGTTTGATACTGAATTATCTTGCCGTTATCTAGGCTCGTTACCCTATATGCTACAGTAAAATCAGATTACCTTGAAAGTTACTAGCTTTCTATGTTTGTCTGAACCTCATGTCTTACTTACTTGGTTTTTGCTAACCGATTGACGTAGTTCTTTTTAGGGTTCCGTACCCAAATGGTAAAACGGGATCCTATTACTAAGACTCTGCTGTCTGACTGTCTGTCTGTCCACAGGCTGTATCTCATGAATCTCATCTCATGTGACAGTTAGAGAGTTGAAATTTTCACAGATGATGTATTTCTGTCGCCGCTATTACAACAAATACTAAAAAACAGACTAAAATAAATATTTAACACAACTCATACAACAAACTAGATTTTTTTGCTGTTTTTATTATAGATACGGAACCCTTCGTGCGCGAGTCTGGCCGGTTTTTTCTCCTCCATGGCATCTGTCCGTCATTCTACAGACAATTTCGTGAGTGTCAAATGAATTCGCATTTTTCAGCCGATTTTGTCCAAATTTGGCACACAACTCGTGTGGCAATTTTCCGTGCCTTGATTGTAATTTTTTTTATCGATCGCTATTTATGATTGTGGGAAAATAAGAGGGTAAGTGTGGGTGGAAGTTTGCTGTAGCGTTATTTATCGATAGATAAGGACCTTATTCTACACAAGATGTTGACAAAAAAATCCAAAAGGGGGGTGTGGAGGGGAAAAGAGGATGGGAAGAGTGAGAGATGTTCTTTCTAGACTCGGTTGCGAGGAACTCGCACCAAGATTCACCTCTAGCTGGCGAACTAAGTGATTTACTTGATTCGATTGAAAAGCTTTGACATTTTACATACAAGCCCCGCCCATCGACAATTACGAAGTGGACTAGTTTCACCTTAAGTGATGGTATCTGTCAAATCTGCTATTCATCTAACCTCGCCTTAAGTAAACTCATCAAATCGTGCGGGCGTGTCGTAACCTACCGTGGATAAGCACGGTATAAACCGTTCTCTGTGACACGACCTCTTTACTCTAACGAAGGCCTTAAACCGCGTGTAGACTATACTTTAGTCCTTACTTGAGGCCACTCGCAGCTTCGCCCGCGTGGCAGTTTTTTCCCGTTCCCGTTATTTTTTCGGGATAAAAAGTTGCCTATGTCCTATTCCAGATTACAATCTATTATTATTCCAAATTTCATTCAAATCAGTCCACTGGTTAGAGCGTGAAAGAGGAACAAACATCCATCCAAACATTCGCATTTATAATACTAGCTGACCCGTGCCCACTTCGTTGGGCGGTAAACATTTTTACTTACAAATCTTAACTAAGTAGTACTCGATGTTGCCAACAGATGGCGTTAATACGGCATAAAATAGCGGTCGTTTGCAGTATCGCCCGCGTGGCAGTTTTTTCCCGTTCCCGTTATTTTTTCGGGATAAAAAGTAGCCTAAATTACTCCTTGTTACATCAGCTATCTGCCAGTGAAAGTCCCGTCGAAATCGGTCTAGCCGTTCCAGAGATTACTCGGAACAAATTGACAGACAGACAGACAGACAAAATTAAAAAAAATGCTATTTTGGAATATGTATCGCATATACATTCATATGCATGTAGTAAAAAGCGGTTATTTTAATATTACAAACAAACACTTCAATTTTATTTATTTGTGTAGATGTAGGATTCTATGACCTTCGTGATGGCCACACACTATTAATGGCCACAATTATTGAAGTAATACTTCTTATGCGACTTCCAACAAGGTTGCGTTAAACGTTTAACGCTACCATGGAGGGGGTATGAAAGCACGGTTCTTTCTCTCTTTCTCTCATAGCAGTAGGTTGCGGGTTCGATTCCCGCCTTGGGATAAATGTATTGTACGATCTGCAAATATTTATTCCGGGTGTTCTAGGTATCTATTATATAAAAGAGAAGTCCATTCACTCACTGACTCATCACGATTCCTCCGAAACTACAAGGCTTAGAAGTCTGAAATTTGGCACAAAGATTCTTTAGAAGGTGTAGACGCTCACTAAGAACCGATTTTTGAAAATTCGCACCCTAAGGGGTTGAAAAGGGGTGAAAACGTTTGTATGCAAAATCGTATTCAGTGGTCGTATTGAAATGAAACTTTGGATAAATGTTACTTATGTCAAGGCTAATAAAATGCATCATTGTTTTTTTTTAAACAACCCTTACAAGGGGTGCGATGGGGTGTTAAAGTTTGTATGGGAAAATCGTAATGCGTGTTGCGATTGGCTTCAAACTCAGTTTGGCTTCTTAAAAAACAAAAATATTAATGACTACATTCAAAATTTTTCAAAACTACCCTTACGAAAAGGGATGGTCGGGTATCAACATTTATATGGAAAAATCTGTATGCTTGGCTTGATTTACTTCAATTTTTGTTCAGACACTTAAAATACGATATTACTATACAAGTTTTTCATGGTTTTAAAAAACAACCCCTACAGCTACCCCTACCCCAATAATTTCGTACAAAATAAAATTATGCCAACATAAAAACATTTGGCGCAGGCACTCTTTAAAAAGCTTAAGTGATTACTAAGAAACTATTTTTGAAAATTCGCACTCTAGGGGGTTGAAAAGGGGCGTAAACGATTGTATGCAGAATCGTATTTAGTGGTCACATTGAAATGAAACTTTGGATAAATGTTACTAATGTCAAGATTTCAAAAATGCATTATTGTTTTTTTTTAACTACCCTTATTAAGGGTGTGATGAGATGCCATAGTTTGTATGAAAAAATCATAATGAGTGTGGTGCGATTTGCTTCAAACTCAGTTATAATAATTATTTCGTTTAAAATTTTTCATGACCACCCTTATGAAAAGGGGAGGTATATGGGGGGGGACATTTATATGGAAAAATTTGTATGTGTGGCTTAATTTACTTCAAACTTGGTTCAGACACTTAAAATACGTTATAATTATACAAGTTTTTCATGATTTTAAAAAACAATCCCTACAGCTGGTTAATAATTTCATAAATACACCAACTTATAAACATTTGGCTTAGGCATTCTTTGAAAGGTTGAGGTGTTTACTAATAAACTATTTACGAAAATTTACACCCAAGGGGTTGAAAAAGGGTGTAAACGTTTGCATGCATATTTAGCGATCGTATTGAAATTAAATTTAGGATAAATGTTATTTTAAAAGGCGTTATGGATTTTTTTTATTGCCTTTATAAAGGGTGTGATGAGACGTCAAAGTTTGTATGGAAAAATCATATTGATTATTGCGACTAGCTTCAAACTTAATCATGGAATACACAACTGTGGAAAACACAGCCAGGAATTGGTTTACATTCTTGCATCCAATTCCATGGTCGTGTATTTCATGGTTGTGCTTTTTAGGTCATACCAAATTTTCTGCACTCTTGGAAAACACAAGCTTAGGATTGGATGCCAAAACTTATGCTCCGTTTACACTCGCTTTCTAGGGCGGATCCGACTCGGATAGGTTAGGTTAGGTTAGAACATAAAAAAAACGTGCAAGGCGAGCGAGCGGAGCGAGCGTGCTGCGGCAGCAGCCACCGAAGCGCCAGAAATAAAACTGCATGATCTACCTATACTAAGGTACAACTTGACTCTTTAGTTGCGTCTTTTGCACTCGCTTTCTAGGGCGGATCCGACTCGGATAGGTTAGGTTAGGTTAGAACATAAAACGGCAACAGCATAAAACGGCAGCAGCCACCGAAGTGCCAGAAATAAAGCTGCATGATATACCTATACTTAGGTACATCTTGACTCTTTAGTTGCGTCTTAACGAAGCATAAGCTTTGGTTCGACCAATCAGAGCAATGGTCACCAATTCCCAGGTCGTGTTTTCCATGGTTGTACATTACCAACACGCGTTGGGAAGGACTCATAAACTACCCTTATGAGGGGTGCGAAAAGGCGTTTGTATGGAAAAATTATAATGCATGGTGCGATTTGCTTCAAACTCAGTTTGGCTTCTAAAAATACAAAAATAGTAATAACAACGCTCAACATTTTTTAAAACTACCCTATCGAAAAGGGGAAGGTCGGGTGTCAACATTTACATACATATATGGAAAATCTGTAGGTACCTTAAATGCGTGACTTTATTTCTTTCAATTTTTGTTCGGACACTCAAAATACGATATTGTTACACAAGTTTTTCATGATTTCAAAAAAACAACCCCTGCAGCTGGTTGAAAGAGATAAAAATGTTTATTTCATCTATACAAATAAATAAAAATAAATGTCCCAGCAGTGGGACGGGATAGGCTAGGAAAAAAAAAAAAAAAAAAAAAAAATTGAAGTGTCTGTAATATTAAAATAACCGGTTTTTACTGCATGCATATGAATGTATATACGTTACATATACCAATAAGACATAGGCTATTTTTTATCCCGAAAAAATAACGGGAACGGGCAAAATCTGCCACGCAATCTGCGAGTGGCCGCTATTTTATGCCGTATACCCTCTATTAACACCATCTGTTGGCGACGCTGAGTACTACTTCAGTTATTTTATAATGACTACAATCATCAGTACTTATGTACTAGCGCCACCGTGCATCTTTATTTTTACATAGTACCTTTGTAAAAATGTTTACCGCCCAACGAAGTGGGCACGGGTCAGCTAGTTTTCTATATAGTATAATAAAAAGTAATGAATGTATTGTATTAAGTATATCAGTCATCTAGTCTATCTACCCATAACACAAGCTCTGCTTAGCTTGGGGCTAGATGATGTTGAGTGGATTGTCCAGCATTATTGCTCTGTCAGATCACCGCAAAGTAAGAAGATGTATAAACGTCTCGCGAGGAACTGACGCTTAGATTCACCTAGATTTATTTAGATTTAAGGGTCAAAGTATGTATAAACGAAGTTGTGCACTTTCCACACTATAAATAATAGTACTACTCGACTTAATATTATCGATGCATGTTTTAGAAGGAACCAGTGTTCTTCGACGATTCATTTGCATCAGTTGGTAAATTACTCGTAATTTGCATTCAAGTTTTCCTCCGACACGCCCTTACGTACCAATAAAGGATGTGCTTACTGGGTGAAGGCTGTTAGTCGAGATCCACATACTTTAAACACAATAAAACGAAAACCAACTCTAACTTATGGTAGTGAAAGGTGGGTATGGCAGAAAAAAAACGAGTGTGCTTTAGACCTACGACCAATAAATAACATATTGTAAATCTCAGGAATGTATATGGCAATAAATGATTTTTTATTTATTTTATTTATTATTTAGACCACACGACTGAAAAGTAAAACTTACGTAACTGGCTATGAGAGAAAGAGAGAAAGAACAGTGCTTTCATACCCCCTCCATGGTAGCGTTAAACGTTTAACGCATTATTTCTGCCGCCAAGCAGCGCAGCGTGTTCCGGTTTGAAGGGTGTAGGTGGCGGTGTAATTACAGGCACACGAAGCTTAATACCTGTATGCCTCAGGTTGATGGACGCTGAGCAGTGCATTGTAGGGCACTAGTTCATAGGGCACATGTTGTTAAACCTAAACGTACTATATAAGTTAATTTAAATATTTTTTTTACATAATGTGTTAGTTTTAAGTTTTTGTTTAGGTTAACTAGTTTCAATAAATAAATAAAAAAAAACACTCGTTTTACACTCGTCAGGAACGTGCCCCATGATGCACTACTCAGCGTCTATCAACCTGAGGCATACAGGTGTTAAGCCTCATGTGCCTGTAATTACACCGGCACCGACACCCTTCAAACCGGAACACAGCAATCTGCTTGGCGGCAGAAATAAGCATGGAAATGAAATGAAAATGAAATGAAAAAGTTTATTGTCAAAACGTACAAAGGTTACAAAATAAAGGATAAAGGGAAAACACAGAAAAAAAACAACAAAACACGACTGCTTAATTGGTATAAACAAACCCATTCATCCTATCAAAAAACAGGCATAATGTTTTATCACCTCAGCACAAAATGCTGAATAGGTAGAACATGGTGGTAGTACTTCCCCGGACGAGCCCTTCACAAAGAGCTCTACTAATACTAAAAACTGTGTCTGATGCTCAAACTCCATTATCTGTACCGTGGGAACATAACATTTACTTTCGCTCGGACAGTGGACCGACAAGCGATCAGTGTATCGACCCTGGAACGTTTTGGAAGTGAGAGCAATTAGATAATTGAAGCGACAGCTTCAAGGTTAATGTTAAATTAGTTTATCTTCCAAATTGCCAATATTTATTACTAGCCGCCGCTCGCAGCTTCGCCCGCGTGGCAGTGTTTTCCCGTTCCCGTTATTTTTTTCGGGATAAAAAGTAGCCTATATGTTAATCCAGGTTACAATCTATATATATTCCAAATTTCATCCAAATCGGTCCACTGATTAGAGTGTGAAAGAGCAACAAACATCCATCCATCCATACATACAAACTTTCACATTTATAATATTAGTAAGATTCAGCCGTCACAGTTAGTAGTATCTCGCTTCTATACAAAAAAACAGTAGGAACCAAGCCGTAAGTTTCTTGCCGGTTCTTCTACGCTTGGTAGCGAGGAACTAACGCTTAGATTCACCTAGATCTAAGACGTTTCAAGATGATCCTTGCGGATATTACTGAATAAATGCTTTTTGTCTTTGACTTAAGGTGGAATAAGTCGTTACTATTTCCATACAAACGCTGTAACTGAATGTCTCTACTATTTATCAACGTTTAGTTTAGTACTAAATCTTTCGACGCTTGTAACTTTCAAGGTAATCTGATTTTACTGTAGCATATAGGGTAACGAGCCTAGATAACGGCAAGATAATTCAGTATCAAACTTAACTTCGGACGCACGTTAATAAATGGTAGAGATATTCAGTTACAGCGTTTGTTTTGAAATAGTAACGACTTGTTCCACCTTAAGTCCTTCGATCAATGATACCCCTGATACAGGGTCGGCGCAATAAATCAGTGTCGGTAACTTTGTTTTGACAATTAGTGACATTATTTACTAGGTGACATGGTTGTAATTAGGTTGAACTATGATATTCTATGATATGATATTTATATTATTATATATATAACGACTTGTTCCACCTTAATGATGTGATATTGTTGTTTCAGGATGAGAGACAAGGCGCGCGACGGTACGCTGTCGTAGTGCTTCCCTCAATGGAGGTAAGTACTTGAGAACTTGAGAACTTCCTAAATCACCGTCAGAGCTCTCAAAGTTATCAGTAGTGACAATACGCTGATCATATAGCTTGAGAACTGACCACCGCTTGGGATGTAAATTCTTACTCATTCTTACTCATTACGATAGCCGCCACAGCTCAGTTTGTAGTAGCCCTGCCTTCTGTGCTGTAGGTGGTGGGTTCGATCCCCACCGAGAACAAACATTTGTATGATGAACATAGATGTTTATTCTGTGTCTGGGTGTTGTATTGTATTCTATGTATGTATTTACAAAAAAAAAGTATATAAGTATTCTATCAGTCATCTGGTTCCCATAGTACAAGCTATGCTTAGTTTGGGGCTAGATGATGTTGTGTAAAAATGTCCTAACATATTTATTATTATTATTATTTATTATTCTTACTGTCCCTTTTTAAGGCGAAGACACTTTGTTGTTGTATTCTTATATTGTTGTGTTGTCTTACTTTGTTGTGTTGTTGACGACCGATGTGGCGCGGCGGGCCAATGTCTGCCTGCGTCTCAGGAGGTTGCGGGTTCGATTCCCGCCTTGGGATAAATGTTTGTATTATCTGTAAATATTTATTCAGGGTGTTCTGGGTATTTTCTATGTATAATAAAAAATATCTATGTAGTAATGTATTGTATTAAGTATATCAGTCATCTAGTAGCCATAACACAAGCTCTGCTTAGCTTGGGGCTAGATGATGCTGTGTGGATTCACTCATGTTTACATGATGATAGGCTGATGATGATAAGACTGTACCTCTCTCTAGGTTTCCCTTCATGCAAATTTCTTAATAGGATACTTTCGAAATGGTTACACAACAGATAAGTGACAAATCAATAGAGTAACGATAGCGTATTCAAATCGTTTCAAATTACTGTATCGATTTTGAGTAAACTGGTGTAATGAGACGCGTGGTCCATTAGAATTACTGACATTAATATGAGCTTAGACAAGTGGCTCATTACAAATATATAAAGCTAGCGAAAACACCCGCGAATTCGTCCGCTTGACTTTCATCTAGTATTATCTTAGCTGTGCTTGGATGCTTAATGTTTGGATGGATGGATGGATGGATGGATGTTTGTTTATTCCTCTTTCACGCTCTAACCAGTGGACCGATTTCGATGAAATTTGGAATAAATAAAGATTGTATTCTGGAATAGGACATAGGCTACTTTTGTCCCGAAAAAACAACGGGAACGGGAAAAAACTGCCACGCGGGCGAAGCTGCGAGTGGCCTCTAGTTAATATATATTTTTGATAGAAACGGGATATTTACCATGATTTTTGAGTTTGATTGTTTCCCGATATTTCGGCACAGTTGCATGCGCCATGATCACGGGTCATGATTACTTTCATACAAACTTTAACTTTCTCTGTAGGTACCTGTTTAGGGGTTGAATTTTTTGAATTCCTTTCTTAGTAGATCTCTACTAAACTGAATTACCCTGAAGATATCTAGCTTCTACGACCAGTGGTTTAGGCTGTGCGTTGTCTATATCCCAGTCAGTCAGGACAAAGATTCTTATAATTGGTGTAGATTATTTTCTTAAAAAGACTATCGGTATTGTTCCTATACCTAGTAGGGAAACGTTTGGAATTGGTACAAAGGTGCTCATAATTGGCTACCTATCTACTAGGTTTCCTAGTAACTTTTTATTTCAGACTCACATCCATATTTAAAATACTATTAAAACACTTAAATACAATCAAATTACAATTTTTGTACCGAATTCTTGTAAGTTCCTGTTTATTTGTAAGGCGAATGTCCGCCTGCAACGCAGGAGGTTGCGGGTTCGATTCCCGCCTTGAAATAAATGTTTGTACGATCTGCAAATATTTATTCCGGGTGTTCTGGGTGTTTTCTATGTATAATAAAAAAATATCTATGTATGTAGTGTATTGTATTAAATATATCAGTCATCTAGTACCCATAACACAAGCTCTGCTTAGCTTGGGGCTAGATGATGCTGTGTGGATTACCCAGCATTATTATTTACTTATGTCATGTCGTTTCTTTTTCCCCTACTTATTTTTTACCTTTGTATGCCAACCTATCTACCTCTTTTAGATGTAATTTTCCTTATGTGTATGTGTGTCAAATAAACGTATATTCTATTCTATTCACTCTAAAAACTGTAAAACTCAAGCCGTAACTTTCTCGCCTCTTCTAGGCTAAGCCGCAAGACACTAGCGCCTAGACTACCTCACCTAAACTTCCTCCCGCGAACACTCAGGCTGTGGAATGATCTTCCTGCTGAGGTTTTCCCTAAGGACTATAGTATGGGGTTCTTCAAAAAGGGCGTTTTAAAATTTTTAAAGGGTTGGCAACGCGCTTGTGATTCCTCTGGTGTTGCAGGCGTCCATAGGCTACGGTAACTGCTTTCCATCAGGTGGCCCGTAAGCTTGTTTGTCAACTTTGTTGTATAAAAAAAACGATTTTAATGATCTTAATGATTTCGTGAGATAAATAATTGGCAGTTGGTTAAAATGTTGTAGAAAATGAAGATACAGGCGGGGTCGGGCGTGGCCTCTTACTGACGCAACCACACTTGCACGACTTGTCCATAGTAATGCAATCGAGGTGGAGCCACAGATATAGCGATTCAAGTACTAGATTGTGGCATAGATCTTCAATCCATGTCACATTTAATGATTTTTGCTTGTGCCCTAATTCCTGCACCTTGAGTGATTTGTATGCTGCCACCGAAAACGCAATAGGTGTGGTCAAGTAATTGGAAACGCAACATTGGAAGCTGCAAGCAGCCGCTAGTTTTTTTTATATACATGCGTAGGTTTTTTGCCTGTACATCGGAGTACTATTATTTATTCTGTGCTACAGTATTGAAACTGTATTTAGTAAACGGTTGTAATAAGCAAGAGAGTCGCTTACAAAGCAGCCACACCCTATTGCATGAACGCGAGTACCGCTTACTGTGAAGATTCACGAACACACAAGTACTTTTGAATTAACAACTAATGTATCCTGATGTAATATGTCTATCTTTTTTTTTCATACTATTTGCTGATGGAACAAGCATATGGCCCACCTGATGTTAAGTGATTACCATCGCCTATAACAAAACATTGCCGTGTAGGTCACGTTAGTTAGGAACGTGCCCTACAATACACCGGTCTGCGTCTATCAACCTGAGGCATACAGGTGTTAAGCCTCGTGTGCCTGTAATTACACCGGCACCCACACCCTTCAACCGGAACACAGCAAGCTGCTTGGCGGCAGAAATAAGCATGGTGGTAGTACTTCCCCGGACGAGCATTTCATTGAGAGCTCTACTACTACTATTTGAGCAGAGTATTCTTTCATTTCTCCACCTTTCACCCCCAAGTGAATCAGTTCAGTTTAATCATTACCAGCGGGTCAACTAACTTCTGTTTCCATTACTTTCTCTCATTGAAAACCAAGAAACCTTTTCATGCGCGTCGAAGATTACGCTAAAAACTCAATTATCAGGTAAACTAATGCCATTCATTAATGAAACAGGATGTTCGTATTGAAATGAATAAACCAATATGTAGTTATTAATTGGAAAAACTAGTATCCTATAATCTAATACGACCGATGTGGCGCGGCAGGTGAATATCCGCTTGCGACGCAGGAGGTTGCGGGTTCGATTCCCGCCTTGGGATAAATGTTTGTACGATCTGCAAATATTTATTCCGGATGTTCTGGGTATTTTCTATGTATAATAAAAAACATCTATGTATGTAATGTATTGTATTAGGTATATCAATCATCTAGTACCCATAACACAAGCTCTGCTTAACTTGGGGCTAGATGATGCTGTGTGGATTGTCCAGCATTATTATTATTTCTGTTCTTGTATACAACTTTTCTAATCGCACTGGATTCGTTGCGTGTCAGATATGAATGTGGATGGATATGTGAGTAGAAGTAGGCCAAAGAAAAGATGGATAGATTGTGTGAGAGATGATATAGGTTAGAAAGGAGTGACTACAGAGATGACGGATGATAGAGGGAAATGGAGGGAAAAAACCTGTTGTGCCGGCCGACCCCACGTAGTGGGATAAGGGCAGGAAAATGATGACTGGATTCGTTGCGTGAAGTAACTTTCATACTTCAACTCTTCACCTCATAGGCATTAAAGTATGGAAAGATAACGAAGCTCCCACGTAACCCTCACGAAAAATTCAAAAAATATATTTATTGTAACTTCATACAAATAGTTTATTACTTTTTATAGTGCTCGCCACGGTCGCTACAGTACCGTATAAAAACATTCCAAATCTTGTTTTCGTCGAGTCATTTGAATCCTCGGAATTATCGCATCCCCGTATCAAGGGGAAGGTCATGGGTTCAAATCCCACTCGAGGAAATAATTTTTGGGATGATATAAAATCTTATAATAATTGTTGCAACAATTTTATTTCAATAAAGATACGTAAAGCAGCACTCAGCTGACCGGTGTAGGGTCAATGACCACACGTTTTACGACCTCCGATCTGGGGTTGTTTTCGGCGGCCTGCGGTGGGTGCTTTTGTAAGAAATACTAACTGTATTCAAAAACTAAACTAAAAATAAAAACACCTGTATAAAATAACCCAAAATACTCCGTGTATTTTGCCGTCTCTACCTAATCGCTACTAAGTAATACTCTTTGCTAACCCACAAAAACATACATAAAAACAGTTTTCAAGAATTTAGCCGTTTTTCCGTAGTTATACAGTTTCTTAAACGTTTAGTTAAACGCAGGTGGTTTTGTAACACCTTTTTATGTCCGGAAGGTGAAAATGTATACTTAGTCTAATGTTTAAGTAATCTTTTAAGTATGTGTTTATAAAATCTACCCAGTCTACATATACTATAAATATAAATATGTCAGGACATTTTTACACAACATCATCTAGCCCCAAACTAAGCATAGCTTGTACTATGGGAACCAGATGACTGATAGAATACTTATATACTTTTTTTTTCTAAATACATACATAGAATACAATACAACACCCAAACTATATCTCTATACTATGCTATAATCTTCTATATATATAAAAATTAATTGCTGTTCGTTAGTCTCGCTAAAACTCGAGAACGGCTGGACAGATTTGGCTAATTTTGGTCTTGAATTATTTGTGGAAGTCCAGAGAAGGTTTAAAATGTGAATAAATATGAAAATGCTCGGAATTACTGGCAAATTTTGAACGTGTACTTAAACCTAAACGTACTAACTATACGTACGTTTTATTGTAACTTTTCTTTTTTGTACCTAACTCTAGTTTTATTGATTTATTGTCTGTATTTGTTTGTGTGCTGTGTGTCCAAAAATAAATGTATTTTCTTTCTTTCTTTCTTTCTTACTATATAAGTTAATTTAAATATTTTTTTTGTACATAATGTGTTAGTTTTAAGTTTATGTTTAGGTTAGCTAGTTTCAAATAAACATTTTGATTTGATTTGAATTAAATAAGTAAGAAAAATAATACGGAACGAAGTTCGCAGAGTCAACTAGTACTATATACTATTTGGGATAGAAACGGGATATTTACCATGATTTTTGAGTTTGATTGTTTCCCGATATAAATATCCGGTTTCTATCCAAAATATTGATTGAAACCATGATAGTTTAAAAAGTTATATATAGTACTATATGTCTATCTATACTATAGTATTACTGTATTTTTCTAAAATCTTGCTAATTGCATCACGATTTTTATCCCCAAGCACAGTAAAGCATATTACACAATAGATGATTTTTTATGTGACAATGATATACATGCTGTAAAACAATGATGGACATTTAAATAGGTAGTTTGTTTGATAATTTGAATATCCCTTGACATTATTTTGATATGTATCTGAATTTAGTTTTTAGTTTAATCGTAATCCATTAATTATTTGACATGCATGATAATTTCCACCATAAATCTGATTTATAATTTTAAAAATGTTTGTAAGCTAAGTAGCAGGATCTGGAGATCTTAAATATATCTACCTACCATCTTACATCTGTACCTAACACCTGGATTCACAAACAATAAATTGATTTGATTTGATTTGATTTAAATGTTTTCTCAGATCTCTTAGTACCAAGTCGAGATTCTTCGTGGATGACATCCATCCATCCATCCATCCATACTTACACACTTTCGCGCTTATAATATTAGATAGATAGATAAAAGATAGAAAACACTTAATTGTACACCACATTACGATAAACACTACAAAACTAATACAATAATAACAACAACAATAAACACAACAATAATAACATACAATAATAATAATAATATAACTAATATAATATTTTTAGGAATTAAACTTACAAAGGATCATACAAAAAGATTATGTCACAAAACAAAACTTATTCACTTCAAAATATAAATCAAAACTAAACTTCTAACCAAAAAGAAACAAACACTAAAAAGTTTAGTTTTGATTTATATTTTGAAGTGAATAAGTTTTGTTTTGTGACATAATCTTTTTGTATGATCCTTTGTAAGTTTAATTCCTAAAATCAGAAGCGGGATAAAAAACTCGATAAACCCACGAACTAAAAAGAGACAAACGAAAAAAAAAAACACCTACCCACAATTGGTAAGTAGGTACAATTTGATTACGTTGTTTGTTACTGTTTATCAGTTTTAATCGTTTGATATCGTGCCACGAAGTAATTCGCGTGGTAGTTCTAGACGCCGTTCACAAGATAGCTCACATAATCGTAAGCGTCGTCGGTCTAGAAGGACCGCGAAGAAAGGGTTCGCGGACGAGTTCACGCGGTAGCCAGCGTCGTAGTAGGCTAAAATATCGTTCTTGAGGTGCGTCCTACCGACGGTCACCATCACGACGCAATTATGGGAATAGGACTTGCACGCGAGATAGGTCAAGCGTCAATTATCGTCACGATACCGACGGTAGTCACGGTAGTTTGTCGATATCTTCTTGGAGACAGAATCATTCGATCGATCATCGAGACAAACTGTTATGTCCCTTAGAAGTTTAGTTTTGATTTATATTTTGAAGTGAATAAGTTTTGTTTTGTGACATAATCTTTTTTTATGATCCTTTGTAAGTTTAATTCCTAAAAATATAATATTAGTAGGATAACTATTCGCATGTAAGTGACTATGTCTTTTTGTGAATAAACTTTTCCCCTAAGTCTACGATGGCATGATAGTAATCTAGCTCTGTTGTTCCAGGCTTCCGGGCCCCCTATCCAGGTGGAACCCGTGGATCTCAGCCTTAAGCCACGACCGTCTACGCCGAGACGACGCCACCGTCCCTTGGGTAAGTCCTTGTTATAAGTGATGGTAACCACTTAAAATCAGGTGGGCCATCTGCTTGTTCCATCAGCAAGTTGTATGTATAAAGTCTTTTTTTTAACGTTAATAGACAATCCTTTGGCTTCAATCTCACCTGATGGTAAGTGACGATGAAGCAGGGCGGTCTAGAAGACACCTATTCACTCTTGCCTTAAAGAGACTTAGATTATAGTGTTCAGGGAAAACAGACGCCGGCAACGAATTCCACTCCTTAGCGGTTCGCATGATAAAGGTTTTATGGTGTGAACTAAAGATGAGTTTGATAAAATCATTTTGAAGTAATACTTCTAATGCGACTTCCAACAAGGTCACGTTAAACGTTTAACACTACCATGGAAGGGGTATGAAAACACTGTTCTTTCTCTCATAGCCAGCTACGTTTCGTATATTAAAGAGTTTGTAGTAAGTAAGAAGTTTTACTTCAGTCGTGTGGTCTAAAGCACACTCGTTTTTTTTATTATAAAGATTTTATAATATCCTAAAAAATATTTCCTCGAGCGGGATTTGAACCCATGACCTTCCCCTTGATACGGGGATGCGATAGCCAACTTCGCTATCGAGGATTCAAATGTCTAGATGAAAATAATATTAATAATAATAATAATAATGCTCGACAGTCTACACAGCATCATCTAGCCCCAAGCTAAGCAGAGCTTGTGTTATGGGTAAGTACTAGATGACTGATATACTTAATACAATACATTACATATGTAGATATTTTTTTATTATACGTAGAAAACACCCAGAATAAATATTTCCAGATCGCACAAACATTTATCCCTAGGCGGGAGTCGAACCCGCAACCTCCTGCGTCGCAGGCGGACTTCGGTCAGTATGGATGGATGGATGGATGTTTGTTACTCTTTCACGCTCTAACCAGTGGACCGATTTGGATGAAATTTGGAATAAATATAGATTGTAACCTGGATTAACATATAGGCTACTTTTATCCCGAATAAATTACGGGAATGGGAAAAAACTGCCACGCGGGCAAAGCTAGTATATAATTATATATATCTGTGTTGTAGATATTGTGTGTAGGGCAGGTAGTAGGTACACGAGTAAAGATTATCTCGGTTTAATTAACGTCAGCGAGTCTGTTAGGTTTCTGAATTAAAATGACCAAGCTATAGTCTGACGTTTTTAGGGTTCCGTACTCACTTATTATACTACAGAGTTTATAAATATCCTAAAAACTTATGTCTAGTGTAACTTAAAAACATGCTTCTTGATGTCAAAAAAAAAGAAAAAGAAAAATGTTATTAACGATACAAAAAAATATTTAAAAATAACGAATAATCTATGGCAATTATACGAATCTTTGTCCTGACTGACTGACTGACTGACTCATTGACTGACAACGCACAACCTAAAACCACTGGTCATAGACGTGAAATTTTCAGGGTATATTTGTCTCGGAAGTAGAGGTTGTACTAAGAAAGAAATTTCCGAAATTCTCGGATGTTGGTTTGTGTGATAACTACATAACGCAGACGAAGTCGCGCTAGTTTCACTAGTATATATATAACAAGCGGCTCGTCCCGGCTTCTTACGGGTTTTAGTAAAGATCCCAATTTTTTTTTAATAATATAGCCTATGCCACACGGGGATAGTGTAGCTTCTCAACGGTGACAGAATTTTTCAAATCGGTCCAGTAGTTTCGGAGCCTATTTAATGCAAACAAACAATTAAATATTTCCTCTTTATAATATAAGTATAGACTAGCCAAAAGTGCGCGACTTTGTCCGCGTGAAGCTATTTTCGTGCAAACTTCAACCCCCCGCTGTACACGTTTAGAAGTTGAATTTTGGGGATTTCTTTCTAAAATACACCTTTATGCACAAAGACAAATATACTCTGAAAATGTCAAATGTCTATGATCAATGGTTTAGGCTGTGCTTTGTCTATATATCAGTCAGTCAGGACAAAGATTCTTATAATTGATATACATTTAAGACATTCCACGTAATCGTTCCTAAAAGTTCTAATGAATAAATACCTTTTGACTTCGACGTTTCACGGTATCTTACTCCACAAGCCCGACTCACACTTGGCTGTTTTTTTAGCTGCAGCCTAGCAGACTGGTGCTGCGATGGTAAGATAAGGTTGTGCAATACGTGCCTTTAATTACCGCCTTGTTAGTACACGGTAGCAAGATCTAGATAACATAACGGTGTAATTCTAGACTGGACCAGGGGCCTAAGCATGAACTGGCTATCGTGACGCTAGCGTCACGCTAACGCTACCAAAATGTATGAGATTTTGCACAGCGCCTCTATCGTGCGTAAAGAGAACTAAAATTGGAAGCACGAACACTTGGCATTACGTACGTAAAGTAAACGATAGCTAGGTCCGTAATGTAACGTAATTCGATGGGAAGTTAGTAAATCGGTTGTCGTTCATGCTACCATGTATCGTCTCGGTTACGATACGAAAGTGGAACTCGTTCGTGCTTACCACCATGATCCTTAAATTAAATAGACCAGGGTCGATAAGATAAAACAAGCTAATATTTTGACGGGTGAATTTGCGATTGAAAATTAGAGTGCTTTTTCGATTATTAAGTCAAAATAAGGTGAAAAAATAAATATTTCAAATCAAATAAATTACAGTGCATTTGGGACATACAAAAATAAGTTTTCACCAAACGTCGTGAAAAAAATTTTTTTTTTGAAAGAAATAAAAAACAAAGAACTTGGTTTTTTTAATTTTTCACATAAATTTTGAGGTTATGTGAAAAAAGTGTTGACAAAAGTTGTAGACCGTTTTATTACCTACAACTTTGCCATTCAACTTTTTTCCATAGGACTTGCAGTTTTTCCGGAAATCGAGATAAACCATTTTTTACCCTTAAAACCCACCCTTAATCGAACCCACAACCTGCAGTTCGAAGCCAACTGAGTTGTGAGGAAATACGGTTTATATTCTTTTTATCTTCTTGTTTAACTTTAAATACTTATTAATGCGTATAAGTTAAGTAGCTGAGGTAGTTATTTTAATTAAATTTACATTTAAATGTGCGCTTCATTTTATTTTAAAATACTACTCACCTCTCTTAAACAGCCGACACAGCTTAGTACGTAGTAGCCCTGCCTTCTGCGCTGTAGGTAGTGGGTTCGATCCCCACCGAGAACAAGCATTTGTGTGATGATAGATGTTTGTTCCGTCTGGTTGTTATATGTATTTACAAAAAAAAACCGGCCAAGTGCGACTCGGTCTTGCGCATGAAGGGTTCGTTTGTTGTATGAGAGCCACATTATTTATTTTATTCTGTTTTTTAGTATTTGTTGTTATAGCGGCAACAGAAATACATCATCTGTAAAAATTTCAACTCTAACTATAGCGGTTCATGAGATACAGTCTAGTGACAAACGGACAGACTGACAGACAGCGGAGTCTTAGCAATAGGGTCCCATTTTACCCTTTGGGTACAGAACCCTAAAACCAGTATTTTGATAATCTATCAGCTATCTGGTTTCCATAGTACAAGCTATGTTTAGTTTGGGGCTAAATGATTTAGTGTAAAAATGTCCTGACATATTCATTTATATTTATTTACTTAAACCTACCGTTTTAATCCGTGCAAAGCTGGTTCAGCTAGTGTAAAACCTAACTAGTTTTAAACACATCCTTGATTAAAGTAAGGTGCGGTAAGCGTAACATTAAACACGATTTGTGGGGTGACCATAGTTTGGGAATGGCCCAAATAAAAAATTGTAAAAAAAAAACCGTTTTTATAGAAAACGAAACTATAAAGTAGAAAATAATTTGTAATTTAGCATAAAAGCTTTCAGCAAGCTGCAATTGCATTTCAGCTGCAGCGGTTTTCAGGCACCTCAAACATGTTTTCAGCGGTGTTTGGGTGTTATTTGTGTTTTAAGTATATGTATACAGTAAAAAGTATATAAGTATTTTTTTTAAGCTATCTGGTTCCCATAGTACAAGTTTTGCTTAGTTTGGGGCTAGAAAGCTTTGTGTGCATGTGTGTCAATATTTATTTATTTATTATTCGAAGAAGAGCGTCGACTCGATCTCGATAAAAAACGAGATGAATTGAAGGCCAGACCACCAGTGGCCATATCCTACAACCACATTGGTGGGGTACTAACGTGTCCTAAATGCGCAGGTACAAGCGCGTGTAGGATATTGTGAACAAACTTGGGTACACCAGCCATAGAAGAGCGCATCAGAGTGCAGAACATCGAAGCCCTCACACATTATTGAGTTAAACTTAAAATGCCTGTTCATTACACAGTCGCCGTAGCCGAAATAATAATAATAATAATGCTGGACAGTCCACACAGCATCATCTAGCCCCAAGCTAAGCAGAGCTTGTGTTATGGGTACTAGATGACTGATATACTTAATACAATACATTACATGTATAGATATTTTTATTATACATAGAAAAGACCCAGAACACCCGGAATAAATATTTGCAGATCGTACAAACATTTATCCCAAGGCGGGAATCGAACCCGCAACCTCTTGCGTCGCAAGCGGACATTCGCCCGCCGCGCCACATTGGTCAAAATAGGTTAGGACGTCATAATAAATAACAATTTATTTATTAATATGTGTTACACTTTCACTTATCCCATTTGAAACAAAATCGTGGTCAGTCTACACGTAAGCGCATACAAACATTTTGCGATTGGCAATTAAGTTTTTACCGCATACCGAGATGATCTAGAAACATCGTTCGCTGACCTTCGGAGATGGCCTGGGTCAAATAAGATACAGATGCAACTCATACACAGTATAAACTAGTTTACTATAACTAACCTAAGGTAGTAACTAATCAAGAGACATGTAACTTACTAGCGGCCGCTCGCAGCTTCGCCTGCGTGGCAGTTTTTTCCCGTTCCCGTTATTTTTTCTTTTGTGCACTACCTACACAACTTTTTTTCCACATTACACAAAGGTTATCTGGAAGATAATGCTTCATAGCATTAAGTTCGCCTTTGTACTGTTACTTTTTTTGTGCAATAAAATATTTTCAATCAATCAATCAATTTTCGGGATAAAATCATAGTAGCTTTATGCATGCAAAGTCTCAGCCCGATCGGTTTCAAATTGACAAAGTTTCACACAAAGTTTTATACCCTATTTTATCCCCTTGGGGGTAGAATTAATCAAAATCCTTTCTTAGTGGATGCCTACGTCATAACATCTACCTGCATGCCAAGTTTCAGCCCGATCCGTCCAGTGGTTTGGGCTGTGCGTTGATAGATCACTATGTCAGTCAGGCACCTTTGAGTTATATATATTTAGATAAAGAAACATGGTCCTTACCTGAGGTAGGTATCTTGTTTTATAGTCGTGATAAAATTCGCCACGCAGGCGAAGCTGCGAGCCGCTAGTTATTTAATAAAATATTTTTAGCAGAGCATAAAACAGCACGCAATGTTCATAGTATAAATCAAAGGCTCCAAACCTTTCACTACCATCTCTTGGTAGTTATAATTAACATGATTAAACCAAAGGGAAAGGATTGCATAACCTCGTTTTACACAAATAAAGCCACTCGAGTAAGTAGTAGTAGAGCTCTTAGTAAAGGGCTCGTCCGGGGCAGTACTACCACCATGCCTATTCCTGGCTGTGAGCAGCGCAGCGTGTTCCGGTTTAAAGGGTGTGTATGCCGGTTAAATTACAGGCACACGAGGCAACACAGGCCCAATCTTCTAACGGAATATCGTCAATTTTAGTTTCGATTTCAATCTACAAATGGACCCAATCTCCAAAAAAACTTGTGTCCTTTTAGTTAGATTATCTACCGTTTCGTTGTTTGTATCTAAGTACTTACTATTGTTTAGTGTAAGCTACGGCAGTGCTATCAAGAGGCGTAATAACTTTGTTATAGCAATGAGCTTATTCTATGTATCTCATTATAAAAGAAATGTAAAATTTTGTATGAGAATAAATGTCTTTAAACCTAAATGGTATTTTTGAAACTAATAATAATGCTGGACAATCCACACAGCATCATTTAGCCCCAAGCTAAGCAGAGTTGGTGTTATGGGTACTAGATAACTGATTTATTTAATACAATACATGTCATTACATGCGTAGATATTTTTTATTATACATAGAAAATACCCAGAACACCCGGAATAAATATTTGCGATCGTACAAACATTTATCCCAAGGCGGGAATCGAACCCGCAACCTCCTGCGTCGCAGCCGGACATTCGCCCGCCGCGCCACATCGGTCGTCAACACTGGTGTTCTGTCTATAAATTCTGTTAAATAGGTGTTTGTTAAGTGAGCAATGCCAACATCAGGTGGGTCATATGCTTGTTCCACCCGCTGAAGTATTAAAAAAGTTGTCCCGTTTCACACGGCTGCCCTACTGGAGTTTCTCGCCCCAAAAATCACATGCATCTCGCCCCTATAACTGTCTTCGTCTAAACAGCGCATAAAGCGATTTCCTTACGATATTTTCCTTCACAGCCCGAGAGCAATACTAAATGTTATGCATACCTAAATTGCGTCTGCGCAGTTAACATCTTTAATGGCGTATTTGAGTTCAGGCTTTTGCCGGTGACTTTGTTCGTTTAAAGCTTGTCTCAGCTTTTACATAATATAAAACTAGAAACACGTGAGGTAGCAATAATTACGTGAGGAAATTTTGTCGATTTTTCGATTTTTCCCCCTCTCCCCTTAGTGGTTTTACACGACCAGCCGGGCTAAGATGTGCAACGCGAGATTTGCCGCGCTTGACACGAGAAACTTTTTCTATTGATGGACATTTTAGAAATTATTGATAAAAGATCCACAGATAAGCTAAACATTTGGCAAAACGAGATAGATTTTTGGCACTGGCATGTTAGCACAGGAAGATATAAAGAGATATCTCTATTTTGCACAAGATAACGAGTAAACAACATTTTGTCGCGCTGTACATCTTTGCCGGGCTGCGTCGCGTCGGCCCCGTCTGAAAACTAGCGATGCAAACCTCAGCAAGATTGATGCTGAGACAGGGCTTTGCAATAATTTCTTCTTTATTTTGTGTATATAAATATACTCCTGTATGTTTTAATGTTATATCAGTTTTTTGTTCATTTTGTTTTTTTAGGGACATAAACGAATTTTGTAAAAAAAAATTTTTACCTATATGTAACAGAATATCTTAATAATCCCTTGTTAGATTTGATCTCTTTGACTGTTTGGTACTACATTATTTCACGGAGCACCGGTGGTTTAGTGGGAGTGACCTCGCCTTCTAATCCTAAGGTCGTTGGTTTGAATCCGGTCGTGCACCATTCGAGACCCTTCCGATTCGTCGATTTCGAGACCAACAGAACTATACAAACGTAACAAACCGACAAACACTCTCGTATTTATTATAAGCGTGGGTTTGATTGTAGCCCGCGGTCCTGAATTTCATTTTACTGTTCCGCTGTGAAATACTTTAATAGAGTTGCATGCGGTTGTGAAATGTTTAGAGTAGAATTAGAAAGGATATATTAAATCCTTCAAGTCTATATTCTTGTATTATATAAAGGATTCTAGCATTCTATTTATATACAGAGGCACCGATGGTGTAATGGTAATGACCCCTACCCTGCCTTTCGATCCTAAGGTCGTGTGTCAATTTTTTTTATTTTTTTTTATACAACTTGTTGATGGAATAAGCAGATGGCCCACCTGATGTTAAGTGGTTACCATCACCATCGTAGGGCACGTTCCTAAAGAACGTGACCTGCGAAGCAATACTTTGTTATATAGGGTATGTAATGTAGTATATGTAGTAGTAGTGTTTAGGTGAATGCCCGCCTGCGACGCAGGAGGTTGCGGGTTCGATTCCCGCCTCGGGATAAATGTTTGTACGATCTGCAAATATTTATACCGGGTGTTCTGGGTATTTTCTATGTATAATAAAAAATATCTACTTATGTATGTAATATTGATAATTTTTATAAATCCTGGTGGAAAGTGGCAGAAGACAGAAGGCAGTGGAAGGAGATGGGGGAGACCTTTGCCCAGCAGTGGGACAGTATAGGTTAAAAAAAAAAAAAAAAATGTAATATTGTATTGTATTAAGTATATCAGTCATCTAGTACCCATAACACAAGCTCTGCTTAGCTTGGGGCTAGATGATGCTGTGTGGATTGTCCAGCATTAAAAAAAAAATGTAGTATAGATTTCGATCCGGCACGCTCTGTCCGCTTAGAACGGCCTCGGTTGCTAAGCTATAACTGGTTTCTCTAGATAGGAGGATGTAAATGTTATTATGATTTGAAGATGGTAAGGTCGAGGACAACAGTGATTGCTTGTTTTGTGGTGCACCGCCTGAATTTAATGTGACCTTCACTAGGTCCAATAGTTTAAGATTATATCACACCCGCCAGGCTAAGATGTGCACCTACGATGTACCGCTCAGAAAGTGATGATAAACACCATAGATGACACTGCCCTGCGTCCATAATCGAGTTATTTTGTATCCGTTTTTTTTATGCGACTTGCTGATAAAAAAACCAGAGTACCTACCTGAAGTGAAGTGGTTATTATCGCCTATAACAGAGGAGAGTGCCCTACGATGTATTTACCATGTATTTTAAATATACAGGACAAAAACTTGTGAAAAAAAGTGAACATATTAGCTATTTTCACGAGCTGAATATAAGGTTTTGATACCGTTTTGAATGTGACGATTTGTATACATTCTAGTACAGCTGACTGTACTGCTCTGCGTCCGTCAACCAGAGGCATACAGGTGTTGCCTCATGTGCAATGTCACCTGCACCCATACCCTTCAAGACGGAACAGAAACGGCAGGAATAGGCATGGTGGTAGTACTTCCCCGAACGAGCTCTTCACTAAGAGCTTTACTACTATTCAAAACTGTCGACTATATTTCGGCCACATGTAGTTGACTGTACACGCATTACATAACCGTGAAAGCTTATAGTACCTATTATAAACATACTCGTAACGTAGTACATAATGTACTTACATACTCATAATACACAAACGTAGTATTGAAAACCACACAATAAGCCTTGTCGTCAATTCTAGCTAATGATCATAATTTGGACTTAATTCCCTTAACGGGTTGCACATAATTTGCATAAAGGTTTGGTGCGTGTGATATGCGGTAGCGATTTAATACAAGCACACAAATCAGCACTTACATATAAATATCAGATTAAAATTTAAAGAGTTGTCATCTCTTACCAATGAACAGTGACAAGCTTGGCAGCGTAAAGACAGAATCTATGCACAAAAATAAATATATTCTTGGAAGTTTTTCTGTCATCTTTGGAAGCAACATTGTATTTTCATTTTAATTGTTTTTCTAGTGTTATTTTAAGTTCTGATGGGTAATTTTGGTGGCATTTTAACCATCATTACTTGAGGTCTTAAGTGTGAACAATTGAAATGAAAGTGTGTTATGAGGCATCCTGATTTGGACGAAAATGTTTCCCTTTGGTTTTGAAGAAACACGCCATCTTTTTCTTCAAAACCGATGACGGCTGACTTAACTTTTTTTACCGACTCGACTTGACTAAAAATAATTTATTCAACCCACTTGACATTGGCAAATTGTCCGCAAGACGGACAGATGCTACAAAAAAAAAATAATATATATTCTTAAAATTAGTTAAAATAAGCATAGGTTTCTCCTATACGTTTCCAATAAAAACTATTTTTAACCTTCTCTATCCACCGACGTACCGCGATCCTAATAATGTAGTAGTAGGACGCCCCTCCACTATCAGGTAGACTTCCGCTTCGTGATAAATCAATTGGTTATAATTATAAATAAGTTGAGGTAGATGATTTGCGTTTTTCTGTGCGTGTGTGAACTATGAAATGAGTTCCATAAATTCAACCCCACAAGGGATGCAGTGGGCAACATGAAAATAGTTACAATAAAAAGAAAATAGTTCTAACGAAGTTACGCGGGGTCTAGTACATGCCTATTTCTGCTGTCAAGCAATAGTTCTGTATTTCAGTTTGAAATGTGTGGCACCTGTCTCATATTGATGGACGCAGGGCAGTACAGCGTAGGGCACGTTCTTAACGAATGTGCCGAGTGAGGTGGTATTATAGCTATAGGTATGGTTTAATCCGTTAGTGAGTTACATATAAAAAGTCGCTCCGCTACCATCTCCGCTATACTCTCCGCTAACTAACAGGCCAGTCCATTTCCCAGATTAAGTTATAAATAAACCTCATTGTGGCTAACAAGGCTGTTACTTATATTACTTAGCCGTTACCTAAACATTTGCTTAAACGGACAACAAAAGGAATTCGCAACTCGGTTTTGAATACTTAGCCTTATTAGTAAGAAGTTTAACTCCTTATATGCATGGTTTTGTGGTTTACGTTTCATACAGTTCTTCATAACTATAAGTAAAATAAAATGATGTCTATGATTTAGTTTAACAAACTAGTGAAACGGACGCTATTCATTCTTTTGGGTTGGTATTTTCTAGATAAGTTTATTTAAAAACCAAACTACTGGACTGATTTTGATGATAATTATATACCCGAATCAAATGATTCATAAATGATGAGAGTTCTGAGATAGTAAACAAAAAAAATGCAACCGAATTAAGAACCTTTTTTTAAAATCTGTTCCTTTTTTCCTGGTCGTTTTAAAATAACAGCTTTTTGGCATAATAGATACCTTACCCTCGAATACTCAACGCTTCTTAGATTGCACGTTTCAAATGACGAGTTTTTGGCAGAGTTTCATTAAGTCTGAAATGCGTTTGAGTATTCGGGGTTTAGAGTGGTATCTAAACTGCCACCAGAGTTGGCCTAAGTAGGACTAGCTCATACGAACAAAACGGTTTTCAATAGAACAACTACAGACACTCGGATAGCCTTCCAAGAGCCGCTTTCTCTCACGCCTAGATTCTAATTTATAGATAGGCAATTTTCTGGTTGTAGTACTCTATGGATTCTGGAACTGGAGCTATGAGATACGCGATTTGAGACAAAATATTTTACTAATACTAACTTGTTTTTGTTTGTTTGCATTGAATAGGCGCCGAAACTATTGGACCGATCTGAAAAACTCTTTCACCGTTGGGAAGCTACACTATCACCGGGTGACATAGGCTATATTATATTTTCAAAAGAATTTGGGATCATTACTAAAACCCGTGCAAAGCCAGAACGAGCCGCTAGTACTTTAATAAAACTGTAGAGGTCGAAAAGTCTGTACATTAAAGATATGTTTCGGCAATCTTGCCTCTTAGAAGAATCTTTTTGAATAGCTAGGTGAATCTGTAACGTCTGTGACATAACCAAGCTTAGAAAAACTAGAAATATGGAAATGTCTCTTAATTTCCAAGCTGTACGTATTAAACACGTTATTTAACAGTACGTTAAAGACAAAACTTAACGAAATTCCCACTCGTACACAGAATAGACGATAGTAGAACTGCGCGTACGTTTATTTATGGATTCAGTAGTAATTGTAACAGACCAGATGGCGCGGTGTAGCGAAAGTAAAGGTTTGGTCTGTATGCGAGCGATTTAAATGTGCTTCATGCTAACGTTTGTATCAAACGAAATATATTGTAAACAGTAAACAGGTTACCCAGATATAAAACAAAGTTATACTTTATAACTCTTAATCCATCTCCAACTCTATCCCCAATTTTTGGCTTTATAATTATTGCAATTACCACTAGTGCGTTGATTCTCTTGCTATTATTAATACTAGTTTCTGCTCGTTGCAAACACAACTCCAACTACAAAATCTACAATCCAGATTCCCACGCATTTGAAGTCACGATTTCATATGTAACTTAATACCTATCCTGGGCTATCTCTGTTTCCATCAACACTTTGTCTAATTTACGATTTATACGAGTAAAACGCGTCTTACTTCGATTTCCGCGGCAAGTACAATGATTGTATGACTTGCTATTATTGTTTTTCTTTTTTTTGGACTGGACTGTTTTTTTTTCTCAGGATTGGATTAGGTTACAAGAAATATTTGTGCATGGTCAAATTTATTAATCTTAAACAAAACTCTCCTAAACGGACGTACGCCAGATGGATAGTGCGTGTGGTCTTCAATTGCGAGTCTAAAAGGCTAAACAGCATATTTTAGCTTCTATAAGTTAGTCATTAGCGAGACATTGTTAAGGTTACAAAAATGGTCACGAACCGGAAGACAAAAAGTGGAATACCTTCTCACCTGATCAATCTATGATGCCTTTACGCTAGATAAAAAGCAGTGTCCTCACGACGAAGAAACTTGCGACTTGGGTGTCCTTGTGATTATATTTTGACTTATGTAAAACGCTATTACTCGGACCGTGCACCTTACAGTTCGATTCTCACGCTATTTTCAACATGGATATGCGTGAATTTATACAATCGGTAGTCTTTGTTGCACGCTTATGCAGTTGCAATAAGGGATTGGCCATAGTGCGAGCGATGACGAAACCCTTATTAAAAGTCTTATTACCGCGTACTATTATTTCAATAAATATAATTAATATTTATGTAAATCTTCCTTCTCTTCACGTGACTATCTTACTAAATTCACATGTGTTAAACTCTCTGTTTTCGTAAGCCAGTTCTTTACCCACACTTTTCAACTTCGTCCGATTTTTTTAGTTTTTAAAATGTAATATGATATAATTTCTCAATAACACAAAGCTTCTTCTATCGACGACATCGCAATTAAGTAAGCTTCACGTGTGTCACTGACGTCGAGCCGAGTAAGTTCGCGATCTTAAAAACCGCGTAATTCGAGTTCGTACGTCTATCACCCACTTTAGTAGTGGACCTTTATGCTCGCTACCACTGCCGCCAAACCCTACGTATATTCCCTAAGCTTAGCCTACGAGCTATCCGCAAGTCTGTACCGTTAAATAATCCAGATATGTATCGCGAACAGTTAGTCGTATTTATCGCTCTGTTTCAGAGTTATCTATAAAATTGATAGAGAAACTTGATATTCCCATAGATATCGTATCATAGTAAATGCGATGGTTAAGTTGGTTATATATATTAACCAATCTGTGATTAGGTAATTAGGCTGATGTTTTGGATTTCAGCACATACTTCAGGTATAAATAAATAATGCTGGACAATCCACACAGCATCATCTAACCCCAAGCTAAGCAAGGCCTGTGTTATGGGTACTAGATGACTGATATACTTAATACAATACTTACATAGATATTTTTTATTATGCATACAAAATACCCAGAACATCCATAAATATTTGCAGATCGTACAAACATTTATCTCAAGGCGGGAATCGAACCCACAACCTCCTGCGTCGCAGGCGGACATTCGCCCTCCGCTGCGCCACATCAGTCGTCGATAAAAATAAAGTTGTGCTAGAAGGTTTTAGAATTCAAGTCTAAAACCGCAATTTTTATACATAAATAATCGGTAACACAGTCTGATACAACCAGTAGCATCGCTATGTAGCAACTAGCATGTACTCTGCGTCTAATAAATAATCCATGTAGAAGAGACGGCACAGATGTCGCCCCAGTTTCTCACGCTGGCCATTTGCATCTATTGATATTCGATAGGCACTTTCACAATCACTTTTGGTTACCAACACTTAGCTCCTAGCATGTTTTGAACATCTACCTCTAACCGCCGTATTCTAAAACAATATATCTTCTAAATAAATATAACTCAAAGGTGACTGACTGACTGACTGATATAGTGATCTGTCAACGCACAGCCCAAACCACTGGACGGATCGAGCTGAAGTTTGGCATGCAGGTAGATGTTATGGCGGATGCCTACGATGCGGCGGATGCTAAGAAAGGATTTTGATTTATTCTACCCCCAAGGGGATTAAATAGGGGATGAAAGTTCCATGGATTATAACGTGTAAAAAAACTGCCACGCGGGCGAAACTGCGAGCGGCCGCTAGTATAAACTAATATTATGAAGAGGTAAAGTTTTTGAGTTTGTAGGGAGTAATCTTTGAATCTAGATCATAGACAGACGATTATTTATTGGCCACAAAAACACACAGCATGTAATTAGGTATAGGCAAGTAAAAAAAAATAAGATAGTAAGAATCGATGAAACCTGAACCGATTTTGAAAATTCTTTTACCAATGTGCCACGTTATTTGTAAGTGTATTCTATATAATTAACCCGAAAAATGAAAAGTAATAATGTTTACCGCCTGTAGTGAGCACGCGTCAGCTAATCTTATTAATATTATATACGCGAAAGTTTGTAAGTACGGATGGATGGATGTTTGTTACTATTACACGCTCTAACCAGTGGACCGATTTGGATGAAATTTGAAATAATTATAGATTGCAACCTGGATTAACATATAAGCTACTTTTTATCCCAGAAAAATAACGGGAACGGGAAAAAACTGCCACGCGGGCGAAGCTGCGAGTGGCCGCTAGTAGATGATATGTACTATATTTTATCGTGTATTTTATACTTTTGCTACTACTAGACCGCCAGTGTTCTACAAGAAACTGTAGAATCAGGGTAAGCCTGCGTATCTCCACGATCGAACCAATTATTTAGATTTGAACAGAGCCGCGCTTTTGGATAAATAACGACTGACATACTGTGACTATAGACTACTGTATATCATGGATGGTAAACACGTTTACATTCATTCCGAAACGGGAATATAATAATAATAATGCTGGACAATCTACACAGCATCATCTAGACCCAAGCTAAGCAAAGCTTGTGTTATGAGTACTAGATGACTACATTAATAAATATTTGCAGATCGCGCCACATCGGTCGTCAAATCCGTAACCATATTTGACTTGACTTCTTGATTTATAGCTCTGTGGCTCTGTCACAATTCTGCCAGTGTCCGTTTCATGCTAGTTTCATAAACATAGTAAAGGGAAAAAAAAATCTGTCATCTTTGGAAGCAACATTGTATTTTCATTTTAATTGTTTTTCTAGTGTTATTTTAAGTTCTGATGGGTAATTTTGGTGGTATTTTAACCATCATTACTTGAGGTCTTAGCACAAGTGTGAACAATTGAAATGAAAGTGTGTTATGAGGCATCCTGATTTGAACGAAAATGTTTCCCTTAGGTTTTGAAGAAAAACGCCATCTTTTTCTTCTAAACCGATGACGGCTGACTTTACTTTTTTTACCGACTCGACGACTAAAAATAATTTATTCAACCCACTTGACATTGGCAAAATTGAAGCCACAAAAAAAAAAACATAGTAGAGGAATATGTCAAATAAGGCCAATGCTTTGTCAAATATACTGTCCACATGTAAAATATGCCAAATACACAAATAGGTTTTTGACCACAGCATTACAGCTTGACGTTTGGAGACGGCCCGTCAACCTACTTATCGATAAACGTTCTAAACTAGTGATGGGAAAAAAGTAATTGACGCGTCAATCTATCGATTATAGTAAAGTTGGCTGTAATGACGCGGTTTGACTCAGGCTTACTTTTATCGACTTTTACGGTTAATGAGTGTGATCTATGGCGACATGTTAAAGTAGATAAAAATCGAGTGTGCTTTAGACCAGACGACTGAAGTAAAACTTCTTTAATATACGAAACGTAACTGGCTATGAGAGAAAGAGAGGAAGAACAGTGCTTTCGTACCCTCCATGGTAGTGTTAAACGTTTAATGCAACCTTGTTGGAAGTCGCAAAAGAAGTATTACTTCAATAAACCATACCGTATACACTAGACACGTCTTGCGTGAGTCCGCGTCAATTATTTCGGACATTTCGTATAGGACAGACAGAGATAGGGAACTTCTATAGAAAATATTACCGATAGCACACACACACACACATGGAACTACAATAACGATAATAATGCGGGACAATCCACACAGCATCATCTAGCCCCAAGCTAAGCAGAGCTTGTGTTATTGGTACTAGATGACTGATATACTAAATACATCACATTACATAAATAGATATTTTTTATTATACATAGAAAATACCCAGAACACCCGGAATAAATATTTGCAGATCGTACAAACATTTACCCCAAGGCGGGAATCGAACCCGCAACCCCTACGTCGCAGGCAGACATTCGCCCGCCGCGCCACATCGGTCGTCAAATTTTACCGTCAATATTACATTGTTTAGTTAATTTTAGTTAGTTAGCTATCATATTATCTAATTTTTTCTCGTGCAACTTAATTATGTATTTATGTTCATGTAAGCAGTGTTAGCAAGTCTTCACATATCATATGACTACTTTATGTCTACCAGTGAGAACCTGTTATTGGCTTTCTGGAGCTACTACTAGAATTTAAGTAAATTTACTTTAGCTGTTGGTTTTCCCATAAATAAATACCCAGAACACCCGGAATAAATATTTGCAGATCGTACAAACATTCATCCCAAGGCGGGAATCGAACCCGCAACCACCTGCGTCGCAGGCATTACTATGTATTTACTACTGTGCATTTATAACAGTCTTGTAGGTTTTTACTTTACCTATGTACTTGTACTGTCATGTCTTTATGTGTGTGTATGTGTTGAATAAAAACTTATTTTATTCTATTCTAAACGGATAAACTGTTGCTCCTAGTTTTAGTTTTATAACACCTTAATGTACACAGTTATTCAATAAAAATATTCTTATTCTTATTCTTATTCTATTCTTGTTTCGTTTGCTTCAGTTGCCGTCACTCCCACTTCGTCGAAGGTCGTGGATGAACCATCCTCTCATCTTATGTTCGAGTAAGCTATTTATCTTAAGTCTACTTGAATTTAAAGAATATTTGATGCTAAATGAAACCTCATAAATGCATTTTTAAATCTAAACTATGCTGAAACTGTAAAGGTGGAAAATTCTGTACATTAAAGATATTTTTCTAAAATCTTGCTAATAGTTCTTAAAAAAACTACCATTATCTATAGTAAGAATGGCAAAAAAATCACGTTTGTTGTATGAGAGCCGCCTCAAATATTTATTTTATTCTGTTTTTCAGTGTTTGTTGTTATAGCGGCAACTTAAATACATAATCTGTGAAAATTTCAGCTCTTATTACGGTGAGATACAGTCTGGTGACGGACGGGCAGGCAGACAAACAGACAGACAGATAGACAGCGGAAACTTAGTAATAGGGTACCGTTTTATCCTTTGGGTACAGAACCCTAAAAAAGGAAAAAGGACAAAACTAACTTAAAAAAAAGATTTCAACATTGATTTCAACAAGATTTGTACATGCATCACACAAAGATGTTGATGCAAAATTAATACACTGAAAACATACTCAAAACTACGGTAACCACGCAGGTGAAGTCGCGAGCGGGTCAGCTAGTTAAAAATATAGAATGGTTTAGGTCAAAAAAACAGTTTTGATTAGATTTTTTTACAAGCGGAAAATAAAACCGGTTTTTCCTTCACTTTTTAGGTAAAAATACTCAAAACAATTGTAATAATTTCTGTTTCAGATCAAGTCATCAAGTGCCTAAAATAAAAGTGGGCCCCGACCTCCGCAGTGCCAGAAGATCTAAGCAGCACACACACAAGTAATTATAACTGACTAGCTGACCTTAGTAGTAGTAGAGCTCTTAGTTAAGGGCTCATCCGGGGAAGTACTACCACCATGCCTATTTCTGCCGCCAAGCAGCTTGCTGAGTTTCAGTCTGAAGGGTGTGGGTGCCGGTGTAATTACAGGCACACGAGGCTTAACACTTGTATGACTCCGGTCGATGGACGCAGAGCAGTGCATTGTGGGCACGTTCCTAACGAGCATGACCTCCTAGGCAATACTTTGTTATAGGTGAAGTTATCACTTAGCATCAGGTGGACCATCTGCTTGTTCCATCAGACAAAGAAACAATAAATAAAGAAGTTGAAGCAATTAATTTTTTTTTTCAGGTTAAAACCAACGATCTCAACACCGCAAACGCACATTCAAACATCAATCGAGCTGTCAAAATATCCAATAGTTCCCTTCCCCATTCCCAAGCCAACAGACAAACACGCGACAAGCTCAGAAATACATCTCCAAACAGAAATGCTGAAGCACAAACACACAGACATTCAAATTAAAAACTTTCTACTAAACACAGCATTACAAAACGCTCTTACCGGCTCGCTAAGCCAACTAACGCAACGAAAGTTTACAAAAACAGCAACAGACGTAAAGTTTACAAAGGCTGCTACGGACGTAAAGTTTACAAAGACAGATTCAGACGTATTTACGAAGACATCTAAGGACGTAAAGTTTACGAAGACTGCTACAGACACAAAGTTTGCGAAGACAGCTACGGAAGCAAAGCTTACGAAGGCAGCTACAGATACATTTTCGGAGACAGCTGAGGAAATAGTTAATAATAATAATGATGAAACTAGGAAAAGACTGCATAAATGTGACGTGGTTGGGTGCCATAAGGTATACACAAAGAGCTCTCATCTTAAAGCACATAAGAGAACTCACACTGGTAAGTACCTTTCATAATTACATCAGTAGTAGCTCTTAGTGGAGGGCTTATCTGGGGAAGTACTACCACCATGTGACCCTGACTACCATGTGATCCTAAAGTCGTGGGTTCGAATCCGGTCGTGCGTGATGGTATACTCATCACGAAAATCTTTGTTCGCAGTAGGGATCGAACCTGACTCTGAATAAACACTCTCGTAGAGAATATCGTAATCACATAACAAGGCACGTTAAAAAAAATGAATACATAAAATAATAATAATAATGCTAGACAATCCACAAAGCATCATCTAGCCCCAAGCTAAGCAGAACTTGTGTTATGAGTACTAGATGACTGATATACTTAATACAATACATTACATGCATAGATATTTTTTGATTATACATGGAATACCCAGAACACTTGGACATAAATATTTGCAGATCGTACAAACATTTATCCCTAGGCGGGAATCGAACCCGCAACCTCCTGCGTTGCAGGTGGACATTCGCCCGCCGCGCCACATTGGTCGTCAATGTGTAACGCCCCGCTCCTTCGGCTCGCCAGTCAGTACCCGAAGTTCATGTAAAGAACTTGTGCATTCCGTATAACTTATAATAATAATAATAATATTAATGCTGGACAATCCACACAGCATCATCTAGCCCCAAAAAAAAAAACTAAAAACCAACTTGTACTGATAGAATAGATAATGAAGTGAGTTTTATATCTCTTAAGTTTATTTTTCTGTTCCAGGTGAAAAACCCTACTCCTGCGGCTGGGCTGGTTGCGAATGGCGTTTTGCTCGTTCTGACGAACTGACTAGACATACTAGGAAACACACTGGGCACAGACCCTTCACATGTCCACTGTGTAGACGATCCTTTGCAAGATCCGACCACCTGGGCTTGCATATGCGAAGACACTAACGCCATCTGTTGAATTATAATTAAACTACATTAGTCGAGTAAGTTATTTTTACACAGACTATCCTGTCTATAATCTCACCTGATGGTGAGTGATAATCTTATTTCAGTTATGTTTGGTGCTACCAGTACAATATAGTTTATATCTTCGAGATGTTTGTATTGACTTCAGATGTAAATTTTTATAAGAGAGCGCGGCCGCCATTTCAAAAAAAAAGCAAAATGGTGGACAGTTAGACGAAAAAACATCAAACTCCTTTTATTCCACATCTTTCATGTAAAGAGTTCAACAGTGGAGTAGAATATTTTAAAGAAAAAAACTTTAAGTCGTGTTATAAATTTATTCAGACGCTATTGCACGTTTCTTTGTATAATAGAAAAAGTACTTCATAAAATTAATTTTAATAGGAATACATCAATGAAAAACGCCATTAAAATCGGACTAGCCAGTCGAATATAAAAAATATGCAGTGGTCGAAAGTTTACTACGATAAATAAAAATAATTAAAATTTTAAGGGCATTAATAATATTGTGATCATAACCCATTGCTCAATATTGATGACAATATAGAATTAAGTAAAATTTACACATACAGTTTTCTGTATAAATGTAGGATACACATTTTTGTATTTTGCTTAAAAACAGGTCATAAAACCTATATTTTTCCTATTATTTAGTTATAAAGTTACATTAAAAATATTTCCGTAAGGCATTAAAATGAAACTATGGGCCAGTAAATATCATAGGTTTTTTTAAATAGATTTTAGTTTTTTTTATAAATTTTCGGATTTACAGTCCACGCTACATAACTATGCACATTTGTTAAACAGTATAGGATGCAATTCTTAAAAAATTGTAATGTCTACGACAATATTTAGATCTCAAATAAATTCATTAATATGTGCGTGTTCTTAATTTCATGAATTATTAATAAAAGGGTCGATCATAATATACGTATAAAAACATAGAGATTATTATTCAAGGTCGTAAAAATATCGTTTCTAGATATTTTTTAATCTGCTAGTATAGTTTTAGCACTGAAATAGGCTTTTGTAAATTTTCTTTATTGTTCATTTAACTTCAATAGTCAAAATTAGGCGATTAGTGCCAACATAAAATATACAGACTTAAATTATTATACGCAAAAAAATAGAATACAAGAAACAATATACTAAAATAACATTGTTAAAAAAAACATATATTTTCTCAACCCGCGTGGTATTAGTTGTATATTTTAAAAAGAGCCTTACTTTTAAACTCCATAACATTTTTCTTCTCAGAAATGTATTAATGAAAAATAACAAAAAGTTATATTTTATATATTTTTGCGTTTTGTTAAAAAATTCCGCCCTCTGAATGCTATGCGTATATTTTGATATTCCCTGTTAGTATTATACACACGTCTACTTGTTTAGTCCAGTCATTTAAGCTTAAATTAGGTAAGAATCTCGGAATTCGAGATACCCAGCTGTAAATCTGTAAATACTTGTATATTGACACCCTAAAAGTTGTCTCAAAACCTACATATGGTAGGGTGTACGCAACTATTAAAATTTCAAGGTCAAAGGTCACAAAAATCGGTTCTTTGCGCTTTTTTTGTAAATATATCATTTCCTATGGGTTTTTTGCTATTTGTATGTATCATCAATATTGTAGAATACAAAATTCTCTACAAATTTTGTTTAACAAAATTTTTTATACGGTAAACCGTTTTCGAGATAGAGGGCGGAGAGCGTGCGGTCACAGCATCACTTCAGGTCAATCGGTGCCTCCGGTCGAAAACGCGCCATATATAGTTGATGAACCATCGATAAATCAATGATTATAAATATTTGTCAATTTTTATTAACTATTATATTATATTTTATAATTTTCTTCATGCATTAAATCTATATCTATTCAATAATACTGATAACCGTTTCCTAAAATTAAAAATATTTCCATTTACACTAATGACATTTTAAATAGAAAATAATTAAGTGCATCTTCTTTAAAATCTGTAAATTTTAAAATCCTTCCTTAACTTAATAAACCTGTGCAGCTTTCAAATATTCCACCAACAAGTGCAGCTGCTTATCAACATTTCAAACGTGTAGGTATATTATCAAGTTCAAACTTGGTTAGGGCTTGATTTGGAACCCCAGGTATGGGGTTGGGCAATGCGAAACGATTTTCTGGAGCCTATAACGACAATTTTACCACCTGCTCCAGAAGATTTGATAAATACAATTTTCTGCAACTGCAAGAGTGGTTGTGGTTCGCGATGCGGATGCAGGAAAGCGGGCTTGCATGCTCTTTAGCTTGTAGCCAATGTAATGGGCAAGCTTCTCTCAATGCTCAATGGCTCCAGAAAATCGTTTCGCATTGCCCAACCCCATACCTGGGGTTCCAAATCATGCCCTAACCAAGTTTGAACTTGATAATTATACACGTTTGAAATGTTGATAAGCAGCTGCACTTGTTGGTGGAATATTTGAAAGCTGCACAGGTTTATTAAGTTAAGAAAGGATTTTAAAATTTACAGATTTTAAAGAAGATGCACTTAATCATTTTCTATTTAAAATGTCTTTAGTGTAAATGGGAATATTTTTAATTTTAGGAAACGGTTATTAGTATTATTGAATAGATATAGATTTAATGCATGAAGAAAATGATAAAATATCAGTATTATTGAATAGATATAGATTTAATGCATGAAGAAAATTATAAAATATAATAGAATAGTTAATAAAAATTGACCAATATTTATAACCATTGATTTATCGATGGTTCATCAACTATATATGGCGCGTTTTCGACCGGAGGCACCGATTGACCTGAGTGATGCTGTGACCGCGCGCTCTCCGCCCTCTATCTCGAAAACGGTTGACCGTATAAAAAATTTTGTTAAACAAAATTTGTAGAGAATTTTGTATTCTACAATATTGATGATACATACAAATAGCAAAAAACCCATAGGAAATGAGATATTTACAAAAAAAGCGCAAAGAACCGATTTTTGTGACCTTTAACCTTGAAATTTTAATAGTTGCGTACACCCTACCATATGTAGGTTTTGAGACAACTTTTAGGGTGTCAATATACAAGTATTTACAGTTTTACAGCTGGGTATCTCGAATTCCGAGGTGAACTTACTATAATGACTGGACTAGTTATAAAACAACATACACTGTACATTTTTTAAGTAATTAAACATTGGCAAAGTGTACTTGTTATACTATTAATATTAATTACATATGTGTTTAGAACACATGGTTAAATTGTTTTGTATATAGACATTGTGTTTTTTTTAATCTGTAGATTGTAAGTTACTTTGCCCCGATATAGATTAAACTCGTATGAATTTTAATATAATACTAATGTTTTTTTATTATTTAGATATACATTAAATATGGTTTTTGTGGTATGTGATGATCGTATCGGGGCTTTTATTATAAAAAAAGAATTTCTCTATTTGTGATAAATAAAAAGTTAGGTGCTTTAGTATATTATTTTACTTAATAATGAATGCTCAAACAAGGTTCTGCTCAGATTGTAAAAATAGGGCAGTTGTGGCAATATTAGTTATTTACATTGAACAATTATATGATTTATTTAAAAAGTTACATACAATCCTTAGTATAGTTTTTTATTAAAGTAACTATTATTAATAAAAATATTACTTCTTAGACTTTTTAAGTTTACTATAGTTTATGATATAATATTGTTGTGTTTTAAATGTTTATTTTTACTTTGAATAAGATTAGAATTCGTTTTAAGTTGGGGCCAGTATTTCACAACTTTTTGGTATTAAAAGCATAGTTAAGTACAGCTTATTACATATACAAATTCTACATTTTTAATAAGATTTAAAATTGTCTGATATCATTGTAACTTAAGGGGCCGGCGGAGGAACGCCGAAAATTATTAATAAGAACTGTTTTTTTCTGTCTATAAGTTGTAACTAAAAAAAATTAGTAATGTACCTGTTAATATGCTTAGCTTACTATGATAACTTTTTAAAACAAAGCAAACAAGAAAAAACATCATAATCATTTATGTCGTAAAATGTAATTCGCTCACATTTTATTATAAGTAATTATATTGACATAAAATATAATCAAGAACCTAGATAAAACTATTCTCAAACAAATAAAAAATATTTTTAAAAATATATTAGAATTGCAAATAATATGTTAGAATTGCAAGTAATTTTTGTATTATTTTGGTATGTAAACTTATCCTCCGCCGACCTCTTAACAGTAGGTATGCATAGCACACTATTTCAACAGTCCTCTTAAATGTTATACTTTACCTGTAGTGCTACATGAAATTACGCATACTGTATTCTTACCTATTTTCGATTATCATTGATTCTTTCACTGTGTGTGAGTGACCGCTGGTAGCCAATAGTGAATCCACAACAGAAGCCTATCGGCACCGTAACATCTCTTGGGCACTAATTCACACAAGCTTACCTACTAATAAAATCTTGGTCACACTGTGAACCTTGAAAAATATTAACTAAAAAAATATTGATCTCAAAATGTTAACTATCTGAAAATTGGATGTTCTCCTAATTGTAAAATTTGATCTCAAAATACTATGAATTTTGACTAACCTTTTATCATGACAATGCAACAACACATTATGAATGCTATTTTAAATTATATTTAGATAAAATATAATAATAAATAAATAATTCCAGACAATACAGCTCACGTGAAGTTATTTTCATACTAGCGGTCCGTCCTGGCTTCGCATGGGTTTTAGTAAGGATCTCTATATTTTTTAAAATATAATATAACTAACATCACCCGGGAAAAGTGTAGCTTTCCAACGGTGTAAGAATTTTTCAAATCGGTCCAGTAGTTTCGGAGCCTATTCAATGCAAACAAACAAATCTTTCCTCATATTAGTATAGATTAACTTCAACCCCTTTAGGGGTTGAATTTCAGGTATATCTTAGTACATCTCTGCGCACCAAGACAAATAATTTGTGTGTTGTATTATTTTTTGTACAACTTGCTGATTGCACAAACAGATGGTCCACCTGATGTTAAGAGACACAATTGCCTAAAGCAAAGCATTGTCTCGTAGGTCATGTTAGGAACGTGCCCTACGATGCACCGCTCAGAATCCATCAACTTAGGCATACAGGTTAAGCCTCAAGTAATAATAGATCTACTATTTGTTAAAAACTTGTTTACAATAATAATTCATTATTATTTCTTTATATAAATAAAAATGGTGTTTAAATGTGTTGTTGCAACTTTGAGCCAGTAATATTTTAATTACTATTTATAATATAGGATATTTAGATTTAAACTAGCATTTTATGGCCAGTAAAAATAAAAATGCAACTTATTGTACTTAGATTCCTATGTACAGTCAGCGTGGTTAGTTAACTAACAATTTGAAAAAAAAATTTACAATGTATTTATTTTGCGTAAAAAAACCGGCCAAGTGCGAGTCGGACTCGAAGCGTTCCGTACCATTCTATAGTACTAACTGCGATCACGTTTGTTGTATGAGAACCCCCTTAAATATTTATTTTATTCTGTTTTTTAGTATTTTTTGTTATAGCGGCAACAGAAATACATCATCTGTGAATATTTCAACTCTCTAACTATAAGGGTCATGAGATACAACCTGGTAACAGACAGACATACAGCGGAGTCTTAGTAATAGGGTCCCGTTTTACCCTTACCGAAATTCCGTCTGCGGTTTTCCCTCAGAGTTTAAACATGGGGACTGTAGGTGTCACGGCTGTTAAAGTCTGATAGCCGCGGGTTCTTGCCTTGACTCAACTTGTTAATCAACTAATATCGCTGACTGTACTTACTTAGTTTTGTATGTTTTTATATTAGTTTTAAGGTATCTAAGTAACATTCTAAAAGATTCAAAATTTTAAATTTTCGAAATATTTAGTGCTATTAAAAAAAAAGGTATTTCTCTTTAAAGAGTTTCTTTTTAGAGACTTACTGTGAAAGTTCCAATAGGGATAGTCTGAGGCAAGGTAAGTGTATGGCGCGTGTCTGTTTAAAAAAACACTGGGTTGGGTTTTGGCTGTCAAAAATTATAGTACAGAACTCTCAGAGGGGTCTCGCTCGTACTTTTTTTAAACGACTCATGAATGGAGCGAGTTACACCTGGACACCTTTTAAGGTGAAACAAGTCGTTACTATTTCCATACAAACGATGTAACTGAATATTTCTACTATTTATTAACGTGCGTCCGAAGTTAAGTTTGATACTTAATAATTAGATAAACTTTGTATTTCTTTTTAGGTAAAAAATAAATTTTGTATTTTTTTAGTTACAAGCGTCGAAAGATTTAGTACTAAATCTTTCTACGCTTGTAACTTTCAAGGTAATCTGATTTTACGTAGAATATAGGGTAACGAGCCTAGATAACGGCATGATAATTCAGTATCAAACTTAACTTCGGACGCACGTTAATAAATAGTAGAGATATTCAGTTACAGCGTTTGTATGGAAATAGTAACGACTTGTTCCACCTTAAGTCCTTCGATCAATGATACCCCTAGATACAGGGTCGGGCGCAATAAATCCGTGTCGGTAACTTTGTTTTGACAATTAGTGACATTATTTACTAGGTGACATGGTTGTAATTAGGTTGAAATATGATATTTGCCTAGATTTATGCGATTATGATTTTATGTATACTTTATAATGTATTTTGTACATAAGGATCACAGATGTACCTATTTTTCGTGTTCGTTTAAATATAGTTTTCACAAGCAATGTCGTTTTTGTATCTGAAAATCCTAAAACTCCTATAGGTAAAAAAACGAGTGTGCTTTAGACCACACGACTGAAGTAAAACTTCTTTAATATACGAAACGTAACTGGCTATGAGAGAAAGAGAGATAAAACAGTGCTTTCATACCCCCTCCATGGTAGTGTTACGTTTAACTGGTTTAACGCAACCTTGTTGGAAGTCGCATTAGAAGTATTACTTCAATACTACATAGGTACTATACTATACTCATTATTTTCCTGCCCTTATCCCACACTAAGTGGGGTCGGCACAACAGGTTTTTTCTTCCACTCTCTTCTATTTGAATCCTCGGTAGCGAAGTTGGTTATCGCATCCCCGTATCAAGGGGAAGATCGTGGGTTCAAATCCCACTCGAGGAAACAATTTTTGGGATATATATTACCTATTGATCCATACCCACATCTTGCAGTAGTTGGTACTATCAAACGTGTCAGGTTGCAAGCCCATCGCCGCTGCTAGAATACTAACTGGTTTCCTCACGATGTTTTCCTTCACCGTTCAAGAGCACCGTCATTGCGTACATAAAAAAATGGAAAAGTCCATTGGTGCACAACCGGATTTCAACATACGACCTTAGGATCAGAGGGCGGTGTCACTTCCACCAGACCAGCGACGCTCTTCAACGATGCTACCGATGTTATTATTGAAACTTTTGACTAAAGAGGTTCACAATGAAGAAGTGATGAAAAAATACAGCTCCTGATATATTTCTGTCACTTCTGTCAAATTATAAATTGAAGTGTTGTCATAAAAAAATGTAAAAATACAAAAAAATAGCAATAATGGCGTAAGTACCCATTCCGGTATATTTGTATGAGGAATCTTGTAGATTGTAAAGTCAAAAAGCATTTATTCAGTAATATCCGCAGGGATCATCTTGAAACATCTTAAATCTAGGTGAATCTAACCGCCAGTTCCTCGCGACCAAGCCTAGAAGAACCGGCAAGAAACTTACGGCTTGGTTCCTACTGTTTTTGTACAATAACTGCAAGCATCTCTATCATACTTTCCTACTTATAAACCCGGAAAGACAGCAGTATCTTGATCCTGTTTGACCCTTGTATTACCCCCTAAAACTTATTTTATAACATAATACAAATACATTATTATGATTATATGCTGAGCCAAAACTAGGTAGGTAGGTACATTTATTTTCTAGCCCCGGCTTTCTTCACAGTGATTCCTACACCGCCTGTAAAGTAAACATGTCTTTTGCATTTATTATAAACTAGAGGCCACTCGCAGCTACGGCGTGGCAGTTTTTTCTCGTTCCCGTTTTTTCGGGATAAAAAGTAGCCTATATGTTAATCCAGGTTACAATCTATAGAAAGAGTAACAAACATCCATCCATCCATCCAAACTTTCGCGTTTATAATATTAGTTAAGAAGTCTAATTCTTACAGTAGGATGATTTTTACAGTGTCAGAGGTAAAGTTTTACTAATGTCCTACTTATGGAACGCTGTAGAAATAGATTGAGTGTCTAAGCTTGCTCAGATCCTATGCCGATCCACAGGAAAGACATGATCAATACGGGCGGAGCTCACTAAGGCGCGGGTTTCCTCACGATGTTTTTCTTCACCATTTGAGAACACTATTACGCTCATACATTTTTTGAACAGGAAAGTCAGGTACTCAGCCAGATTCGAATCTGCCTTAAGATCGGAAGGCGGGGACTTTGATATTGATGACCGATGTGGCGCGGCGGGCGAATGTCCAGCTGCGACGCAGGATGTTGCGGGTTCGATTCCTGCCTTGAAATAAATGTTTGTACGATCTGCAAATATTTATTCCGGGTGTTCTGGGTATTTTGTATGCATAATAAAAAATATCTATGCATGTAATGTATTGTATTAAGTATAGTAGGTACCCATAACATAAGCTCTGCTATGCTTGGGGCTAGATGATGCTGTGTGGATTGTCCAGCATTATTATTATTATTGATGCGGAGTCCACCTGGTAATTCTACAGTTCTGGTTTCAGTTGTGAAGTTTGCGAGCATTGTCATGGTCCAGTTAGCCACAATGAGGCTTTCTCCGTCAGAGAAGGATATAGTTATCACGAAAAATGTCACAAATGCTGTAAGTGTTTAGTAGTAGTAGAGCAGTAGAGCCCTTAGTGAAGGGCTCATCCGGGGAAGTACTACCACCATGCCTATTTCTCCCGCAAAGCAGCTTGCTGTGTTCCGGTTTGAAGGGTGTGGGTGCCGATGTAATTACAGGCACATGAGGATTAGCACATGTATTCCTCAGGTTAATATGGACGCAAAGCATTGTAGGGCTCGTTCTAAACGATCGTGCAAGGCAATGCTTTGTTATAGGCGATGGTAACCACTTAACACTTTTTTACTTTTGCAGTCTCACCGTTTTAGTTTGTAATTCGCTCATCTTGTATTGTTCTGAATAAACTATTATTATTAAAAAAAAAACATCAGGTGGGCCATTTGCTTGTTCCATAAGCAATCACATAAAAAAAAGTTGGGGCATTAAGCACTTAGCTTCATCTTTTATAAAGCGGAAATTGTTCGTTTGGATTGGGAATCGCAGCTATTTCCTTTATTCTAACTAGAATAATTCTACCTAGAACCTTTCCAGTTCTAACTAGAATCGGAAAGTCAAATAAAGGGATGTAGTGCCATTTAGTGAGCTAAAACTATCCTGAATCCTGCAGGTTTCCTCTTAGAAACGATAAACGAAGTTTCGTATTGACTGATATACATAATACAATACATTACATACATAGATATTTTTTATTATACATAGAAAATACCCAGAACACCCGGAATAAATATCTGCAGATCGAACAAACATTTATTCCAAGGCGGGGATCGTCGCAACCTCCTGCGACGTAGGCGGACATTCGCTCGCCGCGCCACATCGGTTGTTAAAATTTTATTGGTTGATATCTTTTTAGATGTATGTAGTGAGACAAATTTGCACGAAGCAGAAGTGTTCAAAGGCGTGATATTCTGTAGCAGTTGCTCTCAGCGGATATTCCAAGGATGTTCTACCGCCAGGAAGACCAAGAACACGGAGAGAAGGACTAGAGAAAAGTAAGATTGCATTTATCATCAGCTAAATTATTCAAAGTCATTCAAAGTCAAAAAGCATTTATTCAGTAATATCCGCAGGGATCATCTTGAAACGTCTTGAATCTAGGTGAATCTAAGCGCCAGTTCCTCGCGACCAAGCCCAGAAGAACCGGCAAGAAACTTACGGCTTGGTTCCTACCGTTTTTTTGTATGATCCTGTTACAAAATAATAATAAATAATAATAATTACGCTTGGCAGACAAATTGGTTTTGCAGTAGTTGGTATTCCATACGTGACCGGTTGCTAGCCCATCGCCGCTGCTAGTTTCCTCGCGATGTTTTCCTTCACCGTTTCAAGCACTGGCATTGCGCACATAATTCTTTCGATAGAAAAAACCATTGGTACACGACCGGATTTGAACTCACGACCTACTGGACCATGGTCAGGGGGTTTATCTGTTCAGGCACCACGGACAATAACAGATAAATCTTAGCGGTTGGTGGCTGACCATGTGACATGCTAATCTCGAGTTTAAACTATGTAGTATATAGTAGTAGTAGAGCTCTTAGTAAAGAGCTCGTCCGGGGAAGTACTACCACCATGCCTATTCCTGCCGCCAAGCAGCGCAGCGTGTTCCGGTTTGAAGGGTGTAGGTACCGGTGTAATTACAGGCACACGAGGCTTAACACCGTATGCCTCAGGTTGATGGACGCAGAGCAGTGTATTGTAGGTTACGTTGACCTACAAGGCAGTGCTTTGTTATAAACGATGGTAACCGCTTAACATCAGATGGACCATATGCTTGTTCCATCAGCAAATTGTATAAAAAATATATATATATAACTAGCGGCCGCACGCAGCTTCGCCTGCATGGCAGTTTGTTCCCATTATTTTTTCGGGATAAAATCATAGTAGCTTTATGCATGCAAAGTTTTAGCCCGATCGGTTTAAAATTGACAAAGTTTCATACAAACTTTCATCCCCTATTTTATCCCCTTGGGGGTAGAATTAATCAAAATCCTTTCTTAGCCCGATCCGTCCAGTGGTTTGGGCTGTGCGTTGATAGATTACTATGTCAGTCAGTCACCTTTGAGTTATATATATTTAGAAGATGATTCATAGATCGCAAAGGAGACGCTCGCATCGCACACAAGACCGAAGATCAAGCAAGAATGATGGTATTCTAGAGCTGAGCACACTGGCAGCATCTACCGACAGTAGCAACAACAGCTCTGACCTTCAAGACACTAAATTAAGGTAAAGAATGACACTAGAGGTATGAATAGAATAGAATAGAATATACGTTTATTCGACACACATACACATAAGGAAAATTACATCTAAAAGAGGTAGATAGGTTGGCATACAAACAAAGATAAAAAATAGGTTAGTAGGGAAAAAGAAATAATATGACATAAGTACTTAGGTACAATAAACAGGAACCTGAATTACAATAAGTCGGTACAAACAACAAACAAAAGATCTAGGTAGGTACCTACCTAGATCTATTACTAAGAATCCTCTGTCTGTCTGCCTGTCCAGTTTTTTGTCCGTTCTGTGTGCAAAACGTGTGTCAAATAAATGTATTTTCTTTCTTCTTTTCTTCTTCTGTCCGTCTGTCACCAGGCTATATCTCATGAACCGTCATAGTTGAGAGTTGAAATTTTCACAGATGATGTATTTCTGTTGTCGCTATAACAACAAACACTAAAAAACAGAAAAAAATAAATATTTAACTTTATTTTGTGATTTTTTTGCCGTTTTTACTATAGATAATAGTACGGATCCCTTTGTGCGTGAGTCCAACTCGCACTTGGCTGATTTTTGGTTTTTGGCCAACCATTAAACCAAACCAAAAACGTTGGGAAATGATCTATAATAGATGTCTCGATAAAATAAAATGTAGGTAACGATTTTTTTTTATATTAGCGGAAATCTACAGTATATCGACAATCTACGGGAAACCAATATTTTTGATAAATAATATTTAGTCAGTCTGTGTTGGTTACTTTACAAATAAATATTTTCATAATCATCATTTGGTTTCAGTAAAATTAAATCAAGACCAACTAATGACAAAACGATGACGGTGCGAGCCAAAACAGTAGACAATGGTGATGTAAGTTTTATAACAAAAAACATTTTAATACGATAAAATTAAACTGTGTAGTAGTGCGATCATGGAACTTTAGTCGACAAAGTTATCGTATTAAACGAATTTATGCAACGAATTTTATTTATACCCAGACACAGAACTAGCCTCGACATATTTTATCGAGTGATTTCCCTCTTAACAGCTTTGATAAATTGCGTAAAACGTGTTGAATTATCGACGTAACAATAACTAAGTTCCATGCTGCCAATCTCGATAAATCTCGATAAAACCTCGTTTTAACGAGAATCTATGTCAAATTGTAACTATAGATACATACATGCGCATGATGCTGTGTACATTGCTTAAGGAGGTGGTATCCGCCAACGAGAGGTTTTCTCCGTGTTATTTCTCTTTGATGAGTGAGTATAAATGTCCAAAAAAATATATATTGCTTATTAAAGACTAAATTTTAATTTGAACAATTGAAATAATTCTAACTATATTATTACTATATGAAAAAAATATCCAAAGTGAAGCAATTTTTATTTTAAATTTGGTTATTTCTTCTAAACGGTATTGATTTTTAGTATTTTTTTTTCACACAAATATCTGTCAAAGTATTTATTCAAATAATTATTTGTAGCCGAATGAATTATTAATAATTTTTGAAATGGAATGCGCGCGGGTCCCTGTGCGGGCGACGGGCGACAGTGCAACTCAGACTGGACAGACTCCTCAAGGTCGTTGGCGAGTACCACCGCCTTAATAATTCGTCCTGTTATCTCTAGGTATAGTAAGAAAGTCATTGTCATCATCAGCCTAAATACTTGAACTGCTGGGCATAGGCCTCTCCTGTTTCCAGGAAGAGCTATTTCGAGTATTTTCCATCCATACCCGTAATCCAAGCAGTGACGTCGGTCCATAGGATAGCAGGACGTTAAACGCTTTATCGTTGAAATTAGTAGCTAGGCCACACTAAAAAAATAATTCCTGGTCTGATGTTTGCTTTAACCTAGAGTACTTCTTAATTACCATAGTTTATTTGTTTTTATAGTGCTTACCTGCACTTAGGGAAATCACAAAGATTTTTATATTATCCCAAAAATTATTTTCTTCGAGCGGGATTTGAACCCACGACCTTCCCCTTGATACGGGGATGTGGTACCAACTTCGCCACCGAGGATTGAAATGATTCGATGACTCTTTTCGGTGATAATTTTTGGGATAATATAAAAATCTTTACTTAATTACCTTAAGGAAACGTTATATTTTGTTTAATTTTCAGAAAGCAAACAGCATGAAGAAAAGCAGTGTGGGTAAGTCAATGACTGTACGTAACCGGGAGGTTTCATTATGAATCTGTGGTATGCTCTCTTTTGAAAGAATTCCGGGAAAGAATTCTAAAGTAACTAACTACCACTGTCGTTTGGTCATTTCTGCTGTACAGCCAAAATTACTTAAATCCAAAATTACATATCCAATTTGAACTTTATATCATGCTTAAAGTTATTTTTAATTCGTTTTAGTTCATTAAAAATTTAGTCAACTAAATTATATTTTTTCTTTTGACAACAGTCTCTGATATCGTCAATATAAACAATAATTAGTATAGGACCCACATAAAAGCCTTGTGGAACTCTTGATGGTGCAAATTATACCAAAGTTATACTTCTATTTTAGAGATGGGCATGACCACAGAAATAACACAGGAACTGCTAATGGAGATGAACTGCCCCGTAGTTACTGACAGAAAGACAAACGACCAGTCTAAAGCAAACCGAAAGCAAGCAAATGGACAGACTAAGGTATTTTTTCATATTTGGTAGGTCTTTAGAAAAACGTAGAAGGTTTTAGTGGTAATAGGTTTGATCATCCCATTTTTGTATCCATAATTTTTGATGATTAGATGACAAATACCATAATTTTTGATGATTTTTACGGGCACTACGCAAGCGAAGTCACGGAAAGCTAGTGAGTTAAACTGCGTGTATGCTAAGCAGTGGCAACATGACTATGAACGAGTACTAAGTTACTTCGCTCTGTAACTCATAATTCAATACAAAAATCCGTTTGTTGTTTTTCATGGTAGACATTGGGAATTCCATCAACAAGCATATAAAAAATCTATTTTTCTCTTACATTTTGTAACCAGAAACCAGAATGTAGTGATCTACGGATAGCAGAACTGGGCGCTTCGACGGAAATCGCTAATATGGCGCTCCGGAACAAGTCTGAACAACCTGTCATCATCAAATCTGAGTAAGATAGTCAATTGATTCAGGCGTGACTTTGCAAAAGTCATAAAGTAGACCATTAAATATACATAGAATAGGTTTTTTTATGTGACTTGTTAATGGGACAAGTAGATGGCCCACCTGATGTTAAGTGGTTACCATTACCTATTACAGGGTATAGTCTCGCAAGTCACGCTCATTATAAACGTGCCCTTAGGATGCACTACTCAGCGTCCATCAACCTGAGGCATACAGGTGTTAAGCCTCGTGTGCCTGTAATTACACCGGCAATCACACCCTTCAAACCGAAACACGCTGCGCTGCTTGGCGGTAGGAATAGGCATGGTGGTAGTACTTCCCCGGACGAGCCCTTCACTAAGAGCTCTACTACTACTGGTACTACAATTGAATCGTCTATTTAGTAAGCCAAACACCAGGTCGACAGGCGACTAAACTAACGCACCAGCTAAGCTAAAATATGCAACGTTACAAATAAAATACAAAATGACTGAATCTCTCTCTCTATAAGGTTCAAAGCTGAATAACTCCATAGTGGTAGAGCATTAAATATATATATAGCATAGTGGTAGTCCTGTGCATAGAACTAGTTTCTATGCAGACTCCTTCTCCGTCCAGGCTGTTCGCTTATGGAACACATTGCCTGTGTCTATAAGGCAGTCATCGTCTTTAGCCGTATTTAAAGCTAAAGTCAAAAACGCATATCTTACGGAATCGTCATAAATCGTGTCACTGACATTTCGTATACTTATACGTATGTAGGTATATTTATGTATTTTATAGGTATTTATAATAATGTAGGTATGCATTTTAATATGTATTTATTTAATAATTTGTATGTAAGTAAATATTTTTATGTATGTGTGTTTAAGTTTTATTTATTTCTTTTTACTACTTATTGCTATTTTAAGTGCACCCCAGCCAACCCTCTTATTTTTAAATTCTCTCCATCCAAAGGTTGTCTGGAAGAGATCGCTCTTTAGCGATAAGACCGCCCATTGTACATTATCTATTATTAAATACTATTGTTTCTTTGTTTTATTCTCTAGCTTGTAAGGTGTACAATAAAGAATTTTCATTCATTCATTAAATAACACTTATTCATATACGCAGCTAAAGTTGTAATAATGTAATGTAATAATAATAATAATGTAATGGTATTTGTACCAGTTTTTAGTTGCTAGTAGTAGTAGAGCTCTTTGTGGAGGGCTCGTCCGGGGAAGTACTACCATCATGCCTATTTTTGCCGTGTGGGTGCCGGCGAAATTACAGGCACATGAGGCTTAACACCTGTATGCCTCAGGTTGGTGGACGCTGAGTAGTGCATCGTGTGCACGTTCCTAACGAGTGTGACCTACGAGGAAATTCTTTGTTATAGGCGATAGTAACCACTTAACATCAGGTAGGCCGTCTGCTTGTTCAAGTTGTACTAAAGTTTTAATTTTGAACTTACTAAATAATCATTTACTTACAGCGTTTTCAGAACAAGAATGCGTAAAATGGAATCGTTTAGTACATCTGAATTTAACGAAAAATCAGGTAAGGTTTACCAAGCTCCCTCTATGCAAGGCGAGAGTTATTAGGTGTCAATAATCCGATAGCATTGTCTGTTTCATCGCCTTATTAAGTTAATTATTTACATTATTATTAATATGTGCAAGGATCGTACAAAAAAAATCGGCCAAGTGCGAGTAGGACCCGCGCACGAAGGGTTCCGTACCATCATGTATAATAATAACGGTAAAAAACCACGTTTGTTGTATAAGAGCCTTCTTAAATATTTATTTTGTTCTGTTTTTTAGTATTTGTTGTTATAGCGGCAACAGAAATACATCATCTGTGAAAATTTCAACTTTCTATCACGGTTCATGAGATACAGGTTGGTGACAGACGGACAGACAGACTGCGGAGTCTTAGTAATAGGGTCCCGTTTTACCATTTGAGTACGGAAGCCTTAAAACGGTAAACCAAACCGTATGTTTCTTGCCTGTTCTTCTACATAGCTTTGAGACGATTTATTTTACTGAATAAATGCATTCTGACTTTGTATTAAGGTAGTGGTGAATTGTTGACGACCCATGTGGCGCGGCGGGCGTTGGTCCGCCTGCGACGCAGGAGGTTGCGGGTTCGATTCCTGCCTTGGGATAAATGTTTGTACGATCTGCAAATATTTATTCCGGGGGTTCTGGGTATTTTCTATGTATAATAAAAAATATGTATGTATGTAATATAGTATTAAGTATATCAGTCTTCTAGTACCCATAACACAAGCTCTGTTTAGCTTGGGGCTAGATGGTGCTGTGTGGATTGTCCAGCATTATTTATTATTTATTTATTGAATTGTTTTCAGATGATTCTAGAGCTCATGATGATTGGATTGATTCTGCGTACAGTAGTCTGAGGGATTCCACCAGAACGTAAGCAACGCTATTTTGTGTTTTTACTAAGACTACCATTTAAACCAGCGCAGCTTACTGTCTTAACACCTGTATGCTTCAGGTTGTTGGACGCAGAGCAGTGTATTGTAGGGCATGTTCCTACATAACGTGACCTGCAAGGCAATGTTTTGTTATAGGCGATGGTAACCGTTTAACATCAGGTGGGCCATATACTTGTTCCATCAGCAAATAGTATAAAAAAAACTCACACTTTCTCTCGCTGTCTCTTTATTTTCTCTCTTTGACAGTCTGGTACAATATTATGTTAATAAAATTCTTTTGTATTTATCCAGACATTGGATGGACAGAAGAATAGGAAGCATACTGAAGTTACCATACAGATCTTGTAAGTATTCAGTTAATGTCCTGGCTGTAAGCAGCGTAGCGTTCCGGTTTGAAGGGTGTGGGTGCCGGTGACATTACAGGCACATGAGGCAACAATGTGGACAAGTTTGACGATCGATGTGGCGCGGCGGGCGAATGTTCACTTGCGACGCAAGAGGTTGCGGGTTCGATTCTCGCCTTGAGATAAATGTTTGTACGATCTGCAAATATTTATTCCGGGTGTTCTGGGTGTATCTATATATGTAATGTATTGTATTGTATTAAGTATATCAGTCATCTAGTATCCATAACACAAGCTCTGCTTAGCTTGGGACTAGATGATGCTGTGAGGACTGTCCAGCATTATTATAATATATTTATTATTAACTGCCCCGGTGCATAGAGAAAGAATCGGACCCACACCTCCTCTTTCCACGTAGCGTAGGTCGTTAGGCTCGAGGCTTGAGCCTACTCACAATTTATTTTCTCTCTTTCTTTTATGCTCCTCTCTTTTCAAAGCTTAGGTTAGAGGGCCCCCTAAACCCCGGAGCCCTAGTGCACTGCACCATCTGGCCCTACGATACCTACGCCACTGCTCATAGCTCTTCTAGGCTTGGTCGCGAGGAACTGGCGCTTAGATTCACCTAGATTTAAGACGTTTCAAGATGATCCCTGCGGATATTACTGAATAAATAATTTTTGGCTTTGACTTTCACTTTTGACATTGGTATCCATTCGGAAGTAAGTTTGAAGGTAATTGGAAATCCATGGTGTCTGACTACCCCCATGTGAAACAGGCGTAATTTTATATATGTATATTGTATTTAACTTTTTATTTGTTTCAGTTAAAAGGAACATTTTAACCCGAAGTTCTCTCATTAGTGATATTATAAGCAACGAAAAGGAATCGTGAGTATGCAGAGGCTTGTTTACTTTTCACATTTATATAAATTTTACCGTGTTACTTTTGCATGTCAATCTTCGATCAATGATCAATCAAGATGACCAGTCACCACATGTCAGTTTTTTCCCGTTCCCGTAATTTTTTCGGGGAAAAAAGTAGCCTATATGTTAATCCAGGTTACAATCTATAGAGTCCACTGGTTATCGCATGAAAGAGTAACAAACATCCATCCATCCATCCATACTTACAAACTTTCGAAGTAGGATAAAACATAATGCACAACTTTCTTATTTATTTATTTATGGGAACAATTTACTTAAATTCTATTAGTAGCTCCAGAAAGCCAATAACAGGTTCTCACTGGTAGACATAAAGTAGTCATATGATATGTGAACACATGCTAACACTGCTTACATGAACATAAATACATAATTATGTTGCACGCTACTATAACTTAACCTAGAAAAAAAATATATAATATGATACCTAACTAACTAAAATTAACTAAACAATCTAATATAAATCTAAGAACTAAAGAAATGACGGGTTAGGCACCGCCTTGCCTTGCCAACGCTGCCGCTAAACGGATCAATGTCCAACAACTTACTGAAACTATTAACGGTATCGCTCGGCACCACCACATACGAATTATGCCTGTAGTTAGTGGTGTCTGTCGGTATTCTACAGGATACATTTCGGCGAGTATGCCTTGGAGCTCCACAACCTAATTCCCCCATCTCCGTTCTATCATCGGACAACCAGACGTACGAAGACGAGACACCCATTCATGGTTGACACCCCTTCTACCCGCACCAAGCGCTTTGGCTCAACTTTGATTATGCGTACAGCAAAGGAATGGAACTCGTTGCCGTCGTCTGTTTTTCCGATCACGTATAATTTGGATGTCTTCAAGAGAAGAGTGAATAGGTATCTTCTAGGTAAACGTGTTACACCGTAGACTGCATCATCACTTTACATCAGGTGAGATTGCGGTCAAAGGTTTACCTATAACATGTAAAAAAAAAAAGCTTCAGGAACCTCCAAAGGTGGATTGTGTCTAAGCAATCTACGCGGTACATTAAATTTAATTTTGCTAAGAAGGTCTGGGCAAAGGTCAACATCATTACAAATTATAAACCGATATTCTTACTTTCAGCTCGCTACTGAAAAAGTTTAAATTACTTTTTTACGAAGATATCACGACCCATCACAAACGAGGTTTGGAAAGATTGTATTCTACGATAAATCGCAAAAAAACACCCAACAAGTTAGGATGGTAAGATTTTTAAATAATTTTGATAAAATAAACAGCATCACAACTTTAATCCCAAAGCACGGTAGATATCCCCTCATATCTCTTAGTACCAAGTACCTACTCGAGATTCTAAGATATTACAGAACCCACGACCTTAGGATAAGAAGGCAGGGTCACTAACCACTAAGCAACCGGTGCTCTATTGTATAATTTTGATGAAGACAGAAAATACTAGAAATAAAAAAGTTATATAGGAGGTAATCTATTTTTCATTGTTTATCAAACCTACATCTATCCGGAACAAGTGTTAGCTGTCTGTCACCTATATAACAAAGCATTGCCTCACAGGTCACGTTAGTTAGAAACGTGCTTTAAACAATGTTCTGCGTCCGTCAACCTGAGGCATACAGGTGTTGCCTTATGTACCTGGAATCTCATCCAGATCCTTTAAACGAACACGCCGCGCGGCTCACAGACAGGAATAGGCATGGTGGTAGTACTTTCCCGGACGAGCCCTTCACTAAGAGCCATACTACTAAATAAATAAAATAAATAAATAAATAATGCTGGACAATCCACACGGCATCATCTAGCCCCAAGCTAAGCAGAGCTTGTGTTATGGGTACTAGATGATTGATATACTTAATACAATATATTACATACATAGATATTTTTTATTATACATAGAAAATACCCAGAACACCTGGAATAAATATTTGCAGATCGTACAAACATTTATCCCAAGGCGGGAATCGAACCCGCAACCCCTGCGTCGCAGGTGGACATTCGCCCGCCGCGCCACAGCGGTCGTCTACTACTAACTACTGAACATTGAATACATAATACACCGAAAAAATGTTACACACACACACACCCCCACACGCACACACTAACACTAAGACGACTGTTATTACACTTTTGGTGTTTTTTTGTTTCAGGCCCAAAACTAAAACGAGAACACTATCTAAAAGTAATTTACAAAGGTACCTTTTCATAGTATTACTACAAACTTACAAAACTAGTAAAAACGCCCGCGTGGAACCATTTTAATACAAAATTCAACCCACGCTATTATGTTGTATAGATAAAGATGTGTATAGATAATGTCTGTTTCAAAAACCATTTTGTTTAAAACATTTATTATTTTTAGATCGAATTGCTGCTGTCATAAAAGGTAAGTAAGCTTTTCTTAATATAATTAAATTGTTTTTTCAATAAGTAGATCTTTTTTTTTAATGCTGGACAATCCACACAGCATCATCTAGCCCCAAGCTAAACAGACCTTGTGTTATGGGTACTAGATGACTGATATACTTAATACAACACATTAAATACATAGATATTTTTTATTATACATAGAAAATACCCAGAACACCCGAAATAAATATTTGCAGATCGTACAAACGTTTATCCCAAGGCGGGAATCGAACCCGCAACCTCCTGCGTCGCAAGCGGACATTCGCCCGCCGCGCCACATCGGTCGTCAACGAAATACGGTAACCTATTTTGTTTTGATTTGTTGATTGCTTTCAGATGCAAACACTTCAAAACATCACACAGTTATAGATGTTTGAGAGCTCACATTATGAGGCTAGCCGGTCCCACAGTCAGCGAGTAAGTTTTTTTTATACAATGTGCTGATGGAACAAGCCCACCTGATGCTAAGTGGTTACCATCGCCTAACAAAGCATTGCCTTGAAGGTCACGCTCTTTAGGAACGTAAACCATAATACACTGCTCTGCGTTCATCAACCTGAGGCAAATAGGTGTTAAGCCTCATGTGCCTGTAATTACACCGGCCCCCACGCCCTTCAAACCGGAACACGCTGCGCTGCTTGGCGGCAAAAATAGGCATGGTGGTAGTACTTTCCCGGACGAACCCTTCACTAAGAGACTAAAAAAATAAGTAAATAAGGCTGAGTCAACGTCGAAGTGACGCAGACTTCAGTTGCACTTTTAAATAGTTTTGATGTATTTTGAAGAAAAACGCCATCTTTTTCTTCAAAACCAATGACTTTATTTTTGAAGTAATACTTCTTATGCGACTTCCAACAGGGTTGCGTTAAACGTTTAACACTACCATGGAAGGGGTATGAAAGCACTGTTCATTCTCTCTTTCTCTCATAGCCGGTTACGTTTCGTATATTAAAGAAGTTTTACTTCAGTCGTGTGGTCTAAAGCACACTCGTTTTTTACTGACTTGACTAAGAAGTATTTATTCAATCCACTTGACATTGGTGAAATTGTATGTAAAAAGACAAATACATGCCATAAAGAAAAAAAAAATGTTTGTTTCAGACTGGCTGGATTCAGAAATAAATTGAAAAATATTATTTCTCCAGGCTTCATCACTAACTCTGGAGCTTTCAGTAAGTACCTGCTTTTGTGTAGAGAAACAATAGTCAAAATCAAACAACATAATAATATCTATCTAAATATATACAAATCAAAGGTGACTGACTGACTGACATAGTGATCTATCAACGCACAGCCCAAACCACTGGACGGATCGGGCTGAAATTTGGCATGCAGGTAGATGTTATGACGTAGGCATCCGCTAAGAAAGGATTTTGATTTATTCTACCCCCAAGGGGATAAAATAGGGGATGAAAATTTGTATAAAACTTTGTCAATTTTAAACCGATCGGGCTGAGACTTTGCATAAAGCTACTATGATTTTATCCGAAAAAATTACGGGAACGGGAAAAAACTGCCTCGCAGGCGAAGCTGCGAGCGGCCGCTAGTTTAATTATATATACTTACTAAAAAAAAACAGTAGAGGTCGCAGTCTGTACCTTCATTAAAGATATTTCTCTGAAATCTTGCTGATACTTAAAAAAGGTAAAAAGACACTCTTAGATATTTTAGTAACAATTCTAAGATAGGTAGTCAGAGGTACGTCCAGACATTTGGTAGGTACATATCGACATTTTGTATAAGTTGATATTCCATACATGACAGGTTACAAGCCAATTGACGTTGTTAGAATACAAAGTGAAGTCTATAATCTTGGTACAAAAGACTTAAACGCGCTCTTAATGTTAGAACTTTGTATGAAAATAACATCACGCTGGCGAAGTCGCGGGCGTTTTGCTAGTAGTTTATACTATTATACTAATATTATAAAGAGGAAATATTTGATTGTTTGTTGGTTTGTTTGCATTGAATAGGCTCCGAAACTACTGAGCCGATTTTTTCGCAAGTTAAAAACGTCGTTTTAGTTCTAAACATAGTCCGCAACAGTAACATCTACCGTGTTTGAGGATGAAAGTTGTGATGTTAATTCTTTCTATTCTTTTGCAGATAAAAATGCAGCAGTCACCGTATCCCACGCGTGTGGAAACTCACTACTGGGATCAACGAAAGTTTAAGGGTTTTATTAATTTTGTACGTAGAATTACGGGAAATAATTCAAAATACAGTTTCAATCGTTTTTATTCGTTTATTCTTACACTTATTTTCTAAGATTTAAAGTAAAACTAGCGCCTGAATATTCAAACGCAATTTAAGTTAAATCACGTCAAGTCGCGATTTTTTGACAGTTTGCAATGAAAGTCTGTCAAAAATTAGACGTGATTAACTTTAAGTTGCGTTTGAGTATTGTCTACCTAGTTACTTTGTTACCTACTTAAACATTGGTAAATATTTCTGTCAAATAACGGAGATGCAATAAAGGAGATTTGTTTTTCTTCGTAATTTCCGTGGCAAATTTTACCAATATTACTTGAGGTCTCAGCACAAAATGCGAGCAGGTGAAATGAAAGTGTATGGTGGCATCCTGATTTGAATGAAAATGTTTGCCTGGGATTTGAATAAAAACGCCATCTTTTTATTTTTCTTCTTTTATTTGTGGCTTTTCAGTCGCTGAGGAAATTTAGCAAATCTTTTTATTCAATATCAGTGCCAGTCCGATTTGAAAGAATTTCACTGACCTTACTAAAGACTGTTTATTAAAAACACTTGACATTGACATTTGTCTATAGAATGACGGACAGGTGCCATAAACTAGATGCTATAACTGCACGTTTATAAAAAAGTACTCTGTGAACTGCACGGAGAAGAAGGCAAAAATAGGATTTGTTTTCTGTCATCTTTGGAAGCAACATTGTAATTTCATTTTAATTGTTTTTCTTGTGTTATTTTAAGTTCTGATGGGTAATTTTGGTGGTATTTTAACCATCATTACTTGAGGTCTTAGCACAAGTGTGAACAGTTGAAATGAAAGTGTGTTATGTGGCATCCTGATTTGAACGAAAATGTTTCCCTTTGGTTTTGAAGAAAAACGCCATCTTTTTCTTCAAAACCAATGACAGCCGACTTTACTTTTTTTACCGACTCGACTTGACTAAGAAGTATTTTATTCAACCCACTTGACATTTGCAAAATTGTCCGCAAGACGGATAGGTACATGCCACAAAAAAAAACTGCACGGAGAAGAAGGCAAAAATAGGTACGGTAGACCATAGACCTTCCATGGAGGAGTCCTTCTCAGAGCTACTATTATTCAAGGTATAGGCATGGTAGTGCTTCCCTGGATGAATCCTTCACAGCTACTACTATTCAAGGTTCTAATATTAGTTACCTAATATTATTCATTTAATTCTAGGAGTATTTTAAAACGCATCTGTTTCTTCATCATCTTCATCTAGATCTCTCTTGGACCGGCATTTGCCGAAGTATCCGTTTCTCCACAATAGCACTATAATAAGTACTAGCGGGAATGTCACGAAAATACCTGAAAAATTATTAAAAGTTATTTAAATTCACGCAGAGTAATATAAGTTTTCAATGCCGAAAGATCTGTGGTCTGGATCTTCTAGGCTTGGTCGCGAGGAACTGGCGCTTAGATTCACCTAGATTTAAGATGTTTCAAGATGATCCCTGCGGATATTACTGAATAAATGCTTTTTGACGTTGGCTTTGACTTTGTGCAGGAGTAAGTTGGAATGTATGATGTCCAATGAAAAGGGATATAAACTTTATTTTTAAAATAAATAAATAGCATTACGACTTTAATCCCAAGCACGGTAGATATCCAAGTTAGTACCAAGTACCTACTCGGATACTTCCTTTTTGTTAATGCAAAACACAAAATACGGTGCATTTACGTTACGCCGAATAATAATAATACTGGATAATCCACACAGCATCATCTAGTCCCAAGCTATGCAGAGCTTGTGTTATGGGTACTAAATGACTGATATACTTAATACAATACATTACGAACTTACATATTTTTTATTCTATATATAGAAAATACCCAGAAGTCACCCGGAATAAATATTTGCAGATCATACGAACATTTATCCCAAGGCGGGAATTAAATCCGCAACCTCCTGCGTCGCAGGTGGACATTCGCCTGCCACGCCTCATTGGTCGTCGATTAGGTGATTAAAATAAAATGTACCAACCTATCATAATACCTAATATGATAGCCATATTAGGTACTGGTAGTTCCACGAAGCTTTCACTTTCAGGGCAGACCAGGGTTTTTGAGGAGTTGTGAAGCTGTGCGAAAGATAGCCCGCGCATCTCTTGAGGTTTCTTACATCTGAAGATAAAATATACCCCCACATATAAATAAATATTATGAATTATGTTTAATTATGTAGATAGTTTATTATGGACAACGAAGCCGGGGCAGGCTGAGGAAACGTTGGCGTGACGACCTCGATAATTTTCATAAATCCTGGGGGAAAGTGGCAGGAGATAGAAGGCAGTGGAAGGAGATGGGGGAGACCTTTGCCCGCGAGGAACTGGCGCTTAGATTCACCTAGATTTAAGACGTTTCAAGATGATCCCTGCGGATATTACTGAATAAATGCTTTTTGACTTTGACTTTGACTTTGCCCAGCAGTGGGACAGTAAAGGTTAAAAAAAGAAAAAGAAATGTAGATAGTTTAAGCTAGTGACTAGTAAAAAGTAATTAATCCATAGTAATGTTCATCCAATTTTGCTGGAGCAATTGGGGGTAGAACCCTAAACGTATCTTCTAAAACTCACATCATGTTCCCAGGCTGCTCTTCCAGCCCCAGGGTTACTATCATCGGAACCAGTACATCCACCACCCACTGGTTCTTGCAGTCGCAGTTGTAGGGGTTATTGGCTACATCTACCAGCGTAAGTTGGTCCCATCGGTGGAGGAATGAGGAGTCAATACTGGAGAGGTTGTTATTATTTAGGTACAGCTGGAAAAATAATTGTTATGATTTTAATAATGTATTCCAATTCTTCGAATCTTTGTCCTGACTGACTGACTGACATATAGGCAACCCACAGCCTTAACCACTTATCTGAGAGACCTGAAATTTTCAGGGTATATTCGTCTTGGTGTTTAAGAGGTGCACTAATAAGGAATTCCCGAAATTCAACCCCTAAACGGGCGAAACTCGCGGACGAAGTTACGCGCGTTTCGCAAGTTGATCATAATTTAATGGAATTAAACAGGTTTTCATCAATGGACCACCGTCAACTCCCTTGCACACATCATCATCATCTTATATGAGTGTACTGCTAGACGTAGGCCTCTCCCAAGACGCGCCACTAAGCCCGGTTTTCGGCTCTTCGACCTTTCCGGGTGTCCTACACTACGGTTAAAAAACGTAGTCTCTTCAAGTTTGCTTTGACGATTGTTGATTTTACGGCAAACATGGCCGGCCCACTGCCAATTCAGCTTCCTTTTTTTTTATTATTTAACTTTTCATTTCAGATTCACATTCATAAATCCATAATTAAAATACTATTAAAACACTTAAATACAATCAAATGACAATAAAATGTCACTTATATGCAATCCTATGAGATACGTCGACTACCTTGGTTCTCTTCTGGATAACCTCGTTCCTAATTTAATCCTTCAGAGAAACTCCAGGCATAGCCACCTTACACATTCCTAATGTATAATTTTAATCTATGATGGTACTAAATCTGCATTAAATATTGGCATTTCCAGAATCATCATTTTCTCTATGAAGAAACTGGAGGCACGCATATCATTCTCGCATCGTTTTTCGGAATTTGGAGACTATCCAATACTAACCTCAGTAATCGTGGGCCACACCTCATTTTCATGATCATCAATATACGTTAGAAAATCAGGGTCTATGACCGTCAACCGAGGGTTGTAAGATATGTGGAGGGTGACCAGATCAGCCAGACCTGCCAGAGCGCCTGCAGATATGTTTTCAAGTTTGCTGTTGCGGTTTAGACGTAGGTCTTGTAGTTTGGTCAGGTTTTTTATAACACTGAAAAAAAAGATAACCAGCTGATAGTTAAAAACGGAAACAGCCTCACAACTTTAATCTCCAGGCATGGTAGATATCCCATCAGATAACTTAGTTCCAACTCAGGATTCCTTGAGGACGTCTAATGTGGGTAACTACTACCCACCTTAGCGATATTCATTCCACTTGTCACATCTACCTAAATCATTTGATGACGATATTTTTTTGTCACTGTCATTGATTATCGAACCCAAGTCGGCCGCTGCAGAAAAAACTTGGCTACTGTGCCGTTGCAGAGCCCCCAGGACACGCCACACCTGCTTTTGTGTCCGCTGTGCACGACCACTAGCACTATTAAAATAAAATTATTATTATACTTAAATTAAAGATATCGCGTCCGTGATTTCACTGTAATGGTACAGACTGAAAACCAGCGTCGCTTCCTTACTACGTTTGGAAGTGGCATTAAGCTGAGGCTGGACCAATTTGACCACATTCGCGCAGGGAAGGGCAGACACATTCATAGTGTGTTACAGAGTAGGTAAAGGTGTGTAGTGTGTAGGGTAGGTTAGGTATATACTAGGTACCGGTTTCTCTTGATTTTCTGTTTTTTGTGTGTATAAATGCCTAAGTAATCACTTGTTTGTTTGATGAAAGTATTTCATGTTTTACTTTTACTTTATTTCTTGTCTATTTACTATTTTGTTGGTCTTTGTTTGTTTTCTCTTTTGTGCCTACCGATACTACCTGCTCTATTGTTTGGTTGTTTTTTTTCCTGTATGTGTATGTGTGTCAAATAAACGTATATTCTATTCTATTCTATTCTTCACTTGGGAGGACCTGAATGTGGTGATGACGAAAAGGGCTGTTGAGGTGGCAACGTATTGGTCGGGGAAGGTGTACTTAAGTGAATTTGGTCTTGACTCGAAAAGAAGAAGAAGAAGATACTGGATCTAGAAAAAGACTGCCCGAAAACTTACTTATCAGCCTCCAAAGTTTGTATCGGATTCTTGTCAAAGTTCAAGTACACCAAGTTGGTAGCTTCACTCAAAACAGCAGGTACAGTCGTGAAGCGGTTGTTACTGAGATCCAGCCGTCTCAGCCGCCGTTGGCGACGGAACAAACCGTCGGGTAAGGTTTCTAACTCACAGCTGGAAAGGTAGAACTCCTGAAATTTGACATAGATTTTTTTTATGCTACTGCTGCCGAAACAGGCCTATGGCCCACCTGATGTTAAGTAGTAAATATCACTTTTAACAAAGCATTTCCTCGAAAATAACGTACGTAAGGTACAGTCAGCTGCACTAGAATGTATAAAAATTGTAACTTTCAAAATAGTGTCACAACGTAACAGTAACAATTTTTAGGATAGAAAAGCAAAAAATAAGTGTACTCATCAACTGATTACATGTTATTTGAGATTCTACTGTCTAAAAGTTTATAGTAATGTTGTGATAGTATTTTAAAAGTGAATAATTGTATACATTGACGACCGATGTGGCGCGGCGGGCGATTGTCCGCCTGCGACGCAGAAGGTTGCGGGTTCGATTCCCGCCTTGGGATAAATGTTTGTACGATCTGCAAATATTTATTCCGGGTGTTCTGGGTGTTTTCTATGTATAATAAAAAATATCTATATATGTAATGTATTGTATTAAGTATATCAGTCATCTAGTACCCATAACACAAGCTCTGCTTAGCTTGGGGCTAGATGATGCTGTGTGGACTGTCCAGCATTATTTATTTATTTATTTATTTTAGTGCAGCTGACTGTACGTACCCTACGATGCACTACCCTTCGTCCAAAAACGGCATACATGTGCCTGTAATTTCACCGACACCCACATCTTTAAAACCGGAACACAGCAATGCAAGCAACACCGCTTGGCGGCAGAAATAGGAATAGGCAAGCATGCTATAATTTCAACTTACCTTTAAGTATACCAAGTCAGTGATAGCAGCCATGGTCACCTGGTCAAGGTACGCAAGAGGGTTCCCGCTCAAGTCTAAAGAAGACAGTTCTGTCATGAACACGAAGATGTCTTGCGGAAGAGAGTGTATATCATTGAAAGCCAAGCTTAGGTACCGGATCTTTTCGAAAGAATGTGCACCATTTTCCTGGTTAAAAGGGCCCTGAAATCAAGAAAAGGCTTTTTTAAATAAATAAAATAAAATCTCTTTATTTTGGATAGCAATAGTGGATCTATAACAACAATATAAAAAAATGGGAGGAAAAAGAAATAGCTTATACATAATAGCATGCCCCGTTCCCAGAGTAATCATCATAGTAAACAGATTTTTTGATGCTTACTAATGAACAAGCATGGCCCTCCAGGTCCTACTGTAACGAAATATCATCAAATTCAAGTTTCAGTCGTATTAATTCGTTATATCTCCAAATGGTATTCTTCGGTAGCAAACGGTAGGAACCAAGCCGTAAGTTTCTTGCTTGTTCTTCTAGGATTGGTCGCGAGGAACTGGCGCTTAGGTTTAACCTTGCTTTTAAGACGTTTTAAGATGATCTCTGCTGCTGCAGAATAAAGGCTTTTTGACTTTGACTTCAAAACTGATATTTCATAGTGGAGCGGATCGCTACTGGACAGGCCCAATTTTGACAATCAAATTCTAGTTTCAATCTCGTCTCAACACCTAAAAATATGAGAGTTGGACTTCTGATGTTTCTGCTGGGTGTTAAGTTAGAGAAGCTACTGCGCATCTCCTGGTAGGGCATATAACAACCAGGCATAGAACAAACATCTATGTTCATCACACAAATGTTTGTCCTCGGTGGGGATCGAACCCACCACCAGAAAGCAGAGCTACTACTAAGCTGTGAGACCAGTCTGTATGTGTTATGTCATGTAGACTTACTGTAAAAACCCTTCGGCTCAGTTTGTCTGTGGTTATCTTATTCTTGCTAAGATCCAAAGTCACCAGGTTTTCCAGGTTCATGAAGCAGCCGGCGTCCAGCGTCACAATCTCACAGTTGGTTAGGTTTAGCGTTTGGATAGGAAGAGACGGGATTCTGGTGATCGATGCTAACGGGTTCTGGCTTAAATCCACTGTGATTGGATTTAAAGCTTTTATTCCTGAAATTAAAAGGAAGAATTCAAGTGAGAATGAGAAGAGAAAGACATAGGTAGAGTCCTTGCAGCAGAAATGCGAATGTTGCGATGAATGAGTAGAGTGATAAAGATGGATAAAATAAGAAATGAGTATACTAATGGAAGTTTGAAAGTAGAGCCTGTGACGGACAAGTTGAGGAGTAATAGGTTAGCGTGGTATGAGCATGTTATGCGGAAAGAATAAAGCCATATAACGAGGAGAGTGTAAAAACAGAGGAAGGCCAAAAAAATTGATGGATAACGTGTAAGATGATATAAATACGAAAGGAGTGAACACTGAGATGACGACTGATAAAAGAGACTGAGAAAGAAATAAACTGTTGTTCCGACCCCCCCGCTTAGTGTGGGATAAGAGCAGGAAGATGATAATGATGTGTTCCACTACTGGGTAAAGGTCTCCCCTTCTTCCTTCCACTTATTAGAATAGAATAGAATAGAATAGAACAGACGTTTATTTGACACACATACACATACAGGAAAAAAAGAAAAAACAACCAAACAATAGAGCAGGTAGTATCGGTAGGCACAAAAGAGAAAACAAAGACAACAAAATAGTAAATAGACAAGAAATAAAGTAAAAGTACAACATAAAATACTTTCATCAAACAAACAAGTGATTACTTAGGCATTTATACACACAAAAAACAGAAAATCAACAGAAACCGGTACCTAGTATATACCTAACCTACCCTACACACCTTTACCTACTCTGTTACACACTATGAATGTGTCTGCCCTTCCCTGCGCGAATGTGGTCAAATTGGTCCAGCCTCAGCTTGATGCCACTTCCATACGTAGTAAGGAAGCGACGCTGGTTTTCAGTCTGTACCATTACAGTGAAATCACGGACGCGATAACTTTAACTTAAGTATAATAATAATTTTATTTTAATAATAATACATATACAAATAAGCAAACATTTACCAACAGCGAGACCGATAACATCTCAAAGAGAAAAAAGAACAATGTAAAATACATTATTACATATAGGTACATTGTAGTTAATACATATCATATGTAAAAGGGATCTACTGAGATCGTTGGTTGTCAACAAACTTATTATCCAACTTATTATCCAAATTTGACCAAATGGCTAGGTCATATCGCCTTCTTCTTTGCCCTTCTTTGCCCGGCGGCAATCTTTATTTACGGGGATTCATCGGTGCTGATCTTGGCCCACTTTCTGGTTGCATGCGGATGTGACCCGCCCAGTCCCTGAGTAGTAGTTGAGCTCTTTGTGAAGGGCTCGTCCAGGGCTGTACTACCAAGCAGCTTGCTGTGTTCCGGTTTGAAGGGTGTGGGTGACGGTGAAATAACAGGCACATGAGGCTTAACACCTGCATGCCTCAGGTTGATGGACGCTGAGTAGTGCATCGTAGGTGACGTTCCTAACGAGCGTGACCTACGCGGCAATACTTTGTTATAGGTGATGGTAACCACTTAACATCAGGTGAGCCATCTGCTTGTTTCACCAGCAAGTTGTATAAAAAATTCAATGATCGGGTTCACGGTATGTTGTTACCGTTCCAATCCGGTTGTCCAAAAGGCAGTTTAATATCTCTATTAGTGCAGTCTATGACTCCATCTGTGCAGTTGCAAGTCTTGCAGATCAAGTCTGAGAGGACGTCGGAAGACTCTGATGTGATACCCACTGTCTCTATTGTGATAAGCTCGGACTCTGTTGTGATAATCTCTGGAACAGACAAAAAGATATTTATGCCTGCAGCTAATTAGATGAAGGCTTATCCGACATGTAACAATTTTAGTTAGACAGTACCAGTGGGAATGACCCCGCCTTCTGATTTTAAGGTCTAGGGTTTGAATCCGGTCGTGTACCAATGAGGTTTTCTATCAAAAAATGTATGTGCGTATTACCAGAGATCTCAAACGGTGAAGGATCAGTTAGTTTTCTAGCAGTGCCGGTATGTATGTATTAAGTATTCTAGTATTATACATGTAAACCTTTCTCTTAAATCATTCTATCTACTGCTGAAAACTGCATTAAAATCCGTTAAGTAGTTTAAAAGATCTAAGCAAACAGACAGCGGAAGCAGTTTATTCACTGGGTGCTAAGTATGTATTAACAAAAAAGTATATAAGTATTCTATCAGTCATCTGGTAACCATAGTACAAATTACCTATGCTTAATTAATTAGGGATTAGATGATGATGTGTAAAAACGTACACAAATATTTTTTTATTTATTTATTACTAGCTAACCCGTGCCCACTTCGTTGGACGGTAAAAATCTTTGAATTTTTCAGCTTTTCTGTACTATAATATGTATTATACATATAAATCTTCCTCCTGAATTAATCTATCTATTGCTGAAATCTGTATTAAAATCCGTTGATTAGTTTAAAAGATCTAAGCAAACATACATCGGAAGCAACTTAATTTCATACTATTAAAGAAATGCAGTTGACTGTACATAAACAGACAAAAATGTTTACAACATTGCTATTATCTCTTATATATAACTACCGGTGAAACGCGCGACTTCGTCCTCGTGAAGTTATTTTTATACAAACTTCAACCCCTGCTATAACCGTGAAGTGGTAAAATAATTATTACGGTTATACCCTGAAAATTTCAAGTCTCTACGACCAGTGGTTTAGGCTGTGCGTTGTCTATACGTCAGTCAGTCTATACCAATATTGGAATCTTTGTACTGACAAAGTCCTTCAAGTCTCTATGACCGGTAGTTATAGAGACTTGAAATTTTTAGACTTGCATAGATGTGTAGGTAATAAGAAAGAAGTTTTCAAAATTCAACCCATAAACGGCTATAGTAGGGGTTGAAGTTTGTATGAAAGTGTATAAAAGTTAAATTAAAAGTTAACACCACGGAAAAAACCAAAAACCAAACACAAACACCAAAAAACAAAAACCAATACAAAACACCAAAAAATACTCACCTTCATTTTGAGATACACTCAATCCAAACAATAGTAAAAATACTACACACACATGAAAACACTGCAGAGTATTTAAAATCATTTTAATAAAATAAACTCTCACGAAAAGCACATTGCACGCTAGATTTTTACAACTGAGATAACGGTTTTTTAAATATATTAGGTGATCCAAAGATTGTGTATCGGAAATAGATAAGGCAGTTCGTATCTTATAGAATGTAGAAATATTTTTACATTATCTTGTAAAAATATGTGTGACCTCACTACTCAGTTAGAAGTCGCTCTACATTGTATGCTGTAGGTTCTATCCCCACCGAGGACAAACATACGTGTGATGAATTTAGATGTTTGTTCTCTGTCTAGATGTTATATTGTACTAGCTGATACCCGCGACTTCGTCTGCGTACTTTTAATTTGAATATTATGGATTATATTAAAAGAACGGTATAGATTTGGGTATAGCATTTGGTTAAAAGAGAGAAGGTATATTTAAAAAAATTAAAAAATATCTGTTTACAGTAGGTATAAGGTACCTATGTATTCCAACATGTATGTATGTATTTTTGTATGTATTGTATGTGTTGTGTGTTGTATTGTATGTATTGTATGTATGTGTTGAGTGACAGAAAGTACCTAGGAAAATTTATTGGTCCCTTATGTCCAACAGACACTTACAGGGGCCAGCGTCACGTTGTGTACAAAAATATTTTAAAATTACCTAATTTAAAACATTTTTGTATACAACGTTTGCTGTTTTGTTATTATTTGTTAAAATGTGGAGATTGTTTGGACTCGACACTCGCGTGCAGGCCACGTACAGTTGGCCATGCGAAAAAAGAGTTTTTCTCTAAAAGGACACCTGCTACTTTAAGTGTTTGCCCTTGCGCTTTGTTAATGGTCATTGCAAAGGCTGGTTTGAGAGGAAACTGGATTCTTTTAAACTGAAAAGGTAAACCTGTAGGGATCATGGGTATGCGGGGAATCAAAACTTCAACTAAGAAATTAAATTATCAATACTTATTTACAACCAATGCATAAAAAGAGTAGAAGGTAAGTAGGTTAGGTTAGTTTTATACCTACTACGACCTATTAGATTAATTCAAAAAAGGAAATAAAAGCAAATCGGATTTTTTTAAAATAACGGAAACTATCTTACCTACTATTAACTATGAACTAAAAGATCCCGAAATATTAATTTTTTACAAAATTACTTTACAGGACTTAACTAATAAAAAATACTTACTTAAAAAATTATACGAAACAATAAAATAATTTTACTCTCTGTAGCGCAAATTTCTCTAATCGCATGCGTGCGACAACGTCGTCTGCCCTCACGTGTCTGCCCGTTCGGGTAGGCATAGTTAGAATCGTGCGCTCCCCACCACACGACAGCCGTTGCCTGCCGCTGCCGCCACACTTCGGCGAATGTGCGCGACGACGACCGAGGACCGACGGCAGCGGCGGCGATGCAGAGTATTCGTTAAAAGGAAAAGCCAAATTTTTTTGAACTTGATACACCCAAAACTTCTAAATATCATGTTCCTAGGTTCAGTGGTTAAGATTTTGTATACAAAAAGTTTGGCTTCGTAGTTCCCGTTCCGAATCCGTTCTGTTCCGACGAACACCCATACAAACTTTCAACCCCTATTTCACCCCCACACTGGTAAAAATTTCAAAATGCTAGAACAAACGATTTTTTGTTTCTTATTTAGTGCCTAAATACAAAATGTAATGTTTTTATCTTCAAAAATGACGAACTTCATACAAACTTTCAACCCCTATTTCATCCCCTCGCAGGTCGAAATTTCAAAAACGCTAGAACAAATGTTTAATTATTTCATATCAAGTGCTTAAATATAAAGTTTCATCGTTTTATCTTTTAAAATTAAGAAACAAACTTTCAACCCCTATTTCAACCTCTTCATCCCTTTTTTTCGCAATAAAAGGTAGCCTATGTTCTTTCTCAGGGTCTAAAGATTGTCTGTGCCAAATTTCATCAAAATCGGTTGAGAGGTTTAAGCGGGAAAGCGTAACAGACAGACAGACAGAGAGACAGACAGACAGAGTTACTTTCGCATTTATAATATTAGTTAGGATTATATGCATGTACTAGCGGCTGCTCGGAGCTTCACCCGCGTGGCAGTTTTATCCCGTTCCCGTTATTTTTTTGGGACAAAAAGTAGCCTATATCCAGGTTGCAATCTATAACTATTTCAAATTTCATCCAAATCGGTCCACTGGTTAGAGCGTGAAAGAGTAACAAACATCCATCCATCCATACTTACAAACTTTCACATTTATAATATTAGTAGGATTTACAAAAAAAAACGTGCATAGGTACACATATTGAAAAAAATTGTTACATTATTATTTGTGCTCAATTTTCATAAGTTTCTGCAGCTGAGACGAGATTGAAACAAGAATTTCATTGTCCAAATTGGACTTGTCTGAAATGTCAGTTTTAAAGCTCACTTTCATTACGAACCTACTCTGCATACATCATCAGGCATACACATACAGACGTTACCCTCTCGCTCGCTCAATGAAACGTAGGTATATTGTTTAAAGGACTTCTTGTGATTCCCTTCTCTTCGTAACCTCATCACTTTTACACCTACTACTAATCTTAAAATATTGAATTTGCTATCAGATAACACTTTTTGAGAAGGTCAAGAAAACAACCAGTCCTTAAGACAACTATGTAAAGTTTACAATCGTTTGAAATTTAGGCTCGATTTTATTTTCAATCCGGTTCTTATCGGAAAATACAAATAACTTAGTGGCAACTATTCTAGGCAGGAAAATGAATATAACTGATCAACAACAGTAGTGTAGTGAAATAATTATATGAGAACCAATATACTTACCCCAGAAAACTCAAACTCATCTCAGATTTAATCACGCCTCAAGTGACGAATTTTAGACACACGTTCATTGCGAACTGTCAAAAAATTAGCGACTAGACAAACGTTTTATACCGACATAGCTACCTACACACTTTTGCATGTTTTGAAGTAATGCGACTTCCAACAAGGTTGGGGTTAAACGTTTAACACTACCATGGAGGGGGTATGAAAGCACTGTTATTTCTGTCTTTCTCTCATGGCCAGTTACGTTTCGTACCCTCCGTAGACCTAGACACGTTTTAGGTGACCCAGATGACACGATCACCGCCGCGAATGCGGCGGAGGTCGCTTCATCTAGTCCGGACACAGGAAACACTCCACAATCACACCGACCCCGGCGGCGGGGTCGAAGACGTCTCCCCGTTAACGCCCCTTCAGGGCGAAGAGTCTCTCCGTAGCTCCCTTCTCCGGCAACAGCCCAAGCCGAGGTCCGTACCTAAGTGGTGCCCCTGTGCTCGTTGCCAACAAAACCAATTTGTTAATGGCGTAGCGCCTTCTGCGCTCGCCAGTAGCCCGGTAACGCTGTCGGAAATCGCTAGGCGATTATACCAGCATTTTAGTCCGTTCGAAAAAAAAAAAAAAAAAAAACCAGTTACGTTTCGTACATTAAAGAAGTTTTACTTCAGTCGTGTGGTCTAAAGCACACTCGTTTTTTTTATAAATTCTACTTAAACTGTTTCGGTCCCTGTTTGTTATGAACCATCGATAAGAAAATGAATCATTTTCTGTCATCTTTGTAAGCAAAATTGATTTGTCATTTTAATTGTTTTTTTTAATGTTATTTTAGGTTCTGATGTGTAATTTCGGTGATATTTTAACCATAATTGCTTGAGGTCTTAGCACAAGTGTGAACAGTTGAAATGAAAGTGTGATACGTGGCATCCTGATTTAAACGAAAATATTTCCCTTAGATCATAAAGAAAAACACCTTTTTTTCTTCAAAACAACAACCGACCTTTCTTTTTCTTTACTGACTCGACTCGACTAAAAAGTATTTATTCAATCCATTTGATATTGGCAAAATTTCTGTCAAATGACAGCGATGCCATTACAAAGAAAAGAAGAAGTTACCTCGGTCGCCACGTCTGAGGTCGCCACCTTAGTTGTTCTATAGGAATAGCAAAACTGCCCAATAGTTTGAAAATCTATACCTATATATAAAAATTAATTGCTGTTCGTTAGTCTCGGCAAAACTCGAGAACGGCTTAACCGATTTGGCTAATTTTGGTCTTGAATTATTTGTGGAAGTCCAGAGAAGGTTTGAAAGGTGAATAAATATGAAAATGCTCGGAATTAAATAAGTTATAGAAAGAATGCGGAACGAAGTTCGCGGGGTCAGCTAGTAGGTAATAAAAATAGCTTCACGTAGTATTTCACTAACACAAGCGTTGGGGTTGGAGTTCAAAAACAAAAAGCTACTGTTGGCGCCGTCTGAACGGGCCTACTCAACCATAGAGAACCGCTCACTCGCTCCATCTAGGCTATGCCTGCGGCCGCGATCCAATAGATAACCGGCAGCCATTTTTGACAATGAACAAGGACTTTTACTTCCTACAACCAACTACATGCACGCTGTGCCCCCTAAAAAACTAATTCTAAAATATTGTATGTGTCGTTTTCCAATAAACGGACTCAATTTAATCAAATCATTAGTTTGTTCTCTATCCCGAACAAAATTGGCGACCGTGACACGACCGACTTGCACGATAATTTTTTACCGAGTTCGACAGATCCATTTCTCTTCCATTCATCTACACCGAAGCCGACGTGAATCCAGCAAGAAACGAAGCCTCATCATTGCCGAGGATTGCTGCGAGGATTCCACCGATCAGAAGAGGATTGTGGGATTGCCAACGAAACGGGGAACATTTGCCGCGTGGACAACCTCACCCACCACGTGGAGCATTGGAGGTGCCTACGTCCTGGAGCCGCCTAAGTAGCTGTGGATACAGCTTTGGAGCCTGGATACTTACCTGCTATACATTGCCTCTAACCGTCAAAAACGTGAGCCCGTTCCTATCATTTTTCCCTAGATCTTTCCCCTTTTATCTGTGTTCATACTTAGCGTCTGTTTCTCTAAATGTTTGGTGATAACTCCAAATCGAATCTAGTGCTTGTGAAATTGCATGCGTAGGTGCCTATCTACAGTTTATTTAGCGATAAGCACTTTGCCTAATGATCCAAAGGTAACCTGCAAGCTAAATAACCACACTTCACGCCTAATTATTGTGAATGCCGCTATCTATTCCTACCTACGAGTTTTTACCTATCCAAATTGCAATTTCACGTGGCCTAATCTAAGTCAAGTCGAGTCTAAATCTTATTTTTTCTAAAATACATTCAATTTTCCCCAATTTCAAACCTTTTGTTGATTGTAAGTACAAGGCTTACTTACATACCTAAGGCTAATTGTCACATTTTCAATAATTTACCCCTTTAAACACGTACATTCTCCTCTGTCCCGCATTGCACGCCTATCGCAATCAGCTGTTTAGGTGTTCTGACGTTGATTCCAGCGTATGGTTGAGCTTGCGGGGTCAACGGTCTTGTGTGCGCTTTGCTTCCGCGTTTGCCTGGGTGCCTACACTGCCCAGCTGATCGCCCGCTTCGCTGCTACTACACCGGACCTCTACTGCACACTGGACTACGAAACGAGGAGCGTATCGTATACCATTTTAGTAATTTTTGTTAATATTTTTGATATTTCATCACAATGACTTCCGATCTAACAATTAAAGAGTTACTTGCTAAGCGTGGTTCCATCAAGGGACGCGTAACAAAGTTCAAGATATATTTAGACTCACTAGTAACTTTTGACAGTATTTCTGCTGTGGAAATTAGCAAGCTTGTGATGAAGTTATCAAGAATGGAAGCGTTATTCATTGAATTCGACGGGTTGCAGAGTCAAATAGAAGTACTTAATGAGTTAACTCAAGACACAGAATTAACTACTCGCGAGTTAGTTGAGCAAGAATTTGATAATTGCATCGCTATTGCCCAAAATTTAATTCAATCACATAGTTCATCCTCCAAGCAAGCTGAAGGTAATAATATTTCTAGCTGTTCTCATTCCAATGGTTGTCATCATCATCATCAAGAACATGATGGTTGTAACAATTTAGGTTTCAAATTGCCTACTATAAATATACCTAAATTTGATGGTACCTACTATAAGTGGTTAGAGTTCAAGGAAATTTATTCTTCATTAATTCATGATAATTTAAAAATTAAAAATGTTCACAAATTCCATTACCTCGGCTCTTATTTGGAGGGTGAAGCTGCTCGAGTACTTAGTAACCTAGAAGTATCCGAAACAAACTACAATGAAGCTTGGTCACTCCTCTGCAACCGGTATGACAATAAAAGACAACTTATAAATAACCATTTAAAATCCCTATTTGCTATTGAATCAGTTCGTGAAACTGATAAGTCTCTTAGGTATATAATTGATCATGTGACTAAAAACCTACGTGCACTTTGCACTCTAGGACTCCCTACTGACAAGTGGGATGTCTTAATCATTCATCTTCTGGTGGCAAAGTTAGACAACAGTACTATTTTCAAATGGGAAGAGCACCGTAATACATTACCTGATATACCTACTCTCACTAACTTCTTCTCATTTTTGAAAAATCGTGCCGATGTTCTTGAAACTGTTAGTAAAAATAAAACAGACAAACTAAATGTAACTAAACAAGTTCCTCACAACCCAGCTCCTTTTAAGACACAGACTAAATCTTTTGTTGCGACATCTAAGGAAAGTTCTTCTATTTCTCGAGCCCCCTCTGAGTGTGTAGTATGCTCTGGCAATCACCGTATATACGAGTGCGCCACCTTTAAGTCCAAGGCCCCTGAAGAAAGAAACGCCACTGTTGCATCACTAAAATTGTGCCTTAACTGTCTAAGAGCAGGCCATGATAATCAGACTTGTAGGCTTCCGGGTTCTTGTAGGTCTTGTAAACAAAAACACAATTCGTTACTGCACATGTCTAATCCAGCTTCATCGGATCCTAGCACAACAAAATCTATCGCCATGCCTGCTTTGTCTTCGCCAGAAGTTCTATTGTGTACCGCTAAGGTGCGACTAATTAATCCTAACACCAATGAATCCATTAGCGTCAGAGCTTTACTTGACAGCGGGAGCCAGTCGTCTTTTATCACTGAGAGTGTAAAGCAAAGACTCAAGTTGACTCCTCAGCCATCAAATGTCAGTATAGTTGCTATAGGAAACAACTCTTTAAACCTAACCCCAGAGCGCTGCTCTTTAAACTTACAGTCTAATACTGCTTCTTTTGAAGTCTCAATGTTCTGTCTAGTATTGAAAACTATAACTGATGACTTACCTAAGCATCCTTTCAATGTTAGGTCACTTAACCTAAATAACTTTGAGCTTGCAGACCCCAGCTTCAATGAACCAGCGCCTATAGACATGCTTATCGGCTCTGACCTATTTTGGGACTTGATAGGCTCCAAACATAAGTCTTTAGGGTCCAACAACCCTAGTCTACGCAGCTCTAAGCTTGGCTGGCTCATCGCAGGTCCTGCGCCTATTAATAGTCAACCTCCGCCTAATAAGTCCCTAATATGTAATTTTCTAAAAAATGAGAATCTTGCTGACATCCAGGAGGAGCTATCTAAGTTTTGGGAACTTGAAAATGTCCCTACCGTCCAACCTCTATCTGAAGAACAAAGGCTCTGCGAAATGCACTATCTCTCCACTACTAGCCGAGAAGCTGATGGTCGTTTTTGTGTAGGTATTCCACTTAAATATGAACTAGATTGTCTAGGTGAATCCTATTTCATAGCAAAAAAAAGGTTCTTCAATCTTGAAGCTCGGCTTAAGAAAAATGCAGAGCTGAAGAAAATGTACTCTGACTTCATTCATGAGTACGCCGAACTTGGCCACCTTTCTGAGTCCAAGGAGACTAAACCCCCTAACTCCTACTTCCTTCCTCACCACCCAGTTATGCGAGAAAAAAGTGAGTCCACTAAGCTTAGAGTAGTGTTCAATGCGTCTGAACGCTCTACTTCTGGTCTATCGGTCAATGACCTCCAAATGGTAGGCCCCACAATTCAGGATTCATTGTTTAACATTCTTCTTAGATTTCGTCAGTATCGCTATGTACTCTCTGGTGACATAGAGAAGATGTACCGCCAGGTGAAGGTAAGGGAATCGGACCGCAACCTTCAACTTATACTGTGGCGCGATAGTGAAGATGAAAATCTGCGTACGTTACAGCTCAATACAATAACCTACGGTTTTGCGAGTTCAAGCTTTTTAAGCACTAGGTGCATTCATCAGATTGGCGAGGAATGTAACGACTCCAAAATCAAAACTATTATTCAAAGAGACTTTTACTGCGATGATCTTTTAACTGGAGCTAATACTGCTGAAGAGCTTCGTTACATTCAGCGTTCTGTCTCTGATGTATTGGCTAAAGGCTGCTTCCCACTTCGTAAATATCGCTCTAACTTAACAAGCTTCCTATCGTTCGACTCGTCCAATTCTGAAGACTCTACTTTAATCATCAGCAATGCCGCTAGTACTCTAGGCATTGGCTGGTCTTCCACATCTGACTCCATCAACTTTCCTCTCTCCCACTCACCAGACACTATCTCCACTAAAAGGAGTATTTTGTCATCAACCTTCAAAATATTTGATCCTCTTGGATTATTATCCCTGTGCACTATCAGCGCAAAAATCCTACTTCAAAAACTATGGGCCGCAAAAATAGATTGGGATGAGCCTGTGCCTCCCTCTATCCAAGGTTCCTGGATTAAATTCAGTCAACAGCTTAGTACTCTATCAAGTCTACAAGTCCCAAGGCAGGTTCTAGCCGATAACACTAATGAAATTGAACTTCACTGCTTTTGTGACGCTTCACAGCTAGCTTACGGCAGCTGTATCTACCTCAGATCTCGAGACAAGGATGGCATCATACACGTCAACTTACTGTGTGCCAAGGCCCGTGTGGCCCCTATGAAAGCTTGCACTATCCCTCGTTTAGAGCTCTGTGGTGCGCTGCTTGGTGCGGAGTTGAGTTCCGCTGTCAAAAAGGCTCTAAGACTAGATATAAAGCGCTGCGTCTTCTGGACTGACTCTAGTGTTGTGCTAGGCTGGCTAAGATCTCCTGATAAAACTAAAACTTTTGTAGCAAACAGAGTAGCCGCTATAATAGAACTAACCGACCCTACGGCTTGGCGTCATGTCCCCACCTCTGCTAATCCCGCAGACCTTGCATCACGAGGTGTGGAACCCCAAGAGGTCCATCATTTATCTCTTTGGTGGCATGGACCATCGTTTCTAAAGGAACCCGAGTTATCGTGGCCTTGTCTTTCACCCGAAAAGGTAATAGATCTACCTGAGTTGAAAGCGATGCCCGCTTTAGTGGCGGAGGACGCAATGTCGGGCCCATTTATAAATTTTCAAAAATATTCAAAGTTGGCTACTCTACAAAGGGTTTATTCTAGGGTCCTTAGATTTATTCACAATTGTAAAAACCCTAACGACAAACTAACGGGAACATTACAAGTTCATGAACTTGACAAATCTATGACTGTTCTCACTAAATTAGCTCAAATTGAATCTTTTCAAAAGGAAATAAGCTCTATGAATTTAAATAAACCGCTCAAAACTAGTACTCATCTGTGCTCATTGAATCCATTCCTCGATGATGCCGGTTTGGTTCGCGTTGGTGGACGCATAGATACCTCTGCCTACCCCTATGACAAAAGACATCCCATTGTTCTAAAATCTGATCACTACTTAACTAAACTAATTTTTCAGTCAAAACACACGGATCTCTTGCATGCTGGGCCCCAGCATCTACTAGCTGTTATTCGAGAGCGCTACTGGCCTATAGGAGGTCGCAAGCTTGCTAGAGATGTCGCAAGAAATTGTTTTGTCTGTCGTCGCTTCAAAGGCGTCACAATGTCTAATATAATGGGTAACCTACCTACTGATAGGGTAGAACCTGACTTTCCCTTTAGTACTGTTGGCACTGACTTTGCCGGCCCTTTTCTAATCACAGATCGTAAGGGTCGAGGGTGCAAAATAACCAAATGTTATCTATGTATATTCGTCTGCTTTAGGTATAAGTGCCTACACTTAGAAGTAGTAAGTGAACTAACCAAAGATGCATTCATACTAACACTAAATAGATTTATTGCTCGCAGAGGAATGCCTAAGATTATTTACTGCGACAATGGTCGCAACTTTGTTGCTGCTGCCAAAGAAATTAGTAATTTTTTATATTCAAATCAAGATTCTATTTGTGACTTTGCTGCACGCCGGGGCATTGAATTTCGATTCTCTCCCGTATACGCTCCTCATTTCAACGGTCTTGCAGAGGCCGGTGTCAAGTCAGCAAAGCACCATCTACATAGAACTCTAGGTCAATCTCACCTAACATTTGAGGAATTGACCTCTGTGTTTGCACAGATAGAAGCTATCCTCAATAGCCGACCCCTATGTCCACTGAGCCCGTCACCTAACGATTTCCAGTCCCTTACACCTGCTCACTTTTTGATTGGTAGAGGCATGACGGCGCTTCCCTCAAGAAGTTACCTGGATACCAGCGCGCATCGCCTCGACCGGTTCCAACGCCTCGAGCAAGCCAAACAACACTTTTGGAGAAGATGGTCTGCTGAGTATGTAGCTGAACTACAACAAAGAAGCAAATGGCGGGTGAAGTGCAGGGATCTCCAGCTACATGACCTTGTCCTAATAAAGGAGGCTAACACGCCTCCTCTATGCTGGCGCCTAGGCAGAGTTAGTCATCTATACCCAGGCTCCGACCTGACCCCCAGAGTGGCTGATGTTGCCACTGCCCAAGGAACCCTAAAAAGAGCTCTCAATCGCCTGATTCTGCTGCCGCTTCCTGCCTCCGAAGAAACTAAAGCTTGAAAGCTACCGTAGAGCTTTCAACGGCCGGGAAGATGTTGGCGCCGTCTGAACGGGCCTACTCAACCATAGAGAACCGCTCACTCGCTCCATCTAGGCTATGCCTGCGGCCGCGATCCAATAGATAACCGGCAGCCATTTTTGACAATGAACAAGGACTTTTACTTCCTACAACCAACTACATGCACGCTGTGCCCCCTAAAAAACTAATTCTAAAATATTGGATGTGTCGTTTTCCAATAAACGGACTCAATTTAATCAAATCATTAGTTTGTTCTCTATCCCGAACAGCTACAAATACAAGGGAAAAGATTTATTCCATAAACTTAAAAATATTACTAAATCTTAATTTTAGTAACTAAGCTTATATTTAAATACTGTAATACCTACAACATGTTATCAAATAGTCTTTTGTAGAAAAAAAATTCAACGAAATACAGCTTTTGCTCATGCTGTCAAAAGTTTAAAACATCGTGCCCCGTTTTAACATACTACGTACGTTACTGCGTCCGTTAGTTACTAACGCCCCAATACTCAAACGTAACTTAAATTTAATCACGTCTCAAGTCACGATTTTTTGACAGTTTGCAATGAAAGTCCGTCAAAATTTTGGCACTTATTAAATTTAAGTTGCGTTTGAGTATTCAGCCGTAAGGCTTGGCAAATGCCCGGTTCTAAATCTTACAACCGTTATATCTTACGCCCGTCCGTTATAGTACTATATAACGAACGGGGGTAAGATATTGGAACCGGGCATAAACCGTTTATCTCATCGGCTATTGTCACAAATACAGTTTACTCTAGCAAATGAATACTGGGTTTTCATACATACTATATCTATGTCTATTATAAAATGTATAAGTCTATATATAATTATCATCAGCAGGAGCCCGTTTGTAAAAAGCACGGGACACGTCCATCGGAGGCCGAAGTCCAAGCCAACCGCAGTATCCACGGCGCCAGAGTAACATCAGACTTAGGACTATCGGTACTGCCAGAAGAACACCTTGAAAGACATTAAACATGGATTAAAAAAACATAGTTAGATTGACTTCCTTGGCTACTTACGCTACGCTCTGTGATTTTGTTAGCAGGGCTCTCAAATGGTGAGGGAAAGAACAATCATATATATGTTCTATGTTCACCTCAAATGTTTTTGTCCTCGGTGGGGATCGAACCCACCACCTCAGCGCAGAAGGTATAGGACTACCACGAGCTGACACCACACTGGAGCTTCATTATTTACATTATTATTATTTTGTAACAGGATCATACGAAAAAACCAAGCCGTAAGTTTCTTGCCGGTTTTTCTAGGCTTCAATATATTCATTCGCCTAGATTCACCAGATTCACCTAGTTTTAACACATTTCAAGATGATCTCTGCGGATTTTACTGAATAAATGCTATTTGACTTTGACTTTGACTTTGACCCTGTCCTGGGCACTACAGCGTCCCGTAAATAAAGCCACGATTGAAAAGTCATCTCTGACGTCAATCATCTTCAATAGATGCTTAACTTACCAATCAGAGTGCCGAGTAAGATTGAGCCATCTCTCTCAGGCCTGTGTCCGTATTTGTCGAGACACCTCATGTTGCGATGGCGGTCATGTAGCTCCTTGAATGTATATCCTTTCATTTCGATAGGTTCTTGACAGCTGGAAATAAATATGGGCTAAGATGTGCAACGCGAGATATGTCGCGCTTGACACGAGATACTTTTTTTATGGATGGACATTTTAGAAATTAAAGATAAAAGACCCACAGATAAGCTAAACATTAGAATTAAGTATTCATTTGACAGAACGAGATAGATTTTTGGGATTTTTGGCACTGGCATGCTAGCACAGGATGATATAGAGAGATATCTCTATTTTGCATCTTTCACTTTTACAAGACTATTATTAGTGTTTGAGTTATTTACTCTTTAAGTCCATGGAGTAAACACCTTTTAAGGTGGAACAAGTCGTTACTATTTCCATAAAAACGCTGTAACTGAATATCTGACGACCGATGTGGCGCGGCGGGCGAATGTCCGCTTGCGACGCAAAAGGTTGCGGGTTCGATTCCCGCCTTGGAATAAATGTTTGTACGATCTGCAAATATTTATTCCGGGTGTTCTGGGTGTTTTCTATGTATAATAAAAAAAATCTATATATGTAATGTATTGTATTAAGTATATCAGTCATCTAGTACCCATAACACAAGCTCTGCTTAGCTTGGGGCTAGATGATGCTGTGTGGACTGTCCAGCATTATTATTATTATTATCTCTACTATTTATTAACGTGCGTCCGAAGTTAAGTTGATACTGAATTATCTTGCCGTTATCTAGGCACGTTACCCTATATTCTACAATAAAATCAGATTGCCTTGAAAGTTACAAGCGTCGAAAGATTTAGTACTAGATCAGTTACAGCGTTTGTATGGAAATAGTAACGACTTGTTCCACCTTAAATGTGAACTTACACGGATGAGCTCTTCACTAAGAGCAAGTTCAAGGTACAATGACTTACACCATGTTGGTAGCGTTGCCCTGCTTAGCTTCCACAACTGGTACGAGGATATCCACCATCCACTGCGTGCTGCAATCGCAAAGGAAGGGATTGTCACTCACATCCACCTTCTGCACCAGATCCCAGCGCGAGAGGAACCTGGAGTCTACCTCTGTGAGGTTGTTAGATTGGAGATACAGCTGGAAGATAAAATTCAACAACTTCAGTATTCAGTATAAATAAATAAACAATAGTAAATAATAATAATAATTAATAATAAAACAGTATAAATAATAAAACGGCAATAAACATATGTTTATTGCCTTATTATGCAAACAGGTTAAACATTGTCAGATCGTAGGACTAGTACAGGTTTTTTTTATACAATGTGCTGCTGGAACAAGCATATGGCCCACCTGATGTTAAGTGGTTACCATCGCCTATAACAAAGCATTGCCTTGAAGGTCACATTCTTTAGGAACGTTACCCATAATACACTGCTCTGCGTCCATCAACCTGAGGCATACAGGTGTTGAACCTCATGTGTCTGTAATTACACCGGCACCCGCACCCTTCAAACTGGAACACAATAAGCTGCTTGGCGGCAGAAATAGGCATGGTGCTAGTCCTTCCCCGGACGAGCCCTTCACTAAGAGCTCTACTATTACACACATAATATACCCAGTAAAACGACTCATCTAAAAACTTACCTCTTTAACAATTGGCCAGTCATAATTCTCTCCAATATCATCAGGCCTGGCAAGAGCCTTCGCGTCCAGATACGACAGTTGAGGGTTGAAACTCAGGTGCAGCTTCTGAAGAGACTCCAATCCAGCCAAAGATCCTATACCGATGGACTCCAGCACGGGCATGTTGCACATGTGGAGTTCTTGGAGCTTACGAAGACGGGGAAACCCGCTGAAAATTTTGATATTTTTTTATGATTAATTGAATTAGCTTTACCCACATTAGTAACCTCGGTAGATGACGACCGATGTGGCGCGGCGGGCGAATGGCCGCTTGCAACGCAGGAGGTTGCGGGTTCGATTCCCGCCTTGGGATAAATGTTTGTACGATCTGCAAATATTTATTCCGAGTGTTCTGGGTGTTTTCTATGTATAATAAAAAAAAATCGATATATGTAATGTATTGTATTAAGTATATCAGTCATCTAGTACCCATAACACAAGCTCTGCTTAGCTTGGTGCTAGATGATGCTGTGTGGATTGTCCAGCATTATTATTATTATTATGGATATCACAGGCCTCAGCAGATCTACTCTTAGAAACGACTAGCGGCCACTCGCAGCTTCGCCTGCGTGGCAGTTTTTCCCGTTCTCGTAATTTTTTTGGGATAAAATCATAGTAGCTTTTTAGCTTTTTGTTTAGCTATCCAAAGAGGTAACGTTGCCAGCCTTTTGGGCACACTTCCTGCGGTCAGTGACTTAAATTCTGTTTTCTACCTATAGTAAAGACCCGCACTTTACTATAGGTAGAAAAAGTTATGATAAAATATGTAGATATAAGGTAGATAGGTTAAATATTAGATGTAAAATATTTGTATATACTAAATTACTTCCGTTATAATAAAATAAATGATCTGTAGTAGCTTTATGCAAAGTCTCAGCCCGATCGGTTTAAAATTGACAAAGTTTCATACAAACTTTCACCCCCTATTTTATCCCCTTGGGGGTAGAATTAATCAAAATCCTTTCTTAGCGGATGCCTACGTCATAACATCTACCTGCATGCCAAATTTCAGCCCGATCCGTTTAGTGGTTTGGGCTGTGCGTTGATAGATCACTATGTCAGTCAGTCACCTTTGAGTTATATATATTTAGATTGTAATAGCTTTAAACCCACATTAGTAACCACGATATCTCAGCTTAGAAACGATAAACGATGTTTCGTATTGTCGTTCTGAGTTACACTACGCGGCATGTCAGGCAGCGACAACTTGACTTTTGACGGCTACCGAGTTGCCCCGCAGTGTATTACAAAACGACAATACGAAACTTTGTTTATCGTTTCTAAGAGTAGATCTGCGGTCTTTGTGGCACGGCGGGCAAATGTCCGCCTGCGATGCAGGAGGTTGCGGGTTCGATTTCCGCTTAGAGATACATGTTTGTTTTGTTATTTCTACCACCAAGCAGCTCTGTTCCGGTTTGAAGGGTGTGGGTGCCGGTGTAATTACAGGCACACGAGGCTTAACACCTGTATGCCTCAGGTTAATGAACGCGGAGTAATGAACGTAAGGACACGTTTATAATGAGCGTGACTTGCGAGACAATGCTCTGTAAGGCAATGGTAACCAATGAACATCAGGTGGGCCATATGCTTGTTCCAGGAACATTCTTAACTCCCTCACCGAAAGTCTTCTGAGGTAATATCCAGCTTTTCAATCGGGTTTTGATTCAGGTTAAGGTAGAGCAGGTTCTTTGTTTCCTGTAACTCCTGAGGGACGCCAGTCAGCTGGTTGTCACTGAAGTCCAATCGTTCCAGGTAGAGAGGAGTGTGAAGTAGCTTGTCTGGAATCTCCTGGAGCTGACAGGAACGCATACGAAGGGTCTGGAATTTAACACTTAATTATACATTACGTATCTATCGGCGCAATGGCGACATTGGTGTCAGCAAGACGCCGGAGCTACTTGAAATCACAATGTTTTGTTTCAGTTTTAAGTGAATTGTTAGCTAATTAGGCGTTGATTCATTATTTTAAGGTCAACAAGGTCATTAATCAATTGATTGTAAAAACAACAAGACGCGTAAAAGCAAAACACTCTTAGTGGCGAGGTAGCTTGCGCGCGGCTGTGTTTTGCATAAATACGGGCGGCGCGCTCTACGGCGGTCAGTCTGGCTCGAGCCGCCGCACCGTTCGGACCTACTGTAAAAACCAGATTTGTTTGGTGCGGAATAAACGACAGTGACAACGTTCTTGGTGTTTCTTTGGCTTATTTAATGTTTCTTTGACTCGGTTTATGTTTTGCCGACGGTCATGAGTCATCACCATAATGAAGACAGCTGTGACGTCATCAGTGCAGATATCGCGGACGACCAGCTGGACCATACTGGAGCAGCGTCTCCGTCATATCTAATTACTTATTTTCGCATGGTGCGTTAACGCATGATTTATTAAAAAATCTCTGTCTTTTTGGTTGTGGGTTCGATCCCAAACGAAGACGAGCCTTATCCGGAATGCGATCTAGGGAAGATTTACTTTTTATTCTTATACTAACAAATAGGTTTAGTAGTAGTAGAGCTCTTAGTGAAGGGCTCGTCCGCGGCAGTACTACCACCATGCCTATTTCTGCTGCCAAGCAGCGCAGCGTGTTCCGGTTTGAAGGGTGTGGGTGCCGGTGTAATGACAGGCACATGAGGCTTAACACCTGTATGCCTCAGGTTGATGGACGCAGAGCAGTGTATTGTACAAGGAATTTCTTTGATAATAGGCGATGGTAACATCTTAACAACAGGTGGGCCGTAAGCTTGTTAAATCCGCAAATTGTAAAAAAAGAATTTGTTGAAACTTGTTATCGGCCTTCATATATTATTAATTTAATTTTATACCAAGCTATAAATTTTCTGATTAAAAATAAAATATCTACTCAACACTAGATGGCGCCACTCACCTTCAACATCGGCAGGCTTGAAATAGCTATTACTGTTACGTGGTCTATGGTTGTGAGCTTGTTTCCACTCAGATCTAGCACTTCTAGCTCAGGCAGATGCTCAAATAGGTCCTGATTGAGTGAGTGAAAGTCGTTGTAAGCGAGGTTCAATGTCCTCATTCGACTAAGAGGCTCATACTCTTCAGGAGCGTAACGACCCTGAAATCAAAATAGTTTAAAAATATTATAAACTGCTTGCCCGCGATCAAGCCGGATTTATTTATATTTTTTATTAGTGTAGGTTTCTTTATTTCCGCCGTCCCATGTCCACCGCCGCCCGCCGCTCTCATCCATCACTCACGCAGTAATAATGATAATTAAATAGGTACAATAACAGTAGGTACCTAGGATTGATTATTTTCGAGGAATGAGTTTCTATAGAGATTTAACGTATTAGTAGAAAAAACCATGAGAAAACCAGTGACCTTGTTTGACCTTTATCCTTTGAAATAGAGTGATTGCCCTCTGAAATCTGCCGCACCTAGGACGCTGCCGCCTCTAGGCCGCGGCCTATACGGCCTATTGACAAATCCAGGACTGTCCGCAACTATATCCGCCAACTTACTTAACACTTATCGTTATATTTTGGCGTATACACAATATTTTTATTAATTATAGCCTATGTATTGTTCTGATCCACTCTGATCGTGTCAACGCGGTATTTATATTTATTTAGCTTACTTCAAAAACTCGAGGATTCAGCTTTGCTGCTGTCAGTCTGTTGTGACTCAAATCCAGTACTGTCATCTCCTGTAAATCTTTGAAACTGGCGCCTTCAATCATCTCGATGTTACATCTAGAGAGGTTCAAGACTTGGATGGGCAGTTCCGCAATAGCTGTGACGTTTCTGAACAAGTTCTCGCTCAAATCTACGTGGATTGGCTTGATTTTAGCCAACGCTGGGAAAAAAATAATTTATAAATATCTGTATCTGTAAATACTAATCTGTAAATACAGTTTAAAATATCTTAAAAATTTATGGATAGTTTTCTAAAAACGCCCTTACTGACCCGTCTCAAAAATTCAGCCTGTTTATATGCATATTAATGGACATTTTAACATCATCATCAGAACAAAGTCAAAGACAAAATTTATGCCAAAAAATCAGAGTGATCACATAAAATAGTAGTTATAACTAGGTGAATTTAAGTAAGTGCCAGTTCCTTGCAACCAAGTCTAGAAGAACAGGCAACAAACTAAGGGTTAACTAACTTAACTAACTTTTTAAGATTCCGTACCCAAAGGGTTAAACGGTACCCTATTACTAAGACTCCACTGTCTGTCTGTCTGCCGCCACTGGGTGGTAGTACTTCCCCAGACGAGCCTTTCACAAAGAGCTCTTCAAACAAGCTGCATGGTTACTCACCAGCCCAGTCATTCTTTTCAAAGAAAACCTCGATACTCTGATCAAAGCAGTTGACAGTATCACCCTTGCAGATACACTGTCTGCAAATGCCGGTCTGCCGCGTCATGTCATCTTGAGTGTCGGTGACATCTGCTGTGGTCAGTGATGACTCTGCTGAAAACAGATTTTTTTGTACAGCTTGCTGACGGAATAAGTCGGGCGAATGTCCGCCTGCGACGCGCAGGAGGTTTGCGGGTTTTATTTATCTATAGTTCTTTGCGCTCAGCAATAACGGTTGGGTGTGTTTGTTTATCTTCATTTTAAATGTTATTTCGCTTTGCGAATATGGCACTTTGTTGTCCAAAGAAAACAAATGCATTAAAAACATCATCTGTTTGTTTTAGGGTTTGATTCTTATAACGTACTTATGCTACTCGATAATAGATGGCGTTAGTAGATCATTTATTATAGGTAATTGCTGGATAATCCACTCAGCATCATCTAGCCCCAAGCTAAGCAGAGCTTGTGTTATGGGTACTAGATGACTGATATACTTATTACAATACATTACATAAATATTTTTTCATTATAAATAGAAAATACCCAGAACACCCGGAATAAATATTTGAACAAACATTTATTTCAAGGCGGGAATCGAACCCACAACGTCCTGCGTCGCAGGCGGACATTCACTCGCCATGCCACATAGAGTTATAAGAATAAAGTCTTGCCCTAGTAGATACTGATAAAGTCGGCGTAACGTTGAAATTGTTACATGATGTTTTGTTTCTTTCGGTCTAATTTGAAACTTCCTGTGAATGCAAAAGACAAAACATGGTGTAACTATTTTAACGTTATGCGTTACCTATATTTTTATAGAGTTTGTGTAGTAATTGCTAGGTGGAGACTAAACTTTCAGGCTATTTATCTTAGTGCAAGGGTACTAAGAAAGGAACCCTAAAACCCTAAAATTCAGCCCCTAAAAGGGGTACAGCAGGGGTTGATGTTTGTATATATTTTATACTAGCTGACCCGTGCCCACTTCGTTGGGCGGTAAACATTTTTACTTACAAATCTTAACTAAGTAGTACTCGATGTTGCCAACAGATGGCGTTAATACAGCATAAAATAGCGGTCGTTTGCAGTATCGCCCGCGTGGCAGTTTTTTCCCGTTCCCATTATTTTTTCGGGATAAAAAGTAGCCTAAGTTACTCCTTGTTACATCAGCTATCTGCCAGTGAAAATCCCGTCGAAATCGGTCCAGCCGTTCCAGAGATTACCCGGAACAAATGGACACACAGACAGACAGACAGACAAAAATTTTAAAAAATGCTTTTTTGGAATATGTATCGCATATACATTCATATGCATGTAGTAAAAAGCGGTTATTTTAATATTACAAACAGACACTTCAATTTTATTTATTTGTATAGATTATTCACAAACATCCAATCTCTTAAATAAACTTTTGTTACTATCTTAATGTATATAAATAGGTAAGTACTTACTCGTCTGAGAAATTACTTCGGTGACGAAAATCACTAAAAACAAAAGAGGCACGAGCTTCGTACCCATTTTCCTGGAAATATATAAACAAATAAAATGTATTAGTAGTATAATGGAATGGTGACACAGACTGCTATCTTATTGATAAGAAATTATCAGATTGGCTGGGAAACGGTTCTGCAAAGAGTAGATATATTTGAATTTGTGCAGAATTTCAGTACTAGTAGATATTAATAATAATAATGCTGGACAATCCACACAGCATCATCTAGCCCCGAGCTAAGGAGAGGTTATGTTATGGGTACTAGGTGACTGATATACTTCATACAATACATTACATGCATACATTTTTTCATTATACATCGAAAATACCCAAAAGACCCGGGATAAAAATTTGCAGATCGTACAAACATTTATCCCAAGGCGGGAATCGAACTCGCGACCTCCTGCGTCGCAGGCGGACATTCACTCGCCGCGCCACATCGGTCGTAGAGCTTGTAGTGAAGGGCTTATCCGGAGAAATACTAGCACCATGCCTATTTCGCCTCCAAGCAGCGCAGCGTGTTCCGGTTTGAAGGGTGTGGTGATATTACATGCACATGAGGCAACACCTGTATGCCTCAGGTTGATGGACGCAGAGCAGTGTATTGTAGGGCACGCCTTCTTGTTTGACTCATTTTAACGGACTTCAAAAATGGGAGTTACTCAAATCGGTTGTAGTTAAGTGTATCTTGCTTCGTGAAACCGATTTAGAAATTATTTTTTATTCGAAAGGATGAATAAACAGACTAAAATAATACAAAACAGAAACCATAGTTTTTTTGTGATTCTAAAAGATAAATATAGATGTACCTACTGTTGTATTTGTATAGACCAGATATAAGTTATATTACACGCGTTTCGCTAGTTGATAGAAATCTCTTTATACAAATATTAGCGGCCGCTCGCAGCTTCGCCCGCGTAGCAATTTTTCCCAGTCTCGTATTTTTTTCTAGATTAAAGTAGCCTATATGTTAATCCAGGTTACAACAATTTGTTTCATTTCATTTCAATCCATATCTGTTTCAAATTTCATCCAAATTTCATGCAAATCGGTGCACTGGTTAGAGCGTGAAAGAGTAACAAACATCCATCCATCCATCCATACTTGCAAACTTTCGCGTTTATAATAGTAAGTAGTAGGATTTTACATCTAATATTAAACCTATCTACCTTATATCTATATATTTTATAATAACTCTGTTTTCTAACTGTTTTTAAAGTAAGAAATACTTCTTAAAGAAGAAGACTGATAGATGGAGCCACGATCGCAATCTTTGTGATAAGTAAACAGTATCTAATTTACAAATACTTATTTAAATTGTAATTATGACGGAACAGATAAGACATAAGACCTAATTCTACTTATTTATCTGTCTGACACATTTAGACCATGATTCGAACTAAAAACTACTTAAAATCAAATAGATTTATATACTCACCTAAATTAAATTTGTATAATAATAAAACCACATCAAAAGTTACAAAACGCGCCGCGCTCACAACAAGTTGGCGACTGAGGTGAACCATAGGTATATCTGATATCTTATCATATATTTTATCACCTTGGTTTGTAAGTACCCACCTAGATTAGACTGTCTGTTTTAGGAACTCGGTATGGCAGGCTGGAAGTGAAAGTGTTTTAGTGTGAGGCCAAACGGGCGTAAAATGCGTGGACGCAAAATGTGTGCAGACAAACTCATTTTGCGTCGCCGCGCCGTGGCTGAAAAAAGAGAGAGTTGAAAAAAACCGTTTCTTGGGCGGCCGACCCGACTTTGTACCTATATATTTATATTGACTGACCTGGGTCAGTACAAAAAATGCAATGTACAGCGTTCTTCGTCTCTACAACAATGGTTACCTATTAATATCAGGCGTAATATTTGTCGTGTAAAATGAATCATAATCTAGCGTATACGCTATATTTATTACCAGCTGACTCGTGCCCACTTCGCTGTGCGGTAAACATTTTTTCTTTTCATTTCTCAGGTTAATTATATAGCTTAAGAGTCTCACAAATAACGTGGCTTTCTGTTGGTAAAAGAATTTTCAAAATCGGTTCAGTATATCCTGAGATTACCCCCTACAATCTCACAAATCATTTCTTTCTTTATAATGTTAGTTTAGACACATAGGCGTATTACCTAGTCTCATAGCATAGTTTATTTCTTTAACCGTACGACTGAGATACAATAAAATACTAGACCTACTGAATGACTACTACTTCTACGCTTGGTCGCGAGGAACTGGCGCTTAGATTCACCTAGATTTAAGACGTTTCAAGATGATCCCTGCGGATATTACTGAATAAATGCTTTTTGACTTTGACTTTGACTGCAAGATAAATTTTTGTGCAACAAATTATTGTCATTTTATTGTTTCCGTGTATCTCCGTGTTTATTGTTTACCTACTGTGTAATCTCCGTTATGTGTAAGAGTTCATAATAATTGTCATTTTAAGCCTCGAATGCTCAAACGCATCTCAGATTTAATCACGTCTCAAGTCGCGATTTTTTGACAGTTTGAAATGTCAATCTGTCAAAAAATCGTCAAATTGATGTGTTGTGAATTCTACATGAAATACATTATCTGTGAAACTGTCTTTCAACTCTCTATCACGGTTCATGAGATACAGCCTGGTGACAGACGAACAGACAGACAGACAGCGGAGTCTTAGTAATAGGGTCCCGTTTTACCTTTTGGGTACGGAACCCTAAAAACGATGTTGCTTCCAATGATGACTGAAAACGAATCCTCAGTCAATGTTTATTTAATTTCTTAGAAATAAGACATACTTTCGACACAACGCCATTTAGCCCCAATCTGAGCAAAGCTATGGGAACGAGACAACTGTTAGAAAACTTAAATCCTTTTTTTTGTAAATACATACTTAGAATACAATATAACACCCAGACATAGAACAAACATCTACAAATGTTTATTCTCAGTGGGGATCGAACCCACTACTTACAGCGCAGAAGGCAGGGCTTTACTAACTGAGCTGTGACAGTTGTCAACGTAACGTTTTAGCAACGGAAGTTTCACTATCGGCCATGTTTAGCATGAATTTATAATATTATCTATGTAGATATAGGTTATTGATAGTTTAAAGGAAATGAAATCAGATTTCTGAAAAAGTGACGTAGTTTTTAAATGAAAATTATAATGAGAAAAGATTTGATTGTTTGTTTGTTGGTTTGCATTGAATAGGCTCCGAAACTACTGGACCGATTTGAAAAATTCTTTCACTGTTGGGAAGCTACACTATCCCCGGGTGACATAGGCTATATTATATTTTCAAAAAATTAGGGATCCTTACTACCCGTGCGAAGCCGGGACGGGCCGCTAATTATAGCTATACATAAAATCACGCCTATTTCTCACAGGGGTAGGCAGAGCAGAGACCATAGATTTCCAATTGCTACGATCCTGACATACATACCTCTTTTGCTTCATTCACTCTCATAACATTCTTCGGTCGGTTTAGAGTAGGTACTTTTTACCTGACCTTTCTCTAAAATGTCTTGTATCTGATTGAGATACGAACACCGAGGTCTTCAACGTCCAACACAACATGCTTGTTCACACTCGCCTGATGCACCTGTTTTGTTAATCTTCATTCATCCATCCTCTATATGCACAAACCATCTTAGCATACATTTCTCTACTCTCATTACTGTGTCTTCTTTCACTCTACATTTCACAGACATCAAATTTATCTAAATCAAAAAGTGTCTTAAAATTAAAAATAACCAAATCCGGTTCAAAATCTTTACTTTATTATTCAAAGGAGATTTTATCCATCGACATCATATCCGCAGACAAATTGGCTGTTAAATACTAACAAGCCCCATGAGACAGTAATCTGAGCAGCGCCATCTAGCGCTGAGTAGGATAATCACGTGGTAATTGACGTTGAGCTGCTGACGACAAAACGCGGGAAATCACTGCGCCATGTTTGTTGGGAAATTAATTTGTTATTTTCTTTTAATAGATAAACTGGGAATTATTTTTTGTAAGTACGTTGATAATTAGTGTTTTATAGGTTATATATTATTATATTTTCATCTATGTATTACTAAAGTATTTATTAGATAATTAGGTCCTTATTTAAGCTACTAATAGTAGCTTACTTATCGGTCGGTAGGTAGGTAAGGTACCTTCTTATACCTATGTCGGTACCTATAGAGGTCTACCGTAGCGTACCTGTCTACCTAATTTATATCTTCATATTTCAGGCAGGTAAGATAAGTGCTAGAAGTAGAAAATACCTAAGCGAGCTTCAAATATCAGTAATTAAAAAAACACAAATTTTAAAAATAAAAGTTTTAAAGAGTTTTTAATTGTATCTCCAGTTTAAAGTAGACAAGTTTACAAAGCGTGAGCGCGAGGGCGAGCCGAGTGGGTTGCCGTAACCTGATAGTTGCAACGCACCCTTAACTTGTTAGGGTTGAACGACATCATCATTATATCCTATAGGTACTAATATTATAAACGCGAAAGTTTGTAAGTATAGAAAGATGGATGTTTGTTACTCTTTCACGCTCTAACCAGTAGACCGATTTGGATGTAATTTGGAATAATTATAGATTGCAACCTGCGGGCGAAGCTGCGAGGGGCTGCTAGTTATTCATATACTTTTACCTACATATCATTTTAATACTGTGAGTAAGATCACTCACCTAAACGTTTCCACGAACGATCTTGAGCCTTCTACACCTTGACTTGACTACACTAACTGATAGCATAGGTACAGTCAGCTGCACTAGAATGTATACAATTTGTAACTTTCAAAATAGTTCACAGCGGTGCTAAAAACATTTACGCGACGATTATTAAAAAAGTAAGTAATTTCAACAACTAATTTCATAACTTTCCTATTTTTGAGGCGTAAGAGTTTATTGTTTTGCTGTAACACCGTTGTGAAAGTTACAAATTGTATACATTCTAGTGCAGCTGACTGTACATACTAAAACAAAAAAATAAGATAAAAAGAGATTAAAATACTATACTATAGTAAAACTGTAGAGGTCAAAAGTCTGTACATTAAAAATATTTTTCTGAAATCTTGAAATCAACTAAAAAAAGTGTTTTTTTTTATTTGTTCGATTGTTTGTACACGCATCATGCAAAAACTACTGAATAAATGATGATACGATTTGCAATTCTTTAAAGTTAGTTTATAGTCCAACTTAAAACTTAGTATGGGTTTCATTGAGCTGTCATCCTTAGGGAAAAAAGGGAATGAAGTTTGTATAAAAAATTCAAAGAATGCAGACGAAGTCGCGAGCGGGTCCGTTAATAATATTATAATAATAATAGACAAGATATTATTCTATTTATTTCAGATGTGTGTAAACCCTATGCTCTTGTTACGGGCTGTCATGTCATCCGTCTAAGCTGCCCCTTAACTTAACCGAGGAAAATGCATTGTGTAAACATTACCTATACTGTTATCTTGCTGCTATAAGAATAAGGTTGAATTTGCTATGTTTTTGGCGACAGTGGAACTGATATGTCAAGTGACGCCTTGTCTTTGCTCCCCTTTATAAAGTGACGTGATTTTAATAGTCCGCTTATGTCTACTTGACCCTTTCGGATTCTTTTCTTCTTCTTCTCTTTTTAAATGGCGTCTGTGGATCTAACTTCCATAATTTTGCCAATGTCAATGTCAACAGAATTAAATAAATAAATAATAAATAAATAATGCTGGACAATCCACACAGCATCATCTAGCCTCAAGCTAAGCAGAGCTTGTGTTATGGGTACTAGATGACTGATATACTTAATACAAGGAGAACATAGGTATATAAAATGCTAAAGTGTCTTAAACATATTTATAAAAAAAGAACAGCCCATAAGGGCTATATATATATGTTTATTTTGTATAAACAAAATCTGTCAAATAAAGGGGTATAAGGTATCGCTCTAATGGGCCAATTTCGTCAAATGTCACGTTGTCCCTCGGCGGTACTTAACCTTTCAAAATAACCCACTAATTTTTTTATTAGTGCAAAGTTAAGAGCGGCCATTTCAGCGATTATGAAGCAAGTTGATTAGTTTGTAATAACAGGGCATATTTTTGCCGCCAAATTGTGTCAAATGAAGTTTGACAAAGAACTATTTGAACTTATAGGTAGTTTTTTTTTATGGCATCTGTCTGTTGGCGGACAATTTTTCCAAAGTCAAATGAATTAAGCAAATAGTTTTTAGCCTAGTCATTTTTGTGTTTTTAATATTATGCTGAAGTTTATTGTGCCTGTGATATCATTTTGAAAGTTTTGTATACATTCTAGTGCAGCTCTGAAAGTTATATAACGTAAAGTAACTAAAGTTTTTTGTATTATCCTACTACTAATGGTTACATGGTGGTAGTAGGTACTTCCCGGACGAGGCCTACACTAGGAGCTCTACTACAAAAAGTAGAAAAATCTCACCTAAAGAAAACACCTTCCCTCTCACAGTTAGTTAATTGAACTAAAATTGATTGCTCCCTAAAAGCGGACAATAATATCATCAGTACCCTGTCAAAAAATTTTGACGCGGGATGGTTTGAAAAAAATATTTCTTGTTATTTTATTAGTTTTTTGCCGTTAAAAGTGCTATTTCGAACTCAGTTTTGCGATCGACGATTGTAATTAATTACGGACTATATGATAATTACAATTTCGGTGCGTTTGGGTGCGGTCAAAATATGGATGTGACCGAGGTCGTCCTCAGACCTCGGTCCAGAAACAGTACCAATATGAGTGAAGAAGAAATGGGTGTGCAGGCAATTTTTGATGTAAATCAACAATGTGAGGAATTATTTGCTGTGCAGGAGGCACGGCCGGCCAAACGATTGAGGTACAATAGTAATTATGATAGAGAATGTGTTGATGAGGATGGATTTACTCCTGTACAAAGGAAGGCAAATCGTGTTGCGACTAGAAAGGCCTGTGGACCAACATCTGTGGGAGGTACCATTCATTTGAGTAATAATTGTTTTGAAGTATGCGTCTCGTCATACCAACTGCTGCCAAAACAAATTGGATTGGCTATGTTACTGAAAGCTGAAGGAATAACTAATGCCATGCAAATAAAATACAAAAGTCCATACAGAGTGGTCATAACATTTGAAAATAAAAATGACGCAGATAATTTAATTTCGAATAAAACCTTCATGGAGTCTGGATACAGATGTTACTTGACAAATGAGGTTGGTGTTAGTTATGGCGTGGTAAAGTATTTGGAACTTGATGTAAAAGAGGAAGATTTGAAAGAATCATTGCAGTGCGATCAACAAATACTGTCTATAAAAAGGTTGAATAGAATGTCGGAAGAAGGTGAATGGGTTCGTAGCGAAACTGTGCGATTCGGTTTCAAGGGCTCTACTTTGCCTCCCTATGTGTTTGGATATGGTTGCAGGTTCAAGGTAGATCCTTACACTTTTCCCGTGACGCAATGTGCTTCGTGCTGGAAGTTTGGACATTTGACACGAACGTGTCCAACGAAAAAGACTTGTTGTCCGAAATGTGGTCTAGGGCACACAAACTGTGAGACGACGGAGTACCGATGCATCAACTGCAAAGGCAAACACATGGCTCTTAGTAAGTCGTGTCCTATTTATTTGAAGGAGAAAGAAATTAGAACGATTATGTGCAACGAAAATTGCACCTATAAACATGCGCTATCGAAGTATTTAGAGAAGGAAAATTGTACTTTTGATGAGCATTTTAAGAATCCATCATCTTCCTTTAAGTTTGGTGATCGACCTAGCGCGACGGTTTTTGAACCCCTTAGACCAACCAAGTCTTACAGTCAAAGTGTTGGTGCCAAGGTGAACCAAACGAAAGCATCAATATATCTGGATAAGCCTGAAGTTTTATGCAATGAGATAGGAGAGATCAGTGACGTTGATTCAAATGAGAGCAGCGAGGAAAATGTTTTTAAAAATGGGCCTTTGAGAGTACGAAAAAAGAAAAATAGAAAGGAAAAGAATCGTGACAAAATGTCATTGCGCAATGATAATGCTGCTTCTCAAGAGTCTTCGTCGAGGGTGGCGCCGGCGGCTAAGGTGACAAGCGAGGGAAAAACTAACAAAGGTCAAAAGAAGAATACTACCTTTAGTAATATATTTAGGAAAGTGAAGGAGATTGTGTTTTCTGCCTCAAGTTTTGAAGACAAAATTAGCCAGGTGTTGAAATTTCTTTTTGATGAGTTAATGTCGTTTATTGTGCAGATGGTGAGCAGTGGAGATGTCTTGACTAAATTGTTTGGCCTCTTTCATGATGGTTAACAACATTTTCAATGCATCTGCGGCCAACACTTTTCAGTTTTGTTCATTATATTATTAGTTCGTAGGTAGTAATTGCAAGCTTTTACAGGGCTGACATAGTCGCTCAGCGACTCAAAGTCCTTAAATTTTAAGAATAAAAAAAAAAAAAAAAAAAAATATCATCAGTACGATTTAAAAGGATTAATTAAATGTCATTTTTCGTTTAGCTTTGACAGGGTGATTTGAAGGGTGCGTTTAATTATTTTGGCGGGAAAACATTTATTGTTTCTTCATTAGATTTGTTGACACGTGACAGTATAAAGTGTTTAGGTGAAATTACAAGCACTTGAAGCTAAACAGTAAACACTAGGTTGGTAGATGCAGGGTAGTGCCTCTTAGGGTAAGTACCTAACGTTTATGACCTACAGATTATAATTATCTAAAAAAGATTAGAAAAACAATTACATAAAATGAAAAAGATATGTTGAAAAAAAAGCCCAAGAATAAAACTAATATATAGACTACATAGCGGCCGTTCGCAGCTTCGCCCGCGTGGCAGTTTTTTCCCGTTCCTGTTATTTTGTCGGGATAAAAAGTAGCCTATATGTTAATCGAGGTTACAATCTATATTTATTCCAAATTTCATCCAAATCAGTCCACTGGTTAGAGCGTGAAAGAGTAACAAACATCCATCCATCCATCCACCCATCCATACTTACAAACTTTCGCGTTTATAAAATTAGTAGGATCAAATCAACATTATTATGGGTTTATACACAAATGTTTCTACAGTTTCTGCGATTGTTGAAACAAAATAGGTTCTCTTTACATCTTTAGGTACATGAATGTTACGTGATGTTTATAAACGCATGGGTCCACACTTTATATTGCTCTTCAGTTACTGACTGACTGACTGATAATTAACGCACAGATTAAATCAGGTCCTAGGGGTACCAAGAGGGGCCTTAAAGCTGCGGGGAAGTTTGTATTAAAAGGCATAGTTGCGCGGTGTTCTATTAGCATAATATAACACCCAGACACAGAACAAACATCTATGTTCTTTTTACAAACGTTTGTATATGTATATGAACCTATAGAGAAGCAGGCATTGCCAATTGAACTATGTGTCTAGTAGTATAATATTTAAAGTGTGTAAGTGTATTATTCAAATTTTTATTATTATTTTGTAGCAGTGTCATACAAAAAAACGGTAGGAACCAAGCCGTAAGTTTCTTTGCCGGTTCTTCTAGGCTTGGTCGCGAGGAACTGGCGCTTAGATTCACCTAGATTTAAAACGTTTCAAGATAATTCCTGCAAATTTTACTGAATAATAGTTTTCTGACTTTGACTTTTGTAGGTTTTAGTACGAATAGGCATTCGATGTATAGTTAGCGTTTATGGCATTTTCACCATTTTCTTTTAACACAAGGGTATTCAAATGATTACCATGAAAATATATCTATCGACGCGTAAAATCAAATAGAATATATTTAAATATAAAAAAGATTGCATGCGGTTATATGGGGTTGTAACTCAACCCGATATATCTGGTTATACACGGATCAAAGCAGTGGATTCTGGCTCCTAATAGCTGAGAATTACTACCCTGCACAGAGACGTAGTCAGGGATAGGGATGTAGATGGGGTTAAAAACTAATTCAAAAATACTTAGCCAAATTCTTTAATTTTTTGTTATTCAACTTGATGATACAAGCAGATGGCCCACTTGATGTTAAGTGGTTACCATCACCTATGACAAAGTATTGCTTCGCAGGCCACACTCGCCAGGAAAATGCTACACGATGCTCTGCTCAGCGTCCATCAACCTGAGGCAGGTGTTAAGCCTCATGTGCCTGTAATTTCACCGGCACCCACACGCTTCAAACCGGAAGCTGCTTGCTTGCTTGCTTGCTGCTTGCTTGCTTGCTTGCACAGCAAGCTGCTTGGCGGCAGGAATAGGTACAGTGGTAGTACTTCCCCGGACGAGCCCTTCGGGTACGGAACCCTATAAACACAGAATTAGTGAATAGTACTTCAATCAACTGTAATTTGATAAAAACTTTGTCAATTTTTAATGATAAAAAGATAGACATGTAAAATTCTGCCCTATATTTTAACCCTGGCTACACTCCTGTTTCTACCGAACACAAAACATTTTTAAAACCTATACTTTATCTCAACCCAGTAAGGTTCAAATCTGGTCTTACAAATACCAAAGTACGCATGCTGAAGTGTCTAAACCGATTCTTAAATCAAGGGGATAAGACTGAAATCGCTTTGACATTGTGAAAAGGGTATATTCAGTCATATTGAATTTTGGCGGGTTAGAAGGGGAACACAATAGTCCAACTCTTAATTTTCTAACAGAGGCTTCAATATCGGAGTGATTTGATTAGGTTATGGATGGGAGTGCGCGATAGTGAACCAAGAAAATAAAACATATTTCTTACATTAATAATAATATAAAATTTTTGAAGTAATACTTCTTATGCGACTTCCAACAAGGTTACGTTAAGCGTTTAACACTACCATGGAGAGGGTATGAAAGCACTGTTCTTTCTCTCTTTCTCTCATAGCCAGTTACTTACCCTTGACTTCCCGCGATCCTAACAATGTCGTCAGTACATCAGGAGAAGGGCATCCTACGCTTTGTTTTCCCATTCGTGGTTGCTATTCGAGAACCTTTATTCCCCAGCGGTTGTCGGTTCTCCGAGCTATAGCCTGCCCATTGCCACTTCAACTTGCTGATTCTAATAGCTATGTCGGTGACCTTGGTTCTTCTACGGATTTCCTAATTTCTGATTCTATCTCGCAGTGAAACACCCAACATCGCTCTCTCCATAGCCCGTTGAGCGACTTTGAGCTTGTGTCAGAGACCAAGAAAATTTAAAGAACTCTTATTGAACACTTATATTCTTCTTCTTCTTAGTCGTTACGCTCTTGGCAGAGCGGTCGTGGTCATAATGTTATTTTTTTTTTTTTTTTGCAGTGGCACGCCTCACGATATCCCGCCATCCATCCCGGCTTACTTATACACTTATATTACACTAGTATTTATCGCGTTCGCGCCTTTTTTATTTATTTTTCGGACGTTTCGGCTATGTTGCAATAGTCGTGGTCGCGGGAAGACACCCATGTAATATAAGTGTTCAATATGTGTTTCGATCGCGAAAGTTTCTTCTTTTATTATATGGCTTTTCAGCGGCTGAGGGTTGCCACGAATTTGCCAATGTCATGTGTTTACTAATCTTAGAACAAAAAGGCGGAGATCTGAGTACGGTAAGAAGGGAGACTCTAATACAAATCAAGTTGATATGTCATATACTTAAGTAATTTAATATATTTATTTTGTAGGTAGGTAAAAACACAAACATACTTAAAATATAAATAAATTACATTATGCGAACCGCTAAGGAGTGGAACTCATTGCCAGCTTCTGTTTTTCCTGACCACTATAATCTGGATCTCTTTAAGGCAAGAGTGAATAGGTGTCTTCTAGACCGTTCTGCTTCATCGTCACTTACCATCAGGTGAGATTGAAGCCAAAGGATGGTCTATTAAAGTAAAAAAAAAACAAGTGAAAAAGTTTAAAAAATACTTTAGAAAATGCAATAAGAATTGCATAACACCATCCTAACCTAACCTTTCAAAGTCGATGGGTGGTACAATTTGGATCGTCTTTTTTGGTCGAACAGGTGGTCTGAGTGTGATATTTTTACTTTGTACTTTTATAATACTTTATTGAAAGGTACTTAGTCGTAGTAGAGTTTTTAGTGAAGGGCTCGTCCGGAAAAGGTACTACCACCAGCGGCGGCCTTACCCATTGCGAGGCTCCGGGCGGAAGGAGGTCTTTGCGAGGCCCTTTGCCCTTTGTGATCAAAATTAAAAGCTTTAAATAAAGAAAATATAGTTAAAAAAATCTATATTTTTTAAAATTTGCTTGGGTTGTTGCGCGAAGCCTATGCAAGAGCGAGGCCCCGGGCGATTGCCCCGTTCGCTACCCCCTAAGGCCGCCACTGACTACCACTATGCTTATTCCTGGCTGTGAGCAGCGCAGCGTGTTCTGGTTTGAAGGGTGTGGGTGCCGGGGACATTACAGACACATGAGGCAACACCTGTATGTTTCAGATTGATGAACGCAGAGCAGTGTATTGTAGGGCACGCTCTTCACAAATGTGACTTGTTTATTTCCAACAAAAATATAGCCATAATGTTATTCGATGAAATAATCAGGAAATTATGATAGTTAGAGAGCTGAAACTTTCACAGATGATGTATTTCTGTTGCCGCTATAACAATAAATACTAAAAAACAGAATAAACTAAATATTTAAGGAGGCTCTCATACAACAAACGTGGTTTTGCCGTTTTTATTATAGATAATGGTACAGAACCCTTCGTGCGCGAGTCTGACTCGCACTTGGCCGGTTTTTATTATTTTTATGGTTGGTCTCTTTCGATCTGATTTGAAACTTCCTATTAATGCAAAAGACGAAACAGTATAACTATACCAACGCTACTACGAGTTTATAACTAGGGTTTAACTTTAAGTCAAGCAGAAAATAAACAAACACACATTAAGAATAGAAATACATAAAATTGAAACGTAACCTTGTAAGGGGACAACAATAAGGGAATTAGTAGCAAATTGTGCGTGAGACGACATAACAAGGTTGGCGCGTGCCAAGTTCTCATTGTTATAACAATGTTTGGATAAATTGAGATGAAATTAAATTTGATAGGGTGAAACCTAGGTTTTCTTAATGTCTTATTACTGGAACAGGTAAAATACATTTATTTACAAAGAAAATTATAGCTAATACAGGTATTTATAATTGGTATGTACCTACAAAATACATATGAAACAGTTGAGCTATCTACAGACCGTTGCAAACGATCTAAAGGTAGCTCAACTGATCCAGATCAGTGCCAATCGGAAGCGTTCCCAAAACACTGGCTGCAGCCACGCTAAATGGCAATGCTGATTCGCTGTGCCAGATACTCACTAGCCCTCGGGTCACGCGTCGCTTCAGAACAAGTAGATGGCCCACCTGATGTTAAGTGTATACCATTATCTATAACAGAGCATTGCCTCGCAGGCCGCGCTCATTATAAACATACCTACCCTTACGATATACTACTCTGCGTCTATCAACCTGAGGCATACAGGTGTTGCCTCATGTGCCTGTAATTACACCGGCACCCTCACCCTTCAAACCGGAACACAGCAATGCGAGCATCACTGATTGACGGCAGAAATAGTTACGGTAGTAGTACTTCCCCGGGCGACCCTTTCACAAATCGCTTTATCTACTACTAAACCTACTACTGCGGTAACTACATTATACACAGACAGTTATTGACAATCAGAATAGGTACATGGATATTCTGTAATTTGTTTCCTTACTTTTGCAGTCTCACCGTTTTAGTTTGTAATTCGCTCATCTTGTATTGTTCTGAATAAACTATTATTATTACTTTCTTTGTACTTTTCTGTTGGATAACTAACTAACTAAGAAAATCTTTCTGTGACACGGCTTACAGTCTTACCTACTTATAAACGCTATTTAAATTTTAAGTTATGCTCAAATAGCTACCTAAGGAACTAAGCTCATTAAATAAATACTGACATGTAATTTTTTTCGTTAATTTCTTTGTAGGTACCTAACTGTTAGTTTTCCTAAAACTCTAAAATCAATTAATAAATTGATAAAACTGACTAAGCCGTGATCTAGATAAATACTACTACATACATAATAGTAGATTGTACTAATACAATCTGTATTGATTTATTTACTTATTGGATCTTAATTACTATATTAATGTCATCTAGTATCCATAACACAAGCTCCGCTTAGCTTGGGGCTAGATGATGCTGTGTGGATTTTCCAGCATTATTATTATTATATTATGTCCTAACTAAAATTATTAACTCTTTCATCTTGAAATAAAACAAAGTTTTTATCATATTATCAATTTATTTTATTGTTCAATGTCGCTACTTCACTTACAATATTCTCTAAGTTTATTTACATAAAAACATTATCAATTATCTACCTTTTTGCTACTATTTTCATATTTAAATATGAAATCCTGTTATTGAGTTAAATGTCCGTTACATTTTCAAATACAATACATATTTAATTGAATTTCTATTCATACCATTTCTATTCAATCGAAAATCAGTAGTTACATTTAATTCTATTGTTTTTTATTTAGAGATATTTATTTACATACAATACTAGATATTAAGACTAGAGATTACTATTTTACGTAAAGCTAAAATTAAGTAATTTTTACAAAATAAACTAATATTGCACAAATTGTAGAGGCTCGATTCATGTATTTTTTTGGAGACGAGATTGAAACTAGAGTTTTGTAATGTCAATGTGGCCAGTCTGCAGGCTGATTCTGAGTTTTTTACATTATAGTTACAGTTAGGATACCGGATTTCAGTAGGTATGTGAGCTCGTATTTTTTGGATGGATATACGATAAGCGCCCCTAGTGGCCTATGGGGGCACTAGCGTATCTCCATCCAAAAACTTCGAGCTCGCAAACCGAAATCCGGTATCCGCAAAACGTAAAAAACTCAGAATCCGCCCTCTGATGTCAAAATGACAGTTTTGGAGAATACCAGATCCATACCCACACCATCGTGATGATGATGCTTCGTTACGGAAATAGGGCCTCTAAGGCCCACTTTTTCGTCCAATTTCTAGCTTCAATATCGCCTCAGCTCCAAAAATTATAAGAATTGGGTGTAAGTATATGTAACGATTGGCGCTGTGATAAAATATTAAAAGACAATTATTGATACACACTTTATGCTACGGAAGGTATGAGGTATAATAGACTATAGAAAATATGGATGGACTGTTTAAATTACGATGTGAGTAAGGAAAGAGTGAGCATCCAACTAATAGAAGAGTGCAGAGGGCTAAGCACGAACCAATCTGACATTCGTAACGTCTTCGTTTTCTGTCATCTTTGACAGACATTCGTTTTTTCATTTTAATTGTATTTCTAGTGGAATTTTTGTGGAATTTTACTACATTACTTGAGGTCTTAGCACAAGTGTGAAATTAAAGTGTGTTATGTGACCTAATTGAACGAAAATGTTTCCCTTATTCAATCCACTTCACATTGACGAAATTGCCTGTCGAATGTCGGACAGATACCATTATCAAGAAACAAGAAGAAGGGTACACGAGGCCCGTGGCCGGGGTCCCTTATAGTCTCGCAAGATAGGAACCAAGCCGTAAGTTTCTTGCCGGTTCTTCTAGGCTTAGTCGCAAGGAACTGGCGCTTAGATTCACCCAGATTTAAGACGTTTCAAGATGATCCCTGCGGATATTACTAAATAAATGATTTTTGACTTTGACTTTGACTTTGAATTCGTTTATTTCAGATTTGATCTACGTGTAAAATTTATTAATAGGTAACACAAAAACATAGATACTATGTTAGTCAATGAAACACACATGAAACTTGACTACGTGGAATGATGGACGCAAATAGTAATGACTATTTTCGAAGGATTAATAAATGTAAGAAAACCTTTCAACAAGATTTCTGACACTTTTTTTCTTGAAAACATCGGTAAAGGACTAATAAATGTAAAAAACCGGCCTTTAACAATGTTTCTGACACTTTTTCTCTTAAAATATCGGTCACCTATTTTAATGTCATATGTAATTTAATGTGTTTATCAATCTAGGTATTATAGTGGTGAACATAACTCGTCTCTCCCACTATATCGATATCACTGTCACTATGTTCCGAGTCAGAGTCCGAGGTATGAGTCGTTGATAGTCTAGAATCTTCCGCCTGGAACAAAATAAATAAATATTTGTGGACATTTTACACAACATCATCTAACCCAAAACTAAGCATCGCTTGTACCAACCAGATGACTTAACCAGAATACTTATATACTTTTTTTGTAAATACATACTTAGAATACAATATAACACCCAGACAGAGAACAAACATCTATGTTCATCGCACAAATGTTTGTTCTTGGTGGGGATCGAAGGCAGGGCTACTACCATTTTAGTCCATATTCTTCTACAAACTGAGTTGTGACGGCTGTCAAGCTCAAAAGAAATGTCAAATGTTAGGTATGTTTTACTAGCGGTCCGTCCCGGCTTTGCACGGGTTTTAGTAAGGATCCCTAATTTTTTTGAAAATGTAATATAGCCTATGTCACCCGGGGATAGTGTAGCTTCTCAACGGTGAAAGAATTATTCAAATCGGTGCAGTAGTTTCGGAGCCTATTCAATACAAACAAACAAAGTTTTCCTCTTTATAATATTAGTATGATTATTTACCTTGAATTCGTTTTCTGTCATCTTTGGGCCCAACATTGTATTTTCATTTTAATTGTTTTTCTAGTGTTATTTTAAGTTCTGATGGGTAATTTTGGTGGTATTTTAACCATCATTACTTGAGGTGAACAGTTGAAATGAAAGTATATTATGGCATCCTGATTTGAACGAAAATGTTTCCCCTTTGGTTTTGAAGAAAAACGCCATCTTTTTCTTCAAAACCAATGACAGCCGACTTTACTTTTTATATTTACCTTTCGTATATCTTCGTGTTGGTGTTTCGCTGTAAAATCTACCGCTGAAGTACCTGCTGACAAAATAAACAATTGACATTAACTCCAGAATTGTTCATTAATATTATTGAAGCAATACTTCTAATGCGACTTCCAACAAGGTTGCGTTAAACGTTTAACACTACCATGGAGGGGGTATGAAAGCACTGTTCTTTCTCTCTAAACGTTTGACCGCAATCTCACCTGATGTTAAGTGATGATGCGGTCGGTGTAACACGCTTACCTAGAAGATACCTATTCACTCTTCTCTTGAAAACATCCAAATTATACGTGACCGGTACAGACGGTAGCGAGTTCCATTCCTTTGATGTGCGCAACATCGAATTCAATGGATAAGAAGGATTTCAATGACTAAACGGCTTTTTGATACAATATTGATAGCAGATGCCTACGTTATAACATCTAGCTGCATGCCAAATTTCAGCCCGATCCGTCCAGTGGTTTGTGCTGTGCGTTGATAGATCACTATGTCAGTCAGTCACCTTTGAGTTATATATATTTAGATAGATACCGCTCAACATCAAGAGAAGTCCCAGATGTTGAGCAATTACCACGACGCCACGACATACTGTTTATTTCTACACTTGTTCTCATAAAAAATGCTTTTTAAGACAGCTACGCCGTAGAGCTTTGAAATACTCAATAATAACTCAGGAATTTTACAAAAGAAAATAATTCACAACAAAATCAACTCAAAGTACGAAAATACTTCGATAATAAACCTTCTTGAAACTCGTTGAAATTAAATTACCTCTCATCACACAATTACAGTCCGTAAACACTCTACGTTAGGTGTATTTTCGTGTAGCGCTTGAATACCCATTGAAGAGAAACATGTTATTTGCGACCGTAATGTTGGTGATTAGAGTATAAATTCGAAGGCGGGGAGGTTCAAGACGTTCGTTGCTTAGCAACCAAGACAGCCATCTTGGCGAAGTAACTTGTTTAAGCTTAGGGTTGGCACAACACGAGTATTTATTAGTTGTTTTTTTTTAACTTTAGTAAGAGTATATGACCATAGGTACATAAAACTTCATAGGCCTAATCCTCATAATTCTTTTGAGATAAAACAAGATTGACACAAGAATTTGATTGTCAAAATGCCTGTCTGAAATGTCAGTTTCAAAGAAAATTATGAAAGATGGAACCACGGTCACTAAAGTACCTACCGTATGCAACATTCCAAATCTTATTTTCAGCGAGTTCATTTTCATTGGAATCCTCGGTAGCGGAGTTGGTTATCACGTCCTCGTATCAGGGGGAAGGTCGTGGGTTCAAATCCCACTCGAGAAAGTAATTTTTGAAATGATATAAAATCTTTTTTAAATAGCGATATTGCTTTATATCTTCCTGTGCTAACCAAAATTCAAAAATCTACCTCGTTCAGTTAAATGAAGGCTTAATGCTAATGTTTAGCTTATCTGTAGATCTTTTATCTATAATTTTTATAGTGTCCATCAATAGAAAAAGTATCTCGTGTCAAGCGCGACATATCTCGCGTTACACATTTTAGCTCGGCTGGAGCCCAATTCGTTGCAACATTTTTACACAACACCATCTAGCCCCAAACTAAGCGTATCTTGTATTATGGGAACCAGATGACTGATAGAATACTTAAATCCTTTTTTTGTAAATACATACTTAGAATACAATATAACACCCAGACACAAAACAAACATTTACGTTCATCACACAAATGTTTGTTCTCGGTGGGGATCGAACCCACCACCTACAGCGCAGAAGGCAGGGCTACTACTAACTGAGCTATGGTGGCTGTAAAGTATTTTGACAACCCTAAAGGCAACGTCTTGAGTTGTGGCGCTAAAGCGATGCTAAAGAAATTAGATTGGCTGTCTTCGGAGTTTGGTCTCGACAATTACGCCAGATTGCTCACTGGTCTGGGTATTATGAACCTTATTGATGGACCGTTGCGAGTGGGTTTTATTGCAGGGGTGAGGGGTGGGGTTCTTATGTACCTTATGTGATCAATGCAAGATATTTTTAACATTTGTATTACACGAGCATTTATCGCGTATTACCTTTTTAAGGTTCCGTACTAAAAGGGTAAAATGGGACCCTATTACTAAGACTCCGTTGTCTGTCTCTCAGTCTGTCCGTCTGTCATCGGGCTGTATCTCATGAATCGTGATAGTTAGAGTTAAAATTTTCACAGATGATGTATTTCTGTTGCCGCTATAACAACAAATACTAAAATACAGAATAAAATAAATATTTAAGAGGGCTCTCATACAACAAACGTGATAACTTGCCGTTTTTATTATAGACTAGTTCGCCCCGGCTTCGCACGGTTTTTAAAAAGAAATCCCTATTTTTTTTAATATAATATAGCCTATGTCACCCGGGGATAGTGTAGCTTCCCAACAGTGAAAGATTTTTTCAAATCGGTCCAGTAGTTTCGGAGCTTATTCAATGCAAACAAACAAACAAACAATCAAATATTTCCTCAATAGATACATTTTATTATATATAGAAAATACCCAGGACACCCGGAATGAATATTTGCAGATCGTACAAATTCTGTGTGTTCTGGGTTATGTGTAATAAAAAATATGTATGTATGTAATGTATATCTGTCATCTAGTACCCATAACACAAGCTCTGCTTAGCTTGGGGCTAGATGATGCTGTGTGGATTGTCCAGTATTATTATTATTTATTATAATTTATCCCAAGGCGGGAATCGAACCCAAAAACTCCTGCGTCGCAGGCGGACATTCACCCGCCGCGCCACATCGGTCGTCATAATATACGTTGTAGAATTATAAGTACAAACATGTGGTAGGTGGCTACTGGCGCCAAGTTTTGTTGCAACTATGCCCGTAAAGTTTGAAACACCTTCGCCTAACTAATTAAAGGAGAATAGTTTAGTTTAGTTACAAACTAAATTTCAAGATGTTGAAGTTTGGCTTATTGATTGGAATTTCCACGTGAAGTTAGCTTACACGCCCCTTTGTATAAAGTTGCTTTAAGGTTTTGTTTTTTATTTACAGATCATAGTAAGTCTGCGTAAAGTAAACCTCGCAAAAACACTATTTTTTGGAACAACTAATATACCAGTAATGTTATTAAAAATGAAGTATTTGCCATATTTTACATTCTACCGTTGGAAAATTCTTTTTTTATGTAACTTTAGTTGCGAAAATAACCATTGCAATAAATATATAACTTAACTTGAAAAAAACCGATTGTAGGGTAACAAAAAGCACCAGATAAGCTTTTTGTAATTATCTATAATAAAAATGGCAAAAAAACATGTTTGTTGCATGTTTATTTCATTGTTTTTAGTATTCGTTGTCAGCGGCAACAGAAATACATCATCTGTGAAAATTTCAACTCTCTAACTATCACGGGTCATAAGATACAGCCTAGTGACAGAGAGACAGACAGATAGCGGAGTCTTAGTTACCGGGTCCCGTTTTACCCTTTTGGAACGGAACTTTAAAAAAGTAATACGCGATAAATACCCGTGTAATACAAGTGTAATATAATATCTTGTATTTATCACATAAGGTATGCAGGCTGCACTAAAACGTATACAATTGGTACCATTCAAAATGGTTTCACAGCGGTGCTAAAAATATTTACATGATAATTATCTAAAAAATAAGTGAGGTCATCAACTAATTCCAGGACTTTTTAGTATTTGTTATGCTAATTGCTATGCTGTAATGCCGTTGTGAAAGTTGAAGAAATTGTATACATTCTAGTGCAGCTGACTGTACGTAAAAACCCCCTTTACTCACCCCTGCAATAAGGCCCACTCGCAAACCTAAAAACGTAAAATCTATACCAAGTTTCATTCAGATAGCTTGTAAATCACAGTTTGGTGAATAAATGATTATTATTATTATTATTAAAAGATACAGCCTGGTGACAGGCAGACAGGCAGACAGCGGAGTCTAAGTAATAGGGTCCTGTTTTACCCTTTGGGTACGGAACCCTAAAAACGTCAAAGGGTTCATCCAGATAGGAGACAGTTGACACACCCCTTACCTCGTTGTTGCTGTTGCTTCCTCAACTGCTTCTTATGCTTCATCCTCCGGTTCTGGAACCAGGTCTTCACCTGCGTTTCCGATAGGTTGAGGGCTCCGGCCAGTTCCACGCGCTCAGGAGTTGACAGGTACCGTTGAGTCTCGAAACGTTTCTCTAGACCTGTGGGTCATCATCAGTTTGGACAAAATAAATAAATATCTAAATATATACTGCTATATATATGTGCTATATATATGATATATATGTGCTGTGTGGACTGTCCAGTATTATTATTATTATTATTATTATATATAACTCAAAGGTGACTGACTAGTGATCTATCAACGCACAGCCCAAACCACTGGACGGATCGGGCTGAAATTTGGCATGCAGGTAGATGTTATGACGTAGGCATCCGCTAAGAAAGGATTTTGATTAACTCCAAGGGGATAAAATAGGGGATGAAAGTTTGTATGAAACTTTGTCAATTTTAAGCCGATCGGGCTGAGACTTTGCATGCATAAAGCTACTATGATTTTATCCCGAAAAAACAACGGGAACGGAAAAAAATTGGCACGCGGGCGAAGCTGCGAGTGGCCTCTAGTAAATAAATATTTGTGGGTATTTGACACAACATCATCTAGTCCCAAACGAAGTATATCTTGTACTATGGAAAGCAGATGACTGATAGAATACTTAAATACATTACTTAGAATACAATATCACACCCAGACAGAAAACGTCTATGTTCATCACACAAACATAACCAACGACCGATGTGGCGCGGCGGGCGAATGTCCGCCTGCGACGCAGGAGGTTGCGGGTTTGATTCCTGCCTTGGGATAAATGCTTGTACGATCTACAAATATTTATTCCAGGTGTTCTGGGTATTTTCTCTGTATAATAAAAAATATCGATGTATGTAATGTATTATATTAAATATATCAGTCATCTAGTGCCCATAACACAAGCTCTGCTTAGCTTGGGGACAAATGATGCTGTGTGGATTGTCCAACATTATTATTATTATTTTTTATTATTTATTTGTCCTCGGCAGTTATCGAACCCACAACCTGCAGCATAGAAGGCAGAGTACTACTAGCAGAGCTTAATTGTTTAGAAGTACTTACTGTGTTGTCTGTGTATTGAATAGAAACTTATATTCTACTAGTGGTTCTGTGAGAACAGTACACCTCGCTTACTTATGTAGACTTTTGAGCAAAGTAAGAGTACAAGTTTAAGCGGTTTTTCGAGTTTCCTTGGTCCTAGAAAGCGGAATCTGGTGTCTACGGTAAAGAGGACTGCGTAATCTGCTTGATATTGGTAAGTATACATTTTTAGATAGGTAGCTTTTCTCCATCTCTCAAAATGAGGGAAAGAGTTTTGTTTTTTTTTGGCAACGTCTTGTTTAGCATGAAATCCATAGTGTGCTTTTTAAATTTGATTGAAATCCGTCGTTAAATACCGCTACAGTAAACTTCCCCCTTTCCCCTACTTTCCCACAATCCCCAAGTTTTAATAACTCAAGGAACTTGTGTGCCAATTTTCGTCAGAATCTATTGAACAATGCGACCTATAGGCGATAGCAACCGACAGGTGGACTTTTTGGGCTTATCTCAAAACTAAGACACTTCGCTCGCTTTGCTGGGTCAGTTATATCGAGTAAACTGAGCCGGTTCCTATCATGTGTGATAAAATATTATTGGGTATGAACTTACCAGTGAGTTGAGGGTCTGAGAAGACTGTTCTAGCCTTCCTCCGTCGGCAGTGCTTCAGTGCAGAGAGTGACAGTTCTGATGGCGTGAACAGCGCGTGGTAAGGAACCCCTGAAGTTATAAAAAAATAAGTAAACGGTAGAAGTAGAGCTCTTAGTGAAGGGCTCGTCCGGGGCAGTACTACCACCATGCATTTCTGCCGCCAAGCAGCGGAGCGTGTTCCGGCGTAAATAGTGTAGGGCCGCGGCACCTACACTTATTACCAATGAAATATAACTATTTTGGTATTTTTATTACCAAAATAAGGATCAAACTTTTTTCCACCTAGATAATTTACTCACACAGACATTTTTCAATCCAGTCCATATAATAATAATGCTATACCTAGTAATAATGCTGGACAATCCACACAGCATCATCTAGCCCCAAGCTAAGCAGAGCTTGTGTTATGGGTACTAGATGACTGACATACTTAATACAATACAATACATGCATTTTTTTTTTTTTATTTTACATAGAAAATACCCAGAACACCCGGATAAATATTTACAGATGGTACAAACATTTATCCAAAGGCGGGAATCGAACCTGCAAACTCCTGCATCGCAGGCGGACATTTGCCCGCCGCTCTACATCGATCGTCAAATAAATAAATAAAACGGGTTGGCCATCCTGTTTCATCATTTAGTTGTATAAAAAAGGTTGTAAGTAGTTATAGGTGTACAATATTGTACCATGCACATGAGATTATAACACCTTTTGCATTGCGATAGGACGTTCCCTGATAGAAAACAGGTATTTCCCAGATGCAAACAAAATCCGTTGTCTAGATCATTTTTGATACGTCTTATAGCATTTTTTTTAAAGTAATACTTCTTATGCGACTTCCAACAAGGTTGCGTTAAACGTTTAACACTACCATGAAGGGGGTATGAAAGCACTGTTCTTTCACTCTTTCTCTCATAGCCAGTTACGTTTAGAAGTTTTAATTCAGTCGTGTGGTCAAGCACACTCGTTTTTTTTGTCTCTATCCTTAGATCATATAAATGATCTAAGTCTCTATCGTAACATTCAAAATTCATAGTGCCCCGTTTGCAGGGTGAATCTCGATGCCAGCAGATCTACTCTTAGAAACAATAAACGAAGTTTCGTATTGTCGTTTTGTAATACACTGCGGGGCATCTCGGTAGCCGTTGATGCTGCGGTAAGTTGATGCTGCCTTGCGTGCCGCGTAGTATAAGTCAAAACAACAATAAAAAACTTCGTTTAAAAGTAGACCTGCAGTTCAGAAGCGTTGAACAGGTAAGAAGCTTATGGCTTGGTTTTAACCGCATTTTCGTAAGATTTTTTTTTTTGTGGCATGTGTCCGTCATTTGCACAATTTTGCCAATGTCAAGTGGGTTGAATAAAATACTTCTTAGTCAAGTCGAGTCGGTAAAAAAAGTAAAGTCGGCTGTCATTGGTTTTGAAGAAAAAGATGGCGTTTTTCTTCAAAACCAAAGGGAAACATTTTCGTTCAAATCAGGATGCCTCATAACACACTTTCATTTTAACCGTTCACACTTGTGCTAAGACTTCAAGTAATGATGGTTAAAATACCACCAAAATTACCCATCAGAACTTAAAATAACACTAGAAAAACGAATCTTTGTAAGATTTGTTACTTACCTTGGGATAAAAAGTACGGTGTCTCGACAGACTTATAGTTAGGTGTGTGTAAATAGGCCCCTAAGGCCCCCATTACTTGTAAATAGGAGCCTTCTCGCACCGGGACGTGAGGTCTAACTTCACTGGGCACTGAGAAATAAGGTTTTGGCTCGAAATCGAACCTCCTTTGTTCAACCGCTGGAACTTTTTTCTGACCTCTGTAGAGTATATCTTCAATGAGGAATGATGTTTTTGAGTTTTCTTGCCGATTAGAGTCGGTTGGCGAGTCGCTTCGTGTCTCTGGTTCCATTTTGAATTGTTTTAAGTTTGGGCTTGAGATGGACGTGTGATTTGTTTTAAAAGTAAATAATTTCCATCTTAATTTATTCTTGATTCTATTTCAGTTTATAATTGTATAATTCTTAGTTTTGATATACAGTTTATTTTTAAAACAGACACTAAACTTTAGGATTGTAAATTATTTCTAAAGTTTGTTTTATTGTTATGAAGCTTTAAAACATAATTTAGTTAAACACTACTAGTTCTGTTATAGAATTTCGAAAAACGCGCATTCACAATCACTGTTACATAATTTGTATTTATCTAATACACTATGAAAACAAAGTCGAAATTTCTTAGAATACTTGATGTTCGTCACAGAAAATTCACAGAGGTAAATAAAACCTTTAAATAACTCGAACTTTTTTCGTAATCGCCTACACTTTAAAAATTTGAAAATAGAACTGTTTTTTTTTTATATAACAGTCGTTTGTTTCACATCACAAAACTGACACTACCAATTCAAAAAAATCACTTATTTTTAGCGCTAAGCTGCTCGTTAATTCAGACCGAAAAATATTGTAATTATTATATTATTTCGCAAGCGGCCGGTTGAAACCGATTTACTCAACGGGTCGAGATAAACTGTCGTACGGGGTTGGGAGCGAAGGGGAGGTTCCACCCCACTCTCGGGGGTGGAACAAGCCATGATAGAGGTTGGATAATCGGGGATATTTCATGCAACGTTAGTTTGTATGATTTTCATATTATTTTTAATTTTTTAACTGTAAAAAGGGTTGAGTATTTTTTTTATGACCGATGTGGCGCGGCGGCCGAATGTCCGCCTGCGACGCAGGAGGTTGCGGGTTCGATTCCCGTCTTGGGATAAATGTCTGTACGATCTGCAAATATTTATTTCAGGTGTTCTGGGTATTTTTATTATTTACATTATTATTACTTTGTAAAAGGATCATCCAAAAAAACGGTATGAACCAAGCCGTAAGTTTCTTGCCGGTTCTTCTAGGCTTGGTCGCGAGGAACTGGCGCTTAGATTCACCTAGATTTAAGACGTTTCAAGATGATCCCTGTGGATATTACTGAATAAATGATTTTTGACTTTCATTTTGACTTTGACTTTTCTATGTATAATAAAAAGTATGTATGCATGTAATGTATTGTATTAAGTATATCAGTCATCTAGTACCCATAACACAAGCTCTGCTTATCTTCGGCTAGATGATGCTGTGTGGATTGTCCAGCATTATTTATTTATTTCTAGAACAAACGTGGTTCAGCCTACGGGCGGGTCTGATCCTTAGTCGTAGATTCGAATCAGATCGTGCACCAAACAATTTTTCTTTCCAAAAAATGTATGTGCACTTTGCCAGTGTTCTCAAACGGTGAAGGAAAACATCGTAAAGAAGCCAGCTTGTATTCTAGCAGTGGCGATGTGCTTGCAACCTGTCACATATGGAATACTAACTACTGCAAAATGTAAGTATGTGCCAAAATTAATATTTGAACGTACCTTTTAGTAGTAGTAGAGCTCTTAGTGAAGGGCTCGTCCGGGGCAGTACTACCACCATGCCTATTCCTGCCGCCAAGCAGCGCAGCGTGTTCCGGTTTGAAGGGTGTGGGTGCCGGTGTAATTATAGGCACATGAGGCAACACCTGCATGCCTCAGGTTGATGGACGCTAGTGCATCGTAGGGCACGTTCTTAACGAGCGTGACCTACGAGGCAATGCTTTGTTATAAGTAATGGTAACCACTTAACATCAGGTGGGTCATCTGCTTGTTTCATCAGTAAGTTGTATAAAAAAAAAACAAAAAAACATCTTTCATTTATTCTAATAAAAATGCTAATAGAGTCATGAAATTGGAGCTCCGTAGCAGTTTCGTAGACCTTTCGTAGCATGTTCGTAGCATTTTCGTAGATCGTTTATTTACTGCTACTAATTCTATTCTATTCAATTCATCAGTTAGTAATTGTCATGCTATTGTCAATGGACGACGATGATGTGACACGGCGGGTGAATGTCCGTGACGCAGGAGGTTGCAGGTTCGATTACCGCCTTGGGATAAACGTTTGTACGATCTGCAAATATTTATTCCGGGTGTTCTGTGTATTTTTTATGTATAATAAAAAATATGTATGTAATGTATTGTATTAAGTATATCAGTCATCTAGTAACATAAGCCCTGCTTAGCTTGGGGCTAGATGATGCTGTGTGGATTGTCCAGCATTATTATTATTATAACAAATGTATAAATATACCTTCACACGAATATGCCTCCAAACCTCAGTACCGACTAGAGATCCTTTGAGAATGTCTAAGGAGGGCTGTCAGAGGTTCGTCCGAATTGTAGTAAAGTGTAAAAAGTAATCGTGTAGTAATTGGAGTTTTACACGTGACAGGTTGCAAGCCTATCGCCACTGCTTCAATACTAACTGGTTTCTATATGATGTTTTCCTTCCGTTTAAGAATATTGCGCACATAAACTTTTCGTATAGAAAAATCCATTGGTTCACTACCAGATTCGAACCCATGACTTTAGGATCAGAAGGCCGGGTCACTCCCACTAAGCCACCGGCGCTCTTAAATAAATATCGAGGATAAAAATTTAAAACTAATAAATTGAATGAAGCCTTCCCTTTAGATAGAAACACATACATATACATACATATGCAGATACATGCATCCCGGATCCGTGTAAGACGATGTTACCCATGCGATGATCGCAGAATGCAAAATTTTGGAGCAAATAGTCTTGGTACTTTGTATTTTTGAATAAATAAGATAGTAGTAGAGCTCTTAGTGAAGGGCTCGTCCGGGGCAGTACTACCACCATGCCTATTCCTGCCGCCAAGCAGCGCAGCGTGTTCCGGTTTGAAGGGTGTGGGTGTAATTACAGGCACATGAGGCTTAACACCTGTATGCCTCAGGTTGATGGACGCAGTGCATCATAGAGCACGTTCCTCACGAGCGTGGCTTACGAGGCAATACTTTATTATAGGCGATGGTAACCACTTAACATCAGGTGGACCATCTGCTTGTTCTATCAGCAAGTTATGTATAAAAAAAATATTTAAACCTCACAGCTCAGTTGACAGTAGCTCCGTAAGTTGCGAGTTCGATCCCCACTGAGGTTAAACATTTGTGTGATGGTGTTTGCTCTCTATCTGGTTGTTATATTATACTATTATTGTATAAGTATGTTTTTACAAAAAAAACCTATGTAAGTATTCTATCAGCTATCTGTAGAATCTATGTGTGTCTGTATCGGTAGAAATAGGCATGATGGTTACTAGTACTTCCCCGGACGTGCCCTACACTAAGAACTCTACTAATAATAATTAAGCTTTTTTATTCGGACAACAGATATAGGTACAATTTTTTTTTTTTTTTTTTTTAATAAATAATGCCGGACGATCCACACAGCATCATCTAGCCCCAAGCTAAGCAGAGCTTGTGTTATGGGTACTAGATGACTGATATACTTAACACAATATTATATTACGTACATAGATATTTTTTATTATACATAGAAAATACCCAGATCACTCGGAATAAATATTTGCAGATTGTACAAATATTTATCCCAAGGCGGGAATCGAACCCGCAACCTCTGCGTCGCAGGCGGACATTCGCCCGCCGCGCCACATCGGTCGTCCTTACACTATTGCACTGTTATATATATTTATTTTACACAATTAAAATTATTCGCGTATTTCGTGCTTCTTTACTTTCTGTAAGTCCGTTTGCCAGTTGGCAAAGGACTCTTCCAACCTTTTCCATTCTGGTCTCTCTTTGGCTACTCTACTCCATGTTATGCCTGCAACATGCTTGATATCATCGTCCCATCTTTTTTGCTGCCTACCTCTTTTCCCTTTACTTTCCCTTGAGTACCATTGTGTGATTATTTTGCTCCATTTGTCTTTTCCTCTAATCATGTGTCCCGACCACTTCGGGGAAGTGATCGGGACACAAGAGCTCTACTACTACTATAATAATATATAATTATTATAAATAGTTGATATAGATCGTTTTATAACTCAATTTACAAACAATTAAACTAATTAATGCCTTTAACATCAACGATCAAAACCTACACATCCATAATCCGACAACTACCCCAACCGTAATCCACAGGGGGCGGGCTTAGCCAATCACAGCCCTCCGCTCTCACCACTCCACCACCCCAGCCAATCATGGCCGCTCGTTTAGAAACCAGCCACCCAATCGGGGGTCACCAATTACGGATCAGGGTAGCAGATTTGGGGTCGCTTTCGAACTTTTGTCGTTTTGGTGTTTTTTGTTTTGACTAGCTGTGTTGTACGGGTTTAATCAGGTTATATTTATTTAAGAACACTCGTCAGTACACTTGATAGCCTTCGATTGAATAGAAGCCTCGTCCGGAAGCATTAAGGTGGGTGACCACTAGTGTATTAGATACTTTTTTGACGACCGATGTGGCGCGGTGGGCGAATGTCCGCCTGCGACGCAGGAGGTTGCGGGTTCGATTCCCGCCTTGGGATAAATGTTTGTACGAAACGCAAATATTTATTTCGGGTGTTCTGGGTGTTTTCTATGTATAATAAAAAAATATGCATGTATGTAATGTAGGTATTGTACCCATTAGCTGTCGCTGTACCTGAGCGAGTACACCTGATTATTATTTTTTTAATAGAAAACAGTTACTTTCAGCAGATTTGTTTCGTTACATTATAAAACATAGCAACAATTGCCATTCAAAAAGAAAAAAAATTGAGGGTAGACAGATTTTTTTTATCCACTTTTTGTTATCAGAAGTTTGACTACGGAAGGTGTGGAGAGGTGAGTGCATTTTCAACTAAATATTTAATTGTTATTGAAAGTAAATGGCATATTTAGTAATAAAATAGTTAGAATACAGCTTTGCGGTGATATTGTGTAAAAAATTTGACTGCTATTACTTGTTATGACTGAATTATTACGTTATAAATGATACTGTACCCAATCAGGTACAGTGGCCATATCCCTATATAAAATTTCCATGTTTTTTCAGATTCCTAGTTATGAGTGGAAATAGCTTCAGTATTGCAAACGACTACAAAAGACTTCAAGATGGCCTAGATGCTGTTATGCAGGATAATAATGATGATGCCGAGTATGACTTAGCCATCATACCTCCTGATACTGACGGAGTCACGGAAGAAGAAGAAGCTGGTGACGAGGTTATTACTGCCAGACTTATGCCCCGAGATGTTCCAGGTAGTGTGGAAGTATTTACGAACGATATACCACCACCACCACCACGCTACCAGTGATGATGAACCATTACCTGTACAACACAGCAACAGCAGTTACCGCAACAGCAAATTCCGGTGTGGCGTAAATATTCTCCGATGTGGCTTGAATTTCCAAGCCACTACTGAAGTACAAGACAAGCTAAATGCAGCAATAGCTCAAGAAACTCAACCCAATACAAATATTTAAAAAAGAAGAAGAAACTCGTGCCGCATTCGATCACAAGTTTGATAAAAATAACGAAGTGTTGCTGGAGAGGTGAAAAGAACAGCGTGTGCACCATGGTTACAAATTTTGATTCCATTAAGCCGATGGCAGTGGTAACACGATGGTGCCCAAAACACGAGAGAGGGCTTGGCAGATGTTTACATTCCGCATTTATTCCAGACTTGACCAGACGATATCGCTGGATAGAATTGCGATTCATGCAAAAAGTTGTGGTGAGTTCTTTTCATTCACATGGTGGACATGGCTATTGCAAACGCTTGGTGTTTACATGTTCTAAGCAGAGAGAGGGAATGGATCAACTGATGTTTCGACGTAGCGTCGTCGGTAGGTTCTATCTACGTGAAGAAATTCAGAAGAAGACAAGAGCTTCTTCAAACCTGGTGCCAGGTTTGCCTCAAGATGGGTCAGGACACTATCCAAGAAAGCTGGAGAAACTACTGCAATGTGTTATGTGCCATGCTAGAGTGCGCTGGCAGTGCGAAATATGTCTTAAAACGATTTGCACTGAAAAGCCATGCTTGAAAAATTTTACCTATAAGTGGCCGTTGTACCCAAATGAGTACACCCCCCTCACCCCCTGAAAAGTTGTCATAATTTTTTTTTCTGTAAGAATTGTTATGTTTAGCCCTTTTGTGATATAGAATTAAAGTATTTGAGGTCAAATTACTTCTGGTTTTTATTTGGCCACTAATGGGTTAAGTAGGTATATCAGTCATCTAGTACCCATAACACAAGCTCTGCTTAGCTTGGGGCTAGATGATGCTGTGTGGATTGACCAGCATTATTATTATTGTTTGTAAACAACGAAATACCGATGAGTGCCGGTGTAATTACAGGCACATGAGGCTTAACACCTGTATGCCTCAGGTTGATGGACGCAGAGCAGTGTATTGTAAGGCACGTTCCTAACTAACGTGACCTACAAGGCAATGCTTTGTTATAGGTTATGGTAACCACTTAACATCAGGTGAGTCATATGCTTGTTCCATCAGCAAATTGTATTAAAAAAAAACATACTTGCAATTAAAAAACATTCCAGCTTAAAAGGTGAACAAATAGAAGTGTATGTCTGTCTAAAGTGTTGTAAACTGTTGACAACACTTTACTCAGAGATGTCAGATAAGTCACGCGCTCATTAGTCTGAGCTACGCTGAGTGCGGCTCTCACTAAGGGGTTGCCGTGAGCGTGATAGTTTGTCATACCTTTATCCGACCATTTTTATTTTTTATTTATGCGATTTATTTGACGACCGATGTGGCGTGGCGGGCAAATGTCCGCCTGCGACCCACGAGGTTGCGGGTTCGATTCCCGCCTTGGGATAAATATTTGTATCTGCAAATATTTATTCCGGGTGTTCTTGGTATTTTCTATGTATAATAAAACATATTATTTATTATACATAGAAAATAATTTTAACCTAAGTGGAGGTATACATTTTTTTATAAGCCTGCGTCCCATTGCTGGGCAAAGGCCTTTCCCTTTTCTTTCCAATAAAAAAATTGCGAGTGAAAAAACTTATGCTAACTTTTAATCTTTTTAATCGCTTATTTCCATAAATATTTCTGTTGACACAACAGCGCAATTTGAGTAGGTACCTACAATGTTCCCGCGCGTGGTCTATCGTCCATCTATCGACACTTACTACCCCTGTCCGCTAATTGGGACATGCTGTCAAAACGTGGGATACACTACTTGTAGTATTTAGGGGTGATTTCTGATTTAATAGGCATTTTCATAGAACTAGAAGTTACAAGAAAAAATATCCTTCGGTAGATACGTAGATAATACTCTCGGATACTTCTTTTCTTCTTTTTTTGTAGCATTTGTCCTTCATGCGGACAATTTTGCCAATGTCAAGTGGGTTGAATAAAATATTTCTTAGTCAAGTCGAGTCGGTAAAAAAAGTAAAGTCGGCTGTCATTTGGTTTTGAAGAAGAAGATGGCTTTTTCTTCAAACCCAAAGGGAAATATTTTCGTTCAAATCAGGATAACACACTTTTATTTCAACTGTTCACACTTGTGCTAAGACCTCAAGTAATGATGGTTAAAATACCACCAAAATTACCCATCAGAACTTAAAATAACACTAGAAAAACAATTATAATGAAAATACAATGTTGCTTCCAAAGATGACAGAAAACGAATCCAGCGGTAAACTTATTGCAGCTGATGATGACATGACGTAACGCTGTCAAAATTATTCAGTAAATTAAAAGTAAACGCTGACAGAATGCACAAACCATACCAATGCCAAAATTACGAAAATAACTGACACGTGACTCAAATCAACACAAAATGGTCGAAAATTCCGAAATGTAATATGTTTTGACGTTTATAAACTAAATTACGCACGAAGGGGTGGATGAAAGAGTCTATTGATGCTATAATATAATTTGCCACCTTAATTTTGTACTTAGTTATCTGGATATTGCATCTTTGTTTGATTTGTTGGGGGATAGGGTGAGAGATTGAACAAAGGGCTCTTGATAAAGGTACCTACAATACCCCACGTAAAGTCCAACTGAGAGATTTGATTTATAATGTAATAAAACTCCCGTTGGAAACTACCTACGCTGCTCTGAGAGGAGTCTATCAATGTCTATTGTTAAGTATATTAGTCATCTCGTACCCATAACACAAGCTCTGCTTGGCTTGGGGCTAGAATCTAGCCCATCATCTAGCCGCTAGATGATGCTGTGTGGTTTGATCAGAATTATGATTTTAACTATGTTATAATGTTTTTTATATATTTTTTTTGTGTTCACCGCAGCTCTGCGTTATTTAAAGGAGGAAACTTTGCTGGTTTATGTATTTTAAATGCTTCTAATTGTTATTGATTTATTGTAGGTACTGTTTGTTTCCCAATTTAAAAAAAATATATATTATTATTATTCGACTGTCAGCCAACTGGTACCTATTCTACAACCTTGTACGATCTGCAAATATTTATTCTAGATGTTCTGGGTATTTTCTATGTATAATAAAAAATATCTTATTATAGATAACATTACACGTTTTTAGAGTATTCGACAAAGGCTGGTCGATTTAAAATCTATTTTTAACCAATTACTCGAACGCGTATCTTCTTACAATCTCAAGATTCAACTTTCAAGTCTAACAGGATACAACATAAAGACCGAAGTAGCAGTAAAGAGTACTTAGCTATGGGAGACGACACGAGCGTGCCACGCGGCGAGTGGCGGAACTAACCACTTGAGGATACAAAGCGTTTTTTGTACTGTCATGTTTGGGAAATAAATGGCGAAGATTTTTTTTTTTTAATACAACTTAATGATGGAACAAGCAGATTGTCCACCTGATGTATTCAGTATTCAGTATGTTTATTGCCTTATTATGTAAGTAGGTTTAACATTGTCAGATCTTAGGACTAGATACAATTTTTCGTTAAGTTCGATGTTAAGTGGTTACCATCACCTATAACAAAGCATTGCCTCGTAGGTCACGCTCGTTACCTACGAGCGTCGATACGAACGTCACCGACGATGCACTACTCAGCGACCATCAACCTGAGGCATACAGGTGTTAAGCCTCATGTGCCTGTAATTACACCGGCACTCACACCCTTGAAACCGGAACACGCTGCGCTGCTTGGCGGCAGAAATAGGCATCGTGGTAGTACTTCCCCGGACGAGCCCTTCACTTAGAGCTCTACTACTACTAAAGATTTTTTAAAAGAGGGAAGAAAAAATTACATGATTATGATATAGTAGATACAAAATAAAATAAAAAAAAAGAAATGGATTTCTCCGTTCGAAAAATTTATGTGCGCAATGTCATTGCTCTCAAACGGTGAAGGAAAATATCGTAAGGAAACCAGTTAGTGTTCTAGCAGCGGCGATGGGCTTGCAACCTGGCACGTATGGAATACTAACTACTACAAAATGTGGGTACCAACTACCAAATATAATATCTGGCCATACCTCTGACTACCCCCTTTAGACATCCTCGATGAATCTCGAGTAGGTACTTGTACTTGGTACTAACAGATTAGAGGGGATATCTACCGTGCTTAGGGATTAAGTTGTGATTAAAAAAATCACATTTGTTGCATGAGAGCCCCCATAAATATTCTATTCTTTTTTTAGTATTTGATGTTATAACGGCAACAGAAATAACATCATCTGTAAAAATTTCAACTCTCTAACTATCACGGTTCATGAGATACAGCCTGGTGATAGACGGACAGACAGACAGCGGAGTCTTAGTAATAGGATTCCGTTTAACCCTTTGGGTAAGGAATCCTAAAAATCATCTACAAAATGAATGCTTTCTTGTATTTTTTTAGCTTTTTCTAAATAAGTTATCAGTCTAAATAAACTTTGAAATTACTCTTTAATAATTGTTACACCAAAAGAGCTCGACATATTTTGGTGTTTAGCTAAGGGAGTGTCATGTTACTAATAGGGTTTTTAAACGTCATTATATTTGGTTTAAGATAGATTTGTTTTTTGGGGAAGTTTAATTTGCGTTATAATGTTTTTTCTTAGGCGCGTTTTTAGAAGTTTTCGATATTTTTCGTCATCTCAAACAATTCCGCGTCACCGCGTGGTACCGCGTCAACTGTCTCATACATTTTGAATGGGACAGACAGAGACAGGCAGGCTCACGCCGGCGAAATGTTTTTAAATCTAAGAATATGGAGTCTTCTTACTCTATGTTTTAAATGCAATTTAGCTGAAATCTTGCTAATAGTACCTACGTAAAAGGACAAAACGTCTTTAAAAAAAAACTCTTTGGATCTTTGTAGGTAGGTACATTTGTAGGAATGTTAGTACACGCTATCATGCAAACTAATATTGTTGCGATTTGCAGAATTAGTTAGCGTAGAGTTCAACTTAAGGTGGTGGTATCCGCCAACGAGAGGTTTTCTCCGTGTTATTTCTCTTTGATGAGTGAGTATAAATGTCAAAAAAAAATATATATTGCTTAAATAAGACTAAATTTTAATTTAAACAATTGAAATAATTCTAACTTTATTATTACTATATGAAAAAAATATCCAAAGTGAAGCAATTTTTATTTTAAATTTGGTTATTTCTTCTAAACGGTATTGATTTTTAGTATTTTTTTTTCACACAAATATTTGTCAAAGTATTTATCACAAAGTGAACAATTGGCAGTTCGAACTAATAATTCATTAGGCTACAAATAATTATTTCTTGAATGCGATATGAAATGGAATGCGCGCGGGTCCCTGTGCGGGCGACGGGCGGCAGTGCAACTCAGTATGGACAGACTCCTCAAGGTCGTTGGCGAGTACCACCGCCTTAAAACGTAGCAGGTATGGGTTTAGTTGCGCTGTCATCCCTTAAGTGAGTATAAAAAGGGATGAAGTTTGCATAAAAAAGTCAAAGAACGGCGCAGACGAAGTCGTGAGCAGGTCAGCTAGTCTTTATAAGATTCATTCTCGAAACGGAATAGGTACCTATTTATTTCGAAACTGAACTTATAGTCAAACGGGTTTTTGGTATTCAGCGCTATCAATTGTCGAGTAGCTAAAACTATTCTTCAGATGAGCAAAAATGGGTGCGTTGTGACCTAATAATGATCTGGATTTTTCTTCTAACGCAGTATAGTCTATTATCTAGTCAGTGTATTTGTTATCCTATCAAAAAAGTTGGCATAATGGTCGTTTTTAAAGATTTGTTGAAAATTTATAGACACATCCATTTGGTTATAGCGCCATCTGTTGTTGAGTAGCGATCATAGTTTTAAACAAATGAAAATGTTGTTTCTTTTGTACTAACTCTTACCACTACTTAAACATGTAGCGTAGGTAGGTACCTACTATAATAGGCCATTTGTCTTTTCGCGGGCACTAATTCTGTGCTTTGGGGTTTGTTAATCCCTGATAAGGCAGTTTTATAGCATGCTCCAAAACACCAGATTGCAATGTGTGCCTCCCATTTTGACGGACTATCTGCCTTTCTCAAAGAGGTAGGCAGAGACCACGGCTTTCCTTAGCCCTTCTGACATGATAATTTACCAGCGACCATACGCCCAGTGGTACGATGGGTAATTTTTTCCCCTACGATACCACCGTGGTGCTGAGACACAGATTTAGGATCCCTTATTTAGAATTTTTTACATTATTGACTAACATTTTTACTTGCATTTATAAGTATTTAATTATGTTTTGTAATAAAATAGTAGGAGGCCTTGCAAGCCACGTTGGGAACGTGCCCTACGATGCACTGATCTGCGTCCATCATCCTGAGGCACACAGGTGTTGCCTCATGTGCCTGTAATGTCCCCGACACCCACACCCTTCAAACCAGAACACAGCAAGCCGAATTAAAAGACAAAACTAAGAGAAATAATATTATATTTCAATATATTTTTTCACAACATTATACACTGCACAGCACTACTATAATATTCCATATTTTTATATTACTCACTAACAATCACAAATATCACCACACAAACAAACAAACTCCTAGAAATAAATAAATATTGTTATTTATATTAAGCGTGTACACTTTAATGGCAGTATGAAATGTTTTACAATTAAATAAAAAAACAATTCAAAATGGCGGACTGTTAAGTTGTTGATAGAAAATTAAATATAAGTAAATAAATGATAATAAACCCGCTTGCACAACGATCATTAAATGTATTTAGCGAGCCCCTAAATGCATTTTGGAAGCTAATTACGTTTAACATGTTGCACAAGGAAAATTAAATCGCTATCACGTTAACGCTAAACATGTTTATCTTGGTAAATCAGATTATCATTGAAGCAGGCTTTAAAGATATAGGCCAAATAAAATTACTCCTATACTCTGATTTAGTACAATTGATAATATTTTACAATATGTAGTATGTATATAATCAGTACATAATAGTTTCATGATTAAATAAAAATCGAGAAATAATTTTAATCGACTAAATCTAGTAACTAGATATTTCACATTTAACTTAGCCTCAAAAAGACAAAACAAACTCTAATCAAAAAAGATTCAGCCTCAAACACCCTCTTAATCTAATAATTCCGAATTTCTAATCAAAACACGACTATCCATTGAGATTTTAAATATCTAATCTTTCTATACACATATTATTGCCTTTACATATCGTCACCTGTATGGCGAACACACGAATCTGCACTTTTCACAAAAATAACTTTTTAACGCCGAACAGCTTAAAATGCTTTCAAGAAAAGCTTAAAAAACATGCTTTCAATTAAATTAACAAACACATAAAAGTTCAAAATAAGTCCTTGGGAACTATTTGAAAAGTGCAAAAACATATTTTTTTTATGAAGTTTTTTTGCTCTTCTGTGAAATGTGTATTTTGCAGATTCGTGAATTCGCCATATAGGTGACGACATATCTGTCTTGATACACCTAAGTTGTATTGGCACCACACTGGCACTTAATGTTATATATTTTTGTAAAAAGGATTACTGAGGAACGGTAGGAACCAAGCTTTACCTATAGTCCTAGTAACTCTAGTTGTAAAACGGATACTAAATGATTCTTAGTATCCCAATGAAAAAATCCTTTTTCACTTTGATTCTATAATTTTCACATTTCTAAGTTTTCCATTCCATGATAACAGTTAAAGAATCCCGAGTGCTAGCGAGAGTTTCCAATAGAATCATTGTTTTTACGAGGGATTAAATCGGCTTGAACGTAGACAAAGGATTTCGAGTGACGGGTTCTAATAAAATCATTATTTTCATGAATTCAAATCGCATGGAATTCAAAGAATTTCGAGTGATAGCGAGTGGTACCAATGTAGGCAACTTATAATTTTCAAATTACAAAAACAATGTAATGATTTTCCTAATTTGGATGGATAGGTACAATTTCAAATAATAGTAGGTTCAATACTAAAGTTATATACCATTAAATACATAAAATCAACGTTTTACTTAATACGCGCTTGAAACATTCAATTTTGGCATAAATAAAGAAAAATTTAAATTCTCTTCGTGGTTATTTTTAACCAATCTTCTGCTCTGTCAAGAAAAGATAGATAGAAGATAGATTAAGATTTTTCAAAAAAAAACAGTTAAATATTTATTTTTACAGAAAAATAAATAAAACTTTGAAATAACTCGTTTACATATTCAGCTGTAACTTATCTCAATCCTTTTAGCAACAGATCGGTCAACATTTCTATGTGTGACCGTGTGACATGCCATCAAAGCTAATGCCTTAAGGAGGCTTATCGTCTCATAATTTACTTTTACTTTCAAATATTATACAATGTACTGTAGGTACTATATTTTTTTTTATAAATACATACATATGACTTAATTGCAACCTCTAGGCTTTGTAAAAGATCTCCCTCCTGTTTGTGTATCTTCTCCAGCCCTCAAAAAACGTTGTGGTCTGAGCCACCCAAAAATCGGCCAAGTGCCAGTCGGAGCATGTACTCAACCTTTTTACAAAAGATATGACGCCCTGACCAAGATTTTGCTCAGTGTATAGTTCCACATGGGCAAATACTAGTAAATTAATAAACCCGTAAAATGTTAGTTTGTTCGCACACAAGTATTACAAAAGTAAATATGTGTCTGTTTGCTCGGCATAGATTTTGATGATTTTTTTTACAAGTTCAAAGGATATCAAAATCATTTTGACAAAATGGACAAATGTCGTAGGTCTATTAGGGTTGTGGGCATTCCCATCGTGCCCACGACATTTTCTCCCATTTAAGGTGGAACAAGTCGTTACAAGCTCTGCTTAGCTTGGGGCTAGATGATGCTGTGTGGACTGTCCAGCATTATTATTATTATTATGGAAATAGTAACGACTTGTTCCACCTTATCACACAAAATCAAGTGAAAGAACTCCGACAGTCTAGAGGTTACCTTTACAGTATTAAATATATCTACATATTAGTTACATATTTAGGATTTTCGTTATATCTATTTAGTTTACATATGTTTTCACACATAATTTATTTCTAAGAATATCTTTGTCCAAATGTATTTATGTGCAAGTGGAAACCAAAAGGCATTTATTTAATAGAAATCTATACCTACTACTAATATTATAAACGCGAAAGTTTGTAAGAATTGATGGATGGATGTTTGTTACTCTTTCACGCTCTAACCAGTGGACCGATTTGGATGAAATTCGGAATAACTTTTTATCCCGAAAAATAACGGGAACAGGGAAAAAACTGCCACGCGGGCGAAGCTGAGAGCGGCCGCTAGTAAACCATAGAACTGATGCTAGGACACCTAGCTTTAAGAAGATCTCAAAAGATCTTGAGATTCTACCAAATATATGACTTTTGACAAACACTTTACAAGTACCAATTTTTTTTTATATGAACCTGCAACTACCATACATTGAGTAGGTTTAGTGCAAATTCTTAAACGTGTTATATATGTGTACCTATATACATTTTTACCATATTTTATCAATTTCTATTAAGGCTTATATTGCTGTATATCTTGTTTATATAATAAGTAATTTTCAGTCTGTATGCATATATTATTTTATTTTTTTTTACGTATAAATTACAGTATTTGTGACATTGATTTTTCTTTTGTATCTCACTTTTATTAAGGCTATTTTAATAACTTTTATACACCTACACTATACTGTTAATGGATAAGTAAGTTTTTGGATTAACATAGGCTTAGGTAATGCTTATTTTATATTAGGTTTTAGCATCACGACTTTAATCATGTAGCACGGTAGATATCCCTTCAAGATCTCTTAGTACTAAGTACCTACTCGAGATTCGAGGATATCTAAAGGTAGTCAGAGGCACGTCCAAATATACATTTTGTGCATACCGACATTTTGCAAAAGTTTAGTAATATCATTCCGATATCTTTTTTTACGATTTTTTCGAATTTGTTAACAAATACCTAAATACTTATTCTAAATTTATTTGAAGTATTAGAGTAAATGCATTTAATTTCCAATACTTAACTAAAAGCTTTGTTCAATTCGAGATCATTATTTTTTAACTCCTTTGTTTTGTTGATCCGTTCAAAGACAATATATCATGACAAAGTATTGTCTGTGAATGTAGATTTTGACAGAGAGGTTAATACAAAAGCGCACCTTTAAAAACAACGAAAGTACTTTAAAAAATGCAAAAAAAAATGTAATTAAGAATAATACTGTTAAATTTTTTATTTAGGTCTGCAGCATATTGTTAAAAAGATCCTTAAAGCTGTGAACTTATTATTTCTGAACACTGATGTAAAGGTTTCCGGCCATGCCACTATATCTTACGGTATTTTGTTGTGGGAAGCTATAGAAGAGGGTTGTTCGTGCAATTTATAATTTGGCTTCCAAAGAATGGTTATTTCTGCTTATCCTACTAATATTATAAATGCGAAAGTTTGTTAGCATGTTTGTTACTATTTCACGCAATAACTACTTAATGGATTTTAATGAAACTTTACAATATAATAGCTTTTCAGAATAACACATAGGCTATTACATAAGCACGGTAGACATCCCCTAACTGTTAGAAATAGCTTAATGACTTTAACCTCAGGCACGGTAGACATCCCCTCAGATGATGTACCAAGTACTCGAGATTCTTTTATGTATAATCGGGGTAGTCTAAATATTTTATACCTACATTTTGGAGTTGTTCTATATATGACAGGTTACAAGCTCATGGCCGCAACTTGACTATAAGGAAATACAGTATAATCTTAGTAATACGGCACCCTCCGCCCGCGCTTCCCTCCAATCTTTCTATTCTCTTTATGAAATGCTTTATTCTATTTATGTTTTTTCTCTCTGAATAATTTCAGTAATCCAAACATTCCAATAATCCGGCACCCTCTGGTTTTTAATAGTGCCGGATTAGTGAGATTATACTGTAGTTTTTTTTTTATAGTGGTGTTTCCTTTCGCCATTGGAAGGCGTTCGTTTTAACAGCTGGGTTGGAGGAACTAGCACTTGCCGCTATCGCTACGCCGGTCCTTCGTATATTCGCTGCTGCACTATCTGAAAACAAACGTATTATCAAATAGACGAGCGATGTGGCCGCAGGAGGTTGCGGGTTCATTTCCCGTCTTGGGATAAATGTTTGTACGATCTGCAAATATTTATTCCAAGTGTTCTGGGTGTTTTCTATGTATAATAAAAAAATATCTATCCATGTAATGTATTGTATTAAGTATATCAGTCATCTAGTACCCATAACACAAGCTCTGCTTAGCTTGGGGCTAGATGATGCTGTGTGGATTGTCCAGCATTATTATTATATTATATTATTATTATAATTGGTATAATTAGATAGATTACCTAGTCCATTCCGAACGTTGGCCACAAGTCGCATTGCAGGATTGGTTACAATCCCATTTCTCTTTCCTTTACTGTAAATAAACAAACATAAATTTAGCTTTAATTAGAAAGAAAGAAAGAAAGAAAGAAAGAAAAAACATTTATTTGTAATAATAGACGGACAAAACACGGGACATAAAATAGGTACGGATACAACACAATATGAAATAAACAGTATAGATAAAAAACAAGATATAGAAAAAAATACAAAATCAAAATCTCCCGGCACCGTCCATCAACATTACAAATTGGCGTCCAATTCAGCATTTGCTGTGTTATTGCGTGCAACACAATAACACAACGCTGGTCTTCCATTGGAACCTTAGTGAGATCACGGATGTCTGCTGTTAAAATAATATATTTAGATAAAAATAAATAAACTGATGTCATTAATCTGATGATGTCTGTAATTAGTGACTTCTGCCTTCTATGTGTCGATATCTTAGGATTAAAGTGGCGGAATAGTACTATGTACAGGTTGGTTTTTGAGTGATGACACAAACACACAAACTTTACCTCTTTATAATATTAGTATTCATAGATGTACAGACATTTCAACCTCTACAGTTTTATTATAGTATAACTATACTATAATAAAACTTTGATGTTGATGATAATGCAATGATAATGTTTGATTACAGATGACACTCATCACCAGGGTCCCATTCGAAGAAAAACTCTACAAGTACTTTTTAAGACAATCATAATGAGCAATCAATTAAACTGGCATTTTTATCTGATTTACAGTGTCGACGCAAGCATATAATATGGTCGAACAGCTATTTAACCCCAACACGATATAGTCATATCGCGATTTAGTCTTAAAGCGATCTAGTCATACCTGCTGCCTAGTCAAATAGAGATGTAGTCGTAAAGCTCCTAACCCTCACTGGGATTTACTCACTCATCCCCCTATTTACGGGACTTAAAACGACCCTAAGTCCTGTTAATAGTGTCTTGGGTTCGACCAGTTTATGGGTAGAATTTCTTCTTTTCTTCATTTCTACGCACTAAGGTTAATATATCTTAAGACTCAACAACCTCTAGTCAGTCAGTCAGTCAAAACAAAGATTCTTATGATTTGTATAGATAGATATATATTTAAGTTTAATGTTGATGATATAATGCAATGATGATGCTTGGTTACAGAAGAAACTCATCACCAGGGCCCCATTCAAAGAAAGATTCTGCAAGCCACTCTTAACCACCGTGTATAAATTTAAGAGTAAAACCAATAAAGCCAAATAGCCAATCCCAGCAGTGGTCTCGCTCACTCACGTTTTCTTAAATATCCTGCCTCTCGCTCTGCCGATACTGCCGACTAGATGGTTGTAAGCCCGCCTGCTTTTCCACGCCACGCTATATCATATATTTTGATATTTTTACTATACATTAAGTAGTAGAGCTCTTAGTGAAGGGCTCGTCCGGGGAAGTACTACCACCATGCCTATTCTAGCTACTAGGCAGCTTTCTGTGGTCCGGTTTGAAGGGTGTGGGTGCCGGTGTAATTACAGACACATGAGGCAATACCTGTATGCCTCAGGTTGATACCCAGAGTAGCGCATCGTAGCTTTGTTATAGGTGATGGTAACCACTTAACATCAGGTAAGCCATCTATCTGCCTGTTCCAACAAGTCACATAAAAAAACCAACAATTTTTTCCTATATTTTTTCTGTTTTGTTGAGTCAGATAAAAATATGACCATCTTTATTTTTGAAGGGTCTAAAATAGAGACGGATATATTTTTATTTGAAGGGTAGACTTACCCAGTGTATCAAGCAATTATTGATAAATACATATAAACTTTACCCTCCGTCCTTTATTTTTATCCTCCTATTCATACCAAGCGTTTCGGTTCTAGTTTCATCATGCGAACCGGTAAGGAGTGGAATTTATTGCCAGCGTCTGTTTTTCCTGACCACTATAATCTGAATCTCTTTAAGGCTAGAGTGAATAGGTGTCTTCTAGACCGTCCTGCTTCATCGTCACTTACCATAAGATGAGATTGAAGCCATAGGACTGTCTATAAATGATTAAAAAAAAAGACCGAGTCGCACTTAGCGATTTTGGAAGTAAAACTTCTAATGCGACTTCCAACAAGGTTGTTAAACGTTTAACACTACCATGGAGGGGGTATGAAAGCACTGTTCTTTCTCTCTTTCTCTCATAGCCAGTTACGTTTCGTATATTATCGATAAAAAGTAGCCTATAGGTTATTCCAGGCTGCAATCTATAATTATTCTAAATTTCATCGAAATCGGTCTACAAGTTAGGGCGTGAAAGAGTAACAAACATCCATCCATCCATACTTACAAACTTTCGCGTTTATAATATTAGTAGGAAGTTTTACTTCAGTCGTGTGGTCTAAAGCACACTCGTTTTTTTAATGAATGTGTTACCTTTCAGTACGATCCTGTTGCGGTTTCTCCCGGCCGAGAATAATCCTCATATGCGTGTCTCTATTGAAGTGTGTGTCTGCTTGTACAGGCTGCGTCGTCAGACTTGGCGGTTGAGACCCTGTGAAAGAATAAATACATATATTATAGTAGTAATAGAGCTCTTAGTGAAGGGTTCGTCCGGTGAAGTAAGAATAAGTAATTTCTAAATCAGTATGTTCCAATAATTTATAATTCTTTATTTACAAATTTAAATACCTTGTGCCAACAATTTAACAATTAACATAAACTGCTTACATCTTGTCTACCTATCTACTAACTGATATAATTGCCTGACTGTGATTGAGATTTTGATGGGGTTTTTCGTTTAAATTATTATTTGGTTTACCTACTTAGATAAGTTCTAGAACTAGATAGTTTCATAGTCACTGCTAATATGTCATACTAGTAATATGTCACAATATAAGCTACCTATGTAATAATTGTATCTTCGCCACTAGCCGTAAGTAACCTTATTATGTACTACCTTCATCTCATTATAAGTGAACTATGTTCTTTATGAGAATAAATTCTTCTTTAAACTGAACTGTACTACCATGCCTATTCTTGCTACTAAGCAGCTTACTGTATCCCGGTTAGAAGGATATGGGTGTCGGTGGCATTAATAATAACAATGCTGGACCATCCACACAGCATCATCTAGCCACAAGCTAAACAGAGCTTGTGTTATGGGTACTAGATGACTGATACACTTAATACAATACATTACATGCCTAGCAATTTTTTATTATACATAGAAAATACCCAGAACACCCAGATTAAATATTTGCAGATCGTACAAACATTTATCCCAAGGTGGAAATCGATCCCACAACCTTCGCAGGCCAACATTCACCCGCTGCGCAACATCGGTCGTCGAAACAGGCACATGAGCACCTGTATGCCTCAGGTTGATGGACCCAGAGCAGTGCATCATAAGGGCACGTTTATAATGAGCGTGACCTTCTAGGCAATGCTTTGTTATAGGTGATGGTTACCACTTAACATCAGATGGGTCATCTGCTTGTTTGATCAGCAAGAAGTATATTAAAAAACTTTACGTCGATGACTCAAACGGTGAAGGAAAACACCGTGAGGAAACCCGCTCTACGGGTATTGACAAAAAATAAAATACATAGCGTATTTTATTTTTTGTCGATGCCCTTTTTTAAGGGTCTTAACATAAACTTACCAAAAGGCTGTGTAGGGCTGCATATATCACTAACAGGGCTCCTAGGGGGCGACGCGTAGAGAGGACTAGCGTTGTCTCGCTCATACACGCCGTGACGTTCGTCTCGTCTTCTATCTCGCTCGCACGACACGCGTAGGTCTTTGTCTCTCTCGTTGGCAATATAGCTCCGATTAGATGCACTAAAATAAGTTAGAATTTTAGATGTACTCTTGAGAATTTTAAGTAGGTATTTGGTATAAATGAGGGGATATCAACCGTGCCTCAGGATTAAAGGCGTGAGGCTGTTTATGTTTTATTTAAATATGTTCACCTCAATTTGGAATCCTTCTCAACAGCTTGATGTTCTGGTATTGTTACTTCTCTGTCCTTCTCTCTCCTGCCGCGACCGCATCTCGCCACTTGCTGTGCGAAAGAGAGCGATAGATTCGCGCGGTTCGGCTGGAAATTAAAATGAGAAGAATTTAAACTGATGAAAGTAACTATGAATGAAATTAACCCATAACTTCTAACAATGCAATACCTCGTAGGTCACGTTGATTTAGAACGTGCCCTACGATGCGTCCATCAACCTGAGGCATACAGGTGTTAAGCCTCATGTGCCTGTAATTACACCGGCACCCACACCCTTCAAACCGGAACACGCTGCGCTGCTTGGCGGCAGGAATAGGCATGGTGGTAGTACTTCCATAGACGAGCCCTTTACTAAGAGCTCTACTACTACTATATAAGTGTGTTCCTACAATAGTTGCTACAACGAGAAGAGTGTTAGATATGGATGTGGAAGGTAATAAAAGCAGAGGAAGACCAAAGAAAAGATGGATGGATTGCGTGAAAGATGATATGAGTAAGAAAGGAGTGAATACTGAGATTACGACTGATAGAAGAGAGTGGAAAGAAAAAACGTGTTGTGCCGACCCCAGCCAGTGTGGGATAAGGGCAGGAAGATGATGATGATCATCTTTCACACAATCTAAATATATATAACTCAAAGGTGACTGACTGACATGGTGATCTATCAACGCACAGCCCAAACAACTGGACGGATCGGGCTGAAATTTGGCATGCAGGTAGATGTTATGACGTAGGCATCCGCTAAGAAAGGATTTTGATTAATTCTACCCCCAAGGGGATAAAATAGGGGATGAAAGTTTGTATGAAACTTTGTCAATTTTAAACCGATCGGGCTGAGACTTTGCATGCATAAAGCTACTATGATTTTATCCCGAAAAAATAACGGGAACGGGAAAAAACTGCCACGCAGGCGAAGCTGCGAGCGGCCGCTAGTCTATCCATATTTTCTCAGAACTTACTTTGTCGTTTGTATTCGTCAGGTCAGGCTGTTCGATTATTTCGTGAGAGCGGTTCGAACCTCCTGTCATGTTCGAAGAGGATTTCGTCGAGTTAGAACTATGCACACTGCGTCGCTTGTATTCTGGTGAACCTGGAAATAATACTGAAATTATAGACATACCCATGCTGTAAAAGTTTAGGGGTTGAATTTTGGGAATTCCTTTCTTAGTTCACCTCTACGCACCAAGACAAATATACTCTGAAAACGTCAAGTCTCTATGAGCAGTGGTTTGGGTTGTGCGTTGGCTATGTCCCGCTTTGTTATAAGTGATGGTATCCACTTAACATCAGGTGGGCCATCTGCTTGTTCCATCAGCAAGTTGTATAAAAAAACCCCGTAGGACCTTAGAATACCAGTGCTCAATATAATAATAATGCTGGACAATCCACACAGCATCATCTAGCCCCAAGCTAAGCAGAGCTTGTGTTATGGGTACTAGATGACTGATATACTTAATACAATACATTACATACATAGAAAACACCCAGAACACCCGGAATAAATATTTGCAGATCGTACAAACATTTATCCCAAGGCGGGAATCGAACCCTCAACCTTCGCAGGCGGACATTCGTCAGGCGCGCCACATCGGTCATGGCAATAGCTCTACTACAACTAAGATAGAAGGGTGTAGTGGAGACCTGCACTGGGGGGTCGTAAGGGGGCGTTGTCCTTGGCGAGGGGTGCAAGGGGTGCAAGGGGTGCAGAGGGCGCGGTCCATCTCTCCAGCAGGCGGCATATGTTGCCGTGCCCGGCTCGCCACGCTACTTTAGCCGGAGTACGACCTGTTGGACAAATCAGACATTACAATATTTTTTTTTATCTCATAGCTCTGTCATTTGTTAGTAGTTGACTTACTACTACTACCAACTAACACCAAGTCGAAGTAGTAGTAGTAGTAGTATCAAAATGTGCCTTACCGCAGTGATCAGCCTGCATGGGATCAGCGCCATGTTGTAGCAGCCACACCACACATTCCTCGTGCCCTTCCTGTGCGGCTATCCCTATAAATTACAATTTATATTTACAAAATCCTTCTTATAATTAAAATATACTCATACACAAACCCAAAGAGAGAGCTATGCTGGGAGTTTCACTTCGAATACCAGTAGTTAAATCAAAAAATGCGCGTTCAATTCCCGCCTTGGAATAAATGTTTGTACGATCTGCAAATATTTATTCCGGATGTTCTGGGTATTTTTTATGCATAATAAAAAATATCTACTTATGTAACGTATTGTATTAAGTATATCAGTCATCTAATACCCATAACACAAGCTCGGCTTAGCTTGCGCCTAGATGATGCTGTGTGGATTGTCCAGCATTATTATTATTATACTAGAGGCCACTCGCAGCTTCGCCCGCGTGACATTTTTTTCCCGTTCCCGTTATTTTTTCGGGATAAACCAGTTCTCTCTGGTTTCGCCAAAACGTAAACAATGTTTTGTAGTCTCTCTGCACTTTTTTATTAAAATTTTAAGGATAAAGTTGTCGTGAACTTCTAAAAGTTTGTAACCTTTTAACCTAACCTCTGAGGGAGTTCACTGTCGTATTTTCGTGCAAATTCAGTGCTAAACGTTCCTGAAAAACGCAAGGGAATACTACTAAAACTCAAGAATTAACAGACAAATGCAAGATTCACTGATTTGAAACATAATTTACACGAAAACTGTGAGTACAACTTTTGTTATTTCTGAGTGCACTATAACCGAAATAAAGCCGACAGTCCCGGATCAGCTGTTTGTCGAAGAAACGTCATTTTTGACCACAGACAACTAGAGCAATTTGAAGGCACGGATACGTGACTTTTGGAATTTCATATAACCGGCGACAACCGAGCAGGACACCTCAATATTAATTTCAAATTTCATCCAAATCGACTGGTTAAGGCGTAAAAGAGGAACGAACAAACATCCATCTATCCATCCATCCAAACATTCACATTTATAATATTAGTAGGATAAGCTACCTAGCGGAGTAGCGCCTTGAGTACACAATGCAGATGGGTCAGCTCCCAGCGTCAGCAGCGACCTCAACGCCAAGGTGCGTCCTCGCCAAGCAGCTGCATGAAGAGCTGTTCTCATGCAGCGATCCCGAGCATCCACTTCAGCGCCACCTATTGACAAAGGCAAAGTCAAAGTGTAATATATGCTATGCTATGCGGGTAACTCCACGCGCCAGTAATAAACTAGCTACTGAACTAGACAGTTGTTTCATTGTATAACAAACACACTACAAAGTCAAAAATCATTTATTCAGTAATATCCGCAGGGATCATCTTGAAACGTCTTAAATCTAGGTGAATCTAAGCGCCAGTTCCTCGCGACCAAGCCTAGAAGCAGACAACGAATGAAAGTAATATAGCATCACGACTGTAATCCTCAAGCACGGTAGATATTACGTTGTCTGTCTTGCATTCAGTTAGATTGGCACCACACTGGAGCTTCATTATTTACATTATTGTTATTTTGTAACAGGATCAGGATCATATTATTTTGTCAGGTTGAAAAGAACATGTTGTGCCGACCTCACATAAAGTGAAGACCGATGTGGTGCAGCGGGCGAATGTCCGCCTGCAACGCAGATGTTGCGGGTTCGATTTCCGCCTTGGGATAAATAATAATAATGTTTGTACGATCTGCAAATATTTATTCCAGATATTCTGGGTATTTTCATATGTATAATAAAAAATATGTATGCATGTAATGTATTGTATTAAGTATATCAGTCATCTAGTACCCATAACAAAGCATTGCCCTGTAGATCACGTTAGTTAGGAACGTGCCCTAAAATACACTACTCAGCGTCCATCAACCTGAGGCATACAGGTGTTAAGCTTCATGTGCCTGTAATTACACCGGCACCCACACCCTTCGAACCGGAACACGCTGCGCTGCTTGGCGGCAGGAGTAGGCATGGTGCTAGTACTGCCCCGGACGAGCCCTTCACTAAGAGCTCTGCTACTACTAAAACTCTACTCCTACTTACCAACTTTCACGAGTAAATTCACCATATCAGTATGACCCTGCCAGGCTGATACATGCAATGGAGTTCGACCCTGTAACAATTTAACACATTTAATTACCTTTTTTTACCCATTATCCTATCCTACTAATATTATAAGCGCGAAAGTTTGTTAGAATGTATGGATGGATGGATGGATGTCTGTTACTCTTTAACGCTCTAACCAGTAGACCGATTTGGATGAAATTTGGAATAAACATAGATTATAACTTGGATTAACATATAGGCTACTTTTATCCCGAAAAAATAACGGGAACGGGAAAAAAACTGCCACGCGGGCGAAGCTGCGAGCGGCAGCTAGTTCGAAATATTTTTATAATCTGGACCTTTTTTTTATTTTTTAATCATAGAATCAACAGCACTTAGAGGTATTAAAAATTAATGATAAACGTCACTTACTGCCAATAACAGATTCATACTCTGTACATGAAGCTGTTATCCTATTTATAGTCGCTAAAGGAACGATTACAAAAAATAAAAAAAGGAGTGTGCTTTAGACCACACGACTGAAGTAAAACTTTATTAATACGAAACGTAATTGGCTATGAGAGAAAGAGAGAAAGAACAGTGATTTCATACCCCCTCCATGGTAGTTAAACTTTTAACGCAACCTTGTTGGAAGTTGCATAAGAAGTATTAAGGCAAAAAAACCTTGCAAAAAAGGTTGAGAAACCCTGGTATAGTACCTCATTATCAGAGAAAGAACAGTGCTTTCATACCCCCTCTACGGTAGTTAAACTTTTAACGCAACCTTGTTGGAAGTCGCATAAGATAGATAGATAACACTTTATTGTACATAAGGAAAATTTGTTGAAAACAGACCAAGTTAAAAAAGTACAATGGGCGGCCTTATCGCTGAAAGCGATTTCTTCCAGGTTTTCATTTTTTAAGAAGTATTACTTCATAAAAAATTCTTGCAAAAAAGGTTTAGAAACCCTGGTATAGTAAGTATGTACCTCATTATCAGTAGTGTCGACGCTGGCGCCGCACTGCGCTAGCAGATAGCGCGCCATGGCGAGCCGGTTGTCCAGCGCGAGGACGTACAGCGTGCTGCGCCGGTCCGCGTCGAGGGAGTCCGGGTCGGCGCCTCTAGCGTACAGCGCGCTCACTGTGTCGAAGTGACCTTCTAATGCTGCCAACCTATAAATTATAAAAACTATCAAAATCATCATCTGTCCTTATCACATCAAAACCACCATTATTAAACTCACCCTTATCAAAACCGCCCTCATGAAACTACCCTAATCAAAATCACCTTTATCAAAAATACCTTTATCAAAAACACCCTTATCAAAAATACCTTTATCAAAATCACCTTTATCAAAAATACCTTTATCAAAAACACCCTTATCAAAACTACCCTTATCAAAATTACCCATATCTAAATCACAAATCGCTCTGATCAAGTGTTGGTCTAATGGTAGTAATATGGTTACTACATACATTTCGATCGCTTCGCTCTCTCGATCAAATAATTGATATTATTTAGTACCAAATAAAGCAAAGCTTTGAAAACCAGATAGCTGATAGAATACTATACTTCTTTTGTTAATACATACTTAAATACAATAAAACACCCAGACACAGAACAAACATCTATGTTCGTCAAACAAATGTTTGCAATGCACGAAGCAGGTAGAACTGAGGCCGGTCTAATCTAAAGCTTACCTCAGCGCAGTTTTCCCATCATGCGCATGTTGATCCGCTGGAGCGTGCCAATTATCAACGAGTATTTCGACCAATCGCGTGTGTCCCTCCTGAGCGGCCAATAGCAGCGCGCCCTTGCCGTCGTTATCTGATTCGTCAACCTTCGCGCCCGCTTCAAGTAACGCTTCGCAAACTTCCACGTGACCTGGAGAAATTCGGTTTCAAGTACTTTGACCCGTTTGACTTTGTCGTTGCGCTGTTGCTGTGTGCGTTGTTCTTTGATTTTTTCATACAAACTTCCATACATCAGTTTTAGGATGACAACTCAATGAAACCCATACTAATTCAGAACATTAAGTTGGACTGTAAGCTGGAGTTTGAAGTCTGTATAAAAATAGCTCTGATATGAGCTTATATTTAGATTTATATTATGAAAAACCGGCCAAGAGCGAGTCGGACTCGCGCACAAGGGGTTCCGTACCTTTGATTAAAACGGCAAAAAAATCACGTTTTTTGTATGAGAGCCCTCTTAAATACTTATTTTACTCTGTTTTTTAGTATTGGTTGTTATAGCGGCCACAGAAAAACATCATCTGTGAAAATTTCAACTCTCTAACCATCACGGTTCATGAGTTACAGCCTGTTGACAAACGGACGGACAGAAGACAGACAGACAGACAGCGGAGTCTTAGTAATAGGGTCCCGTTTTACATTTTGGGTACAAAACCCTAAAAATGTAAGAACATTATTATTTACCTTCAAAAGCAGCATAGTGTAGCGGTGTCCAGCCAGAATTGTCCCTGTGGTGCTCGTCCAGCCCTCTGTCAAGCAACTGACGAACTACTTCCACGTTTCCTGTCAGAAATATACAATTATAACTTAGTTCGACGCTAGGTGGCGTTGTGTTAAATGCCTGCAATTTGTCTACGTAGTCCAACATGTCAACATTTTTATGATAAATGAAGTAGATTATCACATCCTCCAATTTGTACCAATTCTAATAATTCTGTAAGATACTAGATTACTTGAGACATTTTTGCAAATGACTTTTGGTAGAAGTTTCTCTGATTGTACTGACTGAGATTGACGGTAGTCTGGTTGACAGACAAGATGACCGACAGTCGGACGTCAGTTAGGAAAGAGCGGTAGGAAACGTGGCAGTCTGTCTTGGGATCGGGTCAGAGTCGGTCGATAGTTTTGTAAAGTAAAGGAATGTGATGTGCTATAATAGAGATTCATGTAATTTGATTGTAATATGATTGAATTAAATGGCAGACTATTTAAAATATTGGTTTGGTTTTGCTATCCCAGTATCTGGAGGGAGTCCCCTACAATTCTTGCACTCACAGACGAGTAATTTCAACCCCTGTAAAACTCACCCTGTGCCGCAGCTGTACTGAGCACCGTCCGTCCCTCAGCGTCCATGTTATCAACACACGCGCCCCAGAAGAGCAGTAGTCTGACGGCTCTGGCATGTCCTGCCGCCGCGGCCGCCCACAGCGCGGTGCGTCCACACGCGTCCGCAGCCTCTATATCCGCTTCTGCTTCCAGAAGCAACTCACAGATGTCGCTGAGGAGAAAATTATGGTTTAAGTCAGAATTAAAATGAGTATTACAAAATGGTTTGGGCGTGTAGAGAGGATGGATAATAATATATTGCTGGACACTCCACACAGAATCATCTAGCCCCAAGCTATGGCCTATTGTGATCGCCACTTGCTAAGGTATCACCCCTCATTAGGGCGTTCATAGTTCACCACTGAACCCTGCAGCTGTTAGGAACTGGAGGATTTTCTTGGGGATGAGTTCTTGTAGCTCATCCGGGCACAGGGTATGTTTTCCCAGATGGATTAGCTTTTGGATTAGTGGTACACACTCTCCTAGTAGGTGAAAAGGCGATTCGTCTGCCTCTCCGCAGAGCCTACAGGTTCGTGTCTCGGAGAGCTTTCAGGTTCAAGACATTTATTTTCTCTAAGAAGAATACAATTCACTTAATTAAGAGAAAAACAATAGTGACTTAGATGTAAATTATACAGTAGTGTGAGTAGGTACTGAGTGTCAGAAAGACTTATTCTAGCTTAAAATTATCGATCAGAATGAAATATAAGTTAAAATCATGCAAAAAAGGGTACAAATAAAAGTATTTGGTGTTAGCGACGACAATGTAAACAATGGGATAGAGCATCAATTACGTATGGAGGTATGGTTGCTATCTTATTGACATAGCAATAGCGAGCGGGTCTGGATAGCGATTAGATATTAACGTTATACTAAGATAGGTTTTAATTAGGTGCTAGAATTTAGTGTTTAGTAAGTATGTGATGTTTCACCGTTTTTTTGAACAGTAGTGTAGATTGTAGTAGCTTTAACTTGAACATGTGCTTGTTAAGGCGCAATGCTCTACTTACGTGTGTCCCTCGAATGCCGCGACTAGTAGTGGCGTCGCCTTGTCACGATCAGGCTTATTGACGTCAGCGCCTTTCTCTATCAGCAAGGCGGTACACTCCGCTCCCATTGCACATAGAGATGCTACTGATAATGCTGTACGACCTAAAACAGTAAGAAAAAACATGAATGAATGAATGAATGAAAATTCTTTATTGTACACCTTACAAGCTAGAGAATAAAACAAAGAAACAATAGTATTTAATAATAGATAATGTACAATGGGCGGTCTTATCGCTAAAGAGCGATCTCTTCCAGACAACATTTGGATGGAGAGAATTTAAAAATAAGAGGCTTGGCTGGGGTGCACTTAAAATAGCAATAAGTAGTAAAAATAAATAAATAAAACTTAAACACACATACATAAAAATATTTACTTACATACAAATTATTAAATAAATACATATTAAAATGCATACCTACATTATTATAAATACCTATAAAATACATAAATATACCTACATATACATTGTTGTTATAAAATATTTTTTACCAATTATAATAATGCTGGACAATCCACACAGCATCATCTAGCCCCAAGCTAAGCAGAGCTTGTGTTATGGGTACTAGATGACTGATATACTTAATACATTAAATACATAATTTTTTTTTATTATGCATAGAAAATACCCAGAACACCCGGAATAAATATGCAGATCGTACAAACATTTATCCCAAGGCGGGAATCGAACCCGCAACCTCTTGCGTCGCTGGCGGACATTCGCCCGCCGCGCCACATCGGTAGTCAAATTATAAGAATCTTTGTCCTGGCTTACTGACATAGAGACAACGAACAGCCTAAACCACTGTTCGTAGACTTAAAGTTTAGGAAATATTTATCTTGCGTGCGTAGAAGTTTTTTAGTAGTAGTAGAGCTCTTAGTGAAGGGCTCGTCCGGGACAGTACTACCACCATGCCTATTCCTGCCGCCAAGCAGCGCAGCGTGTTCCGGTTTGTAGGGTGTGGGTGCCGGTGTAATTACAGGCACATGAGGCTTAACACCTGTATGCCTCAGGTTGATAGACGCAGAGCAATGCATTAGGCACGATTTTATTGATCGTGACCTGCAAGCTAATGCTTTGTCATATGTGATGGTAACCATTTAACATCAGGTGGGCCATCCGCTTGTTTCATCAGCAATGATATAAAAAAAGTGTACGTGTAAGTGTAGTGCAAATGTTGAGTTGGACGCCAATTTGTGACGTGTAGGTACTTGGTACTTAGAAACACACATTTATGTTATGTAGGTAAGTAGTATAACAACTGTTATGTATTGTTTATACGTTTTCGTCCGTGTTTTTTTTCTTATTTTGTTTGTTTTTATTTTTGTTTTATTATTAAGTGTGTTTTGAATTGTGTGTTGTGTTTCCGTCACAAATAAAAGTTTTTTCTTTCTTTCTTTCTTTCTTTTCTTTAGTAAAAAAAAGAAGTTCTCGAAATTCAACCCGTACACGGGCACTGCGGGTGTTGAAGACCCTCTGCGTTCGTTTTGTTACCGTCATGATCAGCTCTGTCCACGCTAGCCCCGGCCGCGAGGAGCGCCCGCACGATGCCGGCGTGGCCCATGTACGCGGCCGCCAGCAGCGGCGTGCGTCCTTCCGCGTCCGCGCGCTCCGCCGCCGCCCCCGCCGCCAGCAGCCGGGACACCACGCCCTCGTGACCTGACCATGCTGCAGCTCTGACCGATCACACACATAAAAAGCATTATTAAAGATTTTATATGGAGCACATGAAGGGTGACCTGCCGCTGTCACTTAAGGTGGAACAAGTCGTTACTATTTCCATACAAACGCTGTAACTGAATATCTCTACTATTTATTAACGTGCGTCCGAAATTAAGTTTGATCTTGAATTATCTTGCCGTTATCTAGGCTCGTTACCTTATATTCTACGGTAAAATCAGATTACCTTGAAAGTTACAAGCGTCGAAAGATTTAGTACTAAATCAATAACTTTCAAGGTGTAATTTGCTCAAAACCGGTATAGCTGACGTAGACATCAGAACTTCCAAGTAAAAAAGGAACTAGCCGGGTCATCTGTTACAAACATAAATATTTCTTACCTCAATGCAGTTCTATTATCAGCATCAACACAATCCACATCACAGCTATGCTCCAACAGAACATCTACAACTTCAGTGTGGCCCGCCCAAGCGGCCGCTCGTAGCGGACTCCACCCGTCAGCGTCAGCGGCGTCCGCTGCCGCTCCCGCTTTGAGGAGGACGGCTGCACAAGCGGACTTTCCTCCCCGAGCGGCCGCATGGAGAGCTGTGCCACCTGATGCGTCTATGGCTTCTACTAGTTGAGGATATCTCTGGAATGGAAGCTTGAGTGAGTCATGTGTGAGAGGGTGTGTAGGGGTGTGTTTGTGTTTGTCAATATCATCATCATCAACGACCTGTAGCATTCCAGTGCTGGACATTTCGAGAACCTTTATTCACTAGCGGTTGTCGGTTCTACGACCTAAATGGCCTGCCCATTGCCACTTTAACTTGCTGATTCTGGGAGCTTTGTTGGTGAAATTGGTTCTTCTACGATTTCCTCATTTCTGATTCTATCTCGTAGTAAAACTTCTAGCATAGCTCACTCCATAGCCAATTGTGTATGTAAGAAAAAGAAACATTAATTTGTGTTTGTGTATTTGTGTTTGTGTGTTGGGGTGTGTGTGTTTGTGTTTACCTTCAACAAAGCTGTAAGAGTTTCGTCATCTCCTTTGGCGACCAGTTCGTGTATCGCATTGGGGTCGTATACCATCATATCTTCTATTTCCTCAACTATAGGCACTTCTATTTCAATTTGCTCCTCTGTGGTCAGCTAAACAGGAAAAATATCAATTCAACTGAATGAAATTGTTACAAGAGGAAAACCAATGCGGGTAATATTTAGAAAAAATGTAATGTTTTTTATATTTGGTTGATAATAATAATAATGCTGGACAATCTACACAGCATCATCTAGCCCCAAGCTAAGCAGAGCTTGTGTTATGGGTACTAGATGACTGATATACTTAATAGGTTACATATATAGATATTTTTTATTATACATTGAAAACACCCAGAACACCCGGAATAAATATTTGCAGGTCGTACAAACATTTATCCCAAGGCGGGAATCGAACCCGCAACCTCCTGCGTCGCAGGCGGATATTCGCCCGCCGCGCCACATCGGTTGTCAGCCTGATGACAGGCTGCAAGCCCATTGCCGCAGCTAGAATACTAACTGGTTTACTCACGATGTTTCGTTCACCGCTTGAAAGCAGTTGCATTGCTCAGTGATTAAATACAAATGTTATACGCCCATTTGATCTATCAGCGAATCGTATAAAAAAACTGGCCAAGTGCGAGTCGGACTCGCGCACGAAGGGTTCAGTACCATTATCTATAAGTTATAGGTTTCTTGCCGGTTCTTCTAGACTTGGTCGCGAGGACCAAGCGCATAGATTAAAAACGTTTTCAGATGATCTCTGCGGATATTGCTGGATAAATGTTTTTTGACTGACTTTAATAAAAACGGCAAACAAAATCACGTTTGTTGTATAAGAGCCCTCTTAAATAATTATTTTATTCTGTTTTTTAGTATTTGTTGTAATAGCGGCAACACAAATAAATCGTCTGTAAAAATGTCAACTCTCTAACTATCACGGTTCATGAGATACAGCCTGGTGACAGACGGACAGACAGACAGCAGAGTCTTAGTAATTGGGTCAAGTTTTACCCTTTAGGTACGTACCCTAAAAATAGTAGGGAGCTTTTTTTTTATACAACGTTTTGATGGAACAAGCAGATGGCCCACCTGATGTTAAGTAGTTACCATCACCTATAACAAAGCATTGCTTCGTAGGTTACGCTCGTTAGGAACGTCACCGACGATGCACTACTCAGCGTCCATCAACCTGAGGCATGCAGGTATTAAGCCTCATGAGCCTGTAATTACACCGGCACCCACACCCTTCAAACCGGAACACGCTGCGCTGCTTGGCGGCAGGAATAGGCATGGTGCTAGTACTGCCCCGGACGAGCCCTTCACTTAGAGCTCCACTACTACTAGCTCCTAGCAGTGGCCTTATTGAAGTAATACTTCTAATGCGACTTCCAACAAGGTTGCGTTAAACGTTTAACTACCGTGGAGGGGGTATGAAAGCACTGTTCTTTCTCTCTTTCTCTCATAGCCAGTTACGTTTCGTATATTAAAGAAGTTTTACTTCAGTCGAGTGGTCTAAAGTACACTCGTTTTTTTATCCTGATGATGTAATACCATACCAGTGCTTGTATATCGTTGTCATGTGTGATGGTGTGAGCCGGTGTTCTGCTCAGCTCTATAAGTGTCCGTAGAACCTTCCGGTCGCGGGGCCACGCTGATACTAAGGTAGGCATTATAGACTCTAACGACGACGGCTGAAGACCTGAAATTAAAAAGCACAATTTTTAGGTTCAGTTGGTGTTTCGTGTTCTGGAATCTTTATTAGGAATCTGTCTGTCTGTCTGTCCGTCTGTCACCTGTCAATTTAAGAAAAACAAAAAAAAACTCAAAGGTGACTGACTGACTGGCATAGTGATCTATCAACGCACAGCCCAAACCACTGGACGGATCGGGCTGATATTTGGCATGCAGGTAGATGTTATGACGTAGGCATCCGCTAAGAAAGGATTTTGATTAATTATACCCCCAAGGAGATAAAATAAGGGATGGAAGGGATTTAACGGGAACGGGAAAAAACTGCCACGCAGGCGAAGCTGCGAGCGGCCGCTAGTTATAGATAATGGTGCGCAAGTCCAACTAGCACTTAACCGGTTTTTCATAATTACGCATGCAAGCTTAACTAATATATTCCCTTATTGCATGTACTGTAGGAGTTGCATTTATACGTTTACAAATTTGAAATTATAGGGATAGAACTGGCGGAATTGTAGTAGTAGAGCTCTTAGTGAAGGGCTCGTCCGGGGAAGTACTACCACCATGCCTATTCCTGCCGCCAAGCAGCGCAGCGTGTTCTGGTTTGAAGGGTGTGGGTGCCGGTGTAATTACAGGCACACGGTCAATCTTAGCACGGCAGGTCGTCCAAGGAATGATAGATAGATAGATAGATAGAAAACTCTTTATTGTACACCACAAGGCCATAACAAATTAAAAAAACTTGAGAGGTGTCAAACACGAAGTTCAATCCGAAATAGAAATGAAAATATCTGGCTTGCTTTCTATAAGAGAGAGAGAGACAGACAGAGAAACATGCGACGCCGCACAGCTTACAATAGCTTACTATAGCAAAAAGTGTCGTGACAACTTTTCGTAAGAATTTTTTCCGTCTAGCCCCCTTTCACAACGCGCGATAAGGAACTTCGTTCCAAAACTAAATTTAAAGTAGCTACAGCGACGTACAATGTGCGGTCTTATCGCTATGAGCGATCTCTTTCAGACAACCTTTGGGTGGACTGGATTTTAAAATAATAACAGAGCGGTGTCAAAAAAAAACAAATCAAATCATTTGTTTGTGAATCCAGGTGTTGGGTACAGATATAAGATGGTAGGTAAATATATTTAAGATCTCCAGATCCTGCTACTCAGCTTACAAACATAAAAAAAAAACATAGCGGTGTCAAAGAATGATGTGGTGAATGATAAGATGGTATACCTTTGGCTGTCATAGAATATAGTCCAGGCATGGTTATTGCACGTCGTACTATAACACTAAACAAACTTATCACACTTTGGTTATAACAAAACACTGCAGACAATTTATTTGTCACGGATACCATCACTTTTCAAACATTTAAACTTTCACAAACACTTGCGTCCAACAAACATCAAGAAACGAAGGAGGAAGCAGTCGAGATTAGAAAAACAGACTAGTTTTATTTTTAGTTAATCCTACTAATATTATAAACGCGGAAGTTTGTAAGTATGGATGGATGGATGTTTGTTACTCTTTCACGCTCTAACCAGTGGACCGATTAGGATGAAATTTGGAATAAACATAGATTATAACTTGGATTAACATATAGGCTACTTTTTATCCCGAAAAAATAAGGAGAACGGGAAAAAAACTGCCACGAGCGGCAGCTAGTAAACAATATTTTTTTTTTAAATCTTATAAGGATAAATCTCGCCTTTGTATATATCTATACTGTTTGTTTGTTTGTTTGCATTGAATAGGCTCCGAAACTACTGGACTGATTTGAAATATTCTTTCACCGTTGGGAAGCTACACTATCCCCGGGTGACATAGGCTATATTATAATTTAAAACCTTTTAAGATCCTTACTAAAACCCGTGCGAAGCCGGGACGCGCCGCTTTTCTTTAATAATAACAATCACTGTTTTTTATATGTATTTGTGTAAAAGTAAAATATTTCCGCAAACTACACGTCAGAACGCATCACTATCTAACATAATACTGAATTAAATGACAGTACATTTTCCTACTAAAAATAAACGAACGAATATCAACCTTATTGACAAAGGATATAGTTCATATTGTGTGTTTTTATCTTTTTGTTGTGAGAATCGAGATGAATCATTTTCCAAATCATTTGTTTGACAAGTTTTAAGAAAAGAAAGCGAATGTGTATCTAATATTTACCGCTAAATGAGTAACTCTAACCATCCCAAAAATGTAGGTATATCAATATAAAAAAATCGGCCAAGTGCGAGTCGGACTCACGCCTTGTTGTATGAGAGCCTTCTTAAATATTTATTTTATTCTGTTTTTAGTATTTGTTGTTATAGCGGCAAAAAAAATACATCATCGGTGAAAATTTCAACTCCCTTACTATCACGGTTCATGAGATACAGCCTGGTGACAGACGGACAGGCAGACAGACAACAGAGTATCATGTGCGCAATGCCACCGTTTAAGAGCACCGTCAAGTGCTCTTAAACGGTGAAAGAAAACATCGTGAGGAAACCAGTTAGTACTCTAGCAGCGGTGATAGGCTTGCAACCTCTCACGTATGGGATACCAACTACTGCAAGATGTGAGAATGTACCGAATGTCAAACTTGGACGTACCTCTGACCACCACCATTAGACATCCTTAAAAATATCTCGAGTTACTCGAGATTTTCTTAGTATTAAGAGGTCTGAGGGGATATCAAAGTCAAAGTCAAAAAGCATTTATTCAGTAATATCCGCAGAGATCATCTTGAAACGTCTTAAATCTAGGTGAATCTAAGCGCCAGTTCCTCGCGACCAAGCCTAGAAGACTATCAACCGTGCTTGGGGATTACAATCATGAAGTTTTTTTTTTTTTTTCATTCCATCAGCCTATTCGTTTTCGGACCACAACATAACTTTTCCAAACAAAATAATATCAATATTTGTGACCTAACTTTATATTATTATCTCATTTCATGATATTCTATGATAAGATAAACACAAATCTTTTTCCATCGTGCTAAACTAGCGTCAGACAATGGCTTTACTCGCGTTAATATTTTAGTTGCAGCTCTTAGTGAAGGGCTCGTCCGGGTGCGTACTACCACCATGCCTATTCCTGCCGCCAAGCAGCGCAGCGTGTTCCGGTTTGTAGGGTGTGGGTGCCGGTGTAGTTACAGGCACATGAGGCTTAACACCTGTATGCCTCAGGTTGATGGACGCTGAGTAGTGCATCGTAGGGCACGTTCCTAACGAACGTGACCTGTGAGGCAATGCTTTGTTATAGATGATGGTATACACTTAATATTAAGTGGGCCATCTGTAAGTTATGTAATAAAAATCTATTCCAATTATAGTAATCTTTGTTCTGACTGACTGGCATATAGACAACGCACAGCCTAAACCACTGCTCGTAGAGACTTGAGATTTTCAGAGTATATTCGTCTTGGTGCGTAGAGGTGTACTTAGAAAAGAATTCCCGAAATTCAACCCCTAAATTGGTACAGCAGGGGTTGAAGTATGAAAATATGTAATCCTACTAATATTATAAACGCAATAGTTTGTAAGTATGGATGGATGGATGGATGTTTGTTACTCTTTCACGCTCTTACCAGTGGATAGATTTGGATGAAATAGATATAGATTGTAACCTGGATTAACATATAGGCTACTTTTTATCCCGAAAAAATAACGGAAACGGGAAAAAACTGCTACGCGGGCGAAGCTGCGAGCGGCCGCTAGTAACTAAATAAATCACTCGGGCAAAGTGAACTAGGGGAAAGCGCGCTTTTCCACTAGTTTAGTCACAGGAGATTTTAAATCACTTAGAAATAACATATAAAATTTTTTTTTAGTCACAGTCATAGATCATTTATTACTTGGATAAACAGACAATAAACAAACATTTTATTATTTGCGTAATCAAATGTAACTGACTTAATGAATTCCAGTAATTTTCAATTTTGTAGAATTATGATAATGTAGTTACAACTTCCTGTTACTCATTGTTTTGTAGTATTTTAGCAGCGGCAATAGGCTTGGTACCTGTCACGTTTGCAAGATATATAGACGACCCTCAAAGCTAAGGTGGTAGTAGCTCTAACTTCTACGCTGTAGGTTGTGGGTTCAATCCCAACTATTTGTACATAGTGTGTGTTGGACAACTAAAGGGACTGATGAAAGAAGGGTACATGCGGCAGAGATGCGAATGTTGAGATGGATATGTGGAGTTACTAGAATGGACAAGATACGAAATGAGTATATCAGGGGTAGTTTGAAAGTAGCGCCAGTGACGGAAAAATTGAGGAGCAATAGGCTAGCGTGGTATGGGCATGTCATGAGGAGGGATGAAAGTCATGTAACCAGGAGAGCAATGAACATGAATGTTGATGGATATGTGGGTAGAGGTACACCAAAGAAAAGATGGATGAATTGTGTGAAAGATGACATGGATAAGAAAGGAGTGAGTACAGATATGACGGCTGATAGAGGGGAGTGGAAGAACAGAACATGTTGTGCCGACCCCACATAAAGTGGGATAAGGGCAGGAAGATGATGATGTGTGTTCTGGGTGTTTTCTATGTATAATAACTATTAAGTATATCAGTCATCTAGTACCCATAACACAAGCTCTGCTTAGCTTGGGGCTAGATGATGCTGTGGATTGTCCAACATTATTATTATTATTACTATAGTGTCCAGACAGACGCCTGACCATGGTTCATAGGTGAGTGAGATAAATATTTTAGTCAGTCAGTCAGTCAGGACAAAGATTCTTATAATTGGTATAGGGTGTTGTACTTCCCCAGACAAACTTTTTCACTTGTTATAAAGGAAAAATACTATGGGAATACATGCGTGTTATTATAAATGTATAAAAATAACATCTAATCTAAATATATATAACTCAAAAGTGACTGACTGACATAGTGATCTATCAACTCACAGCCCAAACCACTGAACGGATCGGGCTGAAATTTGGCATGCAGGTAGATGTTATGACGTAGGCATCCGCTAAGAAAGGATTTTGATTAATTCTACCCCCAAGGGGATAAAATAGGGGATGAAAGTTTGTATGAAACTTTGTCAATTTTAAACCGATCGGGCTGAGACTTTGCATGCATAAAGCTACTATGATTTTATCCCGAAAAAATAACGGGAACGGGAAAAAAACTGCCACGCTGGCGAAGCTGCGAGCGGCCGCTAGTTGAATGATATAAGGAAACAGGAAAAGCATAATTTAATGACAGGTTAATGTCCAGCCTATATATTACTTGCTGTAATAGTTTTAAAATGAAATCAGGATGATTGGTATAATTTCTGATGTGGCGCGGTGGATGAATGTCCGCCTGCGACGCATGAGGTTGCGGGTTCGATTCCCGCCTTGGGATAAATGTTTGTACGATCTGCAAATACTTATTCCGGGTGTTCTGTGTATTTTCTATATATAATCAAATATATCTTAGTATGTAATGTATTGTATTAAGTATATCAGTCATCTAGTACCCATAACACAAGCTCTGCTTAGCTTGGGGCTAGATGATGCTGTGTGGATTGTCCAGCATTATTATTATAGCATTATTATTATTTTTGTGGCTTTTGTGTTACTACACCTATAATAATCTATTACTATAATAAGACTGTAGAGGTCGAAAAGTCAAACATTTATCCCAAGGCGGGAATTAAACCCGCAACCTCCTGCGTCAAACGCGGACATTTGCCCGTCGCGCCACATCTTTCGTCAATGCGATTTACAGAATTACTTAGTTTATAGTCCAACATAAAACTTAGTATGGGTTTCATAAGTATGTATATACAAAAAAAGTATATGTGTTCTATCTAGCACAAACTTTGCTTAGTTTGGGGCTAGAGGGCGTTGTGTGAATGTATGCCAATATTTATTTATTATTTATTTATTATCATCATCAACTCACCTGAAGACGATTCCTTTCCTTCAGATTCGGGATCACATTCTTTTTCCTCGATTTTCGCTTCAATCTGTAACAATCATATGTTTTATGTTTAAATTGTGTTAAATGTTTGTGTTTTAGTAGTAGTAGAGCTCTTAGTGAAGGGCTCGTCCGGGGCAGTACTAGCACCATGCCTATTCCTGCCACCAAGCAGCGCAGCGTGTTCCGGTTTGAAGGGTGTGGGTGCCGGTGTAATTACAGGCACATGAGGCTTAACACTTGCATACATTAGGTTGATGGATTGATGTTACCTGGTTGCCCACCTGATGTTAACTGGTTATTATTACCTATACGTCACGCTCATTATAAACGTGTCCTTACGATGGACTACACTGCGTTCATTAACCTGATGCACCTGAGGCATACAGGTGTTAAGCTACTACTACAATACTTAAATTAATCCACACAGCATCATCTAGCCCCAAGCTAAGCAGAGCTTGTGTTATGGGTACTGATGACTGATATATTTAATACAATACTGGTACTTCTGTGTTTAATTACCTGTGGTAATATATCGGGATCGCGTCTTAAGGCTTTCTCAACGTCACAACCGGAGTCTAGTATCCAAAGAAGCATTAGTGTATGAAGATCCACTCCATCCTCCTGGTCACTGTGGAAACAGAGTCAAAGTCAAAGTCAGAAGGCGATTATTCCATGGAGTCAAAGTGATGATCTGTGCACCGGTGGTCTAGCGGTAGTGACCCCTCCTTCTGATCGCAAGGTCGTGAGTTCAAACCCGGTCGTACACCAATGCATTTTAATGTATCTATCGAAAAATTTATATCGAAAGACAACATCGAGAGAAAACTATTTAGTATTCTAGCAGCGGCGATGGGCTTGCAACCTGTCACGTATGGAATACTAACTAACTACTACAAAATGTGGGTTCGTACTAAATGTACTATCTGGACGTACCTCTAATTACCCACTCAAAGAATCTCGACTAGGTATTTGGTACTAAGATATCTGAGATATCTACCATGCCTGAGGATGGCCTTTCTGTTAGTTACTTTCTGATCGGTCATACTCACATGTTTTTATTCTTTTTCTGCGATGCCAAATGTTGTTCCAATACGGTCATATGATAGATGTAATTATGTATTTCCAAAGCGCTCAATCTGTAGACAAATAATTATATGTATCATACCTTCAGAAGATTTTAATTTTTTTTTTCTTTTTTTTCAAGGTCATGGTTCGAATAGGTAAATATAAAATAAATAATAAATGAACATTTGTGAACATTTTTACCTAACATAATCTATCTTCGCCTCTAGGAGAAGCGAGGTACCGTCGCGTACAATGCTTCACGTCCCCCAGCCAACGGGCGAACGAGTGATGGAATAGACCAGTGGTTCCCAGACTCTTGTGTTTCATAGACAACTTTCAAATTTTTGCTGGATCCGGTGGACCCCCTGCTTCTACATTACTACCAATTTCTAAATCTCGGCGCGATACCGACATGGTCTGGGTTCGACTCCCAGTTGGGAACTATCCATTTTTTTCTGAATTTATTTATAAAGTATCTTATTGTTAAGGTTTAATTTAGGTGTCATATTATTTAAAATAACAAGCCAACATTTTAGTTCTTTACATCGAAACCAAATTAATTTTCATGCACCCCTGCTTACGATTGTAGACCCCCATTTTTTGTCACGTCCAACGTAGACCCCCGTCGAGACCCCCAGGGGTCCACGGGACCACTTTGGGAATTACTGGAATAGACGAACGTGACCTGTCCCAGCTTCCATTACTAAATATATTCACCTAGTTGCAGTTAGAGTAGAATGCATAGCTATAGCAGCGTGACCGTCTCTAGGAGAGGCGAGGTACCGTCGCGTACAATGCTTTACGTCCCCTAGCCAACGAGCGAACGAGTGATGGAATAGACGAACGTGACCTGTCCCAGCTTCCATTACTAGGATCCTGAGGAAGAAATAAAAACAAATAAAATACTAAATCGAAAATAAAGATTTTTATTGACTGGTTGACCATTTTTAAAGCCGTTACACACGGTACTTTTAATACAATAGAGTGTCTGTAAGCTTAGTATAATAATAATAAAAATGCTAGACAATCCACATAGCATCATCTAGCCCCAAGCTAAGCAAAGCTTGTGTTATGGGTACTAGATGACTGATATACTTAATACATTGCATTATATACATACATTTTTTTGATTATACATAGAAATACCCAGAACACCCGGAATAAATATTTACAGATCGTACAAACATTTATCACAAGGCGGGAATCGAACCCGCAACCTCCTGCGTCGCAGGCGGACATTCGCCCACCGCGCCACATCGGTCGTCAAAAGAATGTGCGCAAAGAAATCTCATCTCATTACAAAAATATATATATATACCTTTTCAGTAAATGCATTCTTCTGTTGAAATCTTCCCGTGTAACGCTGTACTCTTTAGTAAGCAGACATTTGTACAACATTTCTTCTGTAACTCCACAGCGAGCAGCTAATAACACATCTAGTAGAAGACGGACCTATAAAAAAAATGAGTGTGCTTTAGACCACACGACTGAAGTAAAACTTCTTCAATATACGTAACGTAACTGGCTATGAGAGAAAGAGAAAGAACAGTGCTTTCATACCCCCACCATGGTAGTGTTAAACGTTTAACGCAACCTTGTTAGAAGTCGCATTAGAAGTATTACTTCAATAATAACTAGTGTAAATAAATATTAGCAGACATTCACACCTATTCATTGACCGAGCAAGCGAAGCGAGCAAAGCTTCTCAGTTTCGAGATTGGCTTGAACATAATTTTGTCTGTCTCTCAGTCTGTCTGTTCTGGGCATTTTTAACCGATTTTGAGGAAAACTGTAACACAAGTTCCTTGATTTATTTCAATTTATTAGTCAATCACGTTTTTTGATTGGGGGGTAAATAAAGGGGGAAAGGGGGGGAAGTTTGCTATAGCGTTATTTATCGACGGATTTAAATCAAAGAGAGGTACACTATGGAATTCATTCTGCACAAGATGTTGGGGAACAAAATTCAAAAGGGAAATTGGTATAGATAAATTTATTATTTCTTGCTCACTATAGTCATTTATATAGGTATGTTGTCTGTTGTGTACCTTAGAAAACCGCCGTCCGTGAAACAACCGCTGTGCCAGCCACAGATACAGTCCATTTAATGTTCCAGGTATCTCCTTAATCTCACGAAGAGCGATAAATCCGTCTGCTACGCCATCTAGAACCTGCGGACAAATCACTTAATTAACCCCCATACTTAAACAAAACAGAAAACACATATCGTCAGTAAGTTATTAACTTTAAACTTGATTTTCCACTAGTAGCATTTTGGCGCTTTAGCATTTTTTCCTTTCCACTGACGATATCATATTTTATCAGTTTTTTTATGGGTATGTTTTATGTGCCAAATGATGTTTAGTAGTAGTAGAGCGTTTTGTAAAGGGCTCGTCCGGGGCAGTACTACCACCATGTCTATTCCTGCCGCCAAACAGCACAGCGTGTTCCGGTTTAAAGGGTGTGGTTACAGGCACATGAGGCTCAACGCCTGTATGCCTCAGGTTGATGGATGCAGAGCAGTGTATTGTGGGTTACGTTCCTAAAGAACGTGACCTTTACGGCAATGCTTTTTTATAGGCGATGGTAACCACTTAACATCAGGTGGGCCATCTGCTTGTTCTATCAAAAAGTTGTATAAAAAAAACTTACTTTTTCCAGATAAAGTAGACAACCATCACTCTTGATCCTCAGATGGTCCAGTGCAGCAGCCGCTGCCGCTGCCACAGAAGAATCACTCGAGACGCGAGCCCTAAACAAACAGACAAACATATAAAATCATCATCTAATACCCCACCGAGAACAAGCATTTGTGTGATGAACATATATATTTGTTCTGTGTCTGGGTGTTATATTGTATTCTGAGTAGTTTTATGCGCCTTGCTGATGGTACAAGCAGATAGCCCACCTGATGTTAAGTGGTTACAATTACCTATAACAAAGCATTGCCTCACAGGTCATGCTAGTTAACGTGCCCTACGATGCGCTACTCTGCGTCCATCACCTGAGGCATACAGGTGTTAAGCCTCATGTGCCTGTAATTACACCGGCACCCACACCCTTTAAACCGGAACACGCCAGCTGCTTGGCGGTAGATATGGGCAGGATAATAATATGTGTATTTTATTTTGTAATAAATTAATAAATATTCATAAACATTTTTTTTACACAACATCATCTAGCCTCAAACTAAGCATACCTTGTACTATAGTAACCAGATGACTGATAAAATACTAATATACGTTTTTCTGTAAATACATACTTAGAATACAATATAACATTAAAATTATATAGCTAGTAGACTAGTAAAAGCGTGCGACTTCGTACGCACGAAGTACGTAGAAATAGGTCTGTTTGGTTACCTCAATCTAGGCTCCGTGTCGAGTCTGGCTAGCACGTATCTTTGCACGTCAGCGGAGACGTGAGCACGTTGAAGCTCGTCTAACGTTATCTTTCTGAAACCTGCAACAAACAATAAATAAGTCATCAATTATAAAGAATAAAGATAAAAGATAAAGATATTTATTTGCCAAAAAACATGTGTAGACTAAATAGGTAACAAATAATTAAGGAGAAACAACATGTTTGACCAGTTACGGTATGCAAAAAATAAGTAGAGAGATGGCATGCAACATAAGGAACTAACTACAATTTATCATTAAAATATTCGTCAAGACTATAATAACATTTTGAAATTAATAATATTTTTACTTTTTGTTTAAAGGTCTTATCATTCAGGTTTCTGTACAGTTTAGGCAATCTACACTAATATTATAAAGAGGAAAGCTTTGTATTTTTGTATTTTTGTATTTTTGTATTTTTGTATGTTATGAATAAACTCAAAAAGTACTGGACCGATTTTAATAATTCTTTTTTTATTAGAAAGCTACATTATCACTGAGTAACATAGGCTATATTTTATTTTGGAAAAAAATAGCGTTCCGTAAAATATTTGGGTTTTTCAGACACAAGGTGTAAAAAATCAACCAGAAAAGTTACTTATTTTGCGTACGCTGCCTAAACTATAAAAGATAGAACCATAAAATGTTCTACATAATTGTAGATCTTATAAATATCTACAAAAAAGTCAGCGACACACTATACCTATCTATGTCGAGTAAGGCACAACAACCATTTTTTTATTTAAAAATCTTCAATTTTTTTTGGTCTACATTTAAACGACATTAATTTATAAAAAGGACATTAATTCATAATGTAACATAGTTTCATGACAAAATCTATACAAATAAATAAAATTGAAGTGTCTGTTTGAAATATTAAAATAACGCTTTTTACTACATGCATAGGAATGTATATACGATACATATGCTCACCGAAATAGCATTTTTTAAAATTTTTGTCTGTCTGTCTGTCTGTTTGTTCCGTGTAATCTCTGGAACGGCTGGACCGATTTCGACGGGACTTTCACTGGCAGATAGCTAATGTAACAAGGAGTAACTTAGGCTACTTTTTATCCCGAAAAAATAACGGGAACTGATAAAAACTGCCACGCTGGCGAAACTGCGAACGGCCGCTATTTTATGCCGTATTAACACCATCTGTTGGTGACATCGAGTACTACTTCAGTTAAGATTTGTAAGTAAACATGTTTACCGCCCAACGAAGTGGGCACCGGTCAGCTAGTTTGTTATATATTTTAGGAGCAATACTAACAACACTTTTCTGCATTAGTGCTGTTTTAACAGAATTTATTTTTAACCTAGTATTATCCCGTCTGTTTCGACTTACAGCATCAGATAATCAGATAACAACAATAACAACAACAACAACGAAAGATGAAGAAAGTATTCTTTTTGCGAACTTAATTTAAAACTTAAAATTTTCAACTTAATTTAAATAGTATGGGTTAGTAAGCTGAAGTGGCAGTGGGCCGGCCATGTTTGCCGTAGAACCGACAATCGTTGGAGCAAACGAATTCTTATGTGGAGACCACGTTTAGGTAAGCGTAGTGTAGGACGCCCTCCGGCAAGATGGTTTCAGAGGAACTTCCTCCCGCGAACACTCAGGCTGTGGAATGATCTTCCTGCTGAGGTTTTCCCTAAGGACTATAGTATGGGGTTCTTCAAAAAGGGCGTTTTAAAATTTTTAAAGGGTCGGCAACGCGCTTGTGATTCCTTTGGTGTTGCAGGCGTCCATAGGCTACGGTAACCACTTTCATTCAGGTGGGCCATAAGCTTGTTTGCCAACTTTGTTGTATAAAAAAAAAAAAAAAAAAGCGACGATCTGCGAAATATAGCGGGCAAACAATGGATGAGAAGAGCCAAAAACCGGGCTCAGTGGCACGTCTTGGGAGAGGCCTACGTCCAGCAGTGGACGGATATAGGCTGATGATGATGATGATGATTATTGATGATTATTATTTATTATTTATTATTATTAAATTAGCACGGTTACACCACCAGTTACACTAATTTACAATATAAAAATATAAAAACAATTACTGTTAAGTAATTACAAAAAATTATAGAAAATAACAAATTACAAATCACAAAATTATAAACATTATTTAAATATTAATTGCACATTCATTCATCAGTCTCGCAAAATCTCAAGCACACTAACATAATCTTCTTCCACTCATCGGCAAATACATCACAGTCCGAGTTTTGGACGAGAAGTCTATTGAGAGTGATGATGATGATGAAATAGTATGAGCCAGTAAGAGGACTTCAATTCTTGTTTCCGAGCTTACCAGTAAACATGTTAGAGAGAGAGGTCCGCTTAGGCCTCGGTCGCGCTGTACAGACAAGCAGCAACCATTGAGGGAGCAGATGCTGGTGACGAGACAGCAATGTGGCCACGTTGCTTGAACCTGAACCCTCGGCTTCCTCACCTGAAATCAAAGTCAAAGTCAAAAGGCATTTATTCAGTAATATCCGCAGGGATCATCTTGAAACGTCTTAAATCTAGGTCTTAAATAACACAAAAGATAAGAGTCTTGAGTGGGCATTTGGTATCAAATATATCTAAATATATCTCTAGTCTACACATTAATTTTTGTACTACTTACATCCCTTACATTATACTCATCATTTCATCATCATTTTCCTGCCCTTATCCCACTTACGTGGGGTCGGCACAACAGGTTTTTTCCCTCCATTTACCTCTATCATCCGTCATCTCTGTAGTCACTCCTTTCTTACCCATATCATCTCTCACACAATCTATCCATCTTTTCTTTGGCCTACCTCTACTCGCATATCCATCCACATTCATATCTGACACTCTTCTCGGTTAATGACATTCTTCTCTTCTCATGCCATGTCCATACATCCCACATTATACTATAGTAACAAAATATAAGTTATTGGTAGAACCGAACAAGCAGCCCCCTCGTTTCTACATACAAGCCATAGCTTAGTTAGAGTGAGGTACTCAAATCCGTTTGGCCTCCGGTCTGAATGCACAACTGACCTAAAACCAGTATAAACTGTATATCTTTGTTCACTGTTAAAATGTTGTAAGACCGTATTGAATAAACGTTTTTATTATTATTATTATTATTCTATCAAAAAAAACTCTCAAATTATTATTAGAATCAAAAAAATCCTATCATACAAGCATTCTGTGCCCGGTTTTAATTTAAAACTAACCCTTTAAAATGTTTAAGGGGCTCTCATACAACAAACGTGATTTTGCCGTTTTTATTGACGACCGATGTGGCGCGATGGACGAATGTCCGCCTGCGACGCAGGAGGTTGTGGATTCGATTCCCGCCTCGGGATAAATGTTTGTACGATCTGCAAATATTTATTCCGGGTGTTCTGGGTATTTTCTATGTATAATAAAAAATATGTATGAAATGTATTGTATTAAGTATATCAGTCATCTAGTACCCATAACACAAGCTCTGCTTAGCTCGGGGCTAGATGATGCTGTGTGGATTGTCCAGCATTATTATTATTATTAAAGATAATGATACGGAACCCTTCGTGCGCGGGTCTGACTCGCACTTAGCCGGTTTTTTTATGCTCTAACATAACCTAACCTGTATGTTATGTGAGTCTTAATTACCATTAACACTGCCCTCATCAACAGCATCCACAAGCAGGAACAGGCAGTTCTTGGGAGGATCTATCTCCAGGAGAGGAAAGAGGAGCGCCTTCTTGAAGCATTCGTCTGGATTCTTGTCTAGGTTCTGCGGGAGTAGCGCCTGGAACGAATTTTAGATTTTAGTAAAACGGGTTCGCTTCCACTTCGCACCACCAGTGGTGTAGTGGAAGCGAACCCGTCTTCTAATTCTATCCTAGGTTCAAAACTACTGATGTTTGTATAGACAGCCCCCTAAGCCCTCTAGGTTTAGCACACTTACGTGGTTATCCAGCCCGGCTAAGATGTGCAACGCGACAAAATGTTGTCTACTCGTTATCTTGTGCAAAATAGAGACATCTCTTTATACCCTGTGCTAACATGCCAATGCCAAAAATCTATCTCGTTCTGTCAAATAAAGACTTAATGCTAATGTTTAGCTTATCCGTGGGTCTTTTATCTATAATTTTATCATATGACTACTTTATGTCTACCAGTGAGAACCTGTTATTGGCTTTCTGGAGCTACTATTAGAATTTAAGTAAATTTACTTTAGCTGTTGGTTTTCCCATAAATAAATAAATAAAAAAAAAATAAAAAAAAAATTCTAAAATGTCCATCAATAGATAAAGTATCTCGTGTCGAGTGCGACATATCTCGCGTTGCACATCTTAGCCCGGCAGGGTGTGGCCGCTGTGACTACAGCTTCTTGGAGCCACTAGAGAAGAGTTGTGGAGGTTAATTAGCGCACGGAACACTCCACTACACCCCATATATATATAGGTTCGAAAGCGGTCGTATGGTAAAGGTTGCCTGGTAGAGATCGCTTTTAGCGATAAGGCCGCCCATTGTATTACTGTATTGTTTACTTAAATATTCTATACAAAATGTGTGAACTTTACCTGTTATGGTAATCAATAAAGAGTTATCTATCTATCTATAGTAACCAGTGTAAATTTTTTCATCAGAAAATTTGATGTGCGCAATGACAGTATTCTCAAACAGTGAAGGAAAACATCATGAGGAAATCAGTAAGTATTTAAGAAGAGCAGTGCGTAGGGCGCGTTCTTTACGAGCATGCTCTGCGAGGTAATCCTTTGTTATATGTCATATTAACCATTCAACATCAGGTTGGCCATACGCTTGTTCCTTTAGAAAATTGTACAGTCTGTTTCTATATTCATGTAAATTTTTTTAATACTTCTGTTAACATACGCCCTCTAGCCCCAAACTAAGCCAAATTTGGACCAGATAGCTTATAAAATACTTGTAAGCATAGTTTCTCTTGTACATACATACTTAGAATACAATATAACACCCAGACAAAGAACAAACATCTATGTTCATCACACAAATGTTTGTTCTCGGGATCGAACCCACCACATTTATAAACTTACCTGCTGAATTTCAGGTTCCGCTAAAAGTTTATCATAGTAAGCATTAGCAATCAGCGTCCTAGGACTGACGGGAAGACTAGGGATAGGCGGAGGCACGTCCTCTTGATTCCTCTCTTCCTTATCCTCCTCCAACCCGTCCGGAACTTCATTCACTATATTCTGGTACTCCGGTAAATCATCCCTCGTTTTATCCTTCTTCGGGGAATTCTCAGCAGATTTCAAATCACTTTTGTTCGGATACCTGAAGTTTGCAACAGGTATTCTTGATTTTGGAGGACTGTCTGTCTTCGGACTGTCTGTATTCTCTGTTGATAGACTTTTCTGAAGGGTGCTTGTCTTTTTCTCGTTGGAAGGTTCAGAGCTCTGCCGTGTGAGACGGGAAGACCTGGACTCCTTAGATTGCCGCTGGGAGATGTTACGAAGGAACAGATTTTCGTGGTTCTCGTATAGTCGAAAATCATCTTTCTCATCTGTGAACGGGTTCGTGGTGTGGACTGAAGAGCGGGGAAGGATTTCTGGGAGCTGTGGATAGAAAAGTCGTTCTTTAGTGAAGGGTCCGGGGCAGTACTAGCACCATGCCTATATCTGCCGCCAAACAGTTTGCTGTATTCCGGTTTGAAGGGTGTGGGTGCCGGTGTAATTACAGGTACATGGCTAACACCTGTATGCCTCAGGTTGATGGACGCATAGTAGTGCATCGTAGGGCACGTTAACGAGTGTGACCTGCGAGGCAATGCTTTGTTATAGGTAATGGTAACCACTTAACATCCTTGGGCCATCTGCTTGTTTCATCAGCAAGTCACATAAAAAAGAAACAAAAACTTGATAAATTAGAAAAAAATATAGTTTTAGTTAATTAGGTTTAATCCCACGCTTGTTTCTCAAACTTACTTCATCAGCTCTGTTTAGACTTGCGGCGTCAATCATGGAGTCCAGATAAGCCTCCCGTTCGTGGATCCTGTCGATGGTGCGGATTCGACGCCCAGTGCCACCCTCCTCCTCGTCTGTTCGGAAACACATCAATAATCAGTGTTGGAAAACTGAATAGCTTTATTCTGAACTAGAGGCCACTCGCAGCTTCGCCCGCGTGGCAGTTTTTTCCCGTTCCCGTTATTTTTTCGGGATAAAAAGTAGCCTATGTCCTATTCCAGATTATAATCTATATTTATTCCAAATTTCATCTAAATCGGTCCACTGGTTAGAGCGTGAAAGAGGAACAAACATCCATCCATCCATACATTTGCATTTATAATATGAGTAGGATAGCTAAAGCCAATAACCTCACTATTATAACAATATTAACAATAGTAGGAATACATAATGGAACCTAAAGATGTTATTGCAAACATGGCAGAGCTCCAAGTAATTTGTAAAAGTATGTATGACCGTATGACTAGCTGTTGCTCGCGACTTCGTCCGCGTGAGTCGTTTTTTCCAACTTACTTAACACTTTTTAAACTATCATGGTTTTGATCAATATTTTGGATAGAAACGGGATATTTACCATGATTTTTCAGTTTGACCCGTGATCATGGCGCATGCAACTGTGCCGAAATATCGGGAAACAATCAAACTCAAAAATCATGGTAAATATCCCGTTTCTATCCAAAATATTACTTAACACTAATAGTTTTATTTTGACCAATTTATACAATATCTTTATAAATCCTACTAATATTATAAACGCGAAAGTTTGTAAGTATGGATGGATGGATGGATGGATGTTTGTTACTCTTTCACGCTCTAACCAGTAGATCGATTTGGATGAAATTTGGAATAAACATAGATTATAACTTGGATTAACATCGAGGCTACTTTTTATCCCGAAAAAATAACGGGAACAGGAAAAAACTGCCACGCGGGTGAAGCTGCGAGCGGCCGTTTGTAATAGCATATGTGTTATTCTGATGTATAAATACTAGACTTACTACTGTAGACTTTTAAAGATTTAAATAAATAAAAGATGGTCATAATTGACGACATGATTGACGACCGATGTGGCGCGGCGGGCGAATGTTTGCCTGCGACGCAGAAGTTGCGGGCTCGATTCCCGCTTCGGGATAAATGTTTGTACGATAAAAAATATCTATGCATGTAATGTATTATATTAAGCATATATCAGTCATCTAGTACCCATAACACAAGCTCTGCTTAGCTTGGGGCTAGATGATGCTGTGTGGATTGTCCAGCATTATTATTATTATTAAAATGAGTGTACCTTCAGTATCAGCTAGTAAAGGTTTCGAGCTTTCCTCTCCATCATCCCCCATTCCTCGGAAACGGTGGATAAGCCGCTCTTCATCAGATTCACGTCTGAAATAACAACCATATATCAATCCTTATGGTTACCCATAGGTCGTGGGTTCTAATCCGGTCGCGCATCAATGGATGTTTCCCTCGAAAAACTTATGTCAGTGATCTCAACCAAGGTGAACCAAGGTGAAGGAAAACATCGGTAGAAATCTGTCACGTATGGAATTCCAACTACTGCAAAATGTGGGTACGTGCCAAATTTTGAACCTCTGTCTACCCCTCTTAGACATCCTCGAAGAATTACCTGGTTTCTTGCGGAGTTTCCTCTCTCTGTTCACCTCCCACTCTAGGCCGACGTGAGGAGTGACTTAGGATCTGCATCGCGAGAGAACGGACGAACTCGCCAGGGCGAAGACTGTTTTCCGTGTTGCTCTGAAGGTTGATAAACTTTGCTAAGAGATGGCAGCACAAAATAAATAAACTAATGCCGAACAATCCAACACAGCATCATCTAACCCCAAGGTAAGCAGAGCTTTACAATACATTACATACATAGTTATTTTTTTATTATACATAGAATATACCCAGAACACTTGGAATAAATATTTGCAAATTGTACAAACATTTATCCCAAGGCGGGAGTCGAACCCGCAACCTCCTGCGTTGCAGGCGGACATTCGCCCGCCGCGCAACATCGGTAGTTCTTATTCTATTCTAGCACTTATAATATTCTTTGTTTAACCACGCTGGGATCAAACCCACCACCTACAGCGCAGAAGGCAGAGCTACTAGCTCTTTTGTTTTCCACTGGGTCGGTCATCAAAATGTTGAAGATATTTCTGTGTACTTTATCTATTTAAAACCCTATGCTGAGCTGTAGCTGTGAATGTCTTTTTTTTATGCAACTTGCTGATGGAACAAGCAGATGGCTTACCTGATGTTAAGTGGTTACTATCACCTATAACAAAGCATTGCCTCGTAGGTTACGCTCGATAGGAACGTGCCGTACGATGCAATACTTAGCGTCCACCAACCTGAGGCATACAGGTGTTAAGCCTCATGTGCCTGTAATGTCACCGGCACCCACATCCTTCAAACCTGAACACAGGAAGCTGTTTGGCGGCAGAAATAGATACGGTGGTAGTACTTCCCCGGACGAGCCCTTCACAAAGAGCTCCAGTGCTACTATTTCTGTGTACTTTACCTATTTAACATACAATCTTGCTATGAATGTCGTCAGTAATAAAATAAACAGTATTAAGTTACCTGAAGAAAATGTCTGGCCAATAATCTTCTGTTAAGTGCTCGTTGCTGCCGGGCTTGAGGACCTTGTCCCGGATCGCTTAGCTCCTGACAAAGGGCGGTCTTACCGCTACCAGCGTCACCTATTTGGAACAGCAGTTATACAGATGATAAAACTAGAAATTCTGGTACAGTTTTGAGTAATTCTACTTCATGGTTTAACTTTTCTTTTAATATTTATCACACAACTGTTTGTTCTGGATGGAAATAGAACCTACTATCTGCAGCTCAGAAGGCAGATATTGCTAATTGAGCTTCAACAAATCAAGAGAAGAGTGTAAAAAAGAGAGTTAATTTCGATGGACTGACTACATTCATATCATAATATTATTATAATGTCGAATTCCTGAAAAACTTAAGAGGAATAATGAACTTTTTCTTGACTTATGGTGATGATGACAGAGACCTCTCATCCTCAAAAATATTTCACTCAAAACCTCATATAGCTCGTAGAACCGAAAACCGCTGGAAGGTTCTCGAATGGCGACCAAGAACCGGAAGACAAAGCGTAGGACGTCTTCCAACAATGGACTAACGACATTGTTAGGATCTCGGGAAGTCGATAGAAAGGGCTTAAATTCGTTCTTTCTGGAAACGTATAGGGGAGGGCTATGTTCAGTAGAGGACTTCTACAGACTGTTGATAATGATGATGATGATGAACCAGTTAATCAGAAAAAAAGGAATGTTTACCGTGCATGAGAATTACAGTCGTAAAAAGATAACAGTCCCATAAAATGAATTACCTACCTGGAAACGTATAGGGGAGGGCTATGTTCAGTAGAGGACTTCTACAGACTGTTGATAATGATGATGATGATGAACCAGTTAATCAGAAAAAAAGGAATGTTTACCGTGCATGAGAATTACAGTCGTAAAAAGATAACAGTCCCATAAAATGAATTACCTAGTATAAGAGCACCACAAGTCTTGCTAACAGGTCTCTGTTCCAAGCAATGAGCAATCTTCTGAAACGCCCACTCTCTGCAGAAGAAACGTCTCTTGTCCGTCGATATAGTCGTCTCTGTGACTCTGTGGGCAGAGGATGACTTGCGGACGGGACGAGTAGAGTCGTGAGCGCGCGAGGCTATAGGGCTTAGCGGTGTTCCTGCAAACAAATTTTTTTTACAAACATTCTAGATATTCTCGGAAATAAAAACAGATGGCATTACCAGTAACTAACAAGATGATGCAATGGTGAACAGTATTTTTGTTCTAATACTAAGGTATTAAGTATTTTTGACAAATGATAAGAGATGGTAGCGCTAAGTAAAAGATTGATTGATTGATTGAAAATACTTTATTGCACAAAAAAAGTAACAGTACAAAGGCGAACTTAATGCTATGAAGCATTATCTTCCAGATAACCTTTGTGTAATGTGGAAAAAAACACGGCAGCTAAATAGTTATTACTCAGAAGTTTCCACCTACCGTCAAAGTCTAACTCTCTGTCTCTATCTCTATCCCAAGCTCGCTCTCGCTCGCGTCGATGTTCTCTCACATTTTCTCGGTCTCGCTCGGGGAAGCCACGATGTCGTTCAGTCGGCGTCCTGTCATAACCACGAGAGGACGTCACTTCGTTGAGAGGTAGAGATCTGTAAATAAACTGTATTAACTCTACTAGTTCTCTAAACCAACGAACTAACGACTCATGGTCTTATTCATAATCCTTGGATACTTAATAACGACTCTATAAAACCATGTTGTCACTTTCATGTCAGTAAAAAGAGATGGCAACATACTTATCGGTCATTTTAGATAACCCATGCACAATAGTTCTTTTATGCGAGGAGTTAGCAATAGTATAGGTTTAACCCCAGATTTTAGAGTGAAAGATAGATGGCGCTTTACTAAGTTTCATTCTTACCTTAGATTTACTCTATGCTCAGCTTGCCTGACAGCTGAATGACGATGCTGGTGCTGCTGCTGCCTTATATTGACTTGATACTGCTTTAAATAAGCTTCCACCTTCCCCTCACTAGCTTCGTTCTTACTCTGATTCCGTCTAGATCGACTCTCATCCTTTCTTCTTTCTTTCTTTTCAACCTTTTCCTTTTCGCGCTCAACTTTTTCCTTCTCATTGTCTATGGTTGGATTTGCGTTCGAAATTGGAAAATTGCCGCCATTGTTAAAGTTTAGTGGGTCAAAGTCGGTTCGGGTTCTGTTTTTTGTGCCTTTCGAACGAAATTGGGATTTAGGCACCACTTGGCTGTATATTGGCATCTGATTCGACATCTTACACTAACTTTGGTTCAGAAAAATATATTTTATAAGGTTTTAGAGGTATATAACCTATCACTTTGGCTAATTGACATCTAATTCTACAGGAACGCTGGATTTTCTCGATGATCTAATAGGCCTATTACGTATGGTATATCACAATTCGGGTTTGAGATTCAAATCATTTTGATTCTTTGTATTTGGAGGTTAGGTTTGCCGTCATATTTCTTTCGACGACAACGCCATCTTGCGATGCTGAGATGGTATCTGAAACAATGTAAAATCAAATTAAACAAAGGAACAACCATATCACAGTTTAAAATAACCTACAGCGCCATCTGGTAGTAAGCGTTGGTAAGTGCTAACACTCTACTTTCCAGTAAGAGTGTACAGTTTACTATACGACACTGTAGCAAGTCAAAGGCAAAAAGCATTTATTCAGTAATATCCGCAGGCATCATCTTGAAACGTCTTAAATCTAGGTGAATCTAAGCGCCAGTTCCTCGCGACCAAGCCTAGAAGAACCGACAAGAAACTTACGGCTTGGTTCCTACCGTTTTTTTTGTATGATACTGTTAGAAAATAATAATAATGTAAATAATGAAGCTCTAGTGTGGTGCCAATCTAACTGAATGCAAGGAGGAACATAGCAACACTGCTTGGAAATAAAAAGAGGTATGGCGGTAGTACTTTCTCGAACAAGTAAGTAGTATTACTCGTATAGTCCGACCCTTTAAAACTCCCAATTCAAAGCTTTTAGCCAGTATGTTTAGCACGAGGTTGAAAGACGTATAGACTCCTTTGAAAGTTCTCAACACTATACGTCCTTTTAAGATTTTAATCAAAGTGCTGCTTGGATAGAAAGACTGTAAGATTTTCTAAACAACTAAAAGTACCTTGCAGCTACATATAGGTTATGGGCCCAAGACTTACTAGGCCCATAACCTATAAACACAACCCCTGGTACTAATAAACTCGGTGTAACGTTGAAATAGTTGCACCGTGTTTTGTTTTTAGCTTTGACAGAAGGTTTCAAGTTAGATTGAAAGAGATAAAACACTGTAACTATTTCGAGGTTACGACGAGTTTATTAGTATAACGAATAAAAACTACGCGTTTTATGAGAGGTTCATAATACTTCTATAAAAGAAATTGATAGTACCAGCAGTTTCACATAATGTAGGTTTAGTAACAATATCTGCCCAAATCTACTGAAGAGCCCGCATAATAAAACAGTGGTTTTTATTCCAATGCATTAGGACTCATAATAGCTTGCACAAACCCAAGGACTACTCGAGTCTTTATTGAGAAACACTTGGTGATAAAACAAGCCTTATTTAAAAGCGATAAGAGTCAAATTCAGTAAACAATACCCACTCTAGCAAAGTGCTCTCAAAAGATTTGGTTTGGATTCAGAACGGACATACAAATAAGCCTTATCACATTGCAATACGGTGCTTAATCGTTTGTATTATTCATAGCTGCGTTAGAACTCCAGCACCTTATCACAACGCGATAGAGTACATTATTGTGAGCTAATTTCTAGGCAAAGGGCAAAGTGGATTTCCTTATTATGATAGCGGAAGTCAAATGAAGAATAAAATTCAGTCTATTTTAAATCGTATCCCTTCGGGATATAGACGAATTTAGAGTGAAAAGGTATACAGTTCTTGAATTATTACAAAGTCCATAGTGGGCGTAAGTCCTCTAATCTTTCGGACATAAGGTTAACCTTTTAAATAAATAAAGACAAGTGTGAATAGAAGCACTACCTAAGGGTTCAGTATCGTTTTTGGCTTACTATGTGAGACTATTTGTATTATTAAATTACTATATTATACTAGTGGCCGCTCGCATCTTCGCCCGCGTGGCAGTTTTTCCCGTTCCTGTTATTTTTTCGGGATAAAAAGTAGCCTATATGTTAATCTAGGTTACAATCTATATTTATTCCAAATTTCATCCAAATCGGTCCACTGGTTAGAGCGTGAAAGAGTAACAAACATCCATCCATACTTACAAACTTTCACGTTTAGTAGGATTACTTTCTGATCCTAAGGTCGTGGGTTTAAATCCAGTCTTTCCAATGACCAATGGATTTTTCCGTCGAAAAATTAATATGCGCAATGAAGGAAACCAGTAAGTATTCTAGCAGCAGCCATGGGCTTGCAACCTATCACGTATGGAATACTAACTACAGCAAAATGTGGGTATGTACTAAATGTACTAATTGGACATACCTTTAACTACCCCCTTAGACATCCTCGAAGAATCTTGATTAGGTATTTGATACCAATAGATCGGAGGGGATACCTACCGTGCTTGGGGAATAAAGTCGTGATGCTATATTTATATTTTTCGTGTCGTGGGGCGAAATCTTTGAATATTTTAGCGAGCGGTCGCTAGATAGTAGTAGGTACCTACAACCTGCTGCACTTAGCATCAGAGTATAATCCTATTAATGTTATAAACGCGAAAGTTTGTAAGTATGGATGAATAGATGGATGTTTGTTACTCTTTCACGCTCTAACCAGTGGACCAATTGAATTTTGGATGAAATTTGGAATAATTATATATTGCAACCTGGATTAACAATTATAGGCTATAGTTTATTTGTTTTTATAGTGCTTACCTGCACTTAAAGAAATCACAAAGATTTTTATATTATCCCAATAAATATATTATCAATTATAGACTACTTTTTATCCCGAAAAAATAACGGGTACGGGAAAAAACTGCCACGCGGACGAAGCTGCGAGCGGCCACGTTGTAACAAGTTCTCAAGTAACTAATTAAAACATAGTGTGAGATGATTCAATCAACTAGAATCTACAACATGTACGATTTGATTAAATAAACATGAACGTGATTCACTCAGTAATTACCATAATAGATGTACAATACACGATCTTAGTAGGTTTTTGAAGTAATACTGGTTATGAGACTTCCAACAAGGTTGCGTTAAACGTTTAACACTACCATTTTTCCTTGAGTATTAAGGCAGAATTAAACTAAACACGAACTGTGTGGACACGCCTTGAATGCTTCACGAATTTTGTATAGGATGGACAGAGACGGAGGAAGCAGACACCCCGGCGCCGCCTGCTCTAGTTTAATTATTTCTTGTATGGGACCGATAACCTTCTGACGCGTCACGACACGCAAGAAGTCTCTAATATGACGACCGATGTGGCGCGGCGGGCGAATGTCCGCCTGCGACGCAGGAAAGTTCGATTCCCGCCTAGGGATAAATGCTTGGACGATCTGCAAATATTTATTCTGGGTGTTCTGGGTATTTACTATGTATAATAAAAATATCTATGTATGCATAACACATGCTCTGCTTAGCTTGGGGCTAGATGATGCTGTGTAGTTTGTCCAGCATTATTATAATGTGATTCTGCATTTAGTTTCCCAATTTTGTCAAGGTATTGCCCGCAATTTCGCCAATGGCACTTGTCGCGTTAAGGTTAAACAAGTCGGTACGTTGTCCATACAAACGCCGTAAGTGTTTAATGTCTACTATTTATTAACGTGCGTCCGAAGTTAAGTTTGATACTGAATTATCTTGCCGTTATCTAGGTACGTTACCCTATATTCTACAGTAAAATCAGATTACCTTGAAAGTTACAAGCGTTACAAGATTTAGTACTAAATCTTTCGATCTTTCTTTTTCTTTTCGGTTTGTATGGACAACGTACCGACTTGTTTAACCTTAATAGATTTTAACAGACAGTTTGCCTATATTAGATATACCAAACCTGAACAAAGCAAGTAAAAAAAAAATTAAAAGCTAATTTAGTATTTAAAGCTGTCGCAGAATTATAATCTGTTTAGGTTATCCGTTCTTTCTCATAAAAGTGCAAGGTTACCGGCATAACGGCCCAACCCACGCTGTCATAAATTATGAACGTAGGTCCGTGTGGCTCGCAAAAATATCATAAAAGACCAGCCAAGTGCGTGTCGTTTGTTGTATAAGAGCCCCCTTAAATATTTATTTTATTCTGTTTTTAGTATTTGTTGTTATAGCGGCAACAGAAATACATCATCTGTGAAAATATCAGCTCTCTAACACGGTTCATGAGATACAGTCTGGTGACAGACGGACAGACAGAGACAAACAGACAGACAGAGGAGTCTTAGTAATAGGGTCTCGTATTACCCTTTCACGGAACCCTAAAAAGCAGCAAAGCACAAAATTAAGGTGTTTTTTAAAATGTCAAAAAAGATTAAACAAAGAGATTTTCAACAACTCTCTTAACTTGGCGTGAAATACCTATTTTTTACTAAATGTTAATACTAATTGTTACCGCTAAACTGTACACACTGTTACACAACAGAACTTAAAATAACACTAGAAAAACAATTAAAAAGCTATGATGCTTTCAAAGATGACAGTAAACTAATCAAACGACAGTGCACTGTAATAATTTCCTTCAAAATGACAGCCCAGATTATCTAAGATGGCAGAAGATGAAGAAAGATTTCTCTTTCTTCATCTTCTCTCTTTCTTCATCTTCTGCCATCTTGGATAATCTGTTTCTCTGGATTGTTTGTCTTTCGACAAACATCCTAATGGCGTGGGTAGGTCAAATGAGCCAAATCCTTCGATCAAATAACAAGGTTTAGCATCCATTTTAGTATCACATCGCTAGAACTTTATTACAACACTAGCTTTTACCCCCGCGGCTTTGCTTTCATTGAATCTTTCATAATTTTTTTTTATATAAAAAGTATCCTATGTTACTTCTAATACCCCAAGAATATTTGTACAAAGTTTTATGATGCTCGGTTAAGTAGTTTTCGCGTGAAAGCGTAACAAACTAACTTACATTCACATTTATAATATTAGTAGGATATTTTATAACAGCTTATTTAATATGCGCGGAATCTGTATACAGAATTTCAAGGATTTGGAAAGATCTTTTGTTAAAATCAGTTTATTGAGCTTTTTATAGGTCAAACTGATCATTCACTTAATTAATTTTGGCCACAAAGTCAAACATACTCGCCCAAGCGTTTCGGTTCTACCATGCCATCAACATTCGAACCGCTAAGGAGTGGAACCTTAGACGAACTCGCCTAAGAGAGTGGAACTCATTACCGTCGTTTTTCCTGGCCACTATATTCTGAATTTCAATGTCAAATTATGCCGCTAAAAGGGCGTGGGTGCCGCTGACATTACGGGTGCATGAGCCTTTAATGTCAGCGTGGTGAAAAAATATCCATTGCTGCACAACCACTCCTACTATAACCTCCGGTGCTCCCGTATAGTATAGAAACAGCAAAAACTGGACACACAAAACACAAAAATAGACAAGTGCAAACGGTCTGCTTCACGTTCTTTTCACAAAAGACCTGCACCCTGATCCCTGCGCCCAATAAAACCAAAACAATAGCGATAGCGAAGCAAAAGCACTCAACAATAACCGCGAATTTAAACGAATATAGCTCCATTATAGCGGCGAAGGCACTCTCATTTCCCGCGCTTTTTTTTTCTTTTTTCTTTTTTCTTTTCATCGCAGCGAGCGACTGTCTGTCGGATGAATGCGCGCATGAAACTTTAACCTCATTATGGTTGTGTAATGTCTGAGCGCATGTGTTTTTCATAAAACTACGCGATAATGCTGAAACTTCAACGAGCTGAATAACGCGGCTGGTATTTAATTATGAACACGTAAATTCTGTTATAATAACATCATTATCTTTAGTTTTATAGTTTTTTTTTTAAAAAGCATTTTAAGCTTTCGGCATTAAAAAGTTATTTTCGTGAAAAGTGCAGATTTGTGAGTTCGCCATAGAGGTGACGATATGAAGTACCAAATGGGCTTAGTTTTTACATTCCTAAACCTATTTATTAGATTCTAAGTTATAATAGTCTCTAAGATATGATACGATAGAAATAGTCAAATTTGGTAAACCACTATAACAAGAGCTTCTATTTGTTTGTTTCAATGCCAGAGATTCTATATTACCTATCCTAAAAGTTTTTGCCCTCTGAGCCCGTTTGAAACTTTTGGGATAATATAAAATTTATATTATAAGCACTACACAAATAATACACAATAATAATGTGATGCGACGGGTGAATGTCCGCCTGCGACGCAAGAGGTTGCAGGTTCGATTCCCGCCTTGGGATAAATATTCGTACGATCTGCAAATATTTATCCAGGGTGTTCTGGGTATTTTCTATGCATAATAAATATATCTATGTATGTAATGTATTGTATTAAGTATATCAGTCATCTAGTACCCATAACACAAGCTCTGCTTAGCTTGGGGCTAGATGATGCTGTGTGGATCGTCCAGCATTATTATTATTACCTATACAAAGGCAAATTATTTCATTAAATTAAATTTCAGCCCATCTAGACATTCCAAAGCTATTGACCTAACAATAGAAATAAAAGCTCAAAGTTTCAGACGTTCAGTAAACTCCCTAGAGGTTACCAGTTCATACTTCAGATACAAGGACCAAGGACAAAGGGACTGCCAGGTCAAGAATCTGCCAATGATACGACCCCTGTGGCGTTGAAAACTGCTGGCAGTTAAGAAAGATTCAGTAAAATTTGATTCGTTTTCTGTCATCTTTGGAAGCAACATTGTATTTTCATTTAAATTATTTTTCTAGTGTTATTTTAAGTTCTGATGGGTAATTTCGGTGGTATTTTAACCATCATTACTTGAGGTTTTACGACAAGCGTGAACAGTTGAAATAAAAGTGTGTTTTGTGGCATCCTAATTTGAACGATGTTTCCTTTTGGTTTTGAAGAAAAACGCCATCTTTTTCTTCAAAACCAATGACAGCCGACTTTACTTTTTTTACCGACTCGACTCGAATAATTTATTCAACCCACTTGACATTGACAAAATTGTCCGAATGACGGACACATGCCACAAAAAAAAATCTTAGATCAGTTTAAAAATATAAACAAAAATTGAACAATATTACTTTGATGTAAATGCCACTAGCAAGGCTATTCTAAGTTTTAGCAACGAAAGTTTAGCACACTGAATTTAAGACAAGTCACGTCTTTCTACGTGCCTCGAGTTTTGGCCCAAATCTTGGTGTCCCAAATATATTTTGTTAACAAAGCAATGTAACCTTATAAAGACTAAATAAAGTAGATTTTTTTAAGGAGGGGGTATTCGCCAACTCGAGGTTTTCTCCAAGTAATTTCTCTTTGATGAGTGAATATAAATGTCCAAAAAAAATATATATTGTTTATTAAAGACTAAATTTTAATTTGTACAATTGAAAAAATTCTAACTATATTATTACTATATGAAAAAAATATCCAAAGTGAAGCAATTTTTATTTTAAATTTGGTTATTTCTTCTAAACGGTATTGATTTTTAGTATTTTTATTTCACACAAATATCTGTCAAAGTTTTTATCACAAAGTGAACAATTGGCAGTTCGAACTAATAATTCATTAAGCTACAGTTAATTATTTCTTGAATGCGATACGAAATGGAATGCGCGGGTCCCTGTGCGGGCGACGGGCGGCAGTGCAACTCAGACTGTCGGACGGGGAGGTTGTGCTGCTCATTGCTCCGATTCGCGCATGGACGATTTAGTGTTAGTTTTTTAATTTCGTTTTTTTGTAAATCGTAGGTAAGGCACTTACGTAAATTTTTCGCGCTTCACGCTTCTTTATAAGTTTGGTAGATTACTCTTTATTCATTACTATGGCAAATAAAGTTACGTACGGTACAGGATACCTACAGTTTCACAACTATACTCGAATAATAAACCACACAGTAATAGGTTAGCCCCTCGAAGTAGGCGGGAGTAGTCGTATACACCCTGTAAGCATTCGTCGTAGGTATCCTAGGATACCCGGTTGACATAGGCTAAATTATTTTTCAAAAATTAGGGTTCCTTACTAAAACCCGTGCAAAGCTGGGACGAGCCGCTAGTATTCTATAATAATTTACGAAACCACCGATATGATGCACGGTCGATGTGGCGCGGCGGGCGAACGTCTGCCTGCGACGCAGGAGGTTGCGGGTTTGATTCACGACTTGGGATAAATGCTTGTACGATTTACAAATTATTATTATTATGCTCCTGGCATAACTGCAAAAAGTCAACTTACAGGAGGATGTGGTTTTCAGATTATTTCAGAAATTATAAACTTTTGTGGTAGTTTTTTGTCTAAATAATTTCAGTATAATAATAATAATGCTGGACAAGCCACACAGCATCATCCAGTCCCAAGCTAAGCAGAGCTTATGTTATGGATTCTAGGTGACTGATATACTTAAAACAATACATTACAAACATAGATATTTTTTTATTATACATAGAAAACACCCAGAACACCCGGAATAAATATTTGTAGATTGTACAATCATTTATAATATTATAAATACTTTTTTAAATTGACTATCCTATCTTGCTCCTAAACCACTTCTAAACTACTTAATACATATATATCTATATATACAAAAAATATAGATATATATGTATTACGATTTTTTTAAATTATAATAATGGAATTTACTCTTGTTTTTTCGATTTTTTCCCTTTATTCTATCGGTTGTGCCCCTCTTGCCCGTTGATTATCGCTCGAAAGAAGTTATAACCTCCATTGGGCCTTTTTACCTCGGAGTTTTGCGTGTGCAAGATTTTGGAAAGTGAGCACACCTACATTATATATACCTGCCTACATTATTAAAGAATATTAGCTATTGCTTGAGCTGATTATCAAAAAGATGGGAATCTTTTAGATAATCAGCTCAACACAAGTAACGCAGTTAGTTAGGTCTTAAAATGTGCCCTTGTATCTGGTCTGTATATTCTGCAATTAAACTACGTGAAAAGCAGTTAGCATGCCTTTGTTGTATTCCTGTAAGAAATAAAAGATTTGCACATATATTTTTTTCTTCCTGTAGAACTCCATCATAATTTCTTCCCAAGAGGGCAAGTTAAATCCATGGTAAGAATACTTTCAAGTTATCGAACTAGCATCATTTGATTGGCTGTATCGAATGGGTGGTCAAATACGAATAATGGCCAATACGGTGCTCGATTGTCTTTATTCATGTCCAGACATATACTAGTGCGTATATTTCTCCCTCATAGTGCCACGATCACATAGATCCACATAGATTTATGGATGGTGTAGGAGAATTATGCTCTCTATCTCCTCGAGCGACGGCTGTAAATTATAACGACGCGCTTCAAAATGCAATGCTACCGACAGTCCGTAATATTTAAATTTCACCATATGACTGCGGCGTCGTTGATGCTTGTGATTGTGACAATTTAATAAAAGGATACATCTACTTTTAGCTTTGTTTTCTGACAATATAATAAAAACGAATCCCGAAATAAACTGTTTTATTGAACGCATATTGTTAGTAACAAGTGTACATAATTTGTAAATTCCGACAGGTGGACTCACCTTGTGTCAGAACTTTACAATTTTATGTAGCTTATGATTATTGGTTCCATCAAGTTCAAGCTAAGAACAGCTGTCAGCGTAACAAACAGTAATCATCGTTATCTTTAATCAGATAAAGAGGGCAATAGAAGTTGTCAAATCGGTTTGCAAGCGAAACTAATCCTTATCACCTATGAATCTGCAAGCGGCATTCAACCTTAGGGTGGTAAACCAATTTTTGGGCGACTGTACCTATAATTTTTTGGGAAAAGGCTAGAACCTCTGTAACCAGAGCTATACCTACCTGTGTAAAAAACTTATGGATCTTCACCGTGCTTGGAAGGATTTGCAAAAAAAGATATGAGCTTGATGATATGTTTCGGTTACCGTCATCTCTTACAACACAAGATTTTATAAAAATGCAAGGACATCACGGTCAACCTACCAGCCTTGATGAAAACCTTAGAAACCCTTGCCATCCACCTCTCAAAGGGTAAGTTCTGGAACTACTTACTACAAAAAGAGGAAGGAAAGACTTTGTCACGCCTAAATTAGTTGCAGCTTTAGACAGATGTCAATTAAACAAGGAATTCTGTTTATATACTTCAGGCTGTAGCAAAAGCACTAGATCTTAGCTGTGATGATTTCCTGATAAAAAAATCGTCCATTCAACGCATTTGCACACAGAGTAGAAAATATAGTGTAATCTATAAAATCAAATTTTGTTTTAAAATGTGTGTTTGAAATAAGAATCCACCAAATCACAAGTAGCCCTGATATCATAATGTTAAAAAAGTTTATATATTTCAATTGATTTATATGCTTATAGAAAAATGTTAAAAACAGAAATTTTAAATTCGCGGGTTAATGTAAATGTAGACAGATAAAATTTTGTATTTAAGTAAGTCTTGATAGTTTAAAAAGAAATACGGGGTATACAATTCGATTTCCAAAAAAAAATATAAGGGACTTATATTCGTCCATATAAGGGACACCCTACAGTACATGGTAGTTTGGAAATAAAAGTCACCCTAGTTGACAGTAGCGGCTTGTGTGCCTTTCTTCACCGGGCAAAATGAACCACTCATCTGATTCCGCGCGTGATAATAGGCAATAAATAAAGCATAAAAACTTGATTATTAAAATATACATGTTGTTTTCTATATTTTTTTTGAACTGATATGATGTAAAATGGTATGTAGATGCTGAAAATAAAAAAAGTACTATCAAAGACACAATCAAATCTACGCCCCTGTGACTAGGATATGACGTATTGCATCGTGTTATTATGAATATAAATATTTTTTAGCCAACTTAGTATTATCTTCATATTTATTTACTTATTTTAGGAAGACTTGTGCCTTTATTGACCAGACAAACAAATCATAAAAACTTGATTATTAAAATATATACATGTTCTTTTATACTTTTTTGAACTGAAATTATGTAAAATGGTATGTAGATGCTGAAAATAAAAAAGTACTATGAAAGACACAATCAAATCTACGCCCCTGTGACTAGGATATGACGTATTGCATCGTGTTATTATGAATGTAAATATTTTTTAGCCAACTTAGTATTATCTTCATATTTATTTACTTATTTTAGGAAGACTTGTGCCTTTATTGACCGGACAAACAAATCATAAAAACTTGATTATTAAAATATATACATGTTTTTTTATACTTTTTGAACTGAAATTATGTAAAATGGTATGTAGATGCTGAAAATAAAAAAAAACGATGAAAGGCACAATCGAATCTACGCCCCTGTTACTAGGAAACAACGTATTGCATCGTGTTATTATGAATATAAATATTTTTTAGCCAACTTAGTATTACCTATGTTTTTATTTATTTACTTATTTTAGGAATACTTGTGCCTTTATTGAACGGACAAATAAATCATAAAAACTTGACGCCCTGTTACTAGGATACAACTTATTGCATCGTGTTTTTTTTACTTCTTAAGTTAACACAAACACGTATTACATTAAAGTAAATATAAATGAAATTATTAAATTAATATTTTAATGAAATGATTATACAATTTTAATTGAGCTTTTTAGGAAATTATTTTAACTTCATAGGTTGAGCTTAAAATTTATAAAAAGTTGTTTTAGTAGTTGAACATTATTTTTATTATTATTTCAAATTGTTATGATCATATGCTAAACGGGCGGAGGGCAGTGGTACGCCATCATACAGGTTTTTCAGTTTGGGTACCAATGCTGTCTAACCAATGAATAGTCATGTATGTTGTTTCCAAATAAATTTCATTTCATTTCATAATGAATATAAATATTATTTTAGCCAATTTAGTATTATCTTTTTATTTATTAACTTATTTTAGGAAAACCAGTGTCACCACTAAAATATTTCTTTTATATTGAGTAAATTTTTAGAGCACGATAATAGCGCGGCTCCTTGCCAACAAACAAGGAGCGCGTGTTGCGCTTTGCGAGCGTAAAAATATAGCGGGGGGCACGCGGTCGGCGCGGGGAAATTATCCCACTCCGCCTGAATCCTCAAGGTCGTTGGCGAATACCACAGCCTTAAGACTTTAATTCGTTTTTATGTTTGCTTCATGTATGTTCACCTATTTCTCCGTTTTTGGTCACCTTCGGAAGCTACATAGTTTTAAGGGTTCCGTACCCAAAGGTTAAAACGGGACCCTATTACTAAGACTCCGCTGTCTGTCTGTCACCAGGCTGTATCTCATGAACCGTGACAGTTAGAGAGTTGAAATTTTCACAGATAATGTATTTTTGTTGCCGCTATAATAACAAATACTATAAAACAGAATAAAATAAATATTTAAGGGCGCTCTCATACCACAAACGAAAAACAAAAAAAATTTATATAGGCTTGAACCGCGGCCTAGAACTCCATAGTAAAATCCTGATGCAGAACGTAAATTTTGTGAACCAACATTAGCATTCTACCTTTGCACTACAGCGTAACTGTACTTGATTGATTCATTGTATTCCCTGAATTGAATGAACATGCTGATTCGAATTTGTAGGACTCTCCGTGACTAGAATAACTTGATCAAAGACGGTAGGATGATAGAGCTTCCTGAGATATAGCAAGGTCAATACAAAACCGCGGCTTTTATTAAATCACGGTTTTTATTTTAGTAGTAGTAAAGCTCTTAGTGGAGGGCTCGTCCGGTCCGGGGCAGTACTACCACCATGCCTATTTCTGCCGCCAAGCAGCGCAGCGTGTTCCGGTTCGAAGGGTGTAGGTGCCGGTGTAATTACAGGCCCATGAGGCTTAACACCTGTATGCCTCAGGTTGATGGACCCAGAGCAGTGTTTTTTAGGTTACGTTCTTAACGAGCGTGACCTACGAGGCAATGCTTTGTTATAGGTAATGGTAACTACTTAACATCAGGTGAGCCATCTGCTTGTTCCATCAACAAGTTGTTAAAAAAAAATCTGTGATTATCATTTTGAAAGTAACGAATTGTATACATCCCAGTGTAGCTGACTGTCATACTATCGATATTCCAAAGCTCTAAATAACGACCCACATATCGATATCGATTCCTCGAAGTTCCGACTTGGAGAATAATGCAGAACGGTCTGCAACTGGGGCATGCCTTATCTCTATAGAAATAAGGTAGAAAATGTGTATTGTGAAGAGGACAGTTTTACCGGATGACTGTTGCAATCTGTTGGAAGCTTGTCTTTTACTAGCGTGTGCTAGTTCGAACGGTACCTATATCGCAAAACCTATATTTTCTGTAGAATTATGTAGTTTTAATTTTTTTGATCACAAAGTTCTAAGAAGTTATAGTTTTTTTGAGTAATCCTTTTTACAACTGTTATAATTCTTAAACTAGTGGTTCAAATTGAATGAAATTTGAAATATACCGTGTTTATACAATGCCTGCTTGGTTACTGAAAATTCAGGCTTCTAGTTTTATCCACAACAAAGTTATGGGGGTTCGAAAATGGAAAATGGCGCTTAGATTCACCTAGATTTAAGACGTTTCAAGATGATCCCTGCGGATATTACTGAATAAATGATTTTTGACTTTAACTTTGACTTTGCCTGAAGTGCTTCAAGAAAAGGATGGTACGGCCGTGCCGCTTTTGCTTTTGCTCGACTTAGCGGGGGCGATGCCGTGCCCCCAGGTATACCTTGAATTCTGAAGGTGTGCCTGTGCGTTGTCTATATGTCAGTTAGTCCGGACAAATATTCTTAAGATTGAATATGGTAGACCTATAGATTCTGATTAAATATGGTAAACTAGCTACCGCTCGCAGCTTTGCCCGCGTGGCAGTTTTTTCCCGTTCCCGTTATTTTTTCGGGATAAAAAGTAGCCTATATGTTAATCCAAGTTGTAACCTATGTTTATTCCAAATTTCATCCAAATCGTTTTACTGGTTAGAGTGTGAAAGAGTAACAAACATCCATACATCCATCCATTCTTACAAACTTTCGCGTTTATAATATTAGTAGGATTATACATTGAAATTTAATTAAATTCTTGTTTGAATGGCCTTTGCAAAGTGACCCGCAATTTCGCGTTTAAATTGAAAATACTCTGACTCTGTCAATTTACGCTGACATTAATGTCAATAACCTGTCACTTCTAAAATTAAAAATGTTTATAGATTTGTTTGGAATCATTCCTTCCTGGATGGCTAAGCCATACATGAACTTCCTTTATCATAGCGTTCCTTTGTTTATGTACCTGGTTTGTATGAAAATGCTAATGTTTGATGAGTCACTACTCACGGTATCTAGACATTATGCTTATTTTGTAAGCATGCTTGTCACCACATTGGAGCTTCATATTATAACACTAGCGAAACGCGCGCGACTTCGTCCGCGTAAAGCTATTTTCATACAAACTCCCGCTGTACTCGTCTAGAGATTGAATTTCGGGAATTCCTTTACATTCCTTTAGTACACCTCTACGCACCAAGACGAATATACTCTGAAAATTTCAAGTCTCTACGGCCAGTGATTTAGGTTGTGCCTTGTCTATATCCCTGTCAGTCAGTCTGGACAAAGATTCTTATAATTAGTATAGATATAGATACTACTATGTATACTAAGTATACTATGCTTGGTCACGAGGAACTGGCGCTTAGATTTACCTAGATTTAAGACGTTTCAAGATGATCCCTGCGGATATTACTGAATAAATGATTTTTGACTTTGACTTTGACTAAGAATCTTTGTCCTGACTGACATATAGACAACATACATACACTAACATAATTATGGGCAACGCGCTGTATGTCACTGTCATATAGACTTGATATTTTTAAGCTACGTTCATGTGCGTAGATGTGTACTAAGGCAGGAATTCGTGAAATTTAACCCTCTATATAGGGTGCAGCAAAGTTGCACGTATTTCCACTACCCAGTATTATAATATTCAGCTAGGTCTATGCGTCAGGTCTACAACCCCCAGACAGTTCGTCGATCGATGCGAGGACCCCTCAATCGAACCCTTATTAATAGTTGGCTTCGCCCCTACGGTTACCCTTCAGTAGAGATTCTAGATATGACAGTGTTTATGAAAACGCGTTCAACTTACGATCCCGATAATATTTTTGACATTCGTGGCCGTATCGTACTCAACATCTAATCTGAACTTCGCGGAAACCAGGCAATGTGGAAAGTATAAGAATAATAAATAATAATAATAATGCTGGACAATCCACACAGCATCATCTAGCCCCAAGCTAAGCAGAGCTTGTGTTATGGGTACTAGATGATTGATATACTTAATACTTACTAATTACATATATAGATATTTTTTATTATATATAGAAAACACCCAGAACACCCGGAATAAATATTTGCAGATCGTACAAATATTTATCCCAAGGCGGGAATCGAACCCGCAACCTCTTGCGTCGCAAGCGGACATTCACCCGCCGCGCCACACTTCGCGGAAACCGGGCAACGTGGAGAGTATAATAATAATAATAAATAATAATATTGCTGGACAATCCACACAGCATCATCTAGCCCCAAGCTAAGCAGAGCTTGTATTATGGGTACTAGATGACTGATATACTTAATACAATACACTGTGCGTTGTCTATATCAGTCAGTCAGGACAAAGGTTCTTTAGGTGTTATAGATTAATGTTAATAACAGGTGTATTGCTTAGTCATGGGCGCAGCTTAGTATACACTAATGTATTAACCAGTGACGTCATTTGGATTATTTGGCTGCACGCTTGAAAGGGGTTAGTTTGGCAAGGTCATAGATATAAACACACTAGATGTGGCCAGTATTATTTATGACCGACTAGCGGCCGCTCGCAGCTTTGCCTGCGTGGTAGTTTTTTCCCGTTCCCGTTATTTTTTCGGGATAAAATCATAGTAGCTTTATGCATGCAGTCTCAGCCAGATTGGTTTAAAATTGATCAAGTTTCATACAAACTTTCATTCCCTATTTTATCCCCTTGGGGGTAGAATTAATCAAAATCCTTTCTTAGCGGATGCCTACGTCATAACATCTACCTGCATGCCAAATTTCAGCCCGATCCGTCCAGTGGTTTGGGCTGTGCGTTGATAGATCTATGTCAGTCAGTCACCTTTGAGTTATATATATTTAGATAACATGCATATTAAGAATCAGAATTTTTAGTAGTAGTAGAGCTCTGTGAAAGGGTTCGTCCGGGTGCGTACTACCACCGTACCTATTCCTACCGCTAAGCAGTGATGCTCGCATGGCTGTTCCGGTTTGAACGTGTGGGTGCCGGCGAAACTACACAAGAGGCTTAACACCTACCTATATACCAGGTTGATGGACGCTGAGGAGTGCATCGTAGGGCATGTTCCTAATGACTGTGACCCACGAAGCAATACTTTATCATAAGCGATGGTAACTTCACATCAGGTGGGCCATCTGCTTGTTCCATAAGCAAGTTGTATAAATAAAAAAGAGTGTGCTTTAGACCACACGACTGAAGTAAAACTTCTTTAATATACGAAACGTAACTGGCTATGAGAGCAAGAGAGAAAGAACAGTGCTTTCGTACCCTCTCCATGGCAGTGTTAAACGTTTAACTTGTTGGAAGTCGCATTAGAAGTATTACTTAAAAAAACACTTGAATACCAACTGATTTTCATGAATCGAAATAAATACAATCTTAGTGACGTACTGAGCATATCGAATAGTATTGCGTTATTGTGTACTCTAATTTCGCCGCACACGTCAACAGGCAGCGTGGCCGAGCGGTCTAAGGCGCTGGTTTTAGGCACCAGTCCGAAAGGGCGTGGGTTCGAATCCCACCGCTGTCAAAAACTTTTTGCATTTTTTTTTAGTTTTTAAAAACATCGCCGGCAACAAAATACATACTACAAGTATCTACTCGAAAAAAATAGCATTATTATAAAATAAATAATGACATGTGTGACACGTTTTTTATTTTATTTCTGCTGTGTATTTTTTGTGTTGTTTTATCGATGACCCACCTGATGTTAAGTGGTTACAATTACCTATAACAAAGCATGCCTCACAGGTTTGTTGGGAACATGCTCTACAATATACTGTTGTGAAAGCTGCTCAGCGATAGAAATAGAGATAGTGATAGTAATTCCTTCTATTTTTAGTAGAAATGAAGATTAAAATATACTAAACTAGCGGCCGCTCGCAGCTTCGCCCGCGTGGCAGTTTTTTTCCCGTTCCCGTTATTTTTTCGGGATATAAAGTAGCCTATATGTTAATCCAGGTTGCAATCTATAATTATTCCAAATTTCATTCAAATGGGTCCTCTGGTTAGAGTGTGAAAGAGTAACAAACATCCATCCATACCTACAAACTTTCCCGTTTATAATATTAGTACGATTGATCCCAGTTAGGGTGGGATAAGGACAGGAAGATGAAGACCATTCAAATTATCTAAATGTGCATTACATTATAATTAAACATGAACCAAGTAATAAGCTGATTACACTTTATCTTTAAAGGAAATTATGTTTACTGTAACTGGAATCTTATTGTCATTACATGTTGTTTATTTACTTTTAATTATACATAACACAATTACTTAATATAACAGTTGACATCAGTTCCTCAAAATTATTTTAAGTAGATTTTTGACAATGATAGAAATTGTTTGCAGGTCACGCACAATAGGAACATGCCTTATGATGCACAACCCAGTCTCATAAATTTTTTTCATTTCTGGTCCCCAACCGGTAAAACATAATTTGATACTTTTTGGGTATGTTTGATTTTTTTTATACAATTTGCTGATGGAACAAGCATGGCCCACCTGATGATAACTGGTTACCATAGCCTATAACAAAGCATTGCCTTGTAGGTCACGTTAGTTAGGAACGTGCCTTACAATACAAGGCTCAGCGTCCATCAACCTGAGGACGAGCCCTTCACTAAGAGCTCTACTACTACTATGTTTGATTAAGATGTATTTCCAATGATATACCAAGGCAACATAGCTTGTTGGCTGAAATAGGCATGGCAATAGTACTTCCCCTGATGAGTCCTTCACAAAGAGCCCTTTTCATACTACTTTGTTACTGTTATGTTATGAAATAAATGCCTTGAATAACATAACAAGCTGTCTTTCTTTACCAAGTCATTTATTTAGTATCAAAACTATTATTGCACAAATATTGCCTGATTGTTTGAAAGTGTGGGTATGTGTCAAATTACTGAATCTGACACCTCTAAGCTTTAGATATCCTGAATTTATTTTGAGTAAGTTCTTACTTAATACCAAGAGATTTGAGGTGATATCTACCATATCTGAAAAAAAGGTTGTAATGAACATTTTGATTACAACTTAAGGAATTAATTAGTAGAAGAGCTCTTTGCGAAGGGTTAGTTCAGGGAAGGAGTCCCACCACATCTATTCTTACTGCCAAGCAGCTTGCTGTGTTTTGGTTTGAAGAGTGTGGGTGCCTCACATAAGGCTTAACACCTATATTAATATAACCTATGTGGCATTAAGCTGAGCTGAGGACCTTTTCGCCACCACATCATTATATATGTTATATCATGTTTTGTGTAGTTATGTTATGTTATCTTTTAGTGTTACTGTCATGTTTACTGTTTTTTTGGTGGTCTGAATAAATGTTTCTATCTATCTATCTATCTATATTCCTCAGGTTGATGAACTTGGAGCAGTGCATCTTAGGAGCACCTGCAGGGTATCTAATGTTTTGTTATAAGTGATGGTACATAAGCACTTAACGTCAGGTGGGCCATGTGCTTGTTTCATTAGAAATGACATAAAAAAAGAAAAACCTGTGAAGGGGGCCAGATGAAAAGTTTGTATGAAAATAGCTACACGCGAAATTCGCGCGGGGCTGCCTTAGTTCCAATTAATGCTTTTACACAACTTCATAAAGAGCGCAAATTGCTAATTGACGCTAATTGAAAGCGGCGAAAGCAACGGACGATTACCACAACATAAACAAAAAAGTAAAAATAACATGTTTTCCGCTTTGTATGGTTTGTGTGACTCATTAAACAGCTAGTACATTTTGGGAGCATACTGTGGACAGATGTGCGGGAAGTGTACCTACACTGTAAATGTGTAGCTTTATTTATGACCTCAAGGCAAAAAAATAAAAATAGAAAAAAATCAACTTACGTTTTCCGCGATTTGGCAATGGCAGTTCTTCTTATCCACTACTAACAAGTTACAATAAACTTTAAACTCTATCACACTGAGATACAGTCACCAAAACTTTAAACTCGGCTTATCAATAACTTTCTCGTCCATTTTGAGGGATAATTCTAATTATTTTCATTTGTAATCACATGTTAAAAGACACTAAAATCCGTCCATCGCACTCATCAATAAAACACAACACTACACTACGCTGCTTGAGGCAAAAACAATTGCTGGAACAGCGGAGCACCTTGCATAGCGACTACCGAGACTTTTTTCTTCTCGACTTTATTGAGGAGCGTCCCCAAGAGTATTTTTTTACAACAGAGGCAAAGATACACCAGCAAGCAAGCAGCTTTCAAAAGAAAAATAGCAGATAAACTGATATGATTACTAGGCATGGATCATTTCACAAGTAGCTTGCGAAATTTAATATGAAATGCAGTTTCATACGTCGCACCAGCTACTTCTCTTCAAAGTGTCTGCGAAAAGTCGCACTCAATGAAATCGGAACGCGAGAGCGAGCGAGTGACAAGACAAATCGTGCTAGACAGAGCGGGCGTGATAGAAAGAACAAACTATATATATTTCTGTTTCGTCGCAGCCGCACGTGCCCATGAAGAGGGCAGCGCCATCTCGTGCTCCGTTTTAGTACGATTATGGGTGAACTTTGAACTAGAATATCGTAAGAGAGTATTTTAAAAACAGACCTTAAATTAAGTGCAGTAAAGTATTAATTTTCTTGGAATAAAAAGTAGCAGATCTCATATTCATTTGTTTGTTTACGAAACGATTTTTCATTATTTCATCGTAGGTCACACTTCACAGTCAGTCATCCGAGCGCTGCGCTGGCGAGCGACGTCTTGCAAAATCAGCGGTTGTCAGCGATCGATTTATTTTCATTTCGTTTATTGTAAATAATATCTTTACTAAAGATATTTACAGTAGGTACCTACCTACATTTTGACCGTAATAGATAGGTACCGCTCAAATCTTATCACGAAAGCCTTTTTTTATTGATATTATGAAGTTTTTACATTGTCAGTCCCAAGCCTGTAAAAGTAAAAGTAACTTACAGGCAGGCAAAGTATGAGGGAAAGTTCATTGCTTGAAAATAAATGCAATTCTATCATGATTATACCTATATTATATTCTAAGTACCTACCTAGATAGCACGTGAATCCGGTCTCTGTTCCAACTTCCAATTCAAAAGGAGCGTCAGAGATTTTTTATTATAATTCATACCTTATTTCTAGTAAGATAAGGAACGTGTGGGGGATTCGTTTTCTGTCATCTTTGGAAGCAACATTGTATTTTAATTGTTTTTCTAGTGTTATTTTAAGTTCTGATGGGTAATTTCGGTGGTATTTTAACCATCATTAATTGAGGTCTTAGCACAAGTATGACCAGTTGAAATGAAAGTGAGTTATGTGGCATCCTGATTTGAACAAATATGTTTCCTTTTGGTTTTGAAGAAAAACGCCATCTTTTTCTTCAAAACCAATGACAGCCGACTTTACTTTTTTACCGACTCAACTCGACCACAGAACATATATATGGAGACTCGACTAAACAATCAATAAATAAATCCGGTCATCTACAGCTCTCTTCTTCTTGGGAACTGCAGGTAAGGGCCTCGGGTGTGTAACCCATCACCCTAGCATCTACTCGCAGACTACGATCCCTGGGTCGCGGGGCTCAGCCGTGGGGGTGCCTTCCTGGCTTATAGGTGGCTCCTCCGGGCTTTTCGCTGACCAAGATAGTGCGTGCGTGTACGTACTGCCTATCTTGGTATGACGTGGGATATCTAATTTTGTTATTATTATTATTTTTTTAATTTCCCTATACTTCGCCATCGGTGGACTGGGAAGGTACCAAGTAACTCTCGAGGTAATGATCGCCAAGGTCTTCTAATTTTTGGTGGTCTAGTATGGGGTGGAGCAAATCCACAATTCGACTAAAAGTATTTTATTCAACCCACTTGACATTGGCAAAATTGTCCGAATGACAGACACATGCCACAAAAAAAAGAAGCTATGAAGAGCGCAGCGCCATCTCGTGCTCCGTTTTAGTACGATTATGGGCGAACTTTGATTGAACTATAGCCAACTGACAGTAGCTAATGTCACATTGTAAAATCATGTTGCCATGCCATATAGTAATAGTGATGCGTTCAGTTCTCGTTCAATCAGATGAATGATGAAAATGTAATAAACGATATTTTTATTTTCATTACCAACCTATAATTATTGTTATATTTGATACATTTATAGTTTCAACTACATGATGTATTGAAAATAGGACAGTCTTACAAGTTTCCTCGCAATGTTTTCCTTAATGTTTAAGACACTCGGTATTCAGTATAGGTAGATACTATAGGAACATAGTCGTCGAAAACTCGTTGGTATGTACAAAACACGACTAAAATTCGAACCCCGTACCTGATATCGGCATTTCGGCACACTAAGTATTCACTAGACAATCGAGGCAATTTCATTCATTCAGGAGTTTTTTCAATCATTCACTTTGTCACAACACTATTTTTATTTCATCAAAAACTGGCAACACAGTAAACGTCAGTTGACTTCGTGTAATTAAAAATTCGACTATAGAATGACGTAAGAGTATTTTAAAAACAGACCTTAAATTTAGTGTGTTAAAGTATTAATTTTCTTGTAATAATAAGTAGCAGAGCTCAAAATCGCTCAAAATGATTTTCCATTATTTCATCTCGTCGCAGTCGTCGCAGATCACAGTCAGTCATCCAAGCGCTGCGCTGGCGAGCGGCAACGTCTTGTGAGTTCAGCGATTGCTAGCGATTTATTTTCATTTCGTTTATTGTAATTATCTAGGTACCTACTTAGGTGTAGGTAGATAGATGGATAGATAGATAGAAACATTTATTCAGACCACCACTAAACAGTAGGTAGGTGGTTAAATTGAATGTTTGTTTGCGTTTTCTTGTCTCCTAGTTTGTAACTAATCGTGAGGACCGCTAATTGGCTCTTCTGTTAACTAGATTATTTAGCATAATTTTTTTGTAAGCTGTTGGTCTTCCTTAAATAAATAAATAAATAAAATAAATAAATAAACATAAAATTAATAAACATCCATTTTATTTTTCTTTTATGTTTATTTCGTTTATAGGTTCACGAAACGCTTCCAACGATTTAAGCCAAAATCCTCGCGGATGCCATTTCTTTCTCAAAAAACATTCAATTGAAAACTAAGTCTAAGCTTTTCAAATTTCGCACACTCAGCTACTTATTTACACTTGGCTGGCGCATCAACATGACTTACAACTGGCAAGACAAATGTCTGTACTACTGTCAGTGAGGTGTCAGCAACCCGAAAATGACGTTTACGCCGGGTTCGAATGAAACCATAGACAAAACGATCAGTTTTTCTCTCTGGTTTTTCTATCTTGCCGCTACTCTATACTAGATGGCGCATTATTCACACTAATTGGAATAATTTGTCTGTGGTTAAGAAATAAACCATAGTCTATTCCATTTTTTTTTCCATTGTACTAACTAGTTCTAGGATAGTCTACGTTTTATAATAGGAACACCTTGCCAAGGTCTTCTAATTTCTGGTGGTCTAGTTTGGTGTGGAGCAAATCCACGACTCGACTAAAAAGTATTTTATTCAACCCACTTGACATTGGCAAAATTGTCCGAATGACAGACACAAAAAAAAAGAAGCTATGAAGAGCGCAGCGCCATCTCGTGCTCCGTTTTAGTACGATTATGGGCGAACTTTGAACTAGAATGTCGTAAGTCGTCGAAAGTATTTTAAAAACAGACTTTAAATCAAGTGTAGTAAAGCATTAATTTTCTTGGAATAATAAGTAGCAGATCTAAAAATCATTTGTTTATTGACAAAATTATTTCATCGCAGGTCACAGTCTGTCATCCGAGCGCTTGCGCTGGAGAGCGACGTCTTGCGAAATCAGCGATTGTTAGCGATTTTTTTTTATTTCGTTTATTGTAATTATCTAGATAGTTATTTAGTTTGATGTGTTGTTATTTAGTGAGTAGGTAGGTACTTGTACTAGGTATAGTGTTAATGTAAATATTAGGTTCCTGAATCCTGAATCCGGTCTCGGTTCCAACTTCCATTTCATAAAAGGAGCGTCAGAGATTTTTTATTATAATTCATACCTTATTTCTAGTAGGATAAGGAACGTGTGGCGTTGGATAATTCTATGCACGAAAAATCATTGCCAGTGAAAAATCGCAGGTGAAATGAAAGCTATTTTTTTTTTTAATTTCACTCAATGAAAATGATTTAAATGTAGCAATCATTTCCATGCCTAATGATTACTGACTGATGGAAATAAGCGGAATATGAACGAATGAAATGGCTGCTTAGCGGCTCTACGCTCACTGCCGATCAAAGTATTCTGTGGCTCACTGCCCGGGACGAGACACACACACAGCTTACAAAAGTAGGCCCTCTGTCTGTGAGTGATGATAATCAGGCATCAGGCAAAAACAACTTGAATGAAGTTAGGCGGTACCTACAACTTTAGTGCTAAATAGGAAATACAAAAACATGATACAACGACATCTATACTAAATAAACTAAACTAAATAAATAATCTACTCAAAAATAGATGGCGCTACACGCTGCATGTCTAGACGCCACAATTTCACAAAAAAAAATAAAAATTTACTATGCAGTTTCAGCGTAATATTCATTGCAAGCGTGAATTCCATGGTTATACATTAACCGGACTCGCGCTACCAACTTGTAAGTAATTCCCGAAATTCCGGGGAGTTTTCATTCAACTGGGTAAATGTGCGGCGATATGACTGTGAGGATTTAAAAATAATGTTTTTGAAGCTTATATGTAATTTTCACGATCGTGATGTAAAACTATCATCATCATTGGCCCTTTCATCTACGAAAGATGATTTAGAGAAGCGTCAGGTAGGGTTAGGTAAGCATTTTGAGCTGTGACTCAAAAGACCTATTCGGGAACCAAAATTATTGTAAAACTATAAGCGAATATATAAGCCCAAACAAACCCAGTCCTAGCGAGATTCACACTTTTGCATTGCCGATGAATGCACATGTACCTACGTGAAAAAGGTATTAATTGTATGTATGTAAAGACAAATATATAGGCCTGTCTATCCAAAAATGCATACTATTTAAACAGCTATTAGGTAAAAAAGTTTGAGGACCATTGATTCTCTCTTTACATAATATCTTTTGCTCAGATGGCATTTTTATTTTTTTCATGCAGGTTTCGAAAAATTCATCTAGTAACACTGAAGAGAGCGGCATTTAGATAGAAACTTTCATTTCAATAGTTTCCTTCCTTCGTAAGTAAAAGCGGAAGAATGTTATTTTACTCCTTCTTCAAGTCCCTAGTTGGTAAAGATGTGGTGGTGGAGCTCAAGAACGACCTCAGCATATGTGGGACATTGCATTCTGTCGACCAATACCTGAATATAAAGTTATCCGATATCAGCGTCATAGACCCAGAAAAATATCCTCATATGTTATCCGTGAAGAACTGTTTTATTCGAGGATCTGTGGTCCGCTATGTACAGTTACCGGCTGATGAGGTAGACACGCAACTTCTCCAAGATGCAGCGAGGAAAGAAGCCACTGTTTCAACAAGATAAACATAACCTCATTTAGTCAATAATTTTGAATAAAATGTAAGTTTATAAGCTGTGAAGTGTGTGTGTAAATACTAATTTGTAAGTAAGTGATCACAATAAATTTGTGTTTTTTATATAATTTGTATTTAAATTGTCTCAGCTTTCAAGTTATTCCAACCTAAACCTTTTTTAATTAGAGTTTATATGTTTTTTTGGCCTCACTGATTTCACTAAATAGACTATGCTAAGGCAGTTTGGATAAGTTGAAAATGATGGTAGTACAAAATAATATAATCCCAAAACGATGTCAATGGAAAAAAATTGTGTTATGCATGTGCTACATACTGAAGCTTCAAAATGCCTTCTACTTGTGTTATGTATATAAATAGGCCGTTATGGCAGTACATTGCCATATCTAAGCATAGCTTGTGCTATGGTGATAACACGACTGATGGTATACTAAATTTTATTCTAAACTAATACTTAGAATAAATACTATGCAACACCCAGAGAGAGATCAAATATCTGTGTTCATCACACAAGCGCTTGTCTTCGGTGGTGATTGAACCCGCAGTTCCTTCTTTAATCAGTGCCACAGTGCAGAAGGCAGAGTTAGGTACTGCTAACTGAGATGTGAAGTCATAATGGTAAGTATACCTATAATTATTGCAATTAATTGGTGTGCAAATATCAATATTCAATAGTTTTATAGTGTAGTAGTTTTCTATAGTATTATACATTAATGGATTGTGGGTTAAAACAACTTATCTTCATTACTTACGCGCTACAAACACGAAGTTACAAATATACAAGGCGACCTATGCACGACAATAAATACTTTTAAAGATAAATTGCTAATATCTGCTGCAAAACAGATATTGTCTGCAAGCGTTCCATGGTTGTACATTCATTGTAATCTCGTGGTAATTCCTGCCTGTGCTTTCCATAGCACTGACGATGCTGTGATTTCCTGGGCTGTGTATTCCACGGTCGTACATTAAGCCCTCGGTCGATGTTTGTGTGATTTTGTTTTACAGTTTTTCGCTTTCAACTAACTATCCTTCCCTTCAGCGAGAGATCAGAATTTTGTAATTTGATGAAGTTTGAAGTACCTAGGTACTTACATTAAATTCAGGCTACCAAAAATCCAGGCTCTGTTGGCTGTACTAAAGCATCAATTCATAACATAACCTCTCCGAAGTTGCAAAACTTCCGAACAGTGAAATTCAAGCATAAACATGGAAGTTGCTGAAGATAACGTCGTTATTGTGAGTATTATTGTATAACCACCATTATTTTGATCTGCTGTTCAGTTTATTGTAAAAAAAACAGGAATCATGTATTTTTTAAATAAAAAAAATCAAACCCCGCCACGAAAATTGTTTTTAATATGCATCGTTCGAAGCTAACTTGCACATAGTCTAGGATAAGTAGTATTTAAAATGTTGCAGTTAAGGTTTATTCGTAATTTCAGGACTGGGGCAATGAAAGATTGATGCGAGCGCAGCGTGCCGTCGAAGCAAATCTATATGACGTAGATTCGTGGTCCCTTCTCATCCGCGAGGCGCAGACGCGGTCAATCAACGATGTTCGCACCATGTATGAGAAATTAATCACTGCATTTCCTACCACGGGCCGGTACTGGAAGATTTACATTGAACAGGAGGTACAACTGTTGTTTTGCATCGTATACATATTTTGTACCATTTTATAGTAAACAGAAGTTGATAGTTCTTACAGTGGTAGTAGAGCTCTTAGTGATGGGCTCTTCCGGGGGAGTACTACCACCATACCTATTTTCCCTGTCAAGTTTACTGAGTTCCATTTTGTAGGGTGTGGGATATCTTAAAGCGTATACTTGTATACTTTACCAGCTAAATGGTGAGTCTGTGACCAGTCGTACTGTGACCCAAAACAAATCCACTCAAAAACAACCTTGCAAACTAGAAACGCAACTCAAAATCTGTAATTACTGTTGGCAGAAATATATCTTGTCATTTTTTTTCAATATCTTAGGTATTAATTTGACATAAAGTTTAACTTAATTTTTTTGTCTGCAGATGAAAGCAAGAAACTTTGAGAAGGTTGAAAAGGTATGTTAATTATAAAAATAAGTTAGAATTAGAGATCTGTGATAAAAAAGGCTGAGATATAAAAAAATTTTGAAAATAGGCCAACATTTAGAAATAAGTTGCAATAAAGACGAAATAGCTATGAAAATGTATCTTTTCTTTATGGTAGGGCCAATGTGTTCAGACATATTAGAGGTGACTTTCTTAACTATTAAAATGTTTTTTTGTATATACTAACCCTTCAGCGGTCACTGATGGTCATTATGACCCGTATAATAATATTGAAAGTGATTAGTGTTTAAAAAATACATCATAAAAATTAAGAAGGTCAGTTCTGAAATGTATTTATCCCTGTTAGAATAAAACTATCATACACACAACACAATCTAAATAAAAATAAAAGATACACTTACAATTGATACTTTTAAAATATAGTGTAGTGTATAATACAGTCTGAATTTCATATTTGTTCTTGTATACAAGAACCAATTGCTTATTACATATACATGACAGCTATATTACAGCTATTGTTTTCATCTCTTTAATACTATGAATATTGAAAAGTTGATATGCATAGTTATAGTATATGCATAAGGCCCTTACACTAAACATTAATTTTAAGATTAAGTTAATTTAAATCAAGGAATCCTGACTGAAAATGGTAAGTTTTTCAAGTTTTCTATGAAGAAAAAACATAAGTATATTTTTATGTATTTTATATAGTGTTTTCATAAAATAATAATGATATTTTTATTTCAGGCATTAAAAAACCCGCATAAAGATATAAAATATATATAATTACCTACCTACTTATTTGCGGTTTCCGTTCTGGTGTACCGAGAGTACTCGTAGGATTTGATTCAGCCACATACTGCTTTATTAAACTTTCGGAATTCCTTAGGCCACCGCAGCACGGATTTAAACGCTTTGAATGCATAGTATTTTAGTGTCTGTATTTTTACCAGTGCCTTTAAATTTTACTAGCGCCTCGAGAACCGTGCCGCGGCTTATAATAATCATCATTAGCAGGCTATCGCTCCTGGACATCTCAATAAATTTATAGGAAGAACGATTTAAGCTTTATTCCACTGAATTTCTGCGTCAATTACATTTGGTCCTTTTGACCAAAAAGATACCATTTAGGGTTAATTATTTACAATCTTTTTCTTAGTGAATCTGTCCTAATAGCTTTTGACCAACTGAGGTATAACTCATACAAATTAAAAAGGTCTTAATAAATTACTGCCCAAAATTTTTCTTTTTTAATATCTTCTCGACTTGAATCCCACGATACATATCCCCTCAAATCTTTTAATACCATGTACCTATTCGAGATTCTTTGAGAATATCTAAAGGGAGGTAGTCAGAGGTACATCCAAATATTACATTTGGTACACCCACACTCAATACCGTCTTTACCATAAGGGCACACGGGGCCCGTGCCCAGGGCCCCCATTCTCAGGGGGCCCCGTAGGACCGACAATTTCTCTCACACTTATTCTCAAAACATTTTTGTCGGGCACATTACACTTTTTTCATAAATCAGTAATCTTATTAAGGCATACTACGCCAGATCTGTCCCACGTTGATACGTTTTTTTTTCATACTGTATTTGATTACCTACAATAAATGGTCATACTTAGTAAATAAATGTTATTATAACTAGCTTTTTTTTACTTTCCAAAAAGGCCCCAAATTCTTGTGTGCCCAAGGGCCCCAGCCTAGTTTAAGACGGCCCTGCCCACACTTCGCAGTAAATGGTATACCATACATGACAGGTTGGAAGTCTATCACCGCTGCTAGAATACTAACTGGTTAACATACTTTTCCTTCACCGTTATAGAGCACTGGTATTTTTTAACCGACGAAAAAACGGAGGAGGTTATCAAATCGCGTATATTTTTTAATAATTCTCTTTTTTCATATACTTTTTGGTTATAGGTATTAATTATTTTTTTTTGGTTTTACAATTAGCTTTTTCAACGCTGTCTCATGAAGATTCTGAATATAGAGTTGTGGCGTCTATATCTGAACTACGTGAAGGAAACGAAATGCATGCTGCCCACATACAAGTACGTATACCCATTTTAATTTGATGACCGATGTGGCGCGGCGGGCGAATGTCCGCCTGCACAGTGACGCAGGAGGTTACGGGTTCGATTCCCGCCTTGGGATAAATGTTTGTACGATCTGCAAACATTTATTCCGGGTGTTCTGGGTATTTTCTACATATAATAAAGAACATAATAATAATGCTGGACAATCCACACAGCATCATCTAGCCCCAAGCTAAGCAGAGCTTGTACTATGTGTACCAGATAGCTGATATACTAATATTTTTTTTTTGTAATAACATATTGTATTCAAAGTATGTATTAAAAAAAAGTATGTGATTCTATCATTCATCTGGTTCCCATAGTACAAGCTATGCTTAGTTTGGGGCTAGATGATGTTGTGTAAAAATGACAATAGATATTGAAAGGTTTAGTGATCGCAGTATTGGTGTTAAGGCGATACTAGTCGCCATATAAACAAGAATAACAAAAATAATGACAATTCGGAAAATATCCTAAAAAGTGTATATAAGGAAGGATGTTTAGGTATTTGGGTATGAATACATGTGCGTAAATAAATTAATATTATGTACAGTCAGCTGCACTAGAATGTATACAATTTGTAACTTTCAAAATGGTTTCACAGAGGTGCTAAAAATATGTGCACGACAATTGGGGTTTTGAAAAAAAATAAATATTGTTTTTTTTTATGTATTTTAAAACATTATTATTAATAATGTTGATATTTAATGCAAAAAACTTAACAAAAAAAAAATTCAATGAATAATAAACAATTAAAAATAGATAAAATTTAGACAAAAACCACGTGACTAGAAACGCGCCATGATTGATAACCATAGTTGTGACGTCATAATATTATACCTGCAGTACAGCGTTTGTGGCTATTGAATGAGTAAAAACTAAAATAATGACGTCACACGCGCTCGGGTTCGTTCGGCGTGTTTTCGGTAAGTACTGGATTCAAAAATTAACTTTTATTTTCAATAACTTTTGAATTATTGTGAAAAAAAAAATTTTAAAAATAGTTTTGTTATAAAACTTATATGTGATCTTCATTTACCGCAAAAAAAAAAATTGAAAACCCCAATTATTCAAAAAATAAGTGAGGTCATCAACTAATTTCATGACTTTTTAGTTTTTGAGGTGTATGAGTTCATTATTTTGCTGTTATATTGTTGTGAAAGTTACAAATTGTATAAATTTTAGTGCAGCTGACTGTACATACTCATGCTTTCTTTAGAAACATTATCAGGAGATGGAAAAAAAAATTAAATAGCTTCTTGACTTAATCCGCAGGCACGGTAGATATCCCCTCAGATCTCTTGGTACCAAGTACCTACTCTTCTTTAGAAATAAAGATGTCTAAGGGAGGTAGGCAGAGGAACATCCAAACATTACATGTAGTACATAGGTACCCAGATGTTGCTGTAGTTGGTATTCCATACGTGAAAGGTCGCAAGCCCATCGCCGCTGCTAGAATACTAAATGGTTTCCTCACGATGTTTTCGTTCGCCGTTTAAGATAATACCTTGTAATCCTCAGGGAAAAAATGGCGCAAGCGTATGACTTCGCTTTGGATAAAATAGGTCTGGATATTCACGCTTATCCAATCTGGAACGATTATGTGACCTTCCTGAAGAGTGTGGAAGCTGTGGGTTCCTACGCTGAGAACCAGAAGATATCTGCTGTTAGAAAGGTATGTAATAAACTCTTCTGGGGCATTCTTCTCTATTGAGATTCCTTGCCCAAAACGTGTGACGTTACAACGTGTTCTAATTTTTTTTTATGTTTCTTGTTAATGGAACAAGCAGATGGCCCACCTGATGTTAAGTGGTTACCATTACCTATAACAGAGCATTGCCTCGCAGGTCACGCTCATTATAAACGTGCCCTTACGATGCACTGCTCTGTGTCCATTAACGTGAGGCTTACAGGTGTTAAGCCTCATGTGCCTGTAATTACACCGGCACCCACACCCTTCAAACTGGAACACGCTGCGCTGCTTGGCGGCAGAAATAGGCATGGTGCTAGTACTGCCCCGGACGAGCCCTTCACTTAGAGCTCTACTACTAAAACGTAAATGCAAACGTGTGACGTTACAACGTGATCTAAACGAAAACGGAATTCCGAAACATAACATTAAATCATACTCAAATAAAATGAGCCTTAGTGACTATTGCAGGAACACACTAATTTGTGTGCTTTAACGCGCTAGTAGTGAGCGCGTTTATTTGACAGCTCGAATCGTGCCCCAAACGCACCGTGTTGCGGTTGAGATTGACTAATATGGTACAGGGAATATGGTTTTGTCAGATTTAGGGCTTAGGAATTCCCGACAATTTCCAAGTCTGGGCTTATAACACCCCGTATAGGCAGATGATGAAGATAGCCGTCACAGCTCAGTTTGTAGTAGCCCTGCCTTCTGTGCTGTAGGTGGTGGGTTCGATCCCCACCGAGAACAAACATTTGTGTGATGAATATAGATATTTGTTCTGTGTCTGGGTGTTGTATTGTATTCTATGTATTTATTTACAAAAAAAAAAGTATATAAGTAGTCTATCAATCATCTGGTTCCCATAGTACAAGCTATGCTTAGTTTGGGGCTAAATGATGTTGTGTAAAAATGTCCTGACATATTATTATTTATTTTAAGGTGTATCAGAGAGCAGTTATAACTCCAATCATTGGCATAGAGACGCTTTGGAAAGATTATATCACATTTGAACAGGGCATCAACACTATTATTGGTAAGTAATATTAGTTTTTTTTTATACAACTTGTTGATGGAACAAGCAGATGGACCACCTGATGTTAAGTGGTTACCAACACCTATAAGCATTGCCTCGTAGGTCACGCTCGTTAGGAACGTCACCGGCGATGCACTACTCAGCGTTCATCAACCTGAGGCATACAGGTGTTAAACCTCATGTGCCTGTAATTACACTGGCACCCACACCCTTCAAACCGGAACACAGAAATCTGCTTGGCGGCAGAAATAGGTATGACATGAATTAGTTTTAGTAATAGAGCGCTAAGTAAAGGAAACGTCTTAAATCTATGTGAATCTAAGCGCCAGTTCCTCGCGACCAAGCCTAGAAGAACCGGCAAGAAACTTACGGCTTGGTTCCTACCGTTTTTTTGTATGATATTTTTGCAAAGTAATAATGTATGCAATGAAACTCCAGTGTGGTGCCAATCTAACTGAATGCAAGACAGAAAACATGTTAAGGCAATCAAACCAAGAACTTAATATACAACAGAAGTTCGAAAGACAGCACACGCTACACTTCAACTAATAGTAATGCTTACAATCTAATGAATTCAAATAAGAGAATAGAACAGACATTGTACGAGCTAACTCACACATTTACAGTCAGCTGCACTAGAATGTATACAATTCTTTACTTTCAAATTGGTTTCACAGCGGTGCTAAAAATATTTACATTACAATTATTCAAAAAATAAGTGAGGTCATTGACTAATTACATGACTTTTAAGTTTTTAAGGCGTAAGAGCTCATTGTTATGCTGAAATACCGTTGTGAAAGTTACAAATTGTATACATTCTAGTGCAGCTGACTGTACATTTATTTAGGTACAATTTATAAGATGAACTTTTACCTTAGAATGCGTTACCCTAGTTACAAATACCTAATCGTAATGAAAGCAATAAACCAGTGTACGTCCAACTTTCACCGTGTTCGGTTATTTTTACCCTCTGCGGAGTCACTCACCACTAGCTAGCTAGCATCCCGTAATAGTTTTACCCCAGCTCTAACTTAGTTTGGTTCATCCCCAAACAGACATTGCAAAACTATATCCTAGCTGCCGATGGGTAGAGCGATCGGAACATCGGAAAATTTTGGTGAATGTAAGCGCCAGTTCTAGAAGATAAAAATATGTACCTACTAGCGCCGCTCGCAGCTTCGCCCGCGTGGCAGTTTTTTCCCGATCCCGTTATTTTTTCGGGATTAAAAGTATCCAAGTTATAATCTATGTTTATTCCAAATATCATCCAAATCGGTCTACTGGTTAGAGTGAAAGAGTAACAAACATCCATCCATCCATCCAATCTTAGAAACTTTTTTTTTTAATTTATTTGGGTAAACAAGCATTAGCACAATATTTAGCTAACTAAAAGTATTACTATACTACTTTAACTTTCGCGTTTATAATATTATTAGGATAATGTTTTATTGATTACAGCTGAGCGTATGGCAATGGAACGCTCCAGAGAATACATGAACGCCCGTCGCGTCGCCAAGGAACTGGAGACAGTCACTCGAGGACTCAATAGAAACATGCCTGCTACTCCACCCACGGTAGACCGCGAAGAGATGAAACAGGTAGATATTATAAATCTATTATTTGACGACCAATGTGGCGGGTTCGATTCCTACCTTGGAATAAATGTTCGTACGATCTGCAAATATTTATTCCGGGTGTTCTGGGTATAATAAAAAAATGTATGTATGTTATATATTGTATTAAGTATATCAGTCATCTAGTACCCATAACACAAGCTCTGTTTAGCTTGGGGCTAGATGATGCTGTGTGGATTGTACAGCGTTATTATTATTATTCTAACTAAGTAGTAGTAGAGCTCTTTGTGAAAGGGCTCGTCCGGGGAAGTACTACCACCGTACCTATTTCTGTCGCTAAGCAGTGATGCTCGCATTGCTGTGTTCCCGTTTGAAGGGTGTGGAACATTACAGACACAAATGGTCTAACACCAGTATGCCTCAGGTTGATGGACGCAGGGTAGTGCATCGTAGGGCACGTACATAATTTTGTTTTTTTTACGCCACTGCTGATGAAACAAGCAAATGGCCCACCTGATATTAAATAGTTACCATCACCTATAACAAGGTATTGCCTCGCAGGTCAAGTTCGTTAGAAATGTGCCCTACGATACACTACTCAGCGTCCATCAACCTGAGGCATTTGTTAAGATTCATGTGCCTGTAATTTCAACCCCAACACCCTTCAACCCTTCAATCTTCTGATTATTCCAGGTGGATCTTTGGAAGAAGTATATAGCCTGGGAGAGATCTAATCCTCTGCGCTCAGAAGACACGGCGTTAGTGGCGAGACGGGTGATGTTTGCCATCGAACAATGTCTGCTGTGCTTGGCGCATCATCCTGACGTGTGGCATCAAGCAGCGCAGTTTCTGGACCATTCTGCTAAGCTGCTCCAGGAAAAGGGGGTAAGATCCACAGTAAAACAATCCAGGACAGATATTTTTGTGTATTTTTCCACTATCAGTAAACTCCCTTGTATACAGGGCGTAATAAAACTACTTCGGAAAACTGAAACTGCGCATTTAGACAATGGTTCTGATTACAAAAAAAATAACAAAACGCGAAAAATCTATGCACTTAGTTAGTTTTTTTCGCCTATAACAAAGCATTGTCTTGTAGGTTACGTTCGTTAGGTACGTTATGTACTGCTCTGTGTCCATCATCCTGAGGCATACAGGTGTTAAGCCTCATGTGCCTGTAATTACACCGGCACCCACACCCTTCAAACCGGAACTCGTTGCGCTGCTTGGCGGCAGGAATAGGCATGGTGGTAGTACTGCCCCGGACGAGCCCTACACTAAGAGCTCTACAACCACTTTTATCGGCCATTTTCATACTAACTAGAAAAACTTTTTACTAAAAAATGCGTGGCCTTCCGCAATCGGCTCATGCATTTCCTTGTGATTTTTGCTGCCGTTTTTGCGTTGGTACGGAATCCTTCGTGCGCGAGTCCGACTCGCACTTGGCCGGTTGTATCTTACTATTAACTTATTGTCTTATTTTTGCCAGGATTCGAACGCTGCTCGGCTATTCTCCGACGAAGCTGCGGCAGTGTACGAGAGAGCTACAAGTGGTCCCCTAAAGAGATCTACGCTTCTACATTTTGCGCATGCAGATTATGAAGAAAGTAGATTGCATTATAACAAGGTGAGTTTAAATCTATACCATTTCGACCAAATACTAATAATAATAATGCTGGACAATCCACACAGCATCATCTAGCCCCAAGCTAAGCAGAGCTTGTGTTATGGCTACTAGATGACTGTTATACTTAATACAATATATTACATGTATACATATTTTTTATTATACCTACATATAAAACACCCAGAACACCCGGAATAAATATTTGCAGATCGTACAAACATTTATCCCAAGGCGGGAATCGAACCCGCAACCTCTGCGTCGCAGGCGGACATTCGCCCGCCGCGCCACAAAGGTCGTCAAATGAAAAAATGAATGTCCGCCTGCGACGCAGAAGGTTGCAGGTTTAAAGTCAAAGTCAAAGTGTATTTATTTGCCGAATTACATGTATAGGTACAGATGTTACAGTATTGTATTTGTTTCAATGTAATTCTACGTATGTTTGTTCAACGTTTGTCTACGTTTGCTGAGTGGTACCTATTTTGGATAATATTTTATTTTTCTATTGTTTCTTTACTTAAGTCTAGTTTTAAGCTTTTAACAATATACATTTTTACTTTTAATAACAATAATACTGGAAAATCCACACAGCATCATCTAGACCCAAGCTAAGCAGAGCTTGTATTATGGGTACTAGATGACTGATATACTAAATACAATATATTACATACATACATATTTTTATTATACATAGAAAACACCCGGAATAAATAGTTGCAGATCAAACATTTATCCCAAGGCGGGAATCGAATCAGTAAACTCCTGCGTCGCAGACGGACATTCTCCCGCCACATCGTTCACCATTTGATGTATAATAATAAATAATAAATAATAATAATAAATGTTTATTTCGGAACTTTAACAGTGGTTTAGTATGTATGGGAAAACGATGATAACTACAGTAGTCGTTAGACTGTGTCGCAGTTATCAACGCCCGCCTCCTTAAACTAGGTACAATTGTTCCTTAATACACTAAAGTACGTTGCCTACGTTAACATAAAAAAAATAAATAATATATGTAATAATGTATTTTTCATTTGCCATGTTTCAGGTGAACTCAGTATACACTCGGTATTTGGATTTGTCTGACTCGGACCCCACCCTCGCGTATGTGCAGTATATGAAATTCGCTCGACGTGCTGAAGGCATCAAATCAGCTCGGACTGTCTTCAAACGTGCTAGAGAAGACCCTAGGTAGGTTTGTTTTTAAAAAGAAAATTGCAGTCAATGTCAAAAAGCATTTATTCAGTAATATCCGCAGGGATCATCTTGAAATGTCTTAAATCTAGGTGAATCTAAGCGCCAGTTCCTCGCGACCAAGCCTAGAAGAACCGGCAAGAAACTTACGGCTTGGTTCCTACTGTTTTTTTTTATGATCCTGTTACAAAATAATAATAATGGAAATAATGAAGCTCCAGTGTGGTGCCAACCTAACTGAATGCAAAATTAGGTAGGTTTATTTAAAAAAAAAAGAAATATCAAAGCCAAAAAGCATTTATTCAGTAATATCCGCAGGGATCATCTTAAAATGTCTTAAATCTAGGTGAATCTAAGCGCCAGTTCCTCGCGACCAAGAGATAGCCAATAGCACAGTAGATATCCCCTCCGATCCGATCTCATAGTACCGAGTACCTAATTGAGAGTTTTCGAAGATATCTATTGGGGGTAGTCAGACGTACGTCCAAATAGTTCATTTGGTACATAAATAAATAAAATAAATATAAATATGTCAGGACATTTTTTACATACCAACATTTTGCAGTATTTGGTGTTCCATATATCATAGCAGCTTTTTTTTTTGAAAAATCTTTGAATATCTATACTGTAGCGTGTGACACGGTCCTTAAATCACAGAGGGCAACACGGGGTCGACACCCGTCAAGGTACATTATTATTACTTTGTAAAAGGATCATACAAAAAAACGGTAGGAACCAAGCGGTAAGTTTGTTGCCGGTTCTTGGTCGGCTTGGTCGCGAGGAACTGGCGCTTAGATTCACCTAGATTTAAGACGTTTCAAGATGATCCCTGCGGATATTACTGAATAAATTCTTTTTGACTTGACTTTAAGTCCCTCGCGACCAAGCCTAGAACAACTAGCGGCACGACTTTAATCCCCAAGCACAGTAGATTCTTCGAGGATGTCTATGGGGGGTAGTCAGAGGTACGTCACATTTACATACCCACATTTTGCAGTAGTTAGTATTCCATACGTGACAGGTTGCAAGTCCATTGCCGCTTTATTTTATGAAAAATCTTTGAATATCTTTGTCATGACTGATTGACTGAAACATTTTTTTTTAATTTGCAATGTTTAATTTCTCCTCAGATCTCGGTACCACGTGTTTGTGGCTGCAGCACTAATGGAGTACTACTCGTCAAAAGACAAGAATATCGCCTTCAGGATCTTCGAGTTGGGACTCAAGAAGTTCTCACATATTCCCGAATATGTACTCTGCTATATTGATTATTTATCCCATCTCAATGGTGAGTATATACTTTTAAACTAGCGGCCGCTCGCAGCTTCGCCTGCGTGGCAGTTTTTTCCCGTTCCCGTTATTTTTTCGGGATAAAATCATAGTAGCTTTATGCATGCAAAGTCTCAGCCCGATCGGTTTAAAATTGACAAAGTTTCATACAAACTTTCATCCCCTATTTTATCCCCTGGGGGGTAGAATTAATCAAAATCCTTTCTTAGCGGATGCCTACGTCATAACATCTACCTGTATGCCAAATTTCAGCCCGATCCGTCCAGTGGTTTGGGCTGTGCGTTGATAGATCACTATGTCAGTCAGTCACCTTTGAGTTATATATATTTAGATTTGTTACCGAATTACTTCATTGTAGAAGAAAAAGAAATAGTTTCAAGACTTACCTGGCATAGTATGCATAAAGGAGTATCTATAGTAAAAACGGCAAAAAAAATCACGTTTGTTGTATGAAAGCCCCTTAAATATTTATTTATTCCGTTTTTGTTGTTATAGCGGCAACAGAAATACATCCTCTTGAAAATTTTAACTCTCTAACTATCACGGTTCATGAGATACAGCCTGGTGACAGACAGACAGACACCTGTCGTTTTACCTTTTGGGTACGGAATCCTAAAAAACATATGGTAGGACTTCCCCAGACGAGCCTTTCACTAAGAGCTCTACTACTTCTGTTATTATCCTCATAAATACAATAAATATGTTTCTCCAGAGGACAATAACACTCGTGTGTTGTTCGAGCGAGTGCTGTCATCAGGCAGCCTGGCTCCGGAGTCCTCGGTGGATATCTGGAACCGCTTTCTGGAGTTCGAGTCCAATATTGGTGATCTGGTCTCCATCGTGAAGGTTGAGAAGCGGAGACAAGCTCAACTTGAAAAGGTAACCGATGAGTACAGTAATAAGGTTGATATGACATTGTTGCTTCAGTACTAACATATGTGCTAATGCTTGGGGAATTCGCTACGTTGACCTTTATAGTAGGATTATATTATTTTATAATAAACTAGCTGACCCGTGCCCACTTCGTTGGGCGGTAAACATGTTTACTTACAAATCTTAACTGAAGTAGTACTCGATGTCGCCAACAGATGGCGTTAATACGGCATAAAATAGCGGCCGTTCGCAGTTTCGCCCGCGTGGCAGTTTTTTCCCGTTCCCGTTATTTTTTCGGGATAAAAAGTAGCCTAAGTTACTCCTTGTTACATCAGCTATCTGCCAGTGAAAGTCCTGTTGAAATCTTAGACGAGTAAACCAGGTTGAAATCGGTCCAGCCGTTCCAGAGATTACCCGGAACAAACAGACAGACAGACAAAAATTGTAAAAAATGCTATTTTGGTATATGTACCGTATATAAATTCATATGCATGTAGTAAAAAGCGGTTATTTTAATATTACAAACAGACACTTCAATTTTATTTATTTGTATAGATAATAATGTTTTCTAACTGCGGGTCTTTTACTATAGGTAGAGAACAGATTTTTTATCAGTGACCGCAGGAAGTGTGCCCAAAAGGCTGGCAATGTTACCTCTTTGGATAGCTAAACTAATTCTGTGTCCAAGATAGGCGCCAGCCTTTTGATCGTTAATTATTGTTTTCTCTCATTATTAGTTTGTAAGGTGTACAGTAAAGTATTTTCATTTATTCATTATTTATTTTACTTCAACAGATAAAGGAGTTTGAAGGCAAGGAGACAGCTCAACTGGTAGATAGATACAAGTTCCTAGATTTGTACCCGTGCAGTATAGCCGAGTTGAAATCTATTGGATACACTGAGGTAAGTAGTAGTAGAGCTCTTAGTGAAGGGCTCGTCCGGGGCTGTACTAGCACCATGCCTATTCCTACCGCCAAGCAGCGCAGCGTGTTCCGGTTTGAAGGGTGTGGGTGCCGGTGTAATTACAGGCACATGAGGCTTAACACCTGTATGCCTCAGGTTGATGGACGCTGAGTAGTGTTACTTTTTTTAAAGCTTTGTTATTAGCGATGGTAACCACTTAACATTAGGTGGGCCTTTTGTTTGTTCCATCAGCATATTGTATAAAAAAAAGAAAAAAGTAAAACTGGCCTTTGCATCGACGACCTGACAACCGATGTGGCGCGGCGGGTGAATGTCCCGCCGCAGGAGGTTGCGGGTTCGATTCCCGCGTTGGGATAAGTGTTGGTACGATCTGCAAATATTTATTCCGGGTGTTATTGGTATTTTCTGTATATAATAAAAAATACCTATGTATGTAATGTATGTAGAAGCCTGTGTCCAATAATGGACTTCTATCAGCTGTTGATGATGATGAGGTAAGACTCAACATCTAGTGGCCCGTTCCGCAACATCTGTTCCATCCAAAAAAGTGCTACAAATTTAGCTCATTGAATAAAATTAAAGTTTTATAACTGAAAGCTGCTGCAATGCCTACCATGCCTGAGGATCACAATAGTGAGTTTATATCAAAGTTTAATTGTTTATAGGTGGCGTCTATATCAAACAAATCTTGGGCGCTCGGTGGTCCCTTAGCGGGTGTCTCTCCTGAATTAGCTGCATACATCTTAGGGCACAAGTATGTATATAACGTGATTACTAATATTCTAAACGCGAAAGTTTGTAAGTATGGATGGATGGATGGATGGATGGATGGATGTTTGTTACTCTTTCACGCTCTAACCAGTGGACCGATTTGGATGAAATTTGGAATAAATATAGATTGTAACCTTTTTTTTTTTTTTTTTTTTTTTTGTTCACCCAGGAAAACCTTTTATAGGTACAATCAGCCCGGGGGGACCGATGGTTATGTGGGAGTCCCGCCTTGACAAAGGCAGTGTACCCACTAAAAACCTGGGGTGTTCCTCCACTCCGCAAAAGTGAGGAAGCCATGGGATCGCTTTGCGCCTCCACAGCTTCCACAGCGGTTGCCCGTTTGGGCTCTTCTCTAAAGGGGGGAGTCTTTGCAACGCCCCCTTTTACTCCGCTTAAGGCACCTCGGAACACAGGTCGAGATGCCTTACAGCTCGGGACCTCTTAGGTCAGGTAACAGATCCCCCGATCTGTTACCTAAAGGCCCCCAGTCAAGGTAACATGCGGCCGGCAAATGCCAGCCGCCTGCGCCCTGGTCTCCTTCGGCGCATAGGGTCCGAAAGGACATCGTCCTCTCGGTCTCTCTCTGCCGTCTCCTTCACCCGCATCACCACCTCCGCAAAGGTGGCGACCGCTTTCCACTTTTCGTCGCTCTCAGTCATAGCCTTCACCATGGCCGAGAGCGACAAATCTTCACCTATCAGTGCCACCATAGATTGTAACCTGGATTAACATATAGGCTACTTTTTATTCCGAAAAAATAACGGGAACGGAAAAAACTGCCACGTGGACGAAGCTGCGAGCGGCCGCTAGTATTATCTATGTTTCTTGCCAAAATAAAAGTTGTATTGTGTTGCTATGAAAGAGATTTATTTTTATGAGAAACATCTAATAGGTACTTAACATTAAGGGGTTTACAAACATAACAACCTAGCTTACCCGACCGACCGACCGACCGACCGACTGACCGACTGACCGACTGACTGACCGACCGACCGACTGACTGACCGACCGACCGACTGACTGACTGACTGACTGTCTGTCTGATCGTAGAGACATGAAATTTCACCAGGGTATATTCGTCTTAGTGTGTAAAGGTGTACTAAGAAAGGAATTCCTGAAATTCAACCCCTAAACGTGTACAGCGGGGGTTGAAGCGTGTATCAAAATAGCTTCAAGCCGACTAAGTCGCGCGCTTTTCGCTAGTCTATACGAGTAGAGTAATTAAGTTTTGTGTTGTCTATATGTCAGTCAGTCAGTCAGGACAAAAAATTTTATAGTTGGTATAGTATAGACCAATTGGTATAGGCTAGCCATAGCACAGCCTAACCCACTGGTCGTAAAGATTTAACATTTTCAGTCAGTCAGGAAAAAATTTCAGGCTTTATTTTTCTTGGTGCATGGTCCTAAGGATATCCTCAGTTGTTGTATTATTGTTATGATAACTTTCAGAGACAACGATCCTACTAAGGACATAGCGCGTCCAGATACAAGTCAGATGATCCCCTACAAGCCGAAATCGAACCCGCTACCGGGAGAACATCCCATCTCAGGTAACTGTGGCTAATTATGGTCCGCAATGTAGCTATAACCAATCTTACCTAAGGTTTAGTTAAGTGTTTTAGCGTATTTATAAGTGTAGTCACCTGCTGTGATGTATTTATGTGTGTTGTGTTGAATAAATATTTATTCTATTCTATTCCATTCTACCTGAACTATAGTTATTGAAAAACAAAATAGCATCACGACTCAAATCTCCAAGCACGGTAGATATCCCCTCAGATATCTTAGTACCAAGTACCTACTCAAGATTCATTGAGAATGTCTAATGGTATCCCCATTAGACATACTCAAAGAATCCCGTATTTTATCCGTATTTTATCCTAAGTAGATACTTAGAGTAGTTAGGTCAGAGGTGGGTACGTTCAAATATTACATTTGGTACATAACACACCCGCATTTTGCAGTAGTACCGACCAAAGGCTATTTCTTTACTTTTTTCTGGAGGTTAAAAACTTGAAGCAATTTCTTTTCTTTTTCTGGGGATTAAAGACTTGAAGCGATTTCTTTTGTTTTATTGTAGTATAAAGTTGTAAAGCTATTTCTTTTCTTTTTCTGGGGATAAAGTCTTGAAGCTATTTCTTTTCTTTTTCTGGAGATTAAAGTCTTGAAGCTATTTCTTTTCTCTTACTGTGGAATTAAGTCTTGAAGCTATTATATTTTGTCATTTATTCCAGGTGGTACATTCCCCATGCCGGCTGCTGCAGCTCACCTGTGCACCCTGATGCCTCCTCCCACCAGCTGGCGCGGACCCTTCGTGGCGCTCGACATGCTGACAGACCTATTCAATAGAATCACACTGCCTGACAAACGTAAGAACTTTCATTACTAGTGCTTCTGTTAGGACAGTCAACCTCTCGAGTTCTTATAACCATGCAATAATCAAGGGTTTTTTTTTGGATAATCTATCATCTAGCCCCAAGCTAAGCAGAGCTTGTGCTATGGGTACTAGATGACTGATATACTTAATACAACACATGCATAGATATTTTTTATTATACATAGAACCCGGAATAAATTAAAATGAATATTTGCAGATCGTACAAACATTTATCCTAAGGCGGGAATCGAACCCGCAACCTCCTGCGTCGCGGACATTCACCCGCCGCGCCACATCGGTCGTCAAATCATTGGTTGACTAGATGTTGTGCAGAAATGTCCACTAATATTTTACTCTCTTTTATTTTACTCAAACGCAACTTAAATTTAATCACTTCACTTCTTTACGGCTACTGTGGCTATTGTCACAATTCTGCCAGTGTCCGTTTCATGATATTTTCATAAACCGTAAAGATGGAGATAGTGTAAGAATATGGCCGGTTCATTTAATAATATGCTCGGTGCTTTGTCTCAAGTGACGATTTTTTGACAGACTTTCATTGCAAACTGTCAAAAATCGCGACTTGAGACGTGATTAAATTTAAGTTGCGTTTGAGTATTCGAGGATTAGTACCCATAACACAAGCTCTGCTTAGCTTGGGGCTAGATGATGGTGTGTGGATTGTCCATTATTATTATTATTTATTGTAAAGTGGGATAAGGGCAGGAAAATGATGATGATGATTTATTGTTCCTTTAGCACCGGCGCCTACGCAAGAGAATGGCTGTGATACGAAGCTGTTTGACCTCGCTCGTTCTGTGCATTGGATCGTCGACGACGAAGGAATTACTACTGTTGCTAGCAAGGTAACTGTCGCTGCCACATTCAGTTACATATTCATGCACTTCAATACACAATTATTGATATCTGTATCTATCTGTCTGTATGTAGGTTCAACATATCGACATCTTTAATGACAGCCTTCATACTATTTGTAACTCTGAAATTGTATTTTTAAGTTTTAAATTAAGATAGTAAGCATTTTGGTTTTACTGTTAGCTTACTATCATTACTGTAATAAATAAATAAATGTCTGTCCGTCTGTCGCCAGGCTGTATCTCATGAACCGTGATAGTTAAGAGAGTTGAAATTTTCACTTACGATGTATTTCCATTGTCGCTATAGCATTATAATTATAATACTCGTTATCACTTATAGACCGACTTGGTCCAGCGTGCCCAATAACTACCTACGTTTGTTGTATGAGAGCCCCCTTAAATATTTATTTTATTCTGTTTTTTAGTATTTGTTGTTATAGCGGCAACAGAAATACATCATCTGTGAAAATTTCAACTCTCTAACTGACACGGTTCATGAGATACAGACAGACAGCGGAGTCTTAGTAATAGGGTTCCGTTTTACCCTTTGGGTACGGAACCCTAAGAACCTACTGTTACGCTAATCGCGATAACAGTAACAAATTCGTATGATAATAGCTTTACGCTGGAAACAAAAGCAACTTTTGTTTTTGTTTCCAGCGTAAGCTTTATATGAATGTGTGTTCCAGGGTCGTAGAAGGAAGGCGGGAGATGATTCCGATGATGATGATTTGGGCGTAGCGCCGCCTGTTAACGACATCTACCGCGCACGGCAACAGAAAAGGGTGAAGTGATCTCACTGCACTTCCCACAGCTGGGACGGCATCCCACTAGGTTAAGCTCCCAAAAGTTGGATTCTTCAAGTTTCGAAAAAAGTTGGATTCTTCAAATTGCGCAATTTTGGCCTATAATGCAAAGATTAACCAGAAACAGTCTTATGACTTATAATATCTCCCAAGAACGGTAGATATCTCCTAAAATCTCTTCGAGCCTACCATGTAGCAGCAACAAAAGTTTTTTTAAGGATGTCTAAGTGTAAGAGGTACGTACAAATATTACATTTGTCGCATACCCACTTTTTGTAGTAAGTATTCCATACGTGGCAAGTTGCAAGCCCATCGCCGCTGCTAGAATATTAACCACTTTACATGTAGATAATAAAAATTCCGAACGACCGCCTGTATAAAAACCATTGCTGTTTTATAATACAAATGTTTTCAATAAGACTAACAAATAGCGCAATGGAGCGAGGAACTCTTTCAGGGTTTAAAGGACAGTGTTTGTTCACTGTATGTAATGCATACATTGAGTATTTTTTTAGGTAGAATAGTTTTTTATAAATTTTTAAAGAAAATGTGATTTGATTGTATTGTTCTATGAAATTAAATGATTTTTATAACTAAACAGTGTCTTTTATTTAACCTTGGGTGCGGTTAGTTCAAAGCCTCACGCTAGAAATAGGTAGATGTTTTCGAGACTGCCATAAAACTGTCCTGTATTAGTGATTACCAGTGCAGTACAGAAATAATGCTCTTAGAACATAGAAGCCTATACAAATTAAAAAAAACTACTGCAAGAACTTATACTTATGTTTTGAAGAAACAAAACATAAGTAGGTATATAGTAATAGGTAATAGGTCTGCAGTAGTTTCTTGAGTCCCCTACCCGATGGACTGACGACATTGTTAGGACCGCGGGAAGTCGATGGATGGAAAGGGCTCAGAATCGTTCTTCCTGGAAACGTGTGGGGGAGGCCTATGTCCAGCAGTGGACTTCTATGGGCTGATGATGATGAGTTTCTTGAGTTTGTTAGCAGCAAAAGATAAAAGATACGCAATCAGGGGGCAGGTCCACAGAGTACTTTTTTTTAGACTGGGCAGGTCCCTGGAATCACCTGAATTTCCATATCGATCGAAGAGAATGCGAATACAATACCTAGCTTATGTTTTTACACGTGTCAAATATGACATTTGCTAAAAGAAATCTGTCATATTTGACACTTGCAACAGGAGCTTAAGATTTTTCTCGTATGGAGTGGAGAATATTCTTCGAAAACTACACACTATACCGGTGTTTTCTTGTTTTCTAAACTTTTATGTGTCCATAGAAATTATCTTTTTGGAGCATGACTATTTACGTGCCACGGAACGTAATCTAGGGTGGAGATGCTCAGATGCTAAAAAGAAGTATCGATGTGAACTATATAAGCAGAAAATATAAAAGATAACGCCATTTTGCCCGGTAACGCTGTCGGAAATCTCTAGGCGATTATACCAGCATTTTAGTCCGTTCGAAAAAAAAAAAAAAAAAAAAAAAAGATAACGCCATTTAAATTAAATCTTTTGCTTTAGCTATAATTGTTTTTACCACCTCTTGATATAGGTGGTGGTGAACAGTTACATAAATAGCAATGGTTTACTCATACTTTTAGCAAATTTTAGTTAAAAATTATGCTTAGAATGAATGGACGATCTTGAGTAACAAATGAGCATATAAAAACAAAATTACTACCTACCTACCATTGTCGAACTGTCGAAGAATAGTATATTTTTTTTTTATCCCAAAACCTTTTGCACCGAGTATGAAAACTCGTTTTCATTTCAAAGTGCAGGTAAGATAGTGGTAGTAATATCTAGCAAATATTTTATAAATAATTTTTTTCTTTTTAGAAAAGAACCGTGGCAATGTAAATTATCGACAACTTATTTTTTATTCGGTTGGGGCTAGCATCCCTAGACCAGTTAGTCCCGTCAAAAATGGCCTCTCTCGTCAATGTTTTGTTGCGGAAATCCTCGAATTTTGGCCGAAATGCTAGCCTTCTGAAGAATATTCCGGCAGTTTATAATGTGAAGTGAGTGTTTTATATCCACAAGCATTCATTTTCAGTGTAATCACCCTCCTAAGTGATTAGAAAATTATGTAACTTTGAGGTTACTAGACTCTACAAACCTAAATAATGTTTTTACCAAGAGTTCTCCGCTATTTTCTGTCTCTGAATATTATAGAACATTACTAAGAATAATACGCTATAGATACATAATAATACTTATTGACTTCTGAGTTTATTATCAATGCAAAACAGCTGATGTTGATACGAATTCTGTAGGTGTAATCAAATTGGTATTATAACAGTTTATTTGATTCTGCTCTGTTGGGCAACTAACAACTAATTCAGTAAGTAACTATTTTTGTCGGTACTCATGGACAAAATTAGAGGAACGCTACAAAAAAGAGACAGATCGAAAGTTAAAATATTTTTTTTGTATGTAAGTATGAAAACTATGTTAAGCACTTTATTAATTTTTACATTTTTAATGAAAATAAAACTTACTTCAGTTAAGACTAATCAACAGAAATCTCAAAAATTATGTGGATGGAAGATGCTGGAGCAGGCCTTTGTAACTAAAGACACGCTAGGACAGGACTGAAATTAAAACAAAGTGAATTTTTTATTATTAGATATTGTAAAATGTTCTATTTAGCAATAAAGGCATTGAAATTGAACATTGAGTTTATCACCCAGACACAGAAAAACATCTGTGTTCATCTGTTTTCACAATTCTTGTTCTTGGTTTAGATTAAACCTACAATCTACACCGCAGAAGCCCATGGCAGCTATATAAAAGATAGTTTTGTGTAGCAAAAACAAGTGTGTTTTAGACCACACGATTGAAGTAAAACTTCTTTAATATACGAAACGTAACTGGCTATGAGAGAAAGAGAGAAAGAACAGTGCTTTCATACCCTCTCCATGGTAGTGTTAAACGTTTAATGCAACCTTGTTGGAAGTCGCATAAGAAGTATTAATTCAATAATTTCCATATCTTGATTTGTTTATAATTTGTTTCAGCTCCGAGCGCAAGGCATCTAAGTGGATGCCCGATGCGGAGTATGTGAAGCAGTTTGATGGTGCTGTTATGTACCCGGATGAGGTCACATCTCTGCTGAAGCGTACCCCTTATAACAGTAAGGTTTTAATGAAATATAATAATTAATATTATATCAGATTTAGTCTACCTACCAAATTTCACAATATAAACATTTTGTTTTTAAATTCTAAATTCCATGGAACCAAATTAGCCCCAAACTAAGCAGAGTTTGTGTTATGGATACTAGATGACTGATATACTTAATACAATACATTACATACAAAGATATTTTTTTATTATTCATAGAAAACATCCAGAACACTTGTGTATTACATAAATATTTGTAGATCGTACAAACATTTATCCCAAAGCGGGAATCGAACCTGCAACTTCTTGCGTCGCAGGCAGACATTCGCCCGCCGAGCCACATCGGTCGTCAGAATAAATAAATAAATTGAATCAGTATAGCCTTATAACTAGGTAAATCTCGGGGCTAGTTCCTCACGACCAAGCCAATAGCCACAGAAGAAGAAGCAAAATAACGTGATAAAGATAAAGATCATTTATTTGCTTAGACATGTGTGTAAAATAGATGACAAAATATTATGAGAGGCAACATGCAATACCGTGTCGGTGTGCAAATGGTGATGGCTTGGCTTTCTATTGGTAAAAGATTTTTTTTAAATCGGTTCAGTAGATCCAGAGATTACCCCTACAAACTCACAAACTTTACCTCTTTAGTATAGATAAATAAAAAAAAATATCAGTGACAGTAAACATAGACAGAAATTTATTTATTTATAGACGAGCAGCTTTCGCTGATATGTCTACGTCACAAAGTGTTGAAATTTTTGGTCATTGTCTTTTATTTTAGTTGCACACTTTAAGCACTGTTCTACTTAATCGTAACCAGTTATCGAGCTTGTTTTTGAAGGCATTGACAGATTCAGCGGAAACAACATTTATTTGCTACTTTAGCACACACATTACAAAAAAAAACAATAAAAAAAGGTTACAAAATTAAAAACAATAGATATGTAGAGTAGCCACTTTAGAGAATGAATTTTACAGGCATTATCTCCCCGGGTGAGAAACAAGTCCGCAACATGATCCTGAACTTTGGGCCGCAGCATCCAGCCGCTCACGGTGTACTACGACTAGTTCTGGAGCTAGATGGAGAGGTAAGCTCCCCTTGTAAACTTCTTGAGTCCATTCCATCCAAAGGTTGTCTGGCAGAGATCGCTGTTTAACGATCGCCGCCTGACCGCCCATTGTATGTAGCATTATTTTAAGTTTTTTATTTTTGTTGTGGTGTACAATAAAGTATTTTCTATCTATCTATCTATCTAAGCTCTAAAAGCAAGATTAGTAGTACTAGAGCTCTTAGTGAAGGGCTCGTCCGGGGAAGTACTACCACCATGCCTATTCCTGCCGACACAGGCACATGAGGCATAACATACATACATACCTCAGGTTTAACTTTTTAAACTATCATGGTTTTGATCAATATTTTGGATAGAAACGGGATATTTACCATGATTTTTGAGTTTGATTGTTTCCCGATATTTCGGCACAGTTGCATGCGCCATGATCGGGGGGAAATCATGGTAAATATCCCGTTTCTATCCAAAATACCTCAGGTTGTTGAATACAAAGCAGTGCATAGGGCACGCTCCTAACAAATGTGACCTACGAGGCAATGTTACAAGTGGCCAGCGAAACGCGCTTGACTTCGTCCGCGTGAAGTTATTTTCATACTTCAACCCCCGCTGTACATGTTTAGGGGTTGAATTTCCGGAATTACTTTCTTAGTACACCTCTTCGCACCAAGACGAATATACTCTGAAAATTTCAAGTCTCTACGAGCAGTGGTTTAGGCTGTGCATTGTCTATATCCCAGTCAGTCAGGATAAAGATTCTTATAACTGGTATCATCATCATCAGCCTGAAGAAGTCCACTGCTGGACATAGGCCCCCCCACACGTTTCCAGGAAGAACGATTCTGAGCCCTTTCCATCCATCGACTTCCCGCGGTCCTAACAATATCGTCAGTCCATCGGGTAGGAGGACGTCCTACGCTTCGTCTTCCGGTTCGTGGTCGCCATTCGAGAACCTTTATCTCCTAAATATATGTAACTCAAAGGTGACTGACTGACTGACATAGTGATCTATCAACGCACAGCCCAAACCACTGGACGGATCGGGCAGAAATTTGGCATGCAGGTAGATGTTATGCCGTAGGCATCCGCTAAGAAAGAATTTTGATTAATTCTACCCCCAAGAGGATAAAATAGGGGATGAAAGTTTAACGGGAACGGGAAAAAACTGCCACGCAGGCGAAGTTGCGAGCGGCCGCTAGTTCCTCCATAATTGGTATTGATGGGATCATAGTGTACACATGTCTTTTGACTTTCAGACTGTCCGTGCAGCTGACCCTCACATTGGTCTTCTCCACCGAGGAACAGAGAAGCTGATAGAGTATAAGACATACACACAAGCCCTGCCCTACTTCGATAGACTGGACTATGTGTCTATGATGTGCAACGAGCAATGCTTCAGTCTGGCTGTGGAGAAGCTTCTGAACATTGATATACCGATCCGGGCTAAATATATTAGAAGTAAGTACTTGTGCCAGTGCTCCCAAACGGTGAAGGAAAACATCGTGAGTAAACTTGTTAGTAATAATAATACTGGACAATCCACACAGCATCATCTAGCCCCAAGCTAAGCAGAGCTTGTGTTATGGGTACTAGATGACTGATATACTTAAATACATTACATACATACATATTGTTTTATTGCATAGATAATACCCAGAACACCCGGAATAAATACTTACAGATCGTATAAAAATTTATCCCAAGGTGGGAATCGAACCCGCAACCTCCTGCGTCGCAGGCGGACGTTCGCCCGCCGCGCCACACCGGTTAAAAGTTTTCAAATCTTGTTTGTTTCATATTGTATTCATATACCTACGTACCTATTTTTATGACCCGTTATTTTTTCCGTCTATTACAAATCAATGTTATTTCTTACTTTTTTCTTTCTTTACAAGTAAAGGTGTACTAAGAAAAGAATTTCCGAAATTCAACCCCTAAAGGGATACAGCGGGGTTTGAAGTTTGTATGAAAACTAGCGGCCGCTCGCAGCTTCGCCTGCGTGGCAGTTCTTTCCCGTTCTCGTTATTTTCTCGGGACAAAATCATAGTAGCTTTATGCATGCAAAGTCTCAGCGCGATCGGTTTAAAATTGTCAAAGTTTCATACAAACTTTCATCCCCTATTTTATCCCCTTGGGGGTAGAATTAATCAAAATCCTTAGCGGATGCCTATGTCATAACATCTACCTGCATGCCAAATTTCAGCCCGATCCGTCCAGTGGTTTGGGCTGTGCGTTGATAGATCACTATGTCAGTCAGTCACCTTTGAGTTATATATATTTAGAAACACTTTCTTTCAGCGCTCTTCGCTGAAATCACCCGTATATTAAACCATATCATGGCGATCGGAACACACGCCTTGGACGTCGGAGCCCTGACTCCATTCTTCTGGCTCTTCGAGGAGAGAGAGAAAATGATGGAGTTCTACGAGAGAGTCAGTGGTGCTAGGATGCACGCCGCTTACATTAGACCTGGGGGAGTTTCTTTGGTAAGTTTAGACTTAGAAATACATATATTTGCTACAAAAACACATATAAAGAAGAAAGAAAATACATTTATTTATTTATTTACTTACATTTAATTAAAACGGTTATACACTAATTACATTAATTATATTATTAACAACTCGAAAGACAAACAATACAAAATCAACAATTAGTCAAATATTAATTACAAGATACTAAAAGAAAAACAAAAAAATTAAACTTCAAGTTACATGTCAATTAGAAATTACAAAATGTTAAAGAAGAAATAATTAAATTACAATGTCGAAACTGCATAACTATTATGATGTCAAACTAAGCACTGTAATACGTTTCGCTCACAGAATCTCAGGCAATCTGATAGTAATACACCCCTTACCCTTTTGTGCCTGTAATTTAATGTTTGTCTGTAATTTAATGTTTTCTATAGACATGCCTCCGGATACTGCAGATTTAAACTAACGGTGCCAAAGAAATGAAAGATATCCACCATGGAAATTTGTTACTGTGTTTATTTGTTACAGGACATGCCTCTCGGTTTAATGGATGATATTTACGAGTTCTCGGCTAAATTCTCGGAACGCCTGGATGAAGTTGAGGATGTACTGACCACTAACAGGATCTGGGTCCAAAGAACCAAGGATATAGGCATCGTGACTGCCCAAGACGCACTTAATTATGGATTTAGGTATATTTGTGCATTAATTTAGCAACCTAGTTAGTCACAGTTCAGTTGATAGTAGCTCTGCTATCTGTGCTGTAGGTTGTGGGTTCGATTCCCACCGTAAAATACAGATTTGTTTGTGCAGTCATCTGATTCCCATAGTACAAGCTATACTAAGTGTACAGTCATCTGGTTCACATAGTACAAGCTATGGGGCAATATATAATATTGATATAATAATACAAAGCTAAGGGTGCAATTCTCTGGTTCCCATTTTAAGTCCGTTCTGTGTGCTATATGTGTATGTCAAATAAATGTATTTTCTTTCTTTCTTTCTTTCATAGTACAAGCTATACTAAGTGTACAGTCATCTGGTTACCACAATACAAGCTATGCTTAGTTTGAGGCTTGTATAAATATGTCCATAAGTATTTATATATTCATTTCAGCGGTGTTATGCTGAGAGGGTCTGGTATTAAGTGGGACCTTCGGAAGACTCAGCCTTACGACGCATATGAGCATATGGAGTTCGATGTACCTGTGGGCACCTATGGAGACTGCTATGACAGGTAATTTTCCTCAACATTTTTCATGTACAACTTGCTGATGTAGACATAAACAGATATTTGCTTGCTGCTTTAGCACACACATTACAAGGTTACAAAACTAAAAACAATAGACATTTACCGAGGCCCTTAATTCTTTTGTTGATTCGTATAGACACCTACAACACAGATTTTATTTAGTGTGGGTAACAAAGGTAACCACTATGCAACTCCCTTCAGCGAAACACTTAGCATACATTTTCATTATTATTTTTTATATTTAAGTTTTCTAACTTGTATCCATCTGATTTTAACTGTTTTACCTTATTAGCTACTCAAAAGTTTGTTTTGCTGCAAATAAATATTTTTCAGTTTTTTCATTTTTCATTTAGAGACTGATAGGTCCGTAGAAATAATCAACAAGAAAAAACAAAGGCTAAATTGAAAGATAAAACAAACATTGATAAATTTACTAAATAAACAAAGGTATATAAAACAAAACATACAACTATGCAACAATACAAATAACGTTGTGTGCTACTGCAACAAATCGGCTCCAGCTCAGCTTTATGCTTGCAATAATTGCATGATGTAACAAGCAAATGGCCCACCTGATGTTAAGTGGTTACCATCACTTATGAGGCATTGCCTCGCAGGTCACGTATGTTAGGAACGTTCCGTATAATTCAGCATTATTATTATAGCATGGCAGTGCCAAAAATCTATCTCGTTCTGTCAAATGAAGACTTAATGCTAATGTTTAGTGATCTGTGGGTCTTTTATCTTTAATTTCTAAAATGTCCATCAATAGAAAAAGTATCTCGTGTCAAACGCGACATATCTCACGTTGCACATCTTAGATCGGCAGACTGTATCTTATGCACCGTAATAGTTAGAGAGTTGATCACAGATGATGTATTTCTGTTGCCGCTATAACAACAAATACTAAAAAACAATAAAATAAATATTTAAGGGGGCTCTCATACAACAAACGTGATTTTGTTACCGCTTTTGCTATAGACTAGCGGCGCGTCTCGGCTTCGCACGGGTTTTAGTTTCCCAAATTTTTCAGAAAATGTAATATAGCCTATGTCACCCGGTGATAGTATAGCTTCCCAACGGTGAAACAATTTTTCAAATCGGTCCAGTAGCTTCGGAGCCTATTCAATGCAAACAAACAATCAAATCTTTCCTCTTTATAATATTAAGTATAGATATAGATAATGGTACGGAACCCTTCGTGCGCGAGTCTGACTCGCACTTGGCTGATTTTATTTCTTTCATATATCCTACAAAATTTAAATATAATTGCCAGATACCTGATTCGAGTTGAAGAGATGCGGCAATCCCTTCGCATCATAGACCAGTGCCTTAACCAAATGCCCGCTGGAGAGATCAAAACTGACGACTCCAAACTAACGGCGCCCAACCGAGAGGAAATGAAGGTACGACAATCTATAATACCCATCTATAATATCGTCGCAATAGGTCGTCTATATATATAGACGACCGATGTGGCGCGGCGGGCGTATGTCCGCCTGCGACGCAGAAGTTGCGGGTTCGATTCCCGCCTTGGGATAAATGTTTGTACGATCTGCAAATATTTATTCCGGGTGTTCTGGGTATTGTCTATGTATAATAAAAAATATCTATGCGTGTAATGTATTGTATTAAGTATATCAGTCATCTAGTACCCATAACACGAGCTCTGCTTAGCTTGGGGCTAAATGATGCTGTGTGGATTGTATTTATTTATATTTATCTTTGTCCTGACTGACTGACGTATAGACAACGCACAGGATGCAATTTAAGTGCTCTCAAACAGCACATTTTTGGGAAGGAAGGAATTTTTAGGGTTAAGCTCGCCTTTGTACATGTTTTTTGTGTTCACCATTTTATAAATATTTTTGTGTACAATAAAGAATTTAAGAAGGAAAACATTAACATCAGGTGATAACAACTTAACTTCAGGTGGGCTATATGCTTGTTCCATCAGCAAATTGTATAAAAAACTTATAATTTTTTCAGACATCTATGGAAGCTCTTATTCACCACTTCAAGTTATTCACGCAAGGGTACCAAGTGCCTCCAGGGGCCACCTACACGGCCATCGAAGCACCCAAGGGAGAGTTTGGAGTGTACCTCGTCTCTGACGGAGGCTCCAAGCCATACAGGTAACTGACGCTCCTCACAGCTTGCTTCACAATTCCATACTGAGTTGGGCTACGTTCTACAAGGCAGTTTTCAAATCTGACTGAGTTGAACAACTAAATTAAAAAATATTTAAAAATTAAAATATTAAACTATATTTAAATGCTGTGCAAGCCTGTAATTGGTACACATTTTATAGAGTATTTTTATTTTAGTTGTATTGAAAAAAATGTATATTATGTTGTACTGTTGGCGTTGCCTAATAAATAAATAAACAACGTTCTACTAGACAGTTTTCAAATCTGACTGAGTTGAACAAGTTCTACAAGTTAGTTTTCAAGTCTGACTGAGTTGAACAAGTTCTACAAGTTAGTTTTCAAGTCTGACTGAGTTGAACAAGTTCTACAAGTTAGTTTTCAAGTCTGACTGAGTTAAACAACATTCTACAAGGCAGTTTTCAAGTCTGACTGAGTTGAACAAGTTCTACAAGTTAGTTTTCAAGTCTGACTGAGTTAAACAACGTTCTACTAGGCAGTTTTCAAGTCTGACTGAGTTGAACAAGTTCTACAAGTTAGTTTTCAAGACTGACTGAGTTGAACAAGTTCTACAAGGCAGTTTTCAAGTCTATACAAACGATATCTATGCTTTTTCTAATATTATTTTGTCTATAGGTGCAAGATTAAAGCGCCCGGCTTTGCTCACCTCGCCGCTCTCGAGAAGATAGGGCGTAACTCCATGTTAGCAGACATTGTGGCTATTATCGGCACTCTCGACGTCGTCTTCGGTGAGATCGACCGATAAACTCGTGCTCATGGTATCTCATAACCTGTTTAGATACGGACAGTGCTTAGAATTATGCAGAGTGACCTCACAGCGCAGTTAGTAGAACTCTGCCTTTGCGCTTGTTGTGGGTTCGAACTCCACCGAGGGCAAACATTTGTGAGATGTTAACAGATGTTTGTTCTATGTCTGAGTATTGTAAGCAAAGTATCTATTTACGAATTATGTATATAATAATTCTATCAGCTATCTGGTTCACATAGTACAAGCTATGCTTAGTTGAACCATTTAACATCAGGTGGGGTTTATCAACAAGTGACAAAAAACTTGACAAACCTAACTGTCTCCGGATTGCATACCCTATTCACGGTAGGCCTCAACTATGTTTTAGTTATGTTTTTAGCATTTTGGTTTTTACTGTTAGCTTACTATCGTTACTGTAATAAATAAATAAAATAAAATAAATAAATAAATATTTAAAAGAATAATATTGTATATATTTTTGCACTGTCCTTAGCTAAATGCGCCATAATTTTTAAGTAATATGCTAAAGTGTATCAATACATTAACCTTATGTTTAACTAGCTGTAGCCCGCGACATTGTGCGCGTGGTCTTACCAAAAAACTAAGAGCTCACTTCTCAAGTTATTTACAAAGACGGATTTTTTGCGCCAACCCTATATCTAAGGATATAATTGATCGAAGGCTTAGGGATGATGTTGTGTACAAAATATTAATTAATTATTATAATTACAACTATTTCGAGGTTACGTCGAGTTTATTAATAGGGTTAATGTATTGGTGAATTGTAGCTAGTAATTTGCGTTAGATCATGTACATTTTTTAATTATAAGCAAATAAATTATTGTTAAAACAATTTGTTTTTGATTTTAAATTGTATGGATTTCATTTATTACATTTGTAAATGTTAGATAGATTATATAAAGAAATAAAGTTGATGCAATAAGATAGTGTGTTTCTTCAATAAGGTTCTAAAAAAATAAATGGGAAAGAAATTTAATCTCCCATAAGTACGGGACAGGTATCTCTACCATGTAGTCGACCGATGTGGCGTGGCGAGTGAATGTCCGCCTGCGACGCAGGAGGTTGCGGGTTCGATTCTCGCCTTGGGATAAATATTTATACGATCTGCAAATATTTATTCCGGGTGTTCTGGGTATTTTCTATGCATAATAAAAAAATATGTATGTAATGCATTGTATTAAGTATATCAGTCATCTAGTACCCATAACACAAGCTCTGCTTAGCTTGGGGCTAGATGATGCTGTGTGGATTGTTCAGTAACGTACCTATTACTAAATAGTACGTGATAGTACGAAATAAATAGGATCCCACGACTTAAGGATCAGAAGGCGTGGTTGCTTACACCACCATTGCTCAATAAGTAGTACAACGAAATTATGGAAGAAAAATAAAAATACAAAACTATTCAGAATAATTTATTCCGCTTCCATGATTTCCGGAAGATCCCTATCACTTTCTTGATTAAAATAGTCTTCTGGCATCACATAATTCTCTGGAGGACGCATTGGTCCATACATTTTCTTATGACTACTATTGTTTTCATTTGTAGATATTTCCGCAGGTTTACTTTCTATTCTACTTAATTTTGTATTTTGTTTAGATTTATCACTATTACTTATTTCACTATTTTTATTATTCGTTTTATCATTTGTATTATCAATATCTGTCACAGGTTCATCTTTGATGGGTTTACTGTTGGATTCGTCTTCATCCGAATCGACTTCTTCAATGAATTCTTCTTCTTGTTTTGTGGTTTGTTTTGGAATTGGTTTCTTCTCACCGTCCGTTTTTAGTTTTATTCTGAAACAATTTTTTTAAATTATTTACTGACAGCGCATTACCGTCTAGTCCCAACTAGGCAAAACTATTTTACTGAGATAAACAAGTCTGCTTTGGACCACACGACTGAAGTAAAACTTCTTTAATAATACGAAACTGCTATGAGAAAAAGAGAAAGAAAATGTGTGCTCGCACCTCTCTCTCGCCCCTACAGTAATATACAAAACGTAACTCGCTCTCTTTCTATCTTCACTAACTTATATCTCCCTCTCAACTTTCGTTCGCCTCGCACGATCACACTTTTCGTAACGCTCTCGTTACGCATTCACCAGCTTACTCACCAAGTCAAGCGTGCGTAAAGAAGCTTTACTTCAAAACTAATAAACTAACTTATCTTTATTTTATGATGAACTGTCGATATTGTTTGAAATGAAATGAAATGAAAATGAAATGAAATCGTTTATTTGATGAAGTATGGTGCTTACAGGTGAAATATTACTAGGTAATGTAGATTTGTTTCACATACTTCGCCAATAGAGTAGGCATGCAAAAAAACAAAACAAAAAAACTGAACAAAAGTGTTGTTTTTTTGCGTTTTTATGTAATCAGAATCATGGTCTGAATGCGCTGTTTCAGTTTTAGGAAGTTGTCTTTTTACACCCTGTATATACCTACTTTTCTTTGTGATTCAGAAGACTTACCTTTTACCGTATACAACAGAGTTCGTAACTCGTAGTTTCACGTCATCCTTCTTGATTAGTGGTGGCAAGTGTGCCGGCCGGGCTAAATCAGCCAGACGTTGGGTTCTAGATAATTCTACCTTCAGCTTTTGCAGTGTCATCTGTAAACAATATCAATTATATCTTACCAAAATTCAACCCCTAGCAAATAGCGAGGGTTGAAGTTACAAAGTCACACCTGAATCTATACTAATATTATTAAGAGGAAAGATTTGATTGTTTGTGTACATTGAATAGGCTCCGAAACTACTGGACCGATTTGAAAAATTCTTTCACCGTTGGGAAGCTACACTATCCCCAGGTGACATAGGCACCTCTGACTACCCTCCTTAGGCACGAGATCGGAGGGTATATCTACCGTGCGTGGGGATGACAGCCATGATGCTATTTTGAAACTGACACGCTTTGCTTGCCCAGTCAATCAAGTAGTACTCGTATAACCAACCTTGCTAGTAGAAATCTCAGCTTTCACACTCATAGTCGGCGCACTAAGGCTTGCCATGTACTGATCCAAATCATCTGACTGCTCGTCTGTTTGCTTGTGTGACTTTATAGATGCGCGCAGACGCTCTAAGGTACGCTCTTCTGCCGATATCTTGGATTGAAGATCGGAGATTTGTTTACACTGTAGATTTAAGATAGTATTAGTAAAATTACAAAAACAGGTATATTATTACTATTACCTGTTTTTTTATTTTTATACTACTGCTAGTGGATATAGTGATATAGTGGATAAAAAGTAATTTATAAAAACACTAGCGGCCGCCCGCAGCTTCGCCCGCGTGGCAGTTTTTTCCCGTTCCCGTTATTTTTTCAGGATAATAAGTAGCCTATATTTTAATCCAAGTTATAATCTATGTGTATTCAAAATTTCATCAAAATCGGTCTACCTACTGGTTAGAGCGTGAAAGAGTAACAAACATCCATCCATCCATTCTTACAAACTTTCGCGTTTATAATATTAGTAGGATATCCGCAGGGATCATCTTGAAACGTCTTAAATGAAAGAAACTTACGGCTTGGTTCCTACCGTTTTTTTGTATGATCCTGTTACAAAATAATAATAATGAAGTTCCAGTGTTAAGTTCCTCACAATGTTAGTGTAAAAGTTTTATGTCACTGCTAGTTCATTATTATAAAACTAGCTGACCCGTGCCCACTTCGTTGGGCGGTAAACAGGTTTACTTACAAATCTTAACTGAAGTAGTACTCGATGTCGCCAACAGATGGCGTTAATACGGCATAAAATAGCGGCCGTTCGCAGTTTTGACCGCGTGGCAGTTTTTTTCCGTTCCCGTTATTTTTTCGGGATAATGTAGGATATGTAATGTAGGAGGTGTAGTGTGGCAACACGCTGTAGCATTAAGCTGAGCTGAGGACCTTTTCGCCACCACATCATTATGTATGTTAATCATGTTAATTGTGTAGTTATGTTATCTTTTAGTGTTACTGTTATGTTTACTGTTTTGTGGTGGTCTGAATAAATGTTTTTATCTATCTATCTAAACTGATGTTTTTCATCACCAATTGGTCGTAAGTCAGTGCTTCCTGCTCAGTCTTCAACGCTCCGTGCCTCTGCATCCTGCCGTGACGCTTCTTCTCCACCTAGAAGGTTATTATTACATTAAAATAAAATAACAAATTACTAGATGACTCGATTTCAATATAATACATAATTTTGTATAATAATACTTATAAATAAACTAGAGAAACTCGCGAGAGTTGATCCGTGTGAAGGTATTTTTATACAAACTTCAACCCCCGCTGTACACGTTTAGGGGTTGAATTTCGGGAACTCCTTTCTTAGTACACCTCTACGCACCAAGACGAATATACTCTGAAAACTTCAAGTCTCTACGAGCAGTGGTTTAGGCTGTGCGTTGTCTATATCCTAGTCTGTCAGGCTAAAGATTCTTATAATTTGTATAGGTATACAAATTATTTATTAGTGTTTATTTTTATATACAGATTGATAGATATAATAAAAATAAACACACACAGCACTGTCTTACCCCAAACTAAGCTAAGTTGCCATAATATTATTTGGTAGGAACCAAATATCTGATAAAATTATTTTTGTAAATACATACATTAAATACGAAGAACAAGCTATGTTCATCACACAAATGTTTGTTCTCGGTTGGGCATCGAACCCACAACCTACGCAAAAGGCAGGGCTACAACTAACTGAGCTGTGTCCTTACCTGTCCAGTTCTATCGAGGTAGTTATCATCATCAGAATCGTAGAAGTCATCCGCACTCCAATCCCGCTCCTTTCGTCGACGAGACTCTGAGAAACAGTGATTTATAAATAAATTATAAGTCCCTTATGCAGAGGTTGTATGCGCACAGAGGAGACAGCCGCGCACGTGCTCCTGGAGTGCAGTAGCGTGGCAACTCAACGTGCACACTACCTCGGAACACCGGGCACACCTGGGGAAGCCTGCGCCAGAATCAGCCAGCTGCTGGCTTTCCTGGAGGATATCGGGTGGCTCGCCTAGCAATCTCCACCCAACCACGCAAAAAGGGCCCATCAGCGGCCTAGTTGCGGAAACCAGTCCGCCCACCAAGTACCAAGTAAGTAAATAAATTATACAACAAAACGATCTGCAAATATTGAAGTAATACTTAGAAGAAAGAAAGAAAATACATTTATTTGACATACACATATAACACACAGAACGGACTTAAAAACAAACAATAGGTAGCTGGAAAACTAGACAGTGGAAAGAGCAAACTTAATTAACAAACACTGCCGTTCGTAGTAGCCCTGCCTTCTGCGCTGTAGGTGGTGGGTTCGATTCCCACCGAGAACAAACATTTGTGTGATGAACATAGATGTCTGTTCTGTGTCTGGGTGTTATATTGTATTCTAAGTATGTATTTACAAAAAAAAGTATATAAGTATTCTATCAGTCATCTGGTTCCCATAGTACAAGCTATGCTTAGTTTGGGGCTAGATGTAAAAAAAAAAAAATGTTATTGTGTAAAAATGTCCACAAACATTTAAAAAACAGAAATAAATAAATAAATAATGCTGGACAGTCCACACAGCATCATCTAGCCCCAAGCTAAGCAGAGCTTGTGTTATGGGTACTAGATGACTGATATACTTAATACAATACATTACATATATAGATATTTTTTATTATACATAGAAAACACCCAGAACACCCGGAATAAATATTTGCAGATCGTACAAACATTTATCCCAAGGCGGGAATCGAACCCGCAACCTTTTGCGTCGCAGGCGGACAATCGCCCGCCGCGCCACATTGGTCGTCAAAAATAGGTCGAAAGTAGGTAACCTAGCATTTAACAGTGGGTCCCAGTTAGTCCAGTCCGGTGCCAAATGGCATGCCAAAAGGTTCTACCTCAGCTTAGTTGCTGCTTAACAAAGTAGATGTCTACCGTACCATGCAGCGCTGGGTTTCAGGTGTGCCCAAAATAGGTGACGACACGAATAATACTTCTAATGCGACTTCCAACAAGGTTGCGTTAAACGTTTAACACTACCATGAAGGGGGTACGAAAGCACTGTTTTTTCTCTCTTTCTCTCATAGCCAGTTACGTTAAGTTTTACTTCAGTCGTGTGGTCTAAAGCACACTCGTTTTTTTTATTCCGGGTGTTCTCGGTATTTTCTATGTATAAATAAAAACATGTATGTAATGTATTGTATTAAGTATATCAGTCATCTAGTACCCATAACAGAAGCTCTGCTTAGCTTGGGGCTAGATGATGCTGTGTGGATTGTCCAGCATTATTATTCATCATCATTTCCCTGCCCTTATCCCACATTACGTGGGGTCGGCACAACAGGTTTTTTCCCTCCATATGCCTCTATCATCCGTGATCTCTTTAATCACTCCTTTCTTACTCATATCATCTCTCACACAATCCATCCATCTTTTCTTTGGCCTACCTCTACTCACATATCCATCCACATTCATATCTGACACTCTTTCCGGGTAATGACATTCTTCTCTTCTCATGACATGTCCATACCATGTCCAGCATTATTATTATTATTATAAAAGGCAGAGTTACTACTGAGCTGTGTACTGATGGCTGTGACTGCTGTGAGGATAGTGTACGCACCATGCTTTGCCTGCCGAAGTAATCCAGCTCTGTCCAGTATCCTGCAAGCTTCTAAAGCACACGCGACTACCGCTTCCTTCTTCTTGCCAGTGTGAATTGCTTCTGCTATAACGGGGCGTCCTCTTGCGTCATCTAACGGAAGCTCAACTCTGAAAATTGGAAAAAAATATTTATAATAATGCTGGACAATCCACACAGCATTATCTAGCCCCAAGCTAAGCAGAGCTTGTGTTATGGGTACTAGATGACTGATATATGTACATAATACAATACATATTTTTTATTATACACATAAAATACAAATATTTCCAAATTGCAAAGCAAATTTCTACAAAAGCAAATTGCTACCAAAAAAGATCGTACAAACATTTATCTCAAAGCGGGAATTGAACCTGCAACCTCCTCCGCCGCAGGCAGATATTCGCCCGCCGCGCCACATCGGTCATCATCCTTCCTTCCCCTTAATACAGGTATGCGATAACCAACTTCGCTATCGAGGATTCAAACGACTCGATAAAAATAAGTTTTGGGATGTTCCTACACGGTTCCTGTTTCTAACACGGTACTTTAGCGACCGTGGCTCCATCTACATGCTTGACGCTATACTATCAAAGCTTGCTCAATAATAATAATAATGTAAATAATGATTTTCGTCTTCCTGTTCGGGGTCACCATTCGAGAACCTTTATCCCTTTATTGGGATCTTTTCAACCCATATTCATGCAGGGAGACTTGACACAGTGTGGTGTCGCCTACGCAACCTTTAGATTTGTATGTACCTACTACTGTTTTACTATGTTTTTGTGAGCTAGGTAGGGTAGGTTTAGCTATGTGTTTTTAAGTGTAGGCACCTGCTGTGGTGTCTTTGTGTGTGTTGTGTTGAATAAATATCTATTCTATTCTATTCTATGTTTTATTCCCCAGCTAAATAAATCTTACTTGCAGAGGTACTGTCCCTGCCCTCTCTCCTCACAGTCGTACTGGAGCTCATGTCCCTCCCGCTCGAAGTACCCTCGCAGGGTCTTCTTAGGGTCAGTCAGGTACAACTCCTCGTTGGTGGGGATTGCAAAGGGGTTCTCCGAGAGATCAGTCTCGTCTTCAGCATCCTCGCCTGAAAGAATGAATTTATAGAAATGTAATAAGAAATGTAAGATGTAACATTTAGCCTATTTTATTTTATATTTGTTTTATACTTTGGGGCAAACAAATGGGCCACCTGATGTTAAGTGGTTGTCATATATACCAATTATAAGAATCTTTGTCCTGACTGACTTACATATAGACAACGCACAGACTAAACCACTGCTCGTAGACACTTGAAATTTTCAGGGTATAATCGTTATATCTCAAAAACGGTGGCTCATAGAAAAAAAAGTATTGAAACATTTTTTGTAGATAATTTAATGATCTACTTACAATTTTTGTGTTGATATTTTTATGATAAAACTTAGCATTTTGGTAAAAATCGCGAAAAACTCATTTTTTTGACCTTTGACCTTGAATAAAAAAAAATCCATACAGGGGAAAGATGGGGAACTTTCAAATTTTATTTTTAATCATATTTTAAACAATCATACTGATTTTCAGCTTGGTGGGAATTAATGTAACTTAACTCTTATTTTTTGGTCTAATTTGACCGGACTAAATAGTTTATTTGCAACACACGAAAACATTAAAAAAACAAACTGCTATTAACAATAATCAAAAAGTGCTACAAATTGGAACCTAACTCAGCATGATGCGGGTTGGCAAAAACCCACGCTGGTCTTCCGTTAGGGCCGGTTTAGTTGAGCGGACATGATACAGAATACATAAAAATTGCGATAGATACCAAATATACCAAAAGAATTATGAGCTAAAAATTTTACTATAGAAAAAATTTCTACGACATTAAACTTTAAATTAATTAACTCACCCATCCCCCAATCAATGCCCAGTTCTTCTCTCTTCTTCTCCTCTTCTAACTTATCCCTCTCCCTCTGCTCTTTAGCCTCCTGTATCATTCTATCTCGCTCTTTCCTCAGTTCTTCAGCTTTCTGTTTTATCTCTGTGACTGTCAGTTCTGATTCTCCATCGCAGTCAAAGTCAGGACCCTGGAAGTAAAATGGATGGAATCTGAGCTGACGACCGATGTGGCGCGGCGGGCGAATGTCCGCCTGCGACGCAGGAGGTTGCAGGTTCGATTCCTTGGGATAAATGTTAGTACGATCTGCAAATATTTATTCCGGGTGTTCTGGGTATTTTCTATGTATAATAAAAAATATCTATGTATGCAATGTATTGTATTAAGTATATCAGTCATCTAGTACCCATAACACAAGCTCTGCTTAGCTTGGAACTAGATGATGCTGTGTGGATTGTCTAGCAATTGTGTTGTATTATTATAACTTAACTATACCGCTTATAAGAATCTTTGTCTTGACTGACTAACATAGTTATAGGCACAAGAGATAAGAAGACAAGGGATTTTATCAGATAAAAAGACCCATTGGTACATGACCGGATTCAAACCAAAGACCTTAGGACCAGAAGGCGGGATCGCACTCACCAATGCTCTAAAAATAAACAACGCAGTAAATGGGGGGCATTATTGCTAAAAACAATCTCTACCAGGCAACCTATCTACATTATAATATGTTATGTATGATTATGTAGGTAGTTAAAGCTAGTTTAGGCACTTATCTTTAAATTTATCTTTAAGTTAGCACACCAACCTTTGTTAAATTACCTTTAAGGTTGGCAGGTAGAAAATGCTCATAGCATTAAACCCGCCTTTTGTACACTTATTTATAATAATTGTGCAATAAAGTGTTAAATAAATTAATCTACACCTACCAGTAGAATATAAGTACGTGTACTGTTCCCAAATTTGATTTGATGTCCAACTCTCACTCTTGTGTAATGTGAGGCTTTTAGCCTGTCTTTGTTTAGGAAAGTCCCGTGGGTACTGCTGAGGTCGAAGAGATACCATCCTGAGGGTGGTTCATCAGATTCTGCGTAAGCCTTGTACTGGAGTATGCAGTGGTGTCTGGAATAAAAACAGGAATAGAAGGTTTTAAAAGGGACTACTACTATTCGTGCCTGTGAGCACCGTAGCGTGTTCCGGTTTGAAGGGTGTGTGTGATGATGAAACTAGAGGCACATGAGGCAACACCTGCATGCAAAGTCAAAGTCAAAAAGCATTTATACAGTGAAATCCGCAGGGATCATCTTGAAACGTCTTAAATCTAGGTGAATCTAAGCGCCAGTTCTTAATGCCTGTGAAGGTAAACACCGTGAGAAAACCAGTTAATGCTCTAGCAGTGGTGATGGGCTTGCAACCTGTCACATATGAAATACCAACTACTGCAAAATGTGGGTATGTGCCAAATGTAATATTGGAATAATGCTAAGTATTTCTTTTCTTTATATGTTTATCCCAATTCCTCTTTAAGCCTACCTGGATATAGTAGGATGTGCCATAACCACATCGCAAGCAGGAAGCCTCCCAAACACAAAGTATGGCTGCTTCGTCAGATCTACTCGCTCCAGGATTAATCCAGACTTTAGAACTTCTAGTGCATACTCCGAACCTAGAATATAAAATGGAATGGTTATTGATCATTAAAACCCAAACTAATTTAATGATTTATTTATTTATTTATTTATTTATTTATAGACGAGCAGCTTTCGCTGATATGTCTACGTCACACAGTGTTGAAATTTTTGGTCATTGTCTTTTAGTTTAGTTGCACACTTTAAGCACTGTTCTACTTAATCGTAGCCAGTTATCGAGCTTGTTTTTGAAGGCATTGACAGATTCAGCGGAAACGACATCCTCAGGCAGCATGTTCCAATTGTGGACCACTCTATTGCTGAGAAAGTGTGTAGTAAGTGAAAGTGTAAGTGAGAATTTAGTTCTGCAAATAGTAGCACAAGGTCTACTAGGTATTTGATATCTGGTGATTTTCTTGAAATCTTCCACTCTTTTATAATAAAATAAATACTATACAATTTTTCACAATGAAAATTACAGCTTATACAAGTATTTATAATTATTATTGGTATGTACAAAATACATATGAAACAGTCGAGTTATCTACAGACCATTGCAAATGATTTATAGATAGCTCAACTGATTTAGATCAGTGCCAATCGGAAGAGTTCCCAAAACACCGGCTGCAGCCATGCTGAATGGCTAATCCGCTGAGCCCAGATACTCACCAGCCAAGTCACAAATTACTTAGAAGCTCATACTTTAGCTTATTTTATGTAACTTTATGAAACTGTGTTTTCTCAGGTTTAAGATGTACTAAGCTTGCTTGACCATTCTCTGCATTGGTAAACTAGTCCCAATGGTCTCATCAGCCTTATCCACAGGAGAGAGATATGAATTTAAAATGCTTTGATTGATACCAGTACCATTAAAGTTGTCAAAGTCAAAGTAAAAAATCATTTATTCGGTAATATCCACAGGGATCATCTTGAAACGTCTTAAATCTAGGTGAATCTAAGCGCCAGTTCCTCGCGACCAAGCCTAGAAGAACCAGCAAGAAACTTACGGCTTGGTTCCTACCGTTTTTTTGTATGATCCTTTAACAAAGTAATAATAATGTAAATAATGAAACTCTAGTGTGGTGCCAAACTAACTTATTAAGGTGATTGCAAGACAGAGAACATGTTAAGGCAATCATACCAAGATCTTAATATACAACAGAGGTTCAAAAGACAGGTAGGTATAACAAGACTGTCGGTTTATAATAAACTCATCTGCCCTGTTCTACTCACAGGGACGCTGTCAAGCCTGTATGATAAGGCTGATGAGGAAGCTAGTTGTGTACTTACCATCAGGACATAAACCAGACCATTTAGGTTCTTTATAAGTTACTGGAGCAATCACCTCTTTTGATGTCTCTTGTGAAACTAGTAAACTTGAAGTGGATTCTAATTCATTTTCTTTCCGCTCCTCGGGCATTTCCGGAGGTTTTTCGTCAGGGGTGCTTACAGGCTCATTTTTGGCCTTTTTAGGGAGTTTACCAATACGACCAATGAGCACTGGTTTCTTGAAGGGTTCATCCTTTTTGGTTGAGGGAGTCGAAGATGTATCATCAGCCATTGTGGGAGCTTATTCCATCCAAGCCTAATTCTAAGCCAAGGAACTGCGGTGAAAAGGATGAGAATGAAAATCACAGTATAGGTACTTTTATATCATAAACTGATGAGAATTTGAGAAAATAGACGAACGAAGCAAACAAACTGCAAACAAACTGGGCTGACTGGAGTCCGATTAATGTACAACCATGGAATACACAGCCTTGGAAATCACGGCCAGGAATGCGCAGGCTGGAATACGCAGCCAAACAAAGTATAGGCACAGTATTTTTTATATTGAAGTAATACTTCTTATGCGACTTCCAACAAGGTTGCGTTAAACGTTTAACACTACCATGGAGGGGGTATGAAAGCGCTGTTCTTTCTCTCTTTCTCTCATAGCCAGTTACGTTTCATATACTTATACAGAAGTTTTTCTTCAGTCGTGTGGTCTAAAGCACACTCGTTTTTATGTTCTAACCTAATAACAAGGCATAAGTCTTGGCTTCCAATTCCATGATCGTGTTTTCCAAGAGTGCACAAAGTTTTGTACGACCTGGAAAGCACAACCATGGAATTGGATGCTAAAATGTACATACATTCCTAGTTGCGTATTCCTTGGTTATTTATTCCATGGTTGTGTAATCATGGCACCCAACTGGCTGCGCTAGATGCTGTCATTTTACAACCATAGAAAACGTAGACCGAGAATATAGAAAACGTAGCAGGATTTCTGTAAATTCCATGTTCATGTTTTTCATAGCTTTTGCTTTCTAGGTCGTCTCTTGGAAAACATAACCACGGCATTTTATGCTAAAACGCATGAGGCGAGCAAGTGGTGAGAGCGTGTTAGGCAGCAGTCACTGAAAAACACTGCCTACTACTACTTACACCTAGCTCAAAATGAGATCATACACTCTACTCACATTAGTTGCATCTGAACGAAGTATAATAGGCTTTACACCAATTAGAGCAAGCGCCACCAATTCCCAGGTCGTGCATTCCGTGTTTGTATGTACATGTAGTTCTTATTTTTGACTGCTCATTCCTGTAGCTACGCTTTACTGTCTGCGCATTTCCACGCCACGGCTGTGTAATTTCCTGGACCCCTCAGTGCAACCAACATATAGACGTTATTATTTTCGTAGCTGACGATAGACGTAAAGCCAACCTAAAAAATTTAATTCATTCTTCTTGGGAATGAACAGCAAAAAGTAAAGCTGTATGCTCAAAGTGTGCTTATTTAGAATGCACAACATTTTTGCATTACGGTATGAAAACTATTTGCTAAGTATTTTGTTGTACAGCTACATAAAAAGATATTTTGGATAGAAACGGGTATTTACCATGATTTTTGAGTTTGATTGTTTCCCGATATTTCGGCACAGTTGCATGCGCCATGATCACGGGTCGAACTGAAGTCTTTGGCAAGTGGGTCTAATGTTATTGGAAGACATAACGGTCTACCCTCTTCCGCACTCGTTTTTTGCACACGACACTACTACCACTGGTATCATTCTCACTATTTACTCGAATTTGCTCTCGACACACCACACTAACCGTATCCGGACGCACCACCGGCACCACACTTTTATGTTGCTTACATAAACTAATAACCGGTTTCCATACACCAGATAACTGGAAACCATCCTCCTGGTTAAAGTTTTTGTGTTTGGTAATCTCAATTGCCTCTTGTACTAATCTTGGTATGTAGTGACCCTCCGTTGAGATTACCTGTGGGCTATGTAACTCGATCCAAGGGTTTGACCCAGATTCCAGCAGAAAAAAAATAATATAAAAAAAATAATAGCAAAATATTGATCAAAACCATGATAGTTTAAAAAGTTACATAAAAAGATATCCATTTTTCCCCGTATCCGTAAATATTCTTACAATATCATGCCGTAACTTGTAAAAATTCTTACAATTCAGCAAGTAGTATACCTACCTATGCAACAAAAAGCTGACATTCAGAATTTATTGTGTTAAAAACTCGATCTTTGGGTTAAGACCACAACTGATTAGGTGCCCAATGCAAGACGTCCACGCGGCCGATCATCACGGAGATGGTGTGACGAGTTAGATGTAGATGTTCCAGACTGGTGAGAGCAAATTGAAATAGGGTTGGGAGCCTTTTGCCCTGCAGTGGAATAGGATAGGCTAAAAATAAAATAATAAAACAAATAAATAATTGGTTCCTACTCCTACCATATTTTCATTGCATTGCAAGGGGTTAAATAAAAAAATATTGAACTTTTGAACCTAATGTAGACTTGGCTTAACTGAATGATACAAGATAATGAACTACGTTCAAAATAAATTGTATTGTTCATTCATCTCAATCAATCAATTCAAATCAATCAAACTTCTTACAATTTTTCTGTAAGATTGGATTGCCAACAGTTCGCGTGTGATATTTTTTTAGCTAGGTACCTACTCGCTACATATTGCTCATTAAATAATCGTCGCGTGTGTTATCATCGTATTTTAAAACATAAGGTTAGTGTTGTGAACAAGTGAGTTCAGACCGCTTTGTTGTCGCGACACGGGACACAAAGATAACTGCTATTTACCTGTAAAAAAACACGTATTTACCTGAATTACCTGTGCTAAAGTGGTTTGTCTTATATGCTGACGTTCTGATACTTATCTCCTGTGGTAAGTGTGCATACAAGTTTAAGAAAACATAAATAAACGTTTATATTTTACGTTTGTTATAGATTTTCATGAAATGAGTAGTATAATAATCTCTTTCTTTTCTACGTGAAAGTCTTGCAAAAGGTTTAATGGTTAGAACTTCGGCTATGAATCTACATTCTACCCGTTATCGGTCGTAGAGGGAAAATTGTTTAAGTATTTATAACTCGATATTGAACTGTTTTTACCTCACATAAGTAGGTAGGTACTTATGTTTATTATTTCTTGGAAGAACTAACAATTGTACTGTGGTGCAGCAAGGCAAGTACTGTGGTGGAAGTTCAAGGTAGGTATTTTCTCTGGAAAATGTGGGTTATTATAACCCATTAAACTTCCTATAATCTTGAGTAGGTACATGTACTAACCATTTTTATATCATTGTTGTTCTTTTGGCTTCTATATCACCTGGTGGTAAGTGACGATGAAACAGGACGATCTAGGAGACACCTATTCACTCTTGCTTTAATTAAGCAAGAGATATAGAGATTTAAGATTTTGCTTTTTTAATTATTAAGTGTGTTTTAAATTGTGTGTGTTGTGTTTCCATCACAAATAAACGTTTTTTCTTTCTTTCTTTTCTTTCTTTAGAGAGATTTATATGACAGTGTTTTGGAATCTAATATATATTATATATCTGAGGAGATATTTACCATGCCTGGGGATCAAAGTTGTGAGGCAATTTCTGTTAGTCAAAGTCAAAGTCAAAAAGCATTTATTCAGTAATATCCGCAGGGATCATCTTGAAATCAGGGATCGTCTTAAATCTAGGTGAATCTAAGCGCCAGTTCCTCGCGACCAAGCCTAGAAGATCTTGCTAATAAGTTGGCATGGGTCCTTAATGTGGCCACCAGACATGACGTAAAATATTATTTAAATGAGTATTTTTATCAATCAATACAGATAAGATTGCTATCTGGTATAGTAGATTGCAGGTTCTTTTTTTTATGCTACAGCTGGTGGGACAAGCATATGGTCCACATGATGCTGAATGGTAACACCCATAACAAAGCATTGCCTTATAGGCCTCCACCAACCTTAGGCATACTGGTGTTAAGCCTCATGTACCTGTAATTTCACCGGCACCCTTTAAACCGGAACAGAGGAATGTGAGCATCACTACTTGCTGGCATAAATAGGTATGGTCATAGTACTCCCCCAGATGAGCCCTTTCACTCTACTACTACTACTAAAAAACCACGGGTACTGTTACTGTGTATGAGTTAATTGCTTCATTAACTTCATTTTATTATTAAAAATATCTAGTGGGAATTACCCGGTCTATTGATACTTAGGTTGTGGGTTGGAATCCGGTTAGGCACCAATGGATTCTTGTATCTAAATTGCTATTTAATCTAATTTGCTCTGAAACAGTGAAGAAAACCAGTTAATATTCTAGCATCGGCGGAATACTAACTATACTAAAGGTAACTTTTGGACTACCTGACTAAGAGTTATAAAGGATATTCGACGACCGATGTGGCGCGGCGGGCGATTGTCCGCCTGCGACGCAGAAAGTTGCGGGTTCGATTCCCGCTTTGGGATAAATGTTTGTAAAATCTGCAAATATTTATTCCGGGTGTTCTGGGTATTTTCTATGTATAATAAAAAAAATCTATGTATGTAATATAGTTTTGTTTTAAGTATATCAGTCATCTAGTACCCATAACACAAGCTCTGCTTAGCTTGGGGCTAGATGATGCTGTTTAGATTGTCCAGTTAAAAAAAAAATATATTGGTACCAAGAGATATAAGGGGATATCTACTGTGCCTCAGGGTTAAGACATTGTTAGTATGTGACAGGTTGTAAGACCATTACTGCTGCTAGAATACTAACTGCTTTCCTCAAAACATTTTCCTTGCCTGTTTAAGAGTACTGGCATTGCGCAACCAAACAGAAAAAAATATTGGTGCACAACCGGATTCAAACCCACGACCTTATAATCGGAAAGCAGGTAGACTCCCACTAGACCACTGGTTGTGACCCTTGTGTATTTTTTTTTAGATTATTTGAAATAATCTTTAATTGTTGCTTCTCAGTAGGCCCTTACAAATCTAAGGGGATATCGACCGTACCTGCAGATTCAAATCGTGAGACGTTTTTCCTCAAAATTCTGACACGGAAACCATTTTGACTTTACCAATACCAAGCGTCTAAATATACGTCGTAATTTATTATGACCTTCGGATTTCGTAACTTAAATTAATTTGACATTCTACAGGTTTCTGTGTAGACACAACCTATACATAAGAACGCAAGTGGAAAATTCTGAAGCCCTATCTGTTTGTTTTGTGTGACCTTCATGAGGTATGGGATTGAATTTCGAACCGAAAATGTTTGTTGAAAAATAAAATAATAAAAAACCATTTATTACCTTATACATTCCTAAAAGTATGTTATTTATTGGTCTTAGGTTTAATAATAATAATGCTGGACAATCCACACAGCATCATCTAGCTCCAAGCTAAGCAGAGCTTGTGTTATGGGTAATAGATGACTGATATACTTAATACAATACATTACATACATAGATATTTTTTATTATACATAGAAAACACCCAGAACACCCGGAATAAATATTTGCAGATCGTACAAACATTTATGCCAAGGCGGGAATCGAACCCGCAACCTCTGCGTTGCAGGCGGATATTCGCCCGCCGCGCCACATTGTTTAGACGAGGGTATAGGGCGTAAATTCAGCTATAGCTGGACGGTAACATCCATGACTGTTTTTAAATTTAGCCCTCGTGCATTGTAATATACAATGTACACTTATTTTTAAATATATTAAGGGGAAAAGCAAATGTCTATGAAACTATAAATAATGTTTACCTCATTGGGACCTGTGTGTAAATACTACTCGCTGACTTTACGTTCAAAGTCAAAGAGCATTCATTCAGTAACTAGCGGCCGCTCGCAGCTTCGACCGCATTTTTTCCCGTTCCCGTTGTTTTTTCGGGATAAACAGTAACCTATTTGTTAATCCAGCCCGGCTAAGATGTGCAACGTGACAAAATTTTGTCTACTCGTTATCTCGTGCAAAATAGAGATATCTCTTTAAATCTTCCTGTGCTAACATGCCAGTGCCAAAAATCTATCTCGTTTTATCAAATGAAGACTTACAGGTAATGTTTAGCCTATCTGTGGGTCTTCTATCTATAATTTCTAAAATGTCCATCAATAGAAAAAGTATCTCATGTCAAGCGCGACATATCTCGCGTCGCACATCTTAGCCCGGCAGGTTGCATTCTATAATTATTCCAAATTTCATCCAAATCGGTCCACTGGTTAGAGCGTGAAAGAGTAACAAACATCCATCCATCCATCCATACCTACAAACTTTCGCATTTATCCGCAGGGATCATCTTGACACGTCAAAAAGCTAAATAGACAAAATCGTAAAAACTAGCCGTTCAAAGTGACGAACGCAGTCTAATGCAACACCCTTACTGGGTATATTATGTGTATTGGCACCAAAACATGTATATAGTCCTAAGATCTGACAATGTTAAACCTACTTACATAATAAGGCAATAAACATACTGAATACTGAATACTGAATACTGAATACTGAATGTAATGCCTATTAAGGTTTTAGGTTGACAGTTATCAAACGTAACCGCTCAACATCTAGAGAATCATCTTCTTTTCTATCATTATTCGCAGCGGTAAAAAACGCAATGTGTAACCACCGTAAGTAGGTCTCTCTGTTCAGCTAATGTTACACAATGGCCGTCTGTTAAGCGTTGCGAATTCCATTGTTGTGTTATAAAGAGGAAGATCTGTCTGTAACAAGACGCTCACTTACAAGAGGTTGTAAGATTAGGTATACTAGATCGGGGTAAAGATAGATGCGGTATACTGGTACCCTGGTAAACTCGAGAGAAGGGTGTAGGTGCCGGTGTAAATACAGGCACATGAGGCTTAACACCTGTACGTCTCAGGTTGATGAACGCAGAGCAGTACATTGTAGAGTACGTTCCTAATGAATGCTTTGTTATAGGTGATAGTAACCACTTAACATCAGGTGGGCCATCTGCTCGTCCATCAACAAGTCAAATAAAATGATAGTGATTTAATAATAAAATGAGCAATGGTGCTGTGTGGATTGTCCAGCATTATTTATTTATTTATTTTATTTTAATGGTGGTCTCATAATAACCAATGAGACGATGGTCGTGGGTTCGATGTAATCTCGTCAGTTGATGTGATTTGCTGATGGAACAAGCAGATGATCCACCTGATGTGAAGTAATAGAAATAGAAAATATTTATTGAAACCACACAAAACAATACAAAAAACACAAAGTAGATATAAAAATAATAGGATGCGAAAAAAGGCACCCACTCAGCATATGGCTCATATGGCGCTGGTTTTCAGTGGCGCCGAAAGGTAAGTGGTTTCCATCACCTATAACAAAGCATTGTCTCCCAGGGCATGCTTGTTATGAACGTACTCTACGATGTACTACCTGAGGACCTGAGCCTTATGTGCCAGGAATTGCACCGGTACCCAAATCCTTCAAACCAGACCACAGCAAGCTGCTTAGCGGTCATGCTAGAGATAATTTAAGAAATAGCTTCAAGACTAATCCCCGACGATATTCTCCAGATTTCTACGTATCAAGTACCACTTAAGATTGAGGATACATACATACCCACATTCTGCAGTACCTTAATGATATTCCATACGAGGCAAATTGCAAGCCTATCACAGCTAAAATCTTTAACTAAGACTGCAAATTATATCGTGTTTTCTGCACGAGTTTTTGCAATATACCTTCTCCTATTGCAATTTCATACATGGACGCTCCACTTTGTATTCAACGAATGAATGGAGGTATTTTTTGTGTAGGGGAATGTTTATTAGCTAATGTGCAGTACTTTTTGCTTTATGTGTACCTACACTTACATAGTTACGTAAGATCCAGCACTATCGGCTTCGTCATTCTCATCAGTCTACATAAGTCCACTGCTATCCATGCACAAAATATGTAGAAGGCCTATGTCCATCTTCTTCTAACACTATTGACAGAGTTCAACCTACAACAGACAACCCTACGCCACTCGCACCGCTGCTCTTCTGGCACATTCGTTGAGCGGAAGATCAATAGCCTTGATTTGATCCGTCCAACTCATAGATCATCCACGTCCTCTTTTGCCCTCAAACTTTCCTTCAAAGTCAAAAAGCATTTATTCAGTAATATCCGCAGGGATCATCTTAAAACTTAAATCTAGGTGAATCTAAGCGCCAGTTCCTCGCGACCAAGCCTAGAAGAACCGGCAATACGCTGAAAATATGTCTGTACAATCAGTGGCTTTAAGCTTAGTATATGCCCGTCAGTCAGGACAAAGATTCTTAAAAGTGGAACAAATAAAAATAGATTTTCATTCTCCTATTCGAAGTTTTTGTTCATACCGATTCCAGACGCTATTGAATATTTTATGCGCTAAAAGACTGGGAAACTACTTCTACCTTTACTTGAAAGGCTTAGGAATAGATAAGGTGTTAGGACCGTGCTATACTTAAAGCTCTTAAGTAGTAGAGCTTATTGTGAAAGAGTAGTCAGGGAAGTACTCATACTCCTTGCCAAGCAGTGATACTCGCATTGCTACGCAAATTTACGCAAGCCATTCTTTCTCTGTTTTGTTAATTAGATTGTTTGTACCTTTATTGATTATGAATGTGCTTAATTTGAAATAAATGAATTTGATTTGAATTTGATTGCTACAACAAACAGCTGTGTGCTATGTGGGTTGATGGTGTGGTTAGAGCGTGAAAGAGGAACAAACATCCATCCATCCATCCAAACATTCGCATTTATAATATTAGTAGGATGTATTTTTCATCGCGTCGCATCGCTACCGTGGGCTGCAAGTTCTAATCTGCAGTAAGGTTGCATTAAAATTTCACACACAAATATCCTGCCTTTGTATCTTGCATCCACGTTAACGTCTGTCTGGCTGTGTGTTACATCGAATTTGTGGTGTAGACAGGATAATAATGATTGTAGATTACGCGTCCGCATGAAGTTATTTTCATACAAACTTAGTAGTAGTAGTAGTGCTCTTAGTGAAGGGCTCGTCCGGGGAAGTACTACCACCATGCCTATTCCTGCCGCCAAGCAGCGCAGCGTGTTCCAGTTTGAAGGGTGTGAGTGCCGTGGAAATTACAGGCACATAAGGCTTAACACCTGTATGCCTCAAATTGATGGACGCTGAGCAGTGTATTGTAGGTTAGGACGGATAGACAGACAGACAGGCAACGGAGTCTTAGTATAGGGTCCCGTTTTACCCTTCGGGTACGGAACCCTAAAAACGTGTATAAGTGTTCTACCAGGCATCTGGTTCCCATAGTACAAGCTATGCTTAGTTTGTGGCTAGACGATATTGTGTAAAATGTCCACAAATATTTATATTCGTAAAAGTTAATCTTAAAGTTACTGTTGGTAGGTTTAAAGCTATTGTAGGTTACGCCCAGTTTATTATTCAGTGGATTTCAAAGCGGGCTTGAGGACTTGTAATCCAGGATTTTGGCATCGTGCCAGACCGCGTTTGTCACGAACTCTGCGCTGTTTTGTGTTTTAATTTCCATTTATAAGCAAAATATAATTATTAAAAGCACCGGTGGTCTAGGGGGAGTGACCTCGCCTTCTGATCAAGTCGTGGGTTCGAATCTAGTTGTGCACCAATGGATTTTTCCGTTCGAAAATTTATGTACGCAATGTCAGTGCTCTTAATGGGTCGTGAGAAAAAACTGCAAAAAAATAGCGCATGAATGCAGCCAGCCAGCCCCTCAAATACCTAAAAGGTAGCTAGCTGCTGGAGCGCCTGTAAAATCAATCCAAAGTCAAAGTCAAAAATCATTTATTCAGTAATATCCCCAGGGATCATCTTTAAAATCTTAAATCTAGGTGAATCTAAGCGCCAGTTCCTCGCGGCCAAGCCTAGAAGAACCGGCAAGAAACTTACGGCTTGGTTCCTACCGTTTTTTTGTATTTGTATTTTGTTTTTTCCCCAAAATGCAGTATCAATCCCTATTTATTTTTACCAATTGTCAGGCAGTTGATAGCCTGTAGGTTCTGCAGTTTTATACATTACTAGCGGCTGCTCGCAGCTTCGCTGCGTGGTAGTTTTTTCCCGTTCCCGTTATTTTTTCGGGATAAAAAGTAGCGTATATGTTAATCCAAGTTATAATCTATGTTTATTCCAAATTTCATCCAAATCGGTCTACTGGTTAGAGCGTGAAAGAGTAACAAACATCCATCCATCTATCCATAAATATTTAAATATTTCTTGACATTTTTACACACATCATCTAGCCCCAAACTAAGCGTAGCTTGTACTATGAGAACCAGTGATAGAATACTTATCTTTTTTTTGTAAATACATACTTAGAATACAATATAACACCCAGACACAGAACAAACATTTACGTTCATTACACAAATGTTTGTTCCCGGTGGGGATCGAACCCACCACCTACAGCACAGAGGGCAGGGCTACTACAAACTGGGCTGTGACGGCTGTCAAACTTTTGCGTTTATAATATTAGTAGGATATATATTTAGATGGAATCGATTACCTCGTCTCCAATCCATTGTCCACGCTCAATTTGATTCAACATTGTTCGGGTCATGCTCCATTTGACCCAGCGCCACCGAGTTGACTCGAGTAGCGGTACTCAAGAATCCTTAGAAAAGTTCGAAGAACTCGTTATAATTGTGAACTATCCTCTACTAAATAGACCTCTTTCATAAATTTTCTTGAATAATCATTTCGTGCCTTCTCTATCCGCTGAATTCCTGTAATCTTCTCAATCTTCTCATCTCTGAATGTCATTGGGTGGAATTGGTGGAAGGCTGTCTGGCTGTTCAGTAGGCCGTTCCTGTGTTTTTTCGTTTTCCACATATCGGATTTCATACAGCAAAAGTGTTTTTTTGTAGCTTACAAACTTTCTCGTTTATAATATTAGGATTACTCAAGAGATATATTGCAGAAGCCATATATTACTTTTTATGTAAGTATATCGGATCAGTGGTTTTTCACAAATCTTCAAGTACATAATCGTCTCTAGCAGTCACAATTTGCTGAAACATTTTTTGGATGTTGTAAGACAGGAACATGAAAATATTTACCATGGTATCCGGAGCTTGTCCACTAGTCTTCTAAATATATATAAATCAAAGGTGACTGACTGACTGACATAGTGATCTATCAACGCACAGCCCAAACCACTGGACGGATCGGGCTGAAATTTAACATGCAGGTAGATGTTATGACGTAGGCATCCGCTAAGAAAGGATTTTGATTAATTCTACCCCCAAGGGGATAAGATAGGGGATGAAAGTTTGTATGAAACTTTGTCAATTTTAAACCGATCCGGCTGAGACTTTGCATGCATAAAGCTACTATGATTTTATCCCGAAAAAATAACGGGAACGGGAAAAAACTGCCACGCAGGTGAAGCTGTAAGCGGCCGCTAGTTTTTAATAGATCAGTGGTCTGGCCCGTGAACTTGAGTCTGCGACCAGTGAGCGAGCAACAGAACAATGTCATCTATGTGCTAACTGGAGCGAGGCGGCATCCGTTCTGTTTGTCGATAACTTGATAATGCAAGATTGTTCCGAGTTTTTAGTTTTTATAGTGCTTACCTACACTTAAGGAAATCACAGATTTTTTATATAATTAAAAAAATTAAATAATAATAATGCTGGACAATCAAAGTCAAAGTCAAAAAGCATTTATTTAGTAATATCCGCAGGGATCATCTTGAAACGTCTTAAATCTAGGTGAATCTAAGCGCCAGTTCCTCGCGACCAAGCCTAGAAGAACCGGCAAAAAATTTACGGCTTGGTTCCTACCGTTTTTTTGTATGATTTTTTGTAATCCACACAGCATCATCTAGCCCCAAGCTAAGCAGAGCTTGTGTTATGGGTGCTAGATGACTGATATACTTAAACAATACATTACATACATAGATATTTTTTATTATGCATAGAAAATACCCAGAACACCCGGAATAAATATCTGCAGATCGTACAAACATTTATCCCGAGGCGGGAATCGAACCCGCAACCTCCTGTGTCGCAAGCGGATATTCACTTGCCGCGCCACATCAGTCGTCAATATACTAACTGTGCCTAGATAACGAGTGTATTTTTAAAAGAAACTTAAAGCACCACTATCGAGTAACTCTCATCTAGTTATTTACCTAGTAATGATCACACCTCTTCTCAATACTTTCCCTCTTCAATATTAACGTGGGACCGGTAGGAGGCATTACTGCTTCGAGACTTTTGAAGAGTCGAGAAATATGTAGATATGCTTTGAAATACGAATGCCTATGTTGAAACAAATCATCTTTTTTTGGATTCCGTACCCAAAGAGTAAAACGGGACCCTTTTGCTGAGACAAAAGTTCCGCTGTCTGCCTGTCTGTCCGTCTGTCACCAGGCTGTATCTCATGAACCCTGATAGTTAGCGAGTTGAAATTTTCACAGATAATGTATTTCTGTTGCCGCTATAATAGCAAATCAATGTCACAAATTGCAAATAAAATAAATATTTAAGGGGGCTCTCATACAACAAACGCGATTTTTTTTGCCGTTTTTACTATAGACTAGCTGACCCGTGCCCACTTCGTTGGGCGGTAAACATTTTTACTTACAAATCTTAACTGAAGTAGTACTCGATATCGCCAACAGATGGCGTTAAGGAGGGGGTATTCGCCAACTCGAGGTTTTCTCCAAGTAATTTCTCTTTGATGAGTGAATATAAATGTCCAAAAAAAATATATATTGTTTATTAAAGACTAAATTTTAATTTGTACAATTGAAAAAATTCTAACTATATTATTACTATATGAAAAAAATATCCAAAGTGAAGCAATTTTTATTTTAAATTTGGTTATTTCTTCTAAACGGTATTGATTTTTAGTATTTTTATTTCACACAAATATCTGTCAAAGTTTTTATCACAAAGTGAACAATTGGCAGTTCGAACTAATAATTCATTAAGCTACAATTAATTATTTCTTGAATGCGATACGAAATGGAATGCGCGGGTCCCTGTGCGGGCGACGGGCGGCAGTGCAACTCAGACTGTCGGACGGGGAGGTTGTGCTGCTCATTGCTCCGATTCGCGCATGGACGATTTAGTGTTAGTTTTTTAATTTCGTTTTTTTGTAAATCGTAGGTAAGGCACTTACGTAAATTTTTCGCGCTTCACGCTTCTTTATAAGTTTGGTAGATTACTCTTTATTCATTACTTTGGCAAATAAAGTTACGTACGGTACAGGATACCTACAGTTTCACAACTATACTCGAATAATAAACCACACAGTAATAGGTTAGCCCCTCGAAGTAGGCGGGAGTAGTCGTATACACCCTGTAAGCATTCGTCGTAGGTATCCTAGGATACCCGGTTGACATAGGCTAAATTATTTTTTCAAAAATTAGGGTTCCTTACTAAAACCCGTGCAAAGCTGGGACGAGCCGCTAGTATTCTATAATAATTTACGAAACCACCGATATGATGCACGGTCGATGTGGCGCGGCGGGCGAACGTCTGCCTGCGACGCAGGAGGTTGCGGGTTTGATTCACGACTTGGGATAAATGCTTGTACGATTTACAAATTATTATTATTATGCTCCTGGCATAACTGCAAAAAGTCAACTTACAGGAGGATGTGGTTTTCAGATTATTTCAGAAATTATAAACCTTTTTGGTAGTTTTTTGTCTAAATAATTTCAGTATAATAATAATAATGCTGGACAAGCCACACAGCATCATCCAGTCCCAAGCTAAGCAGAGCTTATGTTATGGATACTAGGTGACTGATATACTTAATACAATACATTACAAACATAGATATTTTTTTATTATACATAGAAAACACCCAGAACACCCGGAATAAATATTTGTAGATTGTACAAACATTTATAATATTATAAATACTTTTTTAAATTGACTATCCTATCTTGCTCCTAAACCACTTCTAAACTACTTAATACATATATATCTATATATACAAAAAATATAGATATATATGTATTACGATTTTTTTAAATTATAATAATGGAATTTACTCTTGTTTTTTCGATTTTTTCCCTTTATTCTATCGGTTGTGCCCCTCTTGCCCGTTGATTATCGCTCGAAAGAAGTTATAACCTCCATTGGGCCTTTTTACCTCGGAGTTTTGCGTGTGCAAGATTTTGGAAAGTGAGCACACCTACATTATATATACCTGCCTACATTATTAAAGAATATTAGCTATTGCTTGAGCTGATTATCAAAAAGATGGGAATCTTTTAGATAATCAGCTCAACACAAGTAACGCAGTTAGTTAGGTCTTAAAATGTGCCCTTGTATCTGGTCTGTATATTCTGCAATTAAACTACGTGAAAAGCAGTTAGCATGCCTTTGTTGTATTTCTGTAAGAAATAAAAGATTTGCACATATATTTTTTTCTTCCTGTAGAACTCCATCATAATTTCTTCCCAAGAGGGCAAGTTAAATCCATGGTAAGAATACTTTCAAGTTATCGAACTAGCATCATTTGATTGGCTGTATCGAATGGGTGGTCAAATACGAATAATGGCCAATACGGTGCTCGATTGTCTTTATTCATGTCCAGACATATACTAGTGCGTATATTTCTCCCTCATAGTGCCACGATCACATAGATCCACATAGATTTATGGATGGTGTAGGAGAATTATGCTCTCTATCTCCTCGAGCGACGGCTGTAAATTATAACGACGCGCTTCAAAATGCAATGCTACCGACAGTCCGTAATATTTAAATTTCACCATATGACTGCGGCGTCGTTGATGCTTGTGATTGTGACAATTTAATAAAAGGATACATCTACTTTTAGCTTTGTTTTCTGACAATATAATAAAAACGAATCCCGAAATAAACTGTTTTATTGAACGCATATTGTTAGTAACAAGTGTACATAATTTGTAAATTCCGACAGGTGGACTCGCCTTGTGTCAGAACTTTACAATTTTATGTAGCTTATGATTATTGGTTCCATCAAGTTCAAGCTAAGAACAGCTGTCAGCGTAACAAACAGTAATCATCGTTATCTTTAATCAGATAAAGAGGGCAATAGAAGTTGTCAATGCGGTTTGCAAGCGAAACTAATCCTTATCACCTATGAATCTGCAAGCGGCATTCAACCTTAGGGTGGTAAACCAATTTTTTGGGCAACTGTACCTATAATTTTTTGGGAAAAGGCTAGAACCTCTGTAACCAGAGCTATACCTACCTGTGTAAAAAACTTATGGATCTTCACCGTGCTTGGAAGGATTTGCAAAAAAAGATATGAGCTTGATGATATGTTTCGGTTACCGTCATCTCTTACAACACAAGATTTTATAAAAATGCAAGGACATCACAGTCAACCTACCAGCCTTGATGAAAACCTTAGAAACCCTTGCCATCCACCTCTCAAAGGGTAAGTTCTGGAACTACTTACTACAAAAAGAGGAAGGAAAGACTTTGTCACGCCTAAATTAGTTGCAGCTTTAGACAGATGTCAATTAAACAAGGAATTCTGTTTATATACTTCAGGCTGTAGCAAAAGCACTAGATCTTAGCTGTGATGATTTCCTGATAAAAAAATCGTCCATTCAACGCATTTGCACACAGAGTAGAAAATATAGTGTAATCTATAAAATCAAATTTTGTTTTAAAATGTGTGTTTGAAATAAGAATCCACCAAATCACAAGTAGCCCTGATATCATAATGTTAAAAAAGTTTATATATTTCAATTGATTTATATGCTTATAGAAAAATGTTAAAAACAGAAATTTTAAATTCGCGGGTTAATGTAAATGTAGACAGATAAAATTTTGTATTTAAGTAAGTCTTGATAGTTTAAAAAGAAATACGGGGTATACAATTCGATTTCCAAAAAAAAAAATATAAGGGACTTATATTCGTCCATATAAGGGACACCCTACAGTACATGGTAGTTTGGAAATAAAAGTCACCCTAGTTGACAGTAGCGGCTTGTGTGCCTTTCTTCACCGGGCAAAATGAACCACTCATCTGATTCCGCGCGTGATAATAGGCAATAAATAAAGCATAAAAACTTGATTATTAAAATATACATGTTGTTTTCTATATTTTTTTGAACTGATATGATGTTAAATGGTATGTAGATGCTGAAAATAAAAAAAGTACTATCAAAGACACAATCAAATCTACGCCCCTGTGACTAGGATATGACGTATTGCATCGTGTTATTATGAATATAAATATTTTTTAGCCAACTTAGTATTATCTTCATATTTATTTACTTATTTTAGGAAGACTTGTGCCTTTATTGACCAGACAAACAAATCATAAAAACTTGATTATTAAAATATATACATGTTTTTTTATACTTTTTTGAACTGAAATTATGTAAAATGGTATGTAGATGCTGAAAATAAAAAAGTACTATGAAAGACACAATCAAATCTACGCCCCTGTGACTAGGATATGACGTATTGCATCGTGTTATTATGAATATAAATATTTTTTAGCCAACTTAGTATTATCTTCATATTTATTTACTTATTTTAGGAAGACTTGTGGCTTTATTGACCGGACAAACAAATCATAAAAACTTGATTATTAAAATATATACATGTTTTTTTATACTTTTTTGAACTGAAATTATGTAAAATGGTATGTAGATGCTGAAAATAAAAAAATGCTATGAAAGGCACAATCGAATCTACGCCCCTGTTACTAGGAAACAACGTATTGCATCGTGTTATTATGAATATAAATATTTTTAAGCCAACTTAGTATTACCTATGTTTTTATTTATTTATTTATTTTAGGAATACTTGTGCCTTTATTGAACGGACAAATAAATCATAAAAACTTGACGCCCTGTTACTAGGATACAACTTATTGCATCGTGTTTTTTTTACTTCTTAAGTTAACACAAACACGTATTACATTAAAGTAAATCATCATCATCTTCCTGCCCTTATCCCACACTAAGTGGGGTCGGCACAACAGGTTTTTTCCTTCCACTCTCTTCTATCAGCCGTCATCTCAGTGTTCACTCCTTTCTTACTCATATCATCTTTCACGCAATCCATCCATCTTTTCTTTGGTCTTCCTCTGCTTTTATAACCTTTCACATCCATATCTAACACTCTTCTCGTTATATGGCTTTCTTCCCTCCGCATGACATGCCCATACCACGCTAACCTATTACTCCTCAACTTATCCGTCACAGGCGCTACTTTCAAACTTCCTCTAATATACTCATTTCTTATTTTATCCATCCTTGTCACTCCACACATCCATCGCAACATTCGCAACATCGCAACATTCGCAACATTCGCAACATCCATTCAACATTCGCAACAATCGCAACATTACATTAAAGTAAATATAAATGAAATTATTAAATTAATATTTTAATGAAATGATTATACAATTTTAATTAAGCTTTTTAGGAAATTATTTTAACTTCATAGGTTGAGCTTAAAATTTATAAAAAGTTGTTTTAGTAGTTAGTACATAGTTAGTTATTAGTTATTGTATGAACATTATTTTTATTATTATTTCAAATTGTTATGATCATATGCTAAACGGGCGGAGGGCAGTGGTACGCCATCATACAGGTTTTTCAGTTTGGGTACCAATGCTGTCTAACCAATGAATAGTCATGTATGTTGTTTCCAAATAAATTTCATTTCATTTCATAATGAATATAAATATTATTTTAGCCAATTTAGTATTATCTTTTTATTTATTAACTTATTTTAGGAAAACCAGTGTCACCACTAAAATATTTCTTTTATATTGAGTAAATTTTTAGAGCACGATAATAGCGCGGCTCCTTGCCAACAAACAAGGAGCGCGTGTTGCGCTTTGCGAGCGTAAAAATATAGCGGGGGGCACGCGGTCGGCGCGGGGAAATTATCCCACTCCGCCTGAATCCTCAAGGTCGTTGGCGAATACCACAGCCTTAATACGGCATAAAATAGCGGCCGTGCGCAGTTTCGCCCGCGTGGCAGTTATTTCCCGTTCCCGTTATTTTTTCGGGATAAAAAGTAGCCTAAGTTACTCCTTGTTACATCAGCTATCTGTCAGTGAAAGTCCCGTCGAAATCGGTCCAGCCGTTCCAGAGATTACCCGGAACAAACAGACAGACAGACAGACAGACAGACAGACGGACAGACAGACAGACAGACAGACAAAAATTTTTAAAAATGCTATTTTAGTATATGTACCGTATATACATTCCTATGCATGTAGTAAAAAGCGGTTATTTTAATATTACAAACTGACACTTCAATTTTATTTATTTGTATAGATAGTAGGGAACCCTTCGTGCGCGAATGTTATGATTAGACTTCAAATATCTCAAAGCCAATTTTAGATTAGATATCTCAAAGTCGTTTCCAACTTTTAGGCCTTAAATGTCATGACCGTATTGCAAGAATTTACATGCCTTTTAGTTATGCATTTCATTGCGGTGTGCCTTACCAGTATCGGTTACAAGGTAATTGTTAATCTTCTTTGTTCTTGTCAACGGCTAATCCAAACTTGGGATATTTTCAAGCCGCGTCCTGCCCGGCTAAGATGTACAGTCAGCTGCACTAGAATGTATACAATTCGTAACTTTGAAAATGGTTTCAAAGCGGCGCTAAAAATATTTACATAATAATTACTCAAAAAATAAGTGAGGTCATCAACTAATTTAAAGACTTTTTAGTTTTTGTGGTGTAAGAGCTCATTGTTATGCTGTAATACCGTTGTAAAAGTAACGAATTGTATACATTCTAGTGCAGCTGACTGTACAGCGCGACAAGTTTTTGCCTACTCGTTATCTGTGCAAAATAGAGATCAAATCAAATCAAATTCATTTATTTCAAATTAAGCACATTCATAATCAATATAGGTCCAAACAATCTAATTTACAAAACAGAGAAAGACTGGCTTGCGTAAATTTATGGTTACAGCATCTACACTAAGTTGTTAAACTTGTGTTGTAGCTGCTGCTTAGGTATGACATTAACATCAATGGCGAACACATAACTCATCTTCGATTTGCCGACGATAAACATGACGGAATCGCTGGAAGACCTAGGAACTATGCTCGGGGACCTCAATATTGTCTTCCAACAGGTGCGTTTTTAAAAGAACCTGAGTAAGACCGAAAATCATGTGAAATGCTCATTTGAAGCCCTTTCTATGGTTGGTATGGGTGCGACGCGCACACACACTGAAGTTAATCCTAATCACGTATTAAAACTTCCAAATTTTCAAGAAATTAACATTAACGAGGAGTTTGCAGAAAAAAAATCATAACATCTCTGTTGATGCATTGTTTGAAGACTTTAAAAGATGACACATTCACATAATGTGCTAGATGCGTCACAATTCTTCGCTTTGTTCTTATTTGCATTGTGCCCTCCTTTGCATATGGACATGAACACGTATTAGGTGATTAGATAAAGATAAATTGCTTAGAAAAACAAGATAATACGTAACAATGTTTGAGTTAATTGGTTTATTAGATTACGACAGAATTCCGCAAGGTATTTATAAAAACATGTCAAAGTCAAAGTCAAAAATCATTTATTCAGTAATATCCGCAGGGATCATCTTGAAACGTCTTAAATCTAGGTGAATCTAAGCGCCAGTTCCTCCAGTTGTTATGATTATCTAAGCTGCCTGACAAATTTTTCTAGTGGACCATGTTTTAAAAACATTGGAAGGTTGGCACACCTACTTAGTTCAAAATATGTTTACAAGTTTGAACTTTAACAAATACACTAAACCGGCAAGGCAAGGTTGCGTGTTTCCGAAAAACGACAAATACAGATTTCCATAATGCCTAAAACACTGGTCGTAAAGACTTAGAATTTTCAGGGAATATTCGTCTTGGTGCGGTAGAGGTAGAGATACTAAGAAGTAAATTCGCAAAATTCAACCTGTTACTTAAGTTTATTTCTAGTTTATCTTTAGTTGAAATTTATACGAAAAAAATAAACATTTCTCTAGTTTATTAAGGTCTCGACAGAGCCTACAGATTTGCTCCTCTTGGAGTCGAGACTCTAGGTCCGTGGGGTACCGAGGCCCTCCGGGTTTTTAAAATTCTTTCGGGGCGTCTGGTCGAAGCGACGCGTGACCCGAGAGCTGGTGAGTATCTGGCACAACGAATCAGCATTGCCATTCAGCGTGGCAATGCAGCCAGTGTTTTGGGAACGCTTCCGATTGGCACTGATCTGGATCAGTTGAGCTACCTTTAGATCGTTTGCAACGGTCTTTAGATAGCTCAACTGTTTCAAATGTATTTTGTACATACCAATTATAAATACTTGTATTAGTCATAATTTTCTTTGTAAATAAATGTATATGTTTATTAATGTATCTGATGATAGAATTAGGATATATTTTGTTGATGGGTTAATCCGAATCCGAGTCACGGTGCGGTCCACGGGTTCCACAGCTTAGCTTATTATTTTACAATGTTAGAACGAGATTCCAAACTTCCAATCCAATATACCTTCCGAGTATTCACTAGTAAGTACACGTAACTCAGATAAAAATACCATCTTTGTCAATAAATGATTCATAATTTTGTATGCTATTCCGGCTAAGGTGTATTTTATCTGGTTGATTTTGTTATTTGAACGACTTCCGGTCCTATCTCTATAGTTGTTGAAGCATCAACAACTTCTAGAGATAATTGTTGAAGCAGCCTTGAAGCTCCTATCGCCCAAGTTGTTTCCAAGTCACTAGCTCATGCAAACTAAATTATTCCAAGTTTTATCCAGATTGATTGAACTGTGTCTGAAGGCTTTTGTATCTCAACATCTCTTGTGAATCGGCGTAAAGATATTTAAATTTCATAGTTACGTCATTACTTTTGTATTCACTATCAGTAATAACAGATCTACAAAAGCATTTTGAAAGTTATGAAGAGCCATCATAATGAAAGTGAATCTATACTATTCAACTTACAGGCTACGTGGTTGGGTCACCAGAAATGTCTGCTGCAAAAGACTTCAGTGTGTTTGCGTTTGCGTCCGCAATGTAAACAGTCGATGTTGGTAATTGAGCGTGCGGTTTTGTCAATATTGTGATATATTGCCAATTCTTTCACATTCTTTGTTTATCAATCTGCTGCGAGAATGTGATTAAAATATTTAACATGTTTCTGTGGTTTCTCTTCTAATTGAAGAGCTGTGCTCTTGTCCGCGAACTGGTGCATTATTCTTAATTTAGTTTTGAGCAGTCTGCAAATTATTTCAGCAGAGTTGGCTTATACCAGTGTTATTCAACTTGTGGGTTGCGTGCGAACCTCAATGGGGTTGTGAAGTCTTGTTTAGGGACGTCGCGGTCATAAACCAGATCAAACCAGAAAGACAAGATCCAACCAAAGAGAGAAAGGAAGGGACGTAGATTCTATATTGCAATAAAATACAGCAACTGCAGTGAGAAAGAAGATCTGTTTCTTTTTTCACAATTTCTTGAATCGTGTTTCTATTATTGATCGCGTAAGCCAGGTAGATGGAAAACGTAAGGGAAGTAGGTTCTACATTGCAATAAAATACAGCAACTGCAGAGAGATGGCTAGGTCCGTTTATTTTATCATTATCTCTTGAATCGTAGTTCTATTTTTGAGACGCAGTAAACAATCGAATATTTTTCCAATTATAGCCTAGGTGTTTATCTTTTGAGTTTTTAAAATCGAAGGGAACGTTCGTTGTCTATCAAAGGTTAGTGTTATGTTATAGTGCACTAATACCTTCAAAGATTCTCTTGCAAGCACAGGATATTCTTGGTATCACTTACTTATCAAAAAAACGTCAATCGTTTTACAGTATTTAGCATATTTTTTTTATTGAATCCCTTGACGACCCTTGAAATCAAATAGATTTTTTCAAGATTATCATTTTTTTAAGTTGAGTTGTCGCGCATCATTTCGTATATATATATATATCACTAGCTGCTGCTCGCCGCTTCGCCCGCGTGGCAGTTTTTTTCCCGTTCCCGTTATTTTTTCGGGATAAAAAGTCCTATATGTTAATCCAAGTTATAATCTATGTTTATTCCAAATTTCATCCAAAACGGTCTACTGGTTAAAGCGTGAAAGAGTAACAAACATCCATCCATCCATTCTTACAAACTTTCGCGTTTATAATATTAGTAGGATAATAAGATAAAAATCACTGGCTCTTACAAATTTGCCTTTTTGCAAACCTTTAAAGCAGTACCCGTATTTTTGTACAACACGCTGTTTCCTGGTTATCATTATCTTACACGCATCGTCAAATATGCGTTATACTTAAACATTTGGCGGGTTTTGTCACTATTTGCTATCGAGGTGTGTAAGTACGGCCTTCGTCCGCAGATACGGGCATGTATTTACACTTACTATGTAGATAGGTGGATTCATCGGTGGATTAGTTAAAGTTAAGCGGGTTAGACACGCGATTGCGTTGGAGCAACTTTTCTGCTCGGATCAACAAAAACGCAAGAAATTAACTACAAACTTTAACTATGATGAGCCTAAAAAGTCTTTGTGGGACTGTGTGGCGGATGTCTGTAATAAGAGATCTGCATTATGTTGCTAATCGTAAAACGAATGCTAAAGGGGGTATAATTTTAGCACGTTTGTGAGCCCCGAAAGCATTTATTTCGTACAGAAATTACCGCAGGAGTAAAACGTTTTTGTTGTACATTTCAACTGAGTCCTTGACTTTTCCCTAGTAAATAGTTAATTTCTGAAACAAAAACAATGTACCGGCATATGGAATGTATTGTTACTTCACATTTTAATGCGTATCGACCACTTAGCATTACCGAAGGTCGCCTTTCATCACGAGATTACTAGGCCATCTTAGTATTTGCATATCTCTCAAAGACATCTTTGAGGTAAATAATATGTTTGTGCTTTGTAGTCACAACAGATGTCTGTGAGTGAGACAGGACAATAATAAAAGCTTTACTTAGAATAGAATAGAATAGAATAGAATAGAAGATGATTTATTTGAGACATTAACACTGGATACACAACACAGATAGGTACAACAAAATAGAAAAAGAAAGAAATAAGACTAGACAGATGGGCACAGTAAGTATAACACATAAACGTAAAAGGAACAAATACAACAAGTTACCTAATGGTGGTTAAGTAGGTACCTACTTACCTACCTACCCAATTTAAAGATCTGTACCTAGACGTTGTGGATGCCAACCAGCATTAATGAGTCAAAAAGGGCCCCACTTACTTACCTTAGCTTCCTATCCTATGGTCCTATCTCCAAAAAAAAACGGTAGGAACCAAGCCCTAAGTTTTATGCGTGGCTTATAAGTTTGATTGCGAGGAATTGGCGCCTAAATTCCCCTTAAAGATAATTTAGAATGATTCCTGGATATCACTGAATAATGGATTTTGACTTGAAACATTGCCTATCTCAGTGAACCATTAGATTACAAAAATGTTTGAGGTTTTATAAGATAATCTTAATCAGTGGATGTATTGATAAATGCGGTTGAAGAGGCTACTTTATGTTAGACTAGCGGCCGCTCGCAGCTTGACCCGCGTGGCAATTTTTTTCCCGTAGCCGTTATTTTTTCGGGATAAAAAGTAGCCTATATGTTAATCCAAGTTATAATCTATGTTTGTTCCAAGTTTTATCCAAATCGGTCAACTGGTTAGAGCGTGAAAGAGTAACAAACATCCATCCATATTTACACAATTTCGCGTTTATAATATTATTAGTAGGATTAGCGCCTCGACGCGTGTAATTTCAAACGCATGTAGCATCATTGAAATAGAGTTCAAAACTGCATGTCTACCGTATGCTCTGGCGCTTGACCACCGCGAGATTATCAATGTAAGAAAGAACCTTAGTTAAAAACTTTTTGATCACTTGAAAAGTAAACCTTGAGTGTTGGTGAAAGAAAGATGTGAGACATCAGCGTCTGAATTGAAGCAGTTATGGTAGTAGTAGAGCTTTGTGTGAAAGGACTTGTCCGGGGAAGTACTACCACCGTATTCTGCCGCATAGCAGTGATGCTCGCATTGCTGTTCCGGTGAGAAGGGTGTGGGTTCCGGTGAAATGACAGGCACATGAGGCTTAGTACTAGCCTAAGGTTGGTGGACGCAGGGTAGTGCATAGTGAGGCACGAACCTAGCGTGCGTGACCTCCAAGGCAAGCTTTGCTATTTTCATCTAGGCTTGGTCGCGAGAAACTGGCGCTTAGATTCACCTAGATTTAAGACGTTTCAAGATGATCCCTGCGGATATTACTGAATAAATGATTTTTGACTTTGACTATAGGTGTATGATCCAGTTTTCCTTACGATTATCATTGCCTAGGACCTTAAAAAATAACACAGAACCGTCAATCAGACAATGCACATTTTATTGGCAACAGGTGTCTACCTTCACTTGCGTGTAATGTAACTTGTTCTTGCGTAATAAATTTACATACAAAATTACACGTTAATTTATGTAAAACTTTGCCGTAATAGTGTAAAGTATTTGTATAGTCCACTTCCTCACTCCTCGTGCACAAAGGTCTGAGATTGCCAATTGACACTGTAATAGGACCAGAAGTATGACTGCGCAAAATGGTAATAAGAATCGAAACCTTAAGAGATAGTTTTGACAGACTTTGCAGTCGTAAAGAATCAAGAATCGTAAAGATCACTTAGAACTACCTGATGTTAAGTAGATACCAACACCTATCACAAAGTACTGCCTCCCAGGTCACGTTCGTTTAGAAATCGCCCTACAATACTCTGCTCTGCGTCCATCAACCTAAGGTATACAGGTGTTAAGCCTCATGCGCGCGCGTGTGGTACTTTTCCTTCAAAATAACCTTAAGTCAAAATTAAAATCCTTTAATTTTGAAGTAAGGGTCAGTTTATACCAATAGGTTTTACATACATACATAAAATCACGTCGTTTCCCATAGGGGTAGGCAGAGACCACGGATTTCCACTTGCTACGATCCTGACATACCTTTTTGCTTCATGCACTCTCATAACATGCTCGTCGGCTTAGGGAACTCTTGGCCTGTCTTACTCTAAAATTCTTTCAATATGTTTAATTCTAAAAGCACCGTAAAAGTTTAAGTCTCCCATTAATATTTCGGCTTTGAGGTAAGACAGTTGCTCAAAATCACAAAGGTCATATCGCTGGGATGACGTCACATTTCGGACGAAAACCTATTAAATCCACACGATAGTTTTCGTAGTTTTTGACGTCATCTGCATTATATTGGACCAGGTGCACGGCTGACAGTGATACTTTTTAAAAATATACCTAAAAAATAAACTACGCACTTCGCTAAAGTGATTCGACCACCTCCGTAATGTATATAAAAGAGTTTGTTTCAACGAAATCGTCGTCGCATTTGATTTGAGTTGCCGGCATTATATACACCATAATAATATTACACCAATTCACCATGTTCAAAATTAATTAGACAAATATTTGTGTGAGAGAGTTAGATTATTGTCTGTTCTTTTAAACTTGGTCGCGAGGAACGGGCGCTTAGATTCACCTAGCTTTAAAACGTTTCAAGATGATCCCTGCGGATATTACTGAATAAATGTTTTTTGATTCGAGATATAAGATTATCGATGAATAGAGAAGTACAAATTAATATTCTGATTAGCTATCACAATTAAAATATTTCCAAATCCAGCCGCGCTCGTGAATCGTTAATGTATGATGACTGATTTTGATAAATTATTAAAGAATTCGATTACATCCGATGAACACCGCAGCAGTTGGGTAACTTGTGTGCATTCCATGCCTTACCTAGCTCAATTTAAAAGGAGATAAATGTTAAGAGACTTCTTTAAACCCTAATGTGTGTGCTAAGTTCTAATTATGGTGCAATATCGGATTCAGATCCAACGTCCTCTAATTTGTAAAAACATTTCTGTGATAATACGAATTGCTGGACAATCTACACAGCATCATCGAGCCCCAAGCTAAGCAGAGCTTGTGTTATGGGTACTAGAGGACTGATATACTTAATACAATACATTACATATATAGATATTTTTTATTATACATATAGAAAACACCCAGAACACCCAGAATAAATATTTGCAGATCGTACAAACATTTATCCCAAGGCGGGAATCGAACCCGCAATCTCTGCGTCGCAGGCGGACATTCGCCCGCCGCGCCACATCGGTCGTCGATCGGTCAATGCGAATTATGTACAAAAATTCTAGACCAGGCTAGGCGGGCTAAGATGTGCAACGTGAGATATGTCGCGCTTGATACGAGATATTTTTCTATTGATAGACATCTTAGAAATTATGGATAAAAGATAAAAATAAGCTAAACATTAGCATTAAGTCTTCATTTGATAGGACGAGATAGTTTGGCACTGGCATGTTAGCACAGGAAGATATAAAGAGATATCTCTACACACACATCTCTCACACGACAGCAAGTAGACAAAATTTTGTCGCGTTGCATATCTTAGTCCTACAGAGATAGACTAGCTGACCCGTGCCCACTTCGTTGGGCGGTAAACATTTTTACTTACAAATCTTAACTGAAGTAGTACTCGATGTCGCCAACAGATGGCGTTAATACGGCATAAAATAGCGGCCGTCTGCAGTTTCGCCCGCGTGGCAGTTTTTTCCCGTTCCCGTTATTTTTTCGGGATAAAAAGTAGCCTAAGTTACTTCTTGTTACATCAGCTATCTGCCAGTGAAAGTCCCGTCGAAATCGGTCCAGCCGTTCCAGAGATTACCCGGAACAAACAGACAGACAGACAAAAATTTTAAAAAATGCTATTTTGGTATATGTAACGCATATACATTCATATGCATGTAGTAAAAAGCGGTTATTTTAATATTACAAACAGACACTTCAATTTTATTTATTTGTATAGATGACTTATTTTCCAATATTAGGATTTAACAAATACCATTTTTTAAGATTATATTCTTTCTTGGATTATGTGATTTCGACACAAAATTACGGAACTCCTAAAACAACTCTCAAGGTGTTCACGTATTTTAATTCAATAAGTATGGACTTGCGAAATTGCGACTAGTCAATTGTGAAAGAACTATTTACTGAATATCTGACCTTTTGCAAGTTTATTTCTAGCTCTTGACTCTATTTACCTGATACCATACGACACTACCCTTCCACGTCTAAACATGCGTGTTATAGGTAACTCAATTTGATCAACCGTTCGATAGCCTAACCTACTGAGATTGCTTTGAATGCTTGCAACGGGCGTTAGTACATTGCTATCTCGAAGAAAGTTAAAGGAACCCGTTGGTTATTAAGATTGTATACTGTCATGCTCAATTTCCTTACCGAATCTGTTTGTCGTACAAGGTAGTGAGTGTCAACTCTTGTAACGAAAATGTACCTCGCTTGAAGGTTTCCGTTTTGAGTTTTAGTCAACCAGATTATTGTCAAAAAACCGGCCAAGTGCGGGTCGAACCGCCCACGAAGAATCACGCTTGCTGTATTGCTTCGGCTACATTAGCGGGCGAAGATTCGTATCGTGTTGGCGAGACAAAAACATCGTGTTCGGGTATAGGCGATGTTCTTGTCTACATTAAGGCGGGCGAAGATTCGTGTCGAGTTGACGCGATGCATCGTGCCGGATTGTGTTGTTCAGTTTGTTGTGCGGCCGAGACGTGGGCGGTAATTTAAAAATGGAGGAAATAGTGGCTTTGCATTATATGTCAGTAAATTATTATTTATTACAATTGTACGAGTATCATTTACGAAATAATAGGAAAAAGAGAGGTAGGCCAACTGAGCATATTTTGAATTCGAATCCACGCATCATGTACCAAGTGTTCCTTTTTATGGTTGGGGTCACTAGGATTCCATATAATACTCTCAGTTTCATAAAATTGAATGAATTATAACACTTTTTAGTTACTCCACTCCATAGTGTAAAAAATTAAATGTACGTCCGTCTCGCTTCAAAGTCTGGACGACACTGAAATGACGTACATGTAGCCACCTAAGCGAATATTGGCGCGACAAATCCCTATGATTCGCGCCAGTTTACCGACAGCTCCCCGATACTACATCGTCTTCGCCCGAATACTACGCAATGACACGATGAACCCGGCCACATTTATCGCGTTAACACGAATATTCGCCATAGCCCGCTAATGAAGCCGAAGCATATGAGTGTCCGTAAATATTATTTTTATTCTGTTTTTTAGTATTTGTTGTTATAGCGGCAACAGAAATACATCATCTGTGAAAATTTTAACTCTCTTACTATCACGGTTCATGAGATACAGCCTGGTGACAGACGGACATACAGACAGACAGACAGCGGAGCCTTAGTAATACGGTCCCGTTTTATCCTTTGGCTACGGAACCCTAAAAGACTATCTCTAACTCAGTAAATCAAAAAAATCATTTTAAACTTCATAAAAACTGTGTTCCCATCTTTATTATTTTATTGGCAACTAGTGGAAAATCGCGCGACTTTCTGCGTGAGGTTATTTTCCTACAAACTTCATTTATTTCATTTATTGATTGCTTACATGTACGTAATTATTAGCTTAGTTATTATAGATAGCTTAGGTCAAGTACATGCACCCTGATGGGCAGGCATGGACTTCAACCCCCGCGTACGCCGTTTAGGGGTTGAATTTCGGGATATCCTTTCTTAGCTCATCTCTACGCACCAAGACCAATATACCCAAAACATTTAAAGTCTCTACAACCAGTGGTTTAGGCTGTGCGTTGTCTTATGACAGTTAGCGGGACAAAGATTCTTATAATAAAAGAATAGCATCACGACTTTAATCCCTAAGCACGGTGGATATCCCCTCCGATCTCAAGTACTCGAGATTCTTCGAGGATGTCTAAGGGGGTTAGTTAGATTCTTATAATTTGGGCTTAAAGGCTCCGTATAAGTAGTCTATGTACAGAATTAATGAAATGAAATGAAATACTTACAGCGTCTATTCAGATGAAGACCGCTCAGCAATATTATTATGCCTCTAGCGCCTTCAACAATGCTAATTACTATACTATACTACACTACGCAGTACTACGTACAACAACCTTGATTAGCAATACAAGATACCTGTCATCTGATAAAAATGTAAACTAGTTTTGTTTTAAAAACCTCTTTAGAACCGGCCCGTGTTTTGGTGCTGCCAACTGCCTAAAACAAATATGTGACATCGCTCGCTGCTGATTCCAGAACCTTATGGCTCTTACTAACTCATCATCATCTTCCTGCCCTTATCCCACACTAGGTGGGGTCGGCACAACAGGTTTTTTTCTTTCACTCTCTTCAATCAAAAATCTCAATCAAAAAAAGTCAATCAGTCGTCATCTCAGTGTTCACTCTTTTCTTATTCATTGCATTTTGGCGCTTTAGCATTTTTTCCTTTCCACTGACGATATCATCTTTCACGCAATCCATCCATCTTTTCTTTGGTCTTTCTCTACTTTATAACCTTCCACATCCATATCTAACACTCTTCTCGTTATATGGCTTGATTTGTGTATTAAGACAGATTTATACGGGTGTATTCAGGTGCTAGGGATATTTTTTGGGTGTTTACAGACACGAAGCTGTCTAATTTACGCCTCTATGCTGCTGTGTCAAAAATGCGCCAATTTTAATGCATTCGGCAGAAGCTTCGGATCCGGTTATTTGTAAATGGCTAATTGCTACCTTTCGCCATATCAACCCAGACGGTAGTCAGATGGCTACCCTCCCCATTCACGTTTTCCGTTTACTACGTTTTGTCAATCACCTCACAACCTTTCTCTCTCTTTCGCAGATACCGCGTCAGAGCAAGAACGCGGCTCAGAAAATGATCGTCCTCACACTGCGCTAACGTGTTCACAATCACGCTTTCAATTCCGTTCGATATGCTCAAAATATAGTTAAATAAGTGCTCAATAGTTCCTCATAAAATGGCTAGTGATTTAATCGTCCGCATCGTGAATTGATTTATTCAAAGTGCTTTATAGTGATGTGTGGAATTGTGAATAGCGCCATCTAGTGAGGAGTGGTGGAAATGCGTAGTGAATGATGGAAGCCGGGTTTATACCGGCTGGGAGCTCATCGGGCGGCGGGCAGTTGCCTTCGCCCGCCGTTATGGCGCTGCCGGCGAATGTTGTCCGCGCGCCGGGATTGAAGCGCGGGAAAATGGAGGAGGCTATAACTGATCGGGTGAGTACCTAATTATTTAGCATGCCTAATACGTTAACAAAGTTCTGCTCTTAATTATTTTTTGTTTTTGAACGAAGTTTTGGTATCGTTTATAAAAAGTTAAGGAACTAAACCTTTTTTCAAGACCTCCAACAACCATTTTCCGAATTCCTTTTTACCATTATCCTTTCCTACCTCCTTCCAGAAACGAGACAGTTAGAGTGAACTGTGACGTGGCTTCCTATCCTGAATTGAAGTTTGAAGATGTGCGGAGATTCAAAACCTACTTATTAGAAACATTGTTAGTCAAAATAAATAACTACATATATCTAGCCATTTATTCCTAACACTCATTTAGTGAAATTTGCAGCAAACTGAGCTTTGAGGCACTGCGCTAAATTCTACATAAACAATTCAATAACTTATAGGTACTCTTTATTCGGACGACCGATGTGGCGCGGCGGGCGAATATCCGCCTGCGACGCAGAAGGTTGCGGGTTCGATTCCCGCCTTGGGATAAATGTTTGTACGATCTGCAAATATTTATTCCGGGTGTTCTGGGTATTTTCTATGCATACTAAAATAAATGTCTGTATATGTAATGTAATGTGTATTAAGTACCTATATCAGTCATCTAGTACCCTTAACACAAGCTCTGCTTAGCTTGGGGCTAGATGATGCTGTGTGGATTGTCCAGCATTATTTATTATTATTAAGTACAGTTTTCCAAGCTCGTAATAGAGGTACAGAAGAATGTAGATGAGAAAGTAAACGTGCAAAATTTCCAAGAAAATGTGTCAACTCAAAGAGACCCTTTGACAAGATGAAAGCTCTTGAGATGTTTCAGTGTTGCTCTTTGCAAAGTGGCTCAAGATTCGGGTTACCATGTTGAAATATAAAAAACATGACAAAATAAAATACCTAATTTTGTTTTGTTTCTACATTTTATTGTGTTTTTCTGTACTTATACTTTAATTAATTTATTTACAAAGAAAATTATAGCTAATACAGGTAAGTATTTATAATTGGTATGTACAAAATACATATTATGAAACAGTTCACCTATCTACAGACCGTTGCAAACGATCTAAAGGTAGCTCAATTACTTATACCTACTTAATTTCAACTTGAAGTCTGAACTTACGTTCAATGACAAATGAGGTAGTGCTTTGTTATAAATGATAACCACTTGACATCAGGTGGGTCATCTTCTTGTACAATCAGCAAAACGTATTATAAAAAGATTTTATTGTTTTTTTTTCGGTATAGTACAATTAATAGCAAAGAATTTAATTGCCACTTAAGTCTTGACTTACATTTAATGATAAATGAGGTAATGCTTTGTTATAGATGATGGTAACCATTTAACATGAGGTGGGTCTGCTTGTAAACTATCACGGTTCATGAGATATAGCCTGGTGACAGACAGACAAGCAGCGGAGTCTTAGTAATAGGGTCCCGTTTTGGGTACGGAACCCTAAAAATTATGTGTTAAACACTGGGCAAAACCATTCGTTCGTTCCGTCAAGGTTTTGCGCAGTCTGCAAAGGTCTTCAAATTTTTACTGTGACACGCAATTTTCTGCTTTGAGATATTGCTTAACTTCTATATTTTTAAACTAGAGGCCGCTCGCAGCTTCGCCCGCGTGGCAGTTTTTTCCCGTTCCCGTTATTTTTTCATAGTCTTAGTCATAGTCATTTATTCATAGGATTTCAGGTACATAAGGATCTTAAAAATTAATGCTTCGGCTAAAACCTGCCTTTACAGGCGTATGATAAAAAGTAGCCTAGTTTCGGGATAAAAAGTAGCCTATGTCCTATTCCAGATTACAACCTATATTTATTCCAAATTTCATCCAAATCGGTCCACTGGTTAGAGCGTGAAAAAGGAACAAACATCCATCCATCCATCCAAACATTCGCATTTATAATATTAGTAGGATTGGGCTAGCCGATTCTTTGTTCACTCCACAAAAGCCGCGATCATACTTTGGAGATTTACGACTTAGGGCTTACGAAGTTGTTATTTCAATTATTCTTCTACGAACTTTAGGAGAGGTATTATAGTCGATAGAACAACGAGAACTCTCTTTCACCCTCTTTATAATGCTGGACAATCCACAGCATCATCTAGCCCCAAGCTAAGCAGAGCTTGTGTTATGGATACTAGATGACTGATATACTTAATACAATACATTACATGCATAGATAATTTTTATTATGCATAGAAAATACCCAGAACACCCGGAATAAATATTTGCAGATCGTACAAACATTTATCCCAAGGCGGGAATCGAACCCGCAACCTCCTGCGTCGCAGGCTGATATTCGCCCGCCGCGCTACATCGGTCGTCGATCGTCGGGTTATTAACCCGCGACTTAAGAGGTGATAAGTTTAAGGTTTACTTAAAAAAATCTGCCAAAGATAAACATTGTTTAAGCTATGGCCACCTCTCATAAATGGTGGTTATAAAGGACAAACAGTGACAGGGCACATTTTAAACAACTTGCTGATGGAACAAGCAGATGGCCCACCTGATGTTAAGTGGTTACCATCGCCTATAACAAAGTAATACCTCGTAGGTCACACTCATTAGAAACGTGCCCTACGATGCACTTCTCAGCGTCCAACAACCTGAGGCATATAGGTGTTAAGCCTCATGTGAAATGTGAATTTTAAATTTAATTGCGATGACAGCCGTCACAGCTCAGTTCGTAGTAGGGCTACTCAAATTCAAAGTCAAAGTCCAAAAGCATTTATTCAGTAAAATCCGCAGGGATTATCTTGAAACGTCTTAAATGTAGGTGAAACTAAGCGCCAGTTCCTCGCGACCAAGCCGCGCAAGAACCGGCAAGAAACTTGTACTAATAACACTCAGACAAAGAACAAACATGATCAACACACAAATGTTTGTTTTCTTTCGAGAATCGAACCCATCACTGACAGCGCAGAAGGCAGGGCTACTGTAAACTAAACTGTAACGGGTGTCAAGGTAAGGTAATCAGCTAAGTGCAGTATTGCAGCTTTTGAAGTAAATGACAAATTTATTGACGATAGTTATAAAATATCAAAGATAATAAGCCATGACGCTTATGGATGTAAACACGCGTTATCTAGGTTAATCGATGTCTAATCGATTATTTAATTGGATTGCGTGTAAATACTTACTATTTTTCCTTTTTTAATTCGCTGTGGAAAATATCTGAAATGCATTTTTTTTGCCTACTAGCGAAAACGCTCGCGTCTTCGTCCGCTTTAGTTATTTTCATACTAACTTCAACCACTTCTGAACACACACAAATGAACGTAGTGGACTGCATTATAAAGCAAGCTACACATCTTTACTTCAAGCTCATTATCTGCCTGCAGAGATCCTCTTCTCGACGTAGGCCTACTGGCTGGATTTCCAAAACAACGGTTACGGCTTACCGTCTAAGCGGCTTACCCATTATCGACTTCCCGGAGTCTAGTGACCTTCACAATGTCTCGTATCTGTCTACACAGCACAAAACAACGATCAATCTGTACTATCCCACTTCCTGTAGACCCCTCCCTCCTAACTAAAAGTTAACGGGCCCCAATGTGCATTTAATGCCAGAAGGTCGTGCGCGGGTGTTCTGTACATCATACGGTACTCAAGCATTCTTTCACGGCGTCGAATACCGAAAATAATCATGCCAAGCGTTATTCAATGAAGTTGGGTTTGGTCAGACAGAACCCGTCAGAAAATTTAAATTTTGAAAAGATCACATACAACCTAGGTACTAACTTCGTCCGCGCGAAGCTATTTTCATAAAAATTAACCCCCGCTGTACCCGGGTAGGGGTTGAATTACGGAAATTCCTCTGTTAGTACAAGTCTACGTACCAAGACGAATACCCGAAGAATTTCAAGTCTCTACGACTAATGGTTTAGGCTGTGCGTTGTCTTTATGTCAGTCAGGAAAAAGATTGTTATAAATTGGTATAGATTCAATATTAGAATGAAAAGAGAAGCTCTCCCCATTCCCCTAGGAAGATAACCTGACATATCCATTAACTCTAATGATGCTAACTGGTAGTACTTATTCCCGCCCACTAACTAAGAGTACTTCTCTAGACTGGCTATTCTACCTACACCTATTTAATCAGTGCGACGAAACGGTTGGCGCGCGCCGCACGTCGTCGCGTCGAATCGATTCAAAATATTTTCTAATCGGGAATAGTTCTATCGTTTCCGCGTTGCAAGCCCTGAGATTCTGGATTTAAAAAGTTTATTGACAGTGACATACACTTAGTGTTTCGTTTTATGGTGCAAGCAACGCTCAAGTGATTATTCTACCGAGTTTTAATAACATGTCTGAAGTGTTTCTAAAGTCATAAAGTGTGTTTTGTTCTTGAATTCTACTGCGCTTTACTCGGAACTCCAGTGATTGTGGTGCAGAGGTGTAGATTATAGAGCTATGGTACGGAACGAAGGTGTCTCCGAGGTCGGAATAACGTAATGTTTTGTTAAATTTGCATATTTTATTTGTCTGGGCGAGGCGTTTGACACTACCTACAGCTATCATCGTTCGTCTTTAACTTGGCAAAAAATATCTCTGCTCGTGCTTTTGCTCATGTGGTAATCCGAATAAGTTATTACATTTCTTGTTACGGACTTATCTAGCTCATTTTGAAATATATCGTTTCTGCCATCACGAAACGAAATGAAATTGTAGGTATTAAGTACTTTAGAGAGCCGCAGGTTAAGAAGAACGAAATTCAGGATTCATTTCAATTTCTTTATTATCGTCACTAGTCTTTACATATTTGAAAGATGATTTAGAGAAGAGTTAGGTTGGCTAAGGTGAACACTTTCGATTGTGACCTAAAAGTCCTATTTGGGATTACTAAAATAAATTTCTTTATATCGACTACTAAAACGTCAGGAAAAATTGAATAGTCTGGTAAAGTAATCCAGACCAAAAAACCTTCTCAAGTAACTAAAATGACCACTTGTAAAGTTGATAAGTGTTCTGTATGGGTAAGGTACCCTTCGTAACCTAGGTACTTTCAGACATCTTGTAAATATTATTATATTTGTATGACCTCGTTCGTAAAACAAGATAAACAGCTTTGAATTCCAAAACACTCAAGTAACATCAGACTTTATCGTCTTTGTTAATTAAACAATGTATCTACTAAAACTAAAACGCATCACTATCTTTCAAAGTTATTACAGCTAGAAACCTCTCTGGTGCCTCATTACGACATTTACAAATCTAATAACATAATAGTTGCAGACAAAAAGTAGGTAACCTCAAAACTTTGACGATACCATCTAAAAGTTAAAAGTTAAATTAAACTGCGGAAGAATAAAAACTTAATCCTTGCCATCATTTATAAAAAAACAAACGTTTAACTAATATCAAAACAAAGATGTTTTTTTGCCAAATGTTTTCTATAAAAGTATAGATTAATAAAGTTCGCTACAGCGAAGGCTTGGTATTACGCCATTATTATTTGTATTCTAAGAATTATGATGATCGGATTTTTGAGATCTTTCGTCATTGGGAGCAACATAGCTCTTTTATTGTAATTGTTATCTTAGTATTATTTCTAGTTCTGCTGTGTAATTTCAGTGCCATTTTAACTAATATTACTTGCGGTCTTAGCGCAATGTGTGAGCAATTAGAATGAGAGTGTATTGTGTCATCCTGGTTTGAATATGTTTCCCTATGGTTTGAATAAAAACGCCATCTTTTTTCCAATACCAATGACAGCCTGACTTGACAGAATTTGACAGGCAGCACACGCACGCGCTATCTTGGTCAGCGAAAAGCCCGAAGGAGCCGCCTGTAAGCCAGGAAGGCACCCACGGCTGAACCCTGCGACCCAGGGACCATAGTCTCTTCGAGTAGATGCTAGGGCGATGGGTGACACACCCGAGGCCCTTACCTGCAGTTCTCAAGAATAAGACAGCTGTGGATTACCGGATTGGTTAACAGAATTTGACTTGATTCAAAACTATTTGACATTGGTAAAATTGACTGTCGATTGACGGACTGATGCCATAGAGAAGTAGAATAATATTACCGGATTTGCGCATCGTCATTAACTCGTTCTCAATACTGAAAGTACCTACTACTCGCGTTTGCTAGCTTCTTATTCCGTGTGAGGTAAATGGCAATTTGGTTTGTGTCAGTTTTCTAATCACTTAGTTCTCGGCGGAAATTATGCCAGCAAAGATTATACTGAAAGTACCTTATCTAGGTTAGTTTCGATATTATATAGATCTAAAGACTTAAGTCACTGGTCATTCCCACACGTACAGAATCTTGCTCTAAAATGTTTGTAGGCGGATGAGCAAAGTAAGCTGCGGAAATTACAGAAACAGCTTCAAGACTTTAATCCTTAGGCACTAAAGATATATCCCCAGATCTCTTAGTACCAAGTAGTACGAGGTACATCCAAATATATGTATAGGTATAGGTATTTGCAGTACCACATTTTGTAGTACTTACCTCTGAATACCCCAAACGCATCTCAGATTTAAGCTCGTCTCAAGTCGCGATTTTTTGACAGTTCGTAATTAAATTTGACGACCGATGTGGCGCGGCGGGCGAACGTCCGCCTGCGACGCAGGAGGTTGCGGGTTCGATTCCCGCCTTGGGATAAAGTTTGTACGATCTACAAATATTTATTCCGGGTGTTCTGGGTATTTTCTATGTATAATAAAAAATATCTATATATGTAATGTATTATATTAAGTATATCAGTCATCTGGTACCCATAACACAAGCTCTGCTTAGCTTGGGGCTAGATGATGCTGTGTGGATTGTCCAGCAATATAAATCTGTCAAAAATTCGTCACTTGAGACGTGCTCAAATCTGCGATGCATTTGAGTAGTTAGGTAGTTACATACGTGACAGGTTGTAAGTCCATCGCCGCTACTAGAATATAACTGGTTTCCGCAGGATGATTTACTATACCGTTTAGAACACTGGAATTGCGCACATACATTTTTCGAACACAAAAATCCATTTGTGTTCGCCTGGATTCAAACCTTTGAATTATAGGCGAAAATTACCCTTCATTTGTACCCTATTTAAGGGAACAAAAGTCGTAACTTTTTGTGTCTATATTTTATTCACGTCTGAAACCAGTTTTCTTATGAAATTTCTCAGTTATAAGTCACCTATCTGAATGTAGAGCAGACTGAAAGTGGCTTTGTCTAATTAATCTGTTACCAGGCAGCCACGCCGCGTTTATAACACGGTATATGTGAGACATGCGATAAACTAACGAGTATGCGAAGAATGTTGGGATTTTCTTTTTAATTTAATATGCGGCTGGATCTGTATGCGTCGATAAGCGTGAAATGGATTGTCAGATAGGGAAGACACAGTGGAATACTACATCGGCCACTATCGGCCGAATAATAATAATGCTGGACAATCCACGCAGTATCATCTAGCCCCAAGCTAAGCAGAGCTTGTGTTATGGGTTGGATGACTGATATACTTAATACAATACATTACAAATATGTATTTACATTAAAAAAAACTACTACTATCAGTCATCTTTGATTCCCATAGTACAAGCTTTGCTTAGTTTGGGGCTAGATAGCGGTATCAAATTGTATACCGGCATCAGTACTGTCAGCATCAGACATTCAAAATTAACATGTTATGACTTGGCCTATCACCCGTTTCAGCAGGTACACTCTTAAAAACGATAAACGAAGTTTCATGCGTCAAAACGACAATACTTTGCTTATCGTTTTCAAGAGTAGACCTACAGACTTGGCGTCTACTTTCAGAACATACGTTTAACCGTACTAGTAATAAACTCGACGTAACATTGAAATAGTTAAACCGTGTTTTGTCTCTTTCGATCTAATATACAACATGCCCTGGGCATGTTGTGAAGCTTACGATTAATGAATGAAATTAACTTACGCTAGCAATAAATCCTTGAAATTCAATATTAGTCCGACCTCAACATATTCTCTGTTATATCGAGTTCACGGCTAAGCCGCCTGCGATGAAATTTGCGGATAGTGTGGGCAGAGATATAGGCAGGAAGGTCGCATAATTGATGATGTTTAACTTGCTAATTCTCAGAAGAAATTCTAAAAATAAAAAAAAACGAGTGTCTTTAGACCACACGACTGAAGTAAAACTTCTTTAAACGTAACGTAACTGGCTATGAGAGAAAAAGAGAAAGAACAGTTCTTTCATACCCCCTCCACGGTAGTGTTAAACGTTTAACGCAACCTTGTTGAAAGTCGCATTAGAAGTATTACTTCAACAAATACTGGACGTAAATTTGGGCACAAATACCACCTAGGAAGGACAAAACTAAGCAAAGCTAGATGATGCTGTGTGGCTTGTCCAGCATTATTATTATTATTACTAGCGGCCGCTCGCAGCTTCGCCTGCGTGGCAGTTTTTTCCCGTTCCCGTTAAACTTTCATCCCCTATTTTATCCCCCTGGGGGTAGAAATAATCAAAATTCTTTCTTAGCGGATGCTTACGTCATAACATCTACCTGCATGCCAAATTTCAGCCCGATCCGTCCAGTAGTTTGGGCTGTGCGTTGATAGATCACTATGTCAGTCCGTCAGTCACCTTTGAGTTATACATATTTAGATAAATAAAATCATGTCGATAGAAGAAGGTTATAACAACATAAGCTGGCATTCACCGCAAGTCCTTGTACATTCAGACTTATCCAGGCAGATAACGGTTCTGACGCTGCTGGCTTCAAGAACGTGACCAGTGTTGCTAATTAAAATAAATGCTTCTGCGTGTGGGATTCTAAGCGACTGGTGCGTTTGATAGAATAATCTTGACATTCCATACGTATTGTTTCAGGAAATAAAGTTTTTGAAGTAATACTTCTTATGCGACTTCCAATAAGTTTGCGTTGAACGTTTAACAATACCATGGAGGGGGTATGAAAGCACTGTTCTTTCTCTCTTTCTCTCTTTCTCTCATAGCCAGTTACGTTTCGTATATTAAAGAAGTTTTACTTGGTCTAAAGCACACTCGTTTTTTTATACTACTTGCTGATAGAACAAGCAAATGACCCTGATGTTAAGCGTTTACCATCACATGTAACAAAACCCTACGATGCATTGCTCTGCGTTGATCAACCTGAGGTATACAGGTGCCTCATGTGCCTGTAATGTCACCGGCACCCACACCCTTCAAACCGAAACACGCTGCCCTGCTCACAGCCAGAAATAAATTAGCAAAATTTGTGTTATGTTTCGTACAACTAGCAATTGGTCAAAAACTGTTCGACATTAAATAACTAATTAAATATCCAAATGGCTATTTCCACGCCATAACATGAGTTTGTGGGTAGTAATTCTATAAATGAATGAGAACTGATTAATTTATACGTAATCTGATATTTATACCAATTATAAGAATCTTTGTCCCGACTGACTGATTGACTGGCATATAGACAACGCACAGCCTAAACCACTGCTCGAAACGATTCGGCTGCTTGTAATTTTCAGGGTATATTAGCCTTGGTGCGTAGAGGTGTACTAAGAAAGGAATTCCCAAAATTCCCTTAAACGGGTACAGCGGTTGTTGATGTTTGTAGGAAAATAACATCATGCGGACGAAGCCGCGTGCGTTTTGCTAGTTTTTATCCTACTATAATATTATAAAAACGAAAGTTTGTAAGTATGGATGGATGGATGGATGTTTGTTACTCTTTCACGCTCTAACCAGTGGACCGATTTGGATGAAATTTGGAATAGATATAGATTGTAACCTGGATTAACATATAGGCTACTTTTATCCCGAAAAAATAGCGGGAACGGGAAAAACTGCTACGCGGGCGAAGCTGCGGCGGTATAATATGTATACCAGTTTAAATGTAAAAGAATTTGACCACACGCGCAGTTATTAGTTGATAATCAAGTAGGTATGTTAGGTAGATATCATTTGTTAGATAATGTAAAATTATGTCAATAAATTAATTCGAATGAATGAATGAATGAAAATTCTTTATTGTACACCTTACAAGCTAGAGAATAAAACAAAGAAACAATAGTAGTCAATAATAGATAATGTACAATGGGCGGTCTTATCGCTAAAAAGCGATCTCTTCCAGACAACCTTTGGATGGAGAGAATTTAAAAATAAGAGGGTTGGCTTGGGTGCACTAAAAAAAGGAAAAAAGTAGTAAAAAAATAAATATATATATAAAACTTAAACACACATACATACAAATATTTACTTACATTCGAGTTCCTATCTTAAATACGAGTAGATTTTACGTAGGTATTTTTCGGTTCGGCTCCAGTTTTACGTATTTTCTACGAGAATTCGCAATTTAGTAGTAAAACATTGACATCATCTAGTAGATATAACTTTTTAAACTATCATGGTTTTGATCAATATTTTGGATAGAAACGGGATATTTACCATGATTTTTTGAGTTTGATTGTTTCCCGATATTTCGACACAGTCATCATCTAGCAGTTTGAAGCTAGGCATAGCTAGGACTATGGGAACCAAGGACAGCAGTCTGCTACTACGGAACCCTTCATGAGCGAGTCCGACTCGCACTTGGCCGCTTTTCTATTGGTTGTAATGTGTTTGCGTCGAAATAAATAAATAATAAGTAAAACCGTAGCCCGGACACTAGTACATATAAATACAGGAACAATAATATTTACACAGAACATTCCATTTCTAAAAAGGGCCTAGGAAGTAATGAAGTCTCATTATTGTGGTCTCTCGTTTACAATTAGACCGGTTTGCAGGTAGGTATTGCAAGATTCTTGCCTAGATTTTGTGCTAATCTATACCTCGTAGAAGAATCTTTGTCCTGACTGACTGACATATTATAACGCATAGCCTAAACCACTGGATATAGAAACTTGAAATTCCCAAGGTATATTTGTATTCGTGTGTAGTCAAAGTCAAAAAGCATTCATTCAGTAATATCCGCAGGGATCATCTTGAAACGTCTTAAATCTAGGTGAATCTAAGCGCCAGTTCCTCGCGACCAAGCCTAGAAGAACCGGCAAGAAACTTACGGCTTGGTTCCTACGGTTTTTTTGTATGATCCTTTTACAAAGTAATAATAATGTAAATAATAAAGCTCCAATGTGGTGCCAATCTAACTTCCCCTTCACTAATTGCTCCACTAGTACTAAAATACACACGAGACACAGATCATGACTTTGGCACAACTTTTTTGTATTTACTTCGCTTTTTATCATAGTAGGTGTGGGTGGGTACATAGGTAGGTTTCTTACTTGACGGTACTACCTACCTACTTACCTAGGTACCTACTTTTGGTTTATTTGTGCTTCCTATCTTTCTGTTTACTTTCTTTACGTTTCACTGTTCTTTGTACTGTTATACGTTTATGTGTATGTTATGCTCTGTTTTGTGTGTGTTAAATAAATAATAATAATAATGGCGGACAATCCACACAGCATCATCTAGCCCCAAGCTAAGCAGAGCTTGTGTTATGGGTACTAGATTACTGATATACTTAATACAATACATTGCATACATAGATATTTTTTATTATACATAGAAAACACCCAGAACACCCGGAATAAATTCAACAGATCGTACAAACATTTATCCCAAGGCGGAAATCGAACCCGCAAACTTCTGCGTCGCAGTCGGACATTCGCCCACCGCGCCACATCGGTCGTCAATATATTTCATTTCATTAAAATTATACATTTATGAAACGATTCTCTAAAAATTTCACTGCAGTACTAGTGACGTCAGTATGCGAAGTGGGCTGAATGAGATAACTAAGATAAACTCTTAGATCATTATTATTATCTTTGTTTGTATGGTAATTTTGTTTTACTGCTGCAATTATCTGGCTTTACCGCAGGAACTAAGTTTGTTGAAGTAATACTTCTAATGCGACTTCCAACAAGGTTGCGTTAAACGTTCAACACTACCATGGGGGGGGTATGAAAGCGCTGTTCTTTCTCTCATAGCCAGTTACGTTTCGTATACTAAAGAAGTTTTACTTCAGTCGTGTGGTCTAAGCACACTCGTTTTTTTATTTAAGTCTCTTGCTAGTGAATAAAGTGTTTAAATATAGTAAATCGTCTTTCATTTAGGCTTGAAACTATGATAATAATGCTGGACAATCCACACAGCATCATCTAGCCCCAAGCTAAGCAGAGCTTGTGTTATGGGTACTAGATGACTGATCATTCATAGATATTTTTAATTACGCATATAAAATACTCAGAACACCCGGAATAAATATTTGCAGATCGTACAAACATTTATCCCAAGGCGGGAATTGAACCCGCAACCTCCTGCGTCGCAGGCGGACATACACCCGCCGCGCCACATCAGTCGTCACTATAATGTTTGTATAGACGCTTAGATGGCACTATAAATAATGTAAACTAGCTACGTAGTTAGGTACCAAAGTACTAAAATGCAAGTAGTTTGCCTATGCTATTAAGTACTTGAGCAGGAAAACTGGTTTTGTATGTAAACACACATGTTTTGAATGATAGATCGTTTTGATTTAAATCTATCTGATAGTGGATGATTCTATTAGCTGCTTGATCGGATTTATTGATAGGTTCTTTAGAACTGAGCAGAATCTACGCGATGTCTTACATTTATTTATTTTTAATTTTATTTTATTTGGGAAACAAACAGTACAATAGTAATATTATAATAGATTATTTTAGATAATACACAAACCAGCGAAGTTTTCACTGTAAAATAGTTAGTTACTGTGTTAGTGCGTGAACAGACTGATTATGAAAAGAAATACTACATGCAAAGAGAAAAAAAAATACTTATCAATAAAATATTAATAACACAAAAAAAATGGTTTACATATTTCTGTCTATTCAATCTATTATTCTATTCGATTATCATTTGACATTTGACGACCGATGCGATGCGGCGGCCGAATGTCCGCCAGGGACGCAGGAGGTTGCGGGTTGGATTCCCGCCTTGGGATAAACGTTTTTACGATCTGTAAATATTTATTCTGGGTGTTCTGGGTATTTTCTATGTATAATAAAAAATATAATGTAATGTATTGTATTAAGTATATCAGTCATCTAGTACCCATAACACAAGATCTTCTTAGCTTGGGGCTAGATGATGCTGTGTGGATTGTCATAAAAAAAACACATCTGTAGGCCTCCCCCCTTAAATTCAATGACTGCAATATTATGTTGCAAAGTTCATAGTTTAACAGCTGCCTAGTTACTTTGTTATGAAATATTTGAAGCCTTGCTTTCGTCGTTAAGTTTATAATAACAATTTCGGCCTTATTTTGTAACTCAGGTCGTTATTGAAATGGACTTTGATTGAATGTCAATTTTATGTGTATGTCAATATTTATATATACTTTAAAAACATTTCAACCAAAGTTTTTGTATCACTATGGCTACAGGTAATGCATGCTGATGCTTTGGTACTTAATTAAACTAACTAAATTAATTAATCTTGGAACCAGTTGACTGATAGAATACTTATCATCATCATCATTTTCCTGCGCTTATCCCACTTTACGTGGGGTCGGTACAACAGGTTTGTTTCCTCCATTTGCCTCTATCATCCGTCATCTCTGTATGTACTGATAGGATACTTATTTATAATAATAATAATAATGCTGGACAATCCACACAGCATCATCTAGCCAAGCTAAGCAGAGCTTGTGTTATGGGTACTAGATGACTGATATACTTTATACAATACAATATTAAATACATATATATTATTATATATTTTAATTTAACATAGAAAATACCCAGAACACCCAGAATAAATATTTGCAGATCGTACATACATTTATCCCAAGGCGGGAATCGAACCCGCAACCTCCTGCGTCGCAGGCGGAGATTCGCCCTCCGCGCCACATAGGTCGTCAATTAGTCATATTAGTTTTTTGTAAGTACATACTTAGAATACAATAAAAAACTCAGACAGAGCGCAAACATCTATGATCATTACACAAATGTTTATTCTCAGTGGGGATCGAACTCACAACCTACTACTACCTTTTAGTAGTAGTAGAGCTCTTTGTGAAGGGCTCGTCCGGGGCAGTACTACCACCATGCCTATTTCTGCCGACAAGCAGCGCAGACGTTCCTAAAGAGAGTGACCTACGAGGCAATGCTTTGTTATAGGTGATGATAACCACTTAACATCAGGTGGGCCATCTGCTTGTTTCATCTGCAAGTTGTATAAAAAAAAACTACAAACTGAGGTGTGAGGCCAGTGTGAGTGATAATTACGCCGCAAAATCTGTAGGAGACTGCTTGTCATCATTCTACATTCGTGACAGAAGTATAATGAGATTGCGCAATGTATGCTCAATTAAACATACAAATAATTACAGCATTAGCATAGTGATTGCCAAACAATAAGTATTTTTAACACCCACTGTGGAGTGAGACGTGTTATGTTATTAACATAACATTACGTGTTTTAATTTGTTTGTACTGAATCCTGTAGCATTTCTGCCGGGCTAATGTTTAAAAAATATATATATTTGTGGACATTTTACACAACATCATCTAACCCCAAACTAAGCATAGCTTGTACTATGGGAACCAGATGACTGATAGAATACTTACATTTTTTTTTTTTTTGTAAATACATACTTAGAATACAATATAACACCCAGACAGAGAACAAACATCTATGTTCATCACACATGTTTGTTCTCGGTGGGGATCGAACCCACGGCCTACAGCACAGAAGGCAGAGCTACTACTAACTGAGCTGAGAGGCCAGTCAAATGTGCAACGTGAGATATATAATAATGCTAGACAATCCACACAGCATTACCTAGCCCCAAGCTAAGCAGAGCTTGTGTTATGGGTACTAGATGACTGATATACTTAATACAATACATTACATACATAGATATTTTTTATTATGCATAGAAAATACCCAGAACACCCGGAATAAATATTGGCAGATCGTACAAACATTTATCCCAAGGTGGCAATCGAACCCGCAACCTCCTGCGTCGCAGGTGGACATTCGCCCGCCGCGCCACAGCGGTCGTCAGATATATCGCGCTTGACACGACATAATTTTTCTATTGTGTGACTGAAGCATGGCTGGCCGTGAACCATTTCTACAGAGTTAAAAAAAATATAATGATAATAATTTACCATCTCACGATTTTTTATCAACTAACTCTTGAGGCTGTAGAAGGTATATAACTTGCAGCATAGTCGCGCTGAAATAGCGGCGTTTGTAATTATGCCACTTCTGGTCCAATTGGGACAGTGCTACATATTGCTTCATAGTTAGAATAGAATAGAAAGAATAGAATATACGTTTATTTAGCATAGGCAAATTCACATTATTTAGCAAAGGCAAATACACACAAGCCCGACTTGATAAACTGGTAGGTAGGTAGACAGATTCTATTACATAACTATTAAAATAAAAAGATACATAAAAAAAACAAAAAAAAATAGTTGATCTGAAAGACCAAGTAAACCACGAGCTTTTTTTTATACCGCACGATGGGGGAATAGGTCAAAATGTCGAGTTCAGCACAATAAGTGTCAAATTGACCCCATTCGAAAGAACTTTGAATAGAAATGACACTCAAGACTTTTCTAGAGCTACGGGCTATTACAATAATGCATAAATAGGTGCCTAAGTAGGTACAACAGGGTCGTGCGTGGGACTCAATGACAAAGATCGGTTTATGTCGCAGCATGAGCAGAATGAGGATATGACTTCACTGTGAAGAATTGAGTTTAATTTCAAGTGTTTGTTCTTGACTCTTGATAAATATAACTTACGTAGTTACTTATGAAGTTATACGAAACAAACAGTAAATGTCATGCCAAAATGCGTCATCAATCTATCAATTGAGCAGTTTGTGCTGCTGCGGGTAAGGGCCTCTAGCTAGCGATACTTACCCTATCATCAACTACCAGAGTTGAAGCTAGGGTAAATAGCACCAGCTAGATGCCCTTATCTACCTTAGCATCTAGAAAGTAGGTACTTCTAGGTCACGTGTTTTAGAATACCCATTGAATTTGGTACATTGAAAATCACAGCTTGCGTTTGCCAGTCAATAAAACCTTTTCCACGTAGGTAACTAAGCTCGCTGATTGAAAAAGTAGAGCATACATTCATTTTTATCGAATTTCCTTAGTTTCCTTAATCCTTTTTTAGCCACGTCGCTCTAATTAAGACCCACATTCAAAAGTCAATAAATATCCATCAAGTCAAACCAGCTTCTTTACTCGCAAAGGTCGTGACTCCGTGACACCGGAAACTCCATAACTTTATCGACCGGAAACTTCGGAACCGTTGTGGCGGGAAATCAAGCGCCATATTGGATTGCATTAAACCTCCTTCTTAGGTATTAGGCAGACAAGTTGAAGTCTATTATGGAAAATCGAAATTAATCAATTTTATGGTCGTTGTAAAATAAATGGGGTATTGTTTGAAAGCTGTGTGTGCGTATGAGGTTAAAATACTTTCTTTTCAAAGCATTTAGCATCGATATGGTTGTTTTGTTCATGTTTTGTTGCCATCACTTGTCAACTTTTTAGGGTTCCGAAGTTTGACGAGGAACCATTCGTTTCGGCATGTTCGTCTATCGGTCTGTGTGTCTGTACATCATCTATCTATATCTATACCAATTATAAGAATCTTTGTCCTGACTGACTGGCTGACATATAGACAACGCACAGCCTAAACCGCTGGTAGACTTGAAATTTTCAAGGTAAGTATATTTGTCTTGGTGAGTAGAGAGAATTCCCGAAATTCAACCCCTACACGGGTACAGCAGGGTTGAAGTAAGTATGGAAATAACTTCGTGCGGACGAAGTTACACATGTCTACATCTATCTAAGATAGGGAAGAAAGCCATATAACGAGAAGAGTGTTAGATATGGATGTGAAAGGTTATAAAAGCAGAGGAAGACCAAAGAAAAGATGGATGGATTGCGTGAAAGAGGATATGAGTAAGAAAGGAGTGAACGCTGAGATGACGACTGATAGAAGAGAGTGGAAGAAAAAAACCTGTTGTACCGACCCGAGTGTGGGATAAGGGCAGGAAGATGATGATGATCATCTTATGATGATAAGATACCAATCACAAGAGTCTTTGTCCTGACAGACAACGCACAACCTAAGCCATTGCTCGAGGAGTCCATTAATCTTAGAAAATACGTGCCTCGTCATAAACAAAGCGGAATAAGTCATGACAAGGCATCAACCATATCGGACTCAATGGTTTTAAAGAAAATGGCGGCCGTTTTGTTCAAAGCAACGGGAATACAAGAAATTTGACGATGCTTAGCGTAGATTGTTGACGACCGATGTGGCGCGGCGGGCGAATGTCCGCCTGCGACGCAGGAGGTTACGGGTTCGATTCCCGCCTTAGGATAAATGTTTGTATGATCTGCAAACATTTATTCCGGGTGTTCTAGGTATTTTCTATACATAATAATATCTATGTATGTAATGTATTGTGTTAAGTATATCAGTCATCTAGTACCCATAACCTGTAGTCCTGGTGACCTGTATCACAGGTTTTTCTTAACCTACTTCAGGCACCAGTCTCTCACAGTACAGGTTCCTAATCTAAGCTGTTTCTGTTAATTCCCCTACCTATCACACATTGTAACCTTTGTGAAGAGAAAAATAAACGAATATGAATAAAAATAACACAAGCTCTGCTTAGCTTGCGGCTAGATGATGCTGTGTGGATTGTCCAGCATTATTATTATATCTCTTCCAGTGAACCATGCCAGTGCCCTATAAGTGGCGGTATTCGTGAGTACTTTCACAATGATTAAAAACATTAGCAAATTGGCGTTATGACATTGGCTAGAGTCACGAGTAGGCACAATCTATTATGTAATTAGATTAATACTTAGTTGTTTGTTATACTTCTTATAACTTTGCCTATTATCTATAAAATATCCTACTAGGTATGATGGATGGATGGATGGGTGTTTGTTACTCTTTCACGCTCTAACCAGTGGACCGATTTGGATGAAATTTGGAATAAATGTAGATTGTTACTTGGATTAACATATAGGATACTTTTTATCCCGAAAAAATAACGGGAACGGGCAAAAACTGCAACGCGGGCGAAGCTGCGAGCGGCCGCTTTATTTATGTAAATACCTACATACCTACTTAAAATACAATATACCACCCAGACATAGAACAAACATCTATTTATAACGCATGCAACTGTGTTTGATAAATATCCCGTTTCTATCCAAAATATAAATTATTTATTTAAAACACATGGCAACATTGTCTGTCGAATGACGGACAGATGCCATAGAGAAGAGACTAGGTAAGCATAGCAAGGAAATGGTTGGAAATGGTTCTGTCTTGACATTTTGGCTACAGTCCTCGTGCTGACTTCATCCGGTACTGATGTGATATATATTCTGTGACTGGGCCCGCTGTGTGCGTGGTGATTAGGGCGGGGCCACTCACCGGTCACGACATAAACGTAGCTAAGGTTGACACCTTTATAAGTAACACTAGTTTAAAAAAACGAGTGTGCTTTAGACCTCACGACTGAAGGAAAACTTTTTAAATATACGAAACGTGGCTATGAGAGAAAGAGTGAAAGAACAGTGCTTTCATACCCCCTCCATGGTAGTATTAAACGTTAAACGCAACCTTGTTGGAAGTTGCATCAGAAAAGTATTACTTCAATAGCTACTTTTATTCCTTCCGCCGTTCATGTTTCTGAAAAGGTTAGCTATTGCCCGCTTTTCTGTGGTTCACAAAACATCCGAACAGTACAAAAAATTACTACTTTATTCTAGGTACTTAAGTACTTTAAACCTCTTAGAGTCACCAATTTTCCTTACGTAAGTTACATACCATTATATCTAATCTCCCTTACGGTATGTAGGAGAAAATAAGGAGATATCAATTTTTTTGTGGTTAGGCATACCTAAAAAAATAAAAGGACCGGTATTTAAATCATGTTTACATGTGTTTTAAGCATGTTTTCTGTCTTGCATTCAGTTAGATTGGCACCACACTGGAGCTTCATTATTTACATTATTATTATTTTCTAACAGGATCATACAAAAAAAAAACGGTAGGAACCAAGCCGAAAGTTTGTTGCCGGTTCTTCTAGGCTTGGTCGCGAGGAACTGGCACTTACCTAGATTTTGGACGTTTCAAGATGACCCCTGCGTATATTACTGAATAAATGCTTTTTGACTTGGCTTTGAATCTAAAAACGAAAACAGTGTAGGTAAAAAAGCCATATTTGTTTTGAAGTAAACTTAAGTTACACACAAGAGCAGCCCTAACTGTCATGGCCGCTAGCGACTGACATTTGACGCGGTACCCTCGCTTTCTGCGATTGCTTTCAAATTGCGGTAAGATGGATTCCTGGTGAAAGTGAGATCTTATCTAATTCGGATAATATGTTTACATTTAACTTGCGGTTCTACATATCGTCACCTGTATGCCGAATTAACGAATCTGCAAAATACATATTTCACAGGAGAGCAAAAAAAATATGTTTTTGCACTTTTCAAATAGTTCCCAAGGACCTACTTTGAACTTTTATATATTTTTGTTAATTGAAATATTTTAAGCTATTCCGCGTTAAAAAGTTATTTTCGTGAAAAGTGCAGATTCGTGAGTTCGCCTTGCAGGCGACGATATTTCCCGGACTCTTGAGTCTATCTGTCACTGTCAATATGACAGGTACGTAAGTATTTAGAACGATTCAAAATTATTCTAAAATTCTATTTCCGAAATTCAATCCCTAAACGGGTACCTACAGCGGGGGTTGAAGTTTGTATAAAAATAACTTCATGCGGACAAAATGCGCACATTTCAATTACTCACGCAATTAACACAAGGTATCCAAAAAGGATAATCTTTGCTGTTAAAATGGTTTTATTATAACTGCCATTTAGAAAAGTTGTTATTACCCACTGAAACTACGGAAATGTAATTATTTACCTACTCAAGATCTAGATTCTAGAACGTAATGCTGATAAGATAAAAGCACTTTCTCGGTACAAGAACCTGCGCCGGCACAGGCTGCTGTGATAAATTAATTACTTGAACCAATCATGTGACCGGTCGCTAACCAATAGAGTTGAAGTAATGGAATAAGAGAAACCAATAGGTTTGTTAGTTTGTTGCTATAAGGCTTTTAACACTAGCTATTGCAAAGTGTGGGTCGGTGCCAAATGAAATATTTGGACGTACCTCTAACTACCCCACTTAGGCGTTCTCGAAGAGTCTCGAGTAGTTTTGTAATACTAGAGAAAAGCGTGGGACTTCGTCCGCATGAAGTTATTTCCATACAAACTTCAACCCCCGCTGTTTAAGGGTTGAATTTCGGGAATTCCTTTTTTAGTACATCTCTACGCACCAAGACGAATATACCAGAAAGTAAAGTCGGCTGTCATTGACTCCATACAGAGTGTAGGATTTAACTGACAAAAGAAACAACATACAACGTAGTCCCTTGCATAGTGGGTACGTTGTATGTTGTTTCTTTTGTCAGTTAAATCCTACACTCTGTATTCACATCATACCTATCTAGGTACCAACTTTGTATAAGGAAATAAATGAGTTTTTATTACTTTGAAGAAAAAGATGGCGTTTTCCTTTAAAACTTATGGGATACATTTTTGATCAAATCAGGATGCCACATTTCATTTCAACTGTTCACACTTGTGCTAAGACTTAGCAATGATGGTTAAAATGACGCCGAAATTACACATCAAAACCTAAAATAACACTAGAAAAACAAAATAACAACAAAACCATGTCGCTTTAAAAGATGACAGAAAATGAATCCAATCGTTAGGTATCTTACTAACGTATTACGTTTAACACTTCTTGTGTCAACTTTCCCATTACAATGTAGATCATTTTCCCCCAGTGTCGTGTCGTTTCCGCCGCCATTTTCTCGGAAATGATTCCCCGCTACAGAGCGGATCCGATTGCTCGTAAGCAATCGCTGTTACATGGAAATTGAGATTTAATTTCATAAATATAGCTTAAGAACCGGGTATACAGGGTGATTTTTTGAGAAAGGCGGTGATGGACGGGTCCAAACTACACGAGTTAAAGAAAAGTTGAATGGAGTCATGTCCTCGATTTATAAGAAAACAATAACTGCATATTTAGTTTTATTTTTAACCTTTACTTTTGATGGAAATCGATACGAATGATTTTTCAAAAAACAAAGACATCCTGTACCATTGCAATCAAAAGATTAACGTACGTGTCCTACGATGCACTACTCTGCGTCCATCAACCTGAGGTATTGTATAACCTGTTTATATAAAAAAAAAATTAGCTTTGAACATGAATTACATGTTAAAGAACGCAGAAAATATAAAGTACCAAAAATTATTTGAATTTGGCGCCAATGTAAAACAAACTACCTAATTTACTTGCGGATCATTGACACTAGGCAGTAGTATTAAATTTGTACTCGAACTAACACTACAATCATTTTTCACTGAAACCCTACAAAAAGCCTACATAATGTTACTCTTTCATCGTTCACTATTCGACCTCTTTCGATTGTTCTGGAACAATTCAAAACTGTAGGGCTTTCACACTTCTTCAAGCTGCTTGACGTCAGTCGACCTCGTTTGATTGTTTGGGAACAATCCAAAACTAAAGGGTTGAGACAAACCTCTTGCTTGACGTCAACGGTCGGATACATTTTTGTTACGTCCTTGTGAACACAATCCACGTGAACCCGCGTCGACTACCTCAGTCATTTTGTATGGGACAGACAGAGACAGAGGGAGCCGTCTGCTCTAGATATAGGTGTCGACATAAGAACCTCCTGTTTCGTCAGTTAAAAACGGATTTTTCGCATGTCATACTTACATTACGGGCGATGTACTCTAATCGGCACAGTAACGAATGTTCTATTTTTGGCAGCGACAGTGTATTTTTACATTGCTAATTAAAATTAACTGATAGCGCCTCCGTTACTTAGGTCGTGGTGATCCCGACAGAATTGGATCCCTTTCACACCTTGGATGACGTAAGAGGCGATTAATGCCCTTGAGATCTTAACACCAATACTGCAGTTACTAATCCACCTGCTAAGCGTGGGCTATCATATCCCCCAGAATATGGAGAGGACTATGTCTACCAGTGATCTTTTTCAGGCGGATGATGATCTTTGGTCAACTGAAGATGTTGGTATGTTGGTGGTACAGACAGTCAGCCAAAATAGGTTCCTAGTTTTTCTGCTGATTTAGGAAAATAATATTCAAAACAAAGCTATATTCAAAAATAAAAATAAAAAAAACATACCAGAATGTTAATATACTTTGGTCGCTAACTGTACAAAACCTTAGCGTGTTTACCGAATATAAATTTGAAGGTAGGCACAAAGTTTTTTTAAACTTTAAAGGAGTTTTCAAACGATTCGCTGATTGTGTTATTGATCCAACTTTATAGTCAATAAAAACCTTTGCTAAGCTGTCATTATGACGTTCATGCGGCAGTAAGTAAGCCTTGTTTATTATGAGAACAGTGTCAGGTATGGATGTGGATAGTTAATGGCTATACAAAGTAAATATAAGATGGATGGGCTATGTGAAAGATTGATTAAGTTTAAAAATTAACAATGACTGAGTATGACTGTATGCTGTGATATATATATTTTAAAAAGCGCACCGTCTGACCCAATTCAATTGCTGATACAATTCAAGGCTTGCTCGGTAGAACAAGGCATGAAAGATTATAAAACAAAAGTCCAATAACCCGTGTCGTGTATAGAAAGTGAACGGTATTAGTTGTAAGAAATTTCACTGTTGAAGCTTGAAGCGGACTAAGGACAAACAGTAGGGAATGGACTGTGAAAGTAAGGTAAGGACGGGCTTTACACGTAGGTACAAAGACAAATATAACTACCCTCAAAATGCTTGTGAAGTCAGGTTTTCTAAGTTCACACAGACAAAATATGCTCTGGAAGTTCCAAGATACGATCTGCGATTCTTAAAATTGGTCAGTCTGTCAAAACAAAGATTCTTAAAATTGGTATGGATTATTACTTGATAGGGTAACCATGAGTATGATATAAGTCCGGCTCTGTAGTGAAAGTGCGACAGGTTGAGCTTGAATGGACCTTTTATGGAACTGTAATATAAGATTATATTACCCTTAGATTTAACAAGCTATAAATAAATTGCCTTCACTTTTGAAACTTTACCTTTTAAATACCTTCGAGTTGAATTCTAACGTTTACAGATGTACGTATCAATAGTTACCGCAATCCTCGACAAATAGAAAATTAATTGAGCCGCAGTTGTATAGTAGGTGGCGATCACTAATTAACATCAGGTGTGCCATCAAGCAGTTGGTTTAAAAAAAACTATTAGGAAAATTAAATCATGTTACGAGTACTATGATATCGAAAAGTGGTATCAAATGTATAAAATCACATTTTTATAATAATATCTATAGTATAAATACAAGGGTACTCTACTTATCGATAAAGTATTTATGGTTTATGCAATGCGGTTAAAATATTAATAGCTTTATCTTTAAGTCCTCAATGTCGACACTTCGAAACATCTTTAGGTTTTTCTTGATATAAATTAGTGATCGATGCATTTTATACCGCTTTACATTACAATGACAGAACACATAATGACCTTAGCTAAGTTTTAGTTTGATCGTTTAAAATAACCTTATTTGGCTAAGGGCATTAAACGCACAAGAATTAAAAAAATAGGCAATTCGAATTTCAATAGTAAATCAAAACTTAAAGTGTTCGGATTCTAAATTTAAATGATTACAAAATGAAAATAAAAATAGTTTGTATTCGGAATTCAAATAACTTGCAATAGTGTTGCGCAATCACGTAAACGATAACATGCTAAAAGTAACACGAGTTAACAAATAACGTTAAGTAACGCTATAATTGACGTGGCCTTGGTTTGTTTGTATCACAAGGAAATGAAGAATCGAGAGGCGTTTATAGAAGATGTGTAGGAATGATTTTGGTGCAAATGCGATAGTTTGTAAGAATGGATGGATGTTTGTTACTCTTTCACGCTCTAGCCAGTAGACAGCATTGGATGAAATTTGGAATAAACATAGATTATAACTTGGATTAACATATAGGCTACTTTTTATCCCGAAAAATAACGGGAACGGGAAAAAAACGAGCGTGACCTACGAGGCTTCATTTTAGGTTATGACTACTTAACATCAAGTGTGCTCGTTCCATCAGCAAGTTGTATAGAAAAAAACGTTGACCGTAATCTCACCTGATGTTAAGTGATAATGTGGTCGACCCGAAATTCAACTCCTAAACGGGTACAACGGGGGTTGCCGTTTGTTTGAAAATAACTTCACGCGTACGCTTCACGTTCCGTACCATACCTTTTTTTGTACTTATTCTTAAAAGAAAAATGTTTAAGAACAGATTCCATCAAAAGTGTCTTAACCTCAAGAAATCTGTGAAAATAGTGATGCGACGTGAATAACAGTGTTGCCAACTCGTGAATACAAAATAATATTGTGATTTCGTGATGCGCCGAGCGTGTATTGCTGTTATTGTGTTTATATAAAATGCTAAAATGGCGTTTATCGGGCCGAGGAACAGTGCGCCTGTCATCAAGGATAGTCTGCACACACCGGCGTATGAGGTAAGGATTCCGTATAGGTTCTAGTAGCTTAGTTTGGCTTCTCATTCCTAACTTCAGGAGTTTTCATAAAATGATAATGACTCAAAGGTAATTAAGAAGAATCGCAGACACTTTAGCAGCTAAATAATTGAAGAAGTTTATTATACACCAAATACTAGCCTTTGTTTTCCGCAATACTTAGTTACTAAACATCCCAGACTTTTTTTATACAACTTGCTAATGGATCAAGCAGATGGCCCACCTGATGTTAAGTGGCTACCATCGTCTATAACATTACTACGTAGGTCACACTCGTTAGGAACGTGCCCTACGATGCACTGCTCAGCGTCCATCAACCTGAGGCATACAGGTGTTAAGCCTCATGTGCCTGTAATGTAATGAATTATCGAATTTAAAAAAACATTGGAATGTAAAACAAATTTATTCTAGCCTAGAATAATTTCTAGGCTAGGTTACATGCATTCTCTGAAACACAACTCTATTTTTTGTTTTTTACCCGGAGTAATGAAATGTTTATCTATCTATCTATAATGTCTATGCCATTATAGACAACTTTCTACTGAACCTATTTGAATGTGGTTGTCGCGGTTGTTGTGTGTGCAGTATTAGATCCGTGTTCTAAAACTCCAAATTCAAATTATTTCAAATTACCACAAGATTTCATTTTGTGACCGAAATATGATCCGCTGTGTGCAGTCTGTGTTCTAAAACTCTAAATGCAAATTTATTACCGCAATTTTGTGACATTGTCACCTTCGATCAATGATTCTTCTAGATGACGGGTCACATACAAAATCATAAGTAAAAGCTGTCCGCGTGAATATATACTTAGACAGCTACGTTTGTTTACTAACGAAGTGAGAAAAAAAAAATAGTTTTAAGTTCAACCTAATCAACGACCGGTGTAGTGCGGCGGGCGATTGTCCGCCTGTGATGCCGGAGGTTGCGGGTTCGATTCCCGCCTTGGGATAAATGTTTGTACGATCTGCAAATACTTATTCCGGGTGTTCTGGGTAATTCTTATGCATAACAAAAAATAAATATGCATGTACTGTATTGTATTAAGTATATCAGTCATCTAGTACCCATAACATAAGCTCTGCTGAGCTTGGGGCTAGATGATGCTGTGCGGATTGTCCAGCATTAATAACATCCATGTCACCTAGTAAAAATGTCACTTTGTAGAAACAAAATAAGAGCTCACTTCTCAAATGAGCTCTTATTTACCGAAACAGATTTTTTGCGCCGACCTTATTATCTAGAGGTATCATTGATCGAAGATTGTGACAGAAATACGATCCGGGCGGAACGCACCCGACTCAAGCATCGTAATTTTCAATTCGTATCCAATTCAACGCTAAAAATGTTATTATTGAGTCTGAATTGTTGTAAGATTAATTTTACAGATAATAATCTATCCGCAAGGTGAGTGAACCGGCGGCGTTACGTGTAAGAATTCGCGTTTTTGTCGCTATCTGCGAATGTTATGAATTAATTTGAATAATTCTGACTTCTGTTATTTTTCTATCTTAGGAGATACCTAACTTTGTTCACGAGATATAAGAATCTTTATTTCGGTTCCTTTTATTTTATAGTCCTTACTTCCTTACTCATTATGCGTAGGGAAACTAAAATACAATGTTTTTTCCAGTCGCTTATTACCGTTAAAAATATCATAGACATTTTGACACTTAGATTTTTTTGTGTTCGAAAAATTCGAAATTGGAATCGAGGCAAACGACGACAGAGCAGCAGAGCAAAATAGGTTTTGCTGCATTGAGGATTTATTGCATTGAGTCAGTATTCATTACTTGTTCTTTAATCGTTCTATGTGCCTATATATGTGTTTTCTACTTAGTCATTGTTTTTTTTTTGTTCTATAATTTATTTTTATTTTATGAATAACATTGGTCAGACTGCAATGCCGTGTTACAATGTTTAATAAATAAATTTAAGGCTACAATAAATATACTTAACCTAAAAAAAAACCTTAAAATAAACTAAATAGCGGTTAAAGTGATAAAAAAACATAATTACAATGTTTAATTTAGGTACACATTGCGAATTGCCCAGAAAAAAAACAATTATCATATAAGTAATATGATTATGGATGTACCCGGAACCTTAAATCTGCTTTGTAATATCATTTTATTACTGTTTTTGCTATAAACCCAATTGTAATTATCAATTTAATGTAGTAGGAAATGAATTGTTTATACTTATAACGAAACAAAGATCTCTATTTTGTTGTCATTCGTTGTGTTTTACAATTTTTGTTAATTATACTTAAAATATTTCAAATCAAAAGTAGCTTCTCAATAAAATCCATTTTCTATTGAATAGAAACGTTATTAAACAAATAATTGAAACTCTATACGTTCAACATTATTTTAAGGCAATTGTTATAGCGGCAATAGAAATACATCATTTGTGCAAATTTTAACTCTCTTACTATCACGGTTCATAGGATACAGCCTGGTGACAGACGGACAGACAGACAGACAGCGGAGTCATATATAGTTATATTTGTAGCACAACAGTGCACTATGAATCTTTAATTCTCAGTTTTAGAATTGCAATGACCTCATCTTTAGCTAAATTGCTATCCATAAAATGTTCAAGTTGACGTTCTCAATTGACGGCCTCCTGTGTGGGCTGGATAAATAATCTACGCATCAGAATTTCTATTATTGCTTCTCCGATCCTAATCCTGGCCTTTATAACACCTATATTTACTTTAAGTGGAAGGTCGTGGGTTCAAATACCGCTCGAGGAAATAATTTTTGGGATATTGGCGACCGATGTGGCGCGGCGAGCGTATGTCCGCGACGCAGGAGGTTGCGGGTTCGATCCCCGCCTTGGGATAAATGTTTGTACGATCTGCAAATATTTATTCCAGGTGTTCTGGGTGTTCTATGTATAATAAAAAATATGTATGTATGTTATGTATTAGTCATCTAGTACCCATAACACAAGCTCTGCTTAGCTTGGGGCTAGATGATGCTGTGTGGATTGTCCAGCAGTATTATTATTATTTTATAAGTAAAAATCTCTTTTGAAGTGCAGGTAAACACTATAAAAACTAACAAATTGTATTTACTTGATTGTAAAATCACGAGCTTTGAGAAGTCCACTACTAGACGTAGATCTCTTTTGTCAAATTTCACTTCCTGACGCGAACTTTACTTGCAAAATAGTATCGGTACTGTACTGTTATCCATAGCATTTTATAGTTGGCGGCAAACAAGTAATCTGACCACGTGACGAAGCTGCGCAGAGATAATTTGTTTATGCATTTTGTTTTTAATTTGTTTTGAATCGTTCTACGCAGATCATTGGTGCGTTACTAACACTATGAAACTGTTCGAAATTCAAACTCATCCAAGCTTGAATAGAGACTGATAGCTTTTTCTCTCACGCATTGTGAAATAGTTCTAATTCAAACTTTTTTAAAGTACGATTACCATAGACAAAGTGATTTAATTATTTCATTGCTAACTAAAAACGATACAGTAAATTATGCTACATTCAGCCAGCGACTTAGGTAGTTGCTTGAAGCATGATTTGCGTTTATGTCAATCATGCATTCGACTCAGAACGTGTAATTTTGTAATAATTGTACCATCTCCGTCATCCGTAACAGTAATTACGTTATCATAATATATATTTTTTTTTTTTTGATTTGATTTTTGAAAGATAATCGCGATGATGTAAAAAATATCCCACATTAATTAGAGCTTTGTATAGTATGAGAGAAACTAAGCAATTTGGTGCGTCTAAAATTACATAAACTTTGCTGATTCCCTTTTTCAGGCAATAGTTTCATTTCACTGTCCTATGTAACACAGAAATCTTTTTTAGTCCAAATTCAACAACACAAAGCTTTTTTTCTATACATCTCTTGAACAAACCACCTGATGGCCCAACTAATGTTAAGTGGTAACAATGCCTGTAGCAAAGCATTGCCTCATAGATCAGTATCGTTAGGCACGTGCCTTACGTGAACCTGAGGCATATAGGTGTTAAGCCTTCATCATCATCAATCTATCACAGTCCACTGTGGGACATAAGTCTCTCCAATGGCGCGCCGTTGAGCCCGATCTTTGGCTCTCCACATCCAGTTATTGCCCGTAACCGTGCATAAGTCGTCGCAACTAGTCTGAGGTCGTCCTAAACTATGTTTGCCTAAGCGGGGTTTCCAATCTAGTTATTAAATAATAATTAGTTGTTGTTAGGCATTTTAAGGCAGTCAATAACATAGTAGGTCAGTTGATTGATAATTCATGGAAATACGTTCTCATTCTCGAGAATATCTCACGCGTCGCGCCTATTAAACAGTTCGAAATTCAAATTTAAATAATTTAGAATTTAAGAACCATAGACAAATAAACAAGCTTCTAAGGCATGTGTCGCGGTGTTTTATCGTTCATTATTCATTTATGTAAATAATTTAAAAAGCTAATAGATCATAAGAAAGAATCGAACTACTTTCGTTTTCGTCCCACACTTTCGGTCTTGAACTCTTGAGCGAAAAACCAGTTCTATCGGGTATTTTAAGATAAATAATAATATTATGCAAATAAATATTTCAATAAGTCTATGCTCGTTATGATAATACTGAAGTTGTTTGTCAATGTCAGCTAATTGTCATTTTAGCAGGTTCATGTTTGGGAGATGGTCAGCACGGCCATACTTATGGCCACTACTATTGTATGGATGGACGGATGGATGGATGTTTGTTAGTTACTCTTTCACGCTCTTACCAGTAGACCGATTTGGATGAAATTTGGAATAAACATAGATAATAATTTGGATTAATATATAGGCTACTTTTTATCCCGAAAAAATAACGGGATCGGGAAAAAAACTGCCACGCGGGCGAAGCAGCGAGCGGCCGCTAGTTATAAATAATGTAAGGTTTTTTATTCAACTGAAACAACCCAAGAGAATAAGCTCAGTAAATCAAAACAAAGGCGATTTTTTTTATCATTGATAGACCGTCCTTTGGCTTCAATCTCACCTGATGGTAAGTGACGATGAAGCCGACGAAGAAGCAGGACGGTCTAGAAGACACCTATTCACTCTTGCCTTAAAGAGGTCCAGATTACTTAGTTACTAGTTAGTTATAGTTTAAATAGTTCACCAGTACTCTATCAGTAAAATTACATTTACCTTTAACTAGCAAAGGTTTATTATAACTAGTGGGCAGTTTCAATTCCACATTCAATTAATAAAGCAGCTAAGACAAACGGATAGCCATATTGAATTGTATGTAGTGACAATTTCGACGCCTGCGCACATGCCATGTCCATAATCACAGGTCATTTGTAATAGATTATGGTGCTTTGGCAATATTAGTCACATTATAATATTTTAAGTTGAGTTATTGAACACAAATATTATTAAAATGAGTAATCTTTGATATATTTCAGTAGTACTTATATTTTCGTTTACCTTATATTTTCATTTCAGTATAATAAAAAATATCTACGTAATGTATTGTATTAAGTATATCAGTCATCCAGTACCCATAACACAAGCTCTGCTTAGCTTGGGGCTAGATGATGCTGTGTGGATTGTCCAGCAGCATTGAAATCCGTGATCTTTATACTTAGAATAATTACAATGATGATGATGACGATTAAATCTAGCATGTTTTTCCACGTGCCATCAATAAATGAGTACCTAGGTACCGACATACCATAAACGGTCATGGCGAATGACGTATTCAAAGCCTTTATAATCGTAGCTGCAAATGATCTATTGATAAAACCTTGAGATCGAGCCATTCGATTAATGTGTGTGTGTAAGTGTGTCTTTTGGAACAAGATGGTAAGTGGTTACCATCATCCTACTAATAATACATATTTTAAACGTGAAAGTTTGTAAGTATGGATGGATGGATGGATGGTTGGTTGTTTGTTACTTTTTCACGCTCTAACCAGTAGACCGATTTGGATGAAATTTGGAATAAATATAGATAGTAACCTGTATTAACATATAGGCTACTTTTTATCCCGAAAAAATAACGGGAACGGGAAAAAATTGCCACGCGGGCGAGGCTGCGAGTGGCCGCTAGTGAACGATAATTATGGTTTAAAATAGTGCCCAAAATAGCTAAAAAACATCGGTGTACGGAACAAACGGACTTTAATATCTATGCGAACTATTTGGTGCAAGTGTTGTAATCATTGCCACATGGAATGCCAGATTCGCCCACCCGTTGTGGGCCGCGGGTCTAACAGGTTAGAATTCTGGCGAAAAATGTTGCAAGGTACTAGAAATTCTCGATTTGTATAGCCGGAGGCCCGTTGCATAAAGTTAGGTAAAACCTTAGATTTGGAGCTGTCATGCTGGATCTATGCTTCCTGCCCTCTCTTAAACGCTATTGCACCTCATTATCTTCCTGCCCTTATCCCACACTAAGTGGGGTCGGCACAACAGGTTTTTTCCTTCCACTCTCTTCTATCAGTCGTCATCTCAGTGTTCACTCCTTACTCATATCATCTTTCACGCAATCCATCCATCTTTTCTTTGGTCTTCCTCTGCTTTTATAACCTTTCACATCTATATCTAACACTCTTCTCGTTATATATGCCTTTCTTCCCCCGCATTACACGCCCATACCACGCTAACCTATTATTCAACTTATCCGTCACAGGCGCTACTTTCAAACTTCCTCTAATATACTCATTTCTTATTTTATTCTCATTTTCTCTATGGCACCTGTCCGTTATAAATAAATAGATTTTAGTCAAGTCGAGTCAGTAAAAAAAGTAGGCTGTCGTTGGTTTTGAAGAAAAAGATGGCGTTTCTTTTCAAAACCTAAAGGAAACTTATTTCTTCATATCTGGATGCCGCAAAATACATTTTTATTTCCTCGAGTAGAGTAAGATAAAATACCACCGAAATTACACATCAGATATTAAAATAACTAGAAAAACAATTATAATGAAAAAGCTATGTTTCTCCCAAAGATGACAGAAAACATCGCCTCTATCTTTCTTTTTCATTCTAGCTTTATTTACCACAGACAGAAAAATATACATTATTTTTTTAGAGTGAATGAATGAATACTATTGTAAAAATTAATGGTTCATTTTATCATAGATCATCTTAGATGAATTAAGTAATGCTTCGATTGAGAGTGAAAGTCGTTACGAATCGCCAAATTAATACCTAAAGTAAAAGTTAAATTAGTTATCTAATGGCGTTATAGATTCTGATCAATATTTATTCTTACTTCGCTATTTTTAATTACTTTTTCGTAGTTGTAAGCTTTTTTTTATTGTTATAAATAATACTAGCAATAATATAATACTAGTGTATTACATAAAAATAGAGCAAAAAGAGTGGATACAGTATAACAAGTGTAACTAATACATACTTATTAGTTTAATATCTACGTAACGATATCTTTGTTAGTCACATAAACCTTACAATTTATGTAGGTGGCTATAGCTGTTATATTGGTAAATTGTATTATTTATTATTTTAAAATATACTAAGAATAAACTACAACCTCTTCAGAATTAGTCTATGGTATGAAAGCTCCAATTCAAAATTTAAACTCGGAACAATTTTAAATATCGAACTGATTAGTAATAAAACCAAGCTTAAAGTATTATAATATCTTTAAGATAATTTTTCAAGCTACCAGCGCCCACACTAAACAAAACCCTGCCTAACCTTCCCAAGTACGTAGCCGCCATGAAACAGCGAAACAGGTTTCTCAACGGTTCATATCCTTGCACTTGCAAGGACGCCCGGCCATCTTGGATCAAGTGTCAAACGACCTTGGCAGATAAACGCGCGGTATTCTTTACTTCCGCTTTTGTTTTTTTTTTAAGTGTTCGTTATAAGGCATGATGTAGAACGTGTTTTAAGTGACATAGATATTGTGAGCACTGGTGTCTAGTGGGAGTAATTTCCTTCTGATCCTAAGCTCTTAGAGTGCCTCTCGAATTTAATTAAAATCCGTCGAAAAATAACGCTACAGCAAACTTCCCCCTTATTTCCCCCTATTTCCCCCTATCCCCAATCAAGTCATAAACCTATTTCTTTTTTTCCTTCTAGTCCGTCCGTCCGTAGTGTCTGGAGTTCTTCCGACCTTAGATTTACACTGTTTATTCTACACTAGCGGACGTTCGCAGCTTCGCCTGCGTGGCAGTTTTTTCCCGTTCCCGTTATTTTTTCGGGATAAAATCGTAATAGCTTTATGCATGCAAAGTCTCAGCCCGATTAAAATTAGCCTAGCCGGTTTAAAATTGACAAAGTTTTATACAAACTTTCATCCCCTATTGTATCCCCTTGGGGGTAGAATTAATCAAAATCCTTTCTTAGCGGGTGCCTACGTCATAACATCTACCTGCATGCCAAATTTCAGCCCGATCCGTCCAGTGGTTTGGGCTATGCGTTGATAGATCACTATGTCAGTCAGTCACCTTTGAGTTATATATATTTAGATGTATACTATTTAAGCCAAAACATCTTTACCATAATATAAGTAGGAAGGACAAAAATAACATGACGACCAAACAAGAGACTTCATTTACAGTACGCCATATAAATCTAATCTGCATACAAATATGCCAAACTATTAGTGGCAAGGTTAGAGTTAGGCAAACATCCTAACCTCCTTGCCCAAATAAGATAAGAGTTTGAAAAGAAAACATGTGTAGGCTTTAAGATTTTTCTTTTATTGACCAAGTGAACAAAGCGTCACAGTTTAGATTGGCACGTTCTGCGAAAGAGACGTAATTTATGTGAAGAGACCTTTTGCGAAAGGGATATTTTGCAATACACTTTGACTTTAGACTCGACGACATTTCGGCTATGTTTCAAGACTAGGCAGAAATCTATCTATCTATCTATTTAGCCCGTATGCACCCACTGCTGGGTATAATAGGTTAAAAAAATCTTTATCTGCCAGCATCCTATTATAGTCCAAAAGGCACATGTAAGCCACTGTAATTCTACCAATATATTATAACCGACCATGTAATGGCAATACATTGAGTGTTGAGTATTAATATATCTTCTCTGTTGTTCTCAGATCAAGTTGGAGAGTGTTCTGGGACTGACAGTCAACAGTAATGCTGCCCTGGACTGCGACCCTAACACCGAACTGGTGGCATATCCTGCCGGGTAAGTTACGGGACCCTTTTACTAAGATTTCGCTGTCTGTCTGTCTGTCACCAGGCTGTATCTCATGAACCGTGATAGTAAGAGAGTTGAAATTACACAGATGTATTTATGTTGCCGCTATAACAAGAAATACTAAAAAACAGAATAAAATAAATATTTAAGGGAGCTCTTATACAACCAACGTGATTTTTTTGCTATTTTTATTATAGATAATGGTACGGTAACACTTCGTGCGCGAGTCCGACTCGCACATGACCGGTTTTTTTCTTTTTTAACCCCTGGCGCATGTTATAAGTTTAAATAAATTAATGCTGGACAATCCACACAGCATCATCTAGCCCCAAGCTAAGCAGAGCTTGTGTTATGGGTACTAGATGACTGATATACTTAATACAATGCTATATTACATACATAGATATTTTTTATTATACATAGAAAATACCCAGAACACCTGGAATAAATATTTGCAGATCGTACAAACATTTATCCCAAGGCGGGAATCGAACCCGCAACCTCCTGCGTCGCAGGCGGACAATCGCCCGCCGCGCCACATCGGTCGTCAGTTTGTCGTGTCATGTGTGTTAATTTTTACACAACATCATTTAACCCTAAACTAAGCATAGTTTGTACTATGGGAACCAGATGACTGATATAAAACTTATATACGTATTTTTTTGGTAAATACATACTTAGAATACAATATAACACCCAGACACAGAACCAACACTTATGTTTATCACACATGTTTGTCTCGGTTGGGATCGAACCCACTGCCTACAGAAAACAGAGTTACTACTAACTAAGCTGTGAAGCCAGTCAATAATAAGAACAGTATCATAGTTAATGTATAGTCATAATAATAATAAAGAAGACCCCTACCTTGGACAGAAAGGCAATGAACTTTAAAGGTAATTCATATTCGTTCCCCCTCGCGTGAATCAGCGTGTGGCCGCACCTTTACAGCACCCCAGAGGTGGTGAGGACGCGCCTTAAATCGATTCCAATTTTGAAATGGGTTCTTTACTTCTATTTTCAAATAGCTGCAGAGCTAGACCATAGATAGGAAATGATTGCACTCAAACGTTTTTGCGTATCACTTTTTTTTTATCTGTAAAATTTTAGCAACGCTTATAAAATATTATTAAGGTTAAACAAGTCGGTACTATGTTCATACAAACGCTGTAAGCGTTTAATGTAAATGAAAATGAAAATGAAAATGAAAAAGTTTATTGACAAAACGTACAACGGTTACAAAATAAAGGATAAGGATAAAGGGAAAACACGGAAAAAAAAAAAATAACAAAACACGACTACCTACTTAATTAGCATAAGCATAAGTCCCGCGCTCTTACCCATTCATCCTATCAAAAAAAAGGAATAATGTCTTGTCAACTTGGCGCCAGCTCAGCACAAGATGCTGAAGAGGTAGAAAGTATCTACCTATCCAACGCTGATTTTCAGCTGCACCAGTTCCTAGTGACGACGTACGTCAGACAAACGCACCAACTCTCCACACAAAGATTGAGGATGTACCTACTTGCTTAAACACAGTGCTACAAGATAGTGTGTACCTACCAACAAAAATAAGTAAATAAATAACAACATACTTAATATTTTAGTGTGATAATATAGTAGAAAAGTGCGAAATGGGTAACTTACAACTATAGAACCCTGAACAATAAAAACAAATAAATAAATATAAAGACATACAAAGACATACAATGCAGTGCCTACCTGCCACCCGATTCATTGATGCCTATATCTATACAAATAAAATAAATTGCAGTGTCTGTTTGTAATATAAGGAGTAACTTAGGCTACTTTTCATCCCAAAAAATAACGGGAACGGGAAAAAACTGCCACGCGGGCGAAACTGTGAACGGCCGCCATTTTATGCCGTATTAACGCCATCTGTTGGCGACATAGAGTACTAGTCTACTAATAAACTACTAATGTCTACTATTTATTAACATACATACTGAATTATCTTGCCGTTATCTAGGCTCGTTACCCTATATTCTACAGTAAAATCATATGCAGGCAATAAACTATTATGCAGGCACAGTCTTCTATTCCCAAGCCAATTAGGGATCAATGACGTGTTGTCTATGGTCGTTGACCCTATCACTTTCAGAATCCAATGAGAAAGAATGCAAATACAAACTTTGCTATTTTGGGACTAAAATTTCCATTACATATACTACTATAGCTTTTCCAACTGGCTGGTTCTGAAACCTATGTCTCTTTTCATATATTTATGATCTATTTCTTTTCTGTCCTTCTTCGTTGCTAGTTTTTTGTAGATTTTCTATACTAATAATGTACTTTATTTAATCGCCTAACCTTGGCAGCTTTGGTAAGAACGTGATATAACTGAAAGGGTTTTTTCTACAGATATTAATAACCGCCCTAGTATTCTAGTAGGTAAATACCTTTATTATGCAAGGTAGTACTTTAAACCTTACCTGAAAGCATTTAGCTTAGAATAAACATCGGGGCTGAAGTAGCCCGCTTCGAAAGCAATTTTCATGAAAGCCTATTCGTTCAGCTATTTTAAAATTACTCGGTTCGAAAATTGTGTATTTTCAGAGGCTGAAAGTTCCAGTGGACTGAAAATATAATATTATCAAAAGCAAATACTTTATGAAGATACGTTTTTAGGTATATTTTATGGATTTTTTAAAAAAGAACACTGTTGATCTGTTGGGAGTGAACCCCTGATCCTAAGATCGTGGATTCAAATCCGGTCATGCACTAATAGATTTTTCTATCGAATAAACGAATGTGCGCAATGATAGTATTTTTAAACAGTGAAAGAAAAACATCGTGAGGAAACAATTTCTTTTTTAAATATAATATAACCTATGTCACCTGAGGATAGTGTAGCATCCCAACGGTAAAAGAATTTTTGAAATCGGTCCAGTAGTTTCGGAGCCTATTCAATGCAAACAAACAATCAAATGTTTCCTTTTAATATTAGTATAGACAAGAACCAAGTGACATACCGAGTAGTAGTGAAATGTCCACAAATACCTAGCGAAAGGCACGTGGAAGTTATCTTAACTTCAACCCCCGCTATAACCCGTTTAGGGGCTGATTTTCGGGAATTCCTGTCTTAGTACACCTCTACACACCAAGACGAATATACCCTGAAAATTTCAAGTTCTTTTAAATATTGTCTTATCGTAGAGATAAGAAAATATTTAAAAGAATATTCGCCAGATTTTAAATATCATTAGAGCTAAGTAGATACCTGACCCCAAATGTACAAGAGTTGGAACTCGCGACCGTAAAATTGCAACCGGCAACCGTGAACATCTAGAGATTGGAATGAGATTTGAGAGGCTTACCTTACGTAAAATGGAATATATTTATTTTATTCAGGTAGAAAATGTGTTTAGAAATGGCAAGTAAAATAACTTATAAATATTTTTGGGCATTTTACACCTCCAACATTATAATAATAACAGTAAGACGTAGGTAGCATTGATGTGCACTTGGCCTAGGCCCGTGCATTTCATAAAAATTCCCGGTTTTTGCCGTTAAACCGAGTAGAAAGATATAACACCAATAATAATAATAATAATGCTGGACAATCCACACAGCATCATCTAGCCCCAAGCTAAGCAGAGCTTGTGTTATGGCTACTAGATGACTGATATACTACAATACATTACATACATAATAATATATATTTTTTATTATACATAGAAAATACCCAGAACACCCGGAATCAATATTTGCAGATCGTACAAATATTTATCCCAAGACGGGAATTGAACCCGCAACTTTCTGCGTTAACTTGTTTCAATACTTGGGGTGGTACTCGTACCTATGTAATAAACTCGTAAAAAGTAGGGGGTTCTACGTCAACTATTTAAGGTTTATTGACCGCTACACTGTGAAAGTATATTTATTGTTGGTGCTATACTATAACTATGACATTTACAATAATTAACCAGACAAAAGATTAGTAATCCTACTAATATTATAAACGCGATGTAAGTTTGTAAGAATGGATGGATGTATGAATGTTTGTTACTCTTTCACGCTCTAACCAGTTGACCGATTTGGATGAAATTGGAATAAACATAGATTATAACTTGGATTAACATAAAGGATACTTTTTATCCAGAAAAAATAACGGGAACGGGAAAAAAAACTGCAACGCGGGCGAAGCTGCGAGCGGCAGCTATTAAATAAATAAACAAATGTATTACCAATTGTATTACAAGAGACATATGGTAAGTTGCTCAGTTCTTGGTATGACTGCCTTAACATGCTTTCTGTCTTTTATTAAGTGTGTTTTATTAAGCTAGATTGGCACCACACTGGAGCTTCATTATTTACATTATTATTATTATTTTGTAAAAGGATAATACAAAAAAACGGTAGGAACTAAGCCTTAAGTTTCTTGCCGGTTCTTCTAGGCTTGGTCGCGAGGAACTGACGCTTAGATTCACCTAGATTTAAGACGTTTCAAGATGATCCCTGCGGATATTACTGAACAAATGCTTTATTAGGTGCCGGTGGTTACACCCAGTTAGCTTAGCTATATTTTTATGATTTGAATATCACTTTCTAACCTGGGTGACGGCCTATAATGTACCTACCTACTACAATGATAAGTGTATGCATAGTACCGTTGGCTTATAAACATACATACCTACTGTTAGCATAATATGGCTAGTAGAAATAGTATCTACATTATGTATATTCATAGCCTACCTACCATTGTAATGTAACCGACGTCTGATTTTTAAAAAATATTTCTATTTCTATTATTGACTTTGACTTAAAGGCCGCGGACACTTATACAACCTGAACGATAAAATTCTTATAAAAATACTAGGATGAATCACGGCCATCAGAGCGCGCGCGCAGCGGAAACGGAAACTGTACCGTTGCGGGTCAACGGCCTGACTGTCACCTGTCTATGTTGACGTTTGTGACATATTTATTTAACCTGTTGACAGTGGGGAGGGTCATGGTGTGTACCATCTAGGCAAAAACGTAAGAAATTGTCCAAATGTACAGTCAGCTGCACTAGAATGTATACAATTATTAACTTTTAAAATGCTATTACAACATTACTATAACACATTACACTACATTATTATAAACTTTAAGACAGTAGAAACTCAAATACCATGCAATCAGTTGGTGAGTTCACAAATTTTTTGCATTTTTACCCTGAAAATATTAACTGTTACATTGTGGCACTATTTTGAAAGTTACGGATTGTATACATTCCAGTGCAGCTGACTGTACATTAGATAGTATAAGAATATTGCTGGACAATCCACACAGCATCATCTAGCCCCAAGCTAAGCAGAGCTTGTGTTATGGGTACTAGATGACTGATAAAATGCTTATAATTATGCTTTTTTTTTGTAAATACTTAGAATACAATATAACACCCAGACACAGAACAAACATGACGACCGATGTGGCGCGGCGGGCGAATGTCCGCCTGCGACGCAGAGGTTGCGGGTTCGTTTCCCGCCTTGGGATAAATGTTTGTACGATCTGCAAATATTTATTCCGGGTGTTCTGGGTATTTTCTATGTATAATAAAATATATCTATGCATGTAATATAATATTGTATTAAGTATATCAGTCATCTAGTACCCATAACACAAGCTCTGCTTAGCTTGGGGTTAGATGATGCGTTGTGGATCGTCCGGCATTAACAAAAAAAAAAAAAAAACTGTTCATCACACAAATGTTTATTCTCGGTGCGGATCGAACCCACCACCTACAGCGCAGAAGGCAGGGCTACTACAAACTAAGCTGTGGCGGCTGCCAAAAGGACCGTTTACTCTCTGTAGATCTAGTGATCAAGATCCAATTGGTTCTATTGAGAACTTTTTTTCCCAATAAATCTATTTTAAAAAACAACGTCACAAATTGGATCTATTGCATCTACTTACAAAATATCTTTTACAAAATCTTCTGCATGCTTAAAGGGATGTATGTATACCGTTCATGTGGATTACAATCAATGGCCTGACGAATGTTAGGGCTTCTAACCCCATTGGAATGGCCACACCGTGAGAATGGCATGTAGCAATATGTCATACATACCAATAAGGTACGACCACGGCGGAGGACGTGGGTGTAGTCATAGACGAAGCGATTTTAAAAGCAAAGAAAAACGACTCAGTATTGAGTATGTTTATTGCCTTATTGTGTAAGTAGGTTTAACATTGTCAGATCTTAGGACTAGATACAATTTTTGGTGCCAATACACATAATATACCCAGTAAGGGTGTTGCAATAGAGTAGAGCGGACCGATATAGGTATAAAAAGAACATGCAAATTACATAGGTCATAAAACAAAATTTATAGGTAGGTATCGTAGGTAGATAGTTAGGACATCGAGTCCTCAAGTATCAAGTCTCAAATTACGTCATCAGACTAAATAACTCCACTGCTTGTGTACTCGTTGGATATTACTGAGTACTAAACTCAGTACTTCTAAGTACATTATGCATTTACAAAAAAAGTATATAATACTTTTTTTGGCGAGTGTCCGCCTGCGACGCAGGAGGTTGCGGGTGATTTCCGCCTTGAGATAAATGTTTGTACGATCTGCAAATATTTATTCCGGGTGTTCTGGGTATCTTCTATAAATAATAAAAAATATCTATGTATGTAATATTGTATTGTATTAAGTATATCAGTCATCTAGCACCCATAACACAAGCTCTGCTAAGCTTTATTTTATTTTATTTATTTTATTTAATACCCGTGAACTTCGTTTCGTATTATTTTTATTATTATAATCAAGAAAAGAAGATTATTATAATATTTATTACTTACTTATAATCCTATTCCGGACAAAGATAAATCCAAAGACACAAAAATCATAAAAATTGGTTCATCCGTTCTTGAGTTATAAGTGTTAATGCGTTTGGTGCTGTTTCGTATGTGATTTTGTATGGACTCATAACTGTTCTCAGCACGGCAGTGGTACTTATCGTGTCTCCATACACAAACCACTCGCATAACACGGAACAGAAATCACAAAACAATTAGAGGCTCAGAGTAATATCCGCTAATCGCTCTGCTTATCGCTCAGCTCGCCACCGTCGCTCAGTGCTAACTACACGTCAAACATTAGCTTGCGCGTGACATACCCGCGGGAATATCATTAGTTATTCCAGATGCCATACTGGGAATAGCTAGTTAGTATCATTGGTGTAGTGGTGAGTGACCTTTACTTCCGGTTTTAAGTGGTAACTTACAGATTTATGTTGATCCCAACACAGATAAATATAACAGGTTGAAATGTTTCATTATCAGAGTTCGCGAGGTGTATTGTTCTCACAGAATTCATAAATAAATAATAATAAATAACCTGTTAAGTATAATTAAATATAAAAATTTCATTATTATTTTCTTATCTTTCTAGATGCACAGTGGTTCTGTACAACGTCAGGAAGAACCGACAGACACACGTGCTGAATGTGTCTCGGAAGAGTATAACCTGCGTTGCCTTCTCCCCTGATGGGAGGTACTTGGCTACGGGAGAGTGCGGCCATGCTCCCGCTGTCAGGATATGGGACCTACAGGCAAGTAAAGTAAAGTTGACTTTTCAATGGCACCTGTCTATCTTTCGACAGACAGTTTCGGCAATGTCAAGTGGATGAATAATTACTTCTTAGTCATGTCTTTAGACCACACGACTGAGGTAAAACTTCTTTAATATACGAAACGTGGCTATGAGAGAAAGAGAGAAAGAACAGTGCTTTCATTTAGCTTCATACACCCTCCATGGTAGAGTTCATAGAATAAGAAAGATTGCTTCGCTACTGTAATAGGGACCCCGTACGGGTATGTCGCTGTCAAAATAGAACAGATACCATTTAAAAAATGTCTTAGTAAACTTTGATAGCAAGGGACAATGCAGACCTATGCAGACAGTCCATACGTAGAGTTACTTAAAAAAAAATTGACATTTCAATGGCACCTGTCTGTCATACGACAGACAATTTCGGCAATGTCAAGTGGATGAATAAATACTTCCAAGTCAAGTCGAGTCTGTAAAAAAAACGAGTGTGCTTAGACCACACGATTGAAGTAAAACCACTTTAATATACTAAACGTAACTGGCTATGAGAGAAAGAGAGAAAGAACAGTGCTTTCATACCCCCTCGGTACTGTTAAACGTTTAACGCAACCTTGTTGGAAGTCGCATTAGAAGTATTACTTCAAAAAAGTTAAGTCGGCTGTCATTGTACAGTTCTTGGTATGTAGGTATGATTGCTTCTAAAGATGACAGAAAACCAATCTCTTCTTCTAGCAAGAAGATAAAGAAGTATCTTTATCGCACCTTTCTGTCATTCTACAGACACAAATGTTCATACATCTCATACATCAATTCTTTCACCTATAAAATATTTAAGTTTGATGTAGCGCCATCTAGCGACGAGTAGTGATAAATAAGGTGTTGCTTAAAGTTTTTAGATCGTTTTTGTGTCTAGTGGATACTTTAAATTAATAAAAATAAAATACTATGAAAATTACAGATATTTATTAATAATAATAAGTTAGATCCTTCTGATCCTAAGGTCGTGGGTTCAAATCCGGTTGTACACCAATGGAATTTTCTGTCGGAAAATTCTTTTATGTGAAAATTATGTGTTAGATATGTTTTTAATATTGATTTTGATTTTAGATAGTAATCGATTTTTCGAAATGTTTGTGTTAGATATGTTTTTTAATAGTTTAAACGCTTGGGATTGTGGTATATGAAAGCGCTATCTATCAATGAGATATGTGTTAGTTCGTGAGTTTTGATTGTGTTATTTTATTTTATCTTTTACAGGATCCAACGGCATCGGGGGCGGTGCAAATAGCTGAGTTCCCGAGTCACACACATGGTGTCAGTTGTGTGGTTAGTAAATATTAATATTATAAACTTGAAAGTTTGTAAGTATGGATGGATGGATGGATGGATGTTACTCTTTCACGCTCTAACCAGTTGACCGATTTGGATGAAATTTGGAATAAATATAGATTGTAATCTGGAATAGGACATAGGCTATTTTTTATCCCGAAAAAATAACGGGAACGGGAAAAAACTGCCACGCGGGCGAAACTGCGAGCCGCCGCCGCTAGTAAATAATATATGTAGGTACTATTATACCGGGTGTAAAAAGACCACCTTTGAATACTCCAGGAACGTGTAAAGTTACCTACAACAAGATCTTTTATAATAACATTTATTTCCAATCCATAGTAAATACTACTACTATTACTACTAGTATTATTCTGACTTGAAATTTTCATGGTATTTTCGTCTTGGTGCGTAGAAGTACTAAGAAAGGTATTACCGAAATTCAACCCCTACAGTGGGGGTTGAAGTTTATATGAAAATAATGTCACGCGGACGAAGTCGTGGGCGTTTTAGCTAGTAACAAATAATTGCCTCGTAGGTCACGTTTGTTAGGAACGTGCCTTGCTGTGCACTGCTTTTTGTCCAGCAACTTGAGGCATACAGTTGTTAAACCTCATGAGTCTCCGGCACACATACCCTTCAAACCGGAACACGCTGCGCTGCTTGGCGGCAGTAATAGGCATGGTGGTAGTACGCACCCGGACGAGCCCTTCACTAAGATATCTACTACTCTCCATTTGACTATAGTATCGTGAACTTGAACCTTTTTTTTAACTTGTGTGTTCCAGGCGTTTTCCACATCGTCCAAATATCTAGTCTCCGTGGGGTCACAGCATGATATGATTGTAAATGTGTGGGATTGGCGTGCAAACCTCAAGTTAGCCAGTAATAAGGTAACTTAAAAATAAATACATACTTGTGGATATATTTACACATCATCATCTAGCCTGAATAATAATAATGATAATGCTGGACAATCCACACAGCATCATCTAGACCCAAGCTAAGCAGAGCTTGTGTTATGGGTACTAGATGACTGATATACTTAATACAATACTATATACTTAATGCTGTGTGGATTGTCCAGCATTATTATTATTATTATTAATACATTACATACATATATACTTTTGATTATGCATAGAAAATACCCAGAACACTCGGAGTAAATATTTACAGATCGTACAAACATTTGTCCCAAGGCGGGAATCGAACCCGCAACCTCCTGCGTCGCAGGCGAACATTCGCCCGCCGCGCCACATCGGTCATCAGTATAATAAATAATTGTTATTCTGTTTCAGGTGTCATCCAGAGTTAAAGCAGTTTGCTTCTCAGAAAGTGGAAATTATTTCGTCACAGTTGGATTTAGACATGTGAAGTTCTGGTATCTAGAGTACTCCAGAAATGCTAAGGTAACATTCTTCGTCTATTCCCCTTATTCCTTGAATAGGATAAGTTTTTAGGGTTCCGTACCCAAAGGGTAAAACGGGACCTTATTACTAAAGGCTCCACTGTCTGTCCGTCTGTCACCAGGCTGTATCTCATAAACAATATGTCGCCGCTATAACAACAGAAAACAGAATAAAATAAGAATATGGCGGCTCTCATACAACAAAAGTGTAAATCCAACGTGAAATTAACTTAAAACTAAAAAAAAAGATTTAAAACTTGTAAAAATATAATAAATATTTTATGTTTTAGACATTTTTTTTAAGTTAAATCTCTTCACGCAATTTTGGTGAAGTATTTCAAACCGTATCTAAGAACTCAGAAAAAATGTGACCTTGCTGCGGACCCCGCTGCTGTGGCCCTTGCTGCCCTACAATCACAATTTACACCTGCTGCACGAAGATTTGCTAAGCGTTTTGCGGCCAACCAAGATCTGGCTCGCGGCATCATGAAGCGACCGTACCAAATGCTCGCCGCTTGCAGTTACTTCGTCCAGTGTCGTTTTAAGATGTGTAATAATTAAAAAAAATATATAAAAAAAGTGTTTTTTTTACCAACAACATTTATTTTTCTTTTCAGTTCAAAGAACCTGTCCCTCTAATGGGCAGGTCGGCGATCCTTGGCGAGCAGAAGGACAATGAGTTCTGTGACGTCGTCTGTGGTAGAGGCGAAGCCGCGGATAGCACCTATGCTATCACGAGAGGGGGACTCCTATGTGAATTCAATAGTAGGAGATTGCTGGACAAGTGGGTGGAACTACGGGTAAGTTAATTGATACAAGCGGCCTCATAGTTCAACTGCCCTTAAAGTTCTGTAACTAGCCTTAAACCTTAATGACCAGTGTAGTGCCTCTCAGTTCAGTGACTGGCCTCTCATCATAGTAGCTGACCTCTCAGTTCAGTGACTGGCCTCTCATCATAGTAGCTGGCCTCTCAGTTCAGTGACTGGCCTCACATCTTAGTAGCTGGCCTCTCAGTTCAGTGACTGGCCTCACATCTTAGTAACTGGCTTCACTTACAGTGACTGGCCTCATTTATTAGTGACCAGTAACGTACCTCTCAGCCCACTTATATATTGTTTTTTGTAAATACATACATTAATAGAATACAATACAACACCCAGACACAGAACAAACATCTATGTTCATCACACAAATCTTTGTTCTCGGTGGGGATCGAACCCACCACCTACAGCGCAGAAGGCAGGGCTACTACAAACTGAGCTGTGACGGCTGTCACTTTGTTAACACACACTTGTTCGTTTTCAGACGACATCAGCAAACTGCATGGCAATAGGCGCTAACTACATATTCGTCGGCTGTGCGGACGGCATAGTGCGGTGCTTCGCTCCCGACTCACTAAGATACATCACCACGCTGCCTAGGACACACTATCTAGGCGTAGATGTCGCTCAGGGAACGAATATCAAGTATGTTTAAAGTCATAGTCAAAAAGCATTTATTCAGTAATATCCGCAAGGATCATCCTGAAACAGGCGCGGATCCAACCCTCAAAAAAGATTGAGGTCAGAGCCACCCATTAAAAATCGGCCAAGTGCCAGTCGGAGTATGTACTTATTCATGATCGATATAGCACATTTTTACAAAAGATATGTTTACAATATATATGTCGCCCTGACCAAGATTTTGCGATTCCAGCATTATTAAATTAATAAACCTGTAATATTTTAGCTTGCTCAATCACAAATATTACAAAAGTAAATGTGTGTCTGTTTGTTCGGCACAGATTTTGATGTTTTTTTTACAAGTTTAAAGGATATCAAAATGGATAAATGTCGCAGGTCTAAGTATTAGGGTTGTGGGCATGCGCATCGTGCCCACAACGGTGGACTCGCGCTTGTCCTGAAACGTCTTAAATCTAGGTCAATCGCGCCAGTTCCTTGCGATTATGTCGCACAAGAAACTTACGGCTTGGTTCCTACTTCTGGTCCAGCAGTGGAATTCTACAGGCTGATGAAAATGATGGTGATAACTCACACCCTTCAAACCGGAACACGCTGCGCTGCTCACAGCCAGGAATAGGCATGGTGCCAGTTTTTTTTTATGTAACTTGTTAATGGAATAAGCAGATGGCCCAATTGATGCTAAGTGGTTACCATTACCTATAAGAGCATTGCCTCGCAGGTCACGCTCATTATAAACGTGCCCTTACGATGCACTACTCTGCGTCCCTCAACCTGAGGCATACAGGTGTTAAGCCTCATGTGCCTGTAATTACACCGGCACCCACACCCTTCAAACCGGAACACGCTGCGCTGCTTGGCGGCAGGAATAGACATGGTGCTAGTACTGCCCCGGACGAGCCCTTCACTAAGAGCTCTACTACTATATTATTCTTCACTAGCGGTCCGTCCCGGCTTCGCACGGGTTTTAGTAAGGATCCCTAATTTGTTTGAAAATGTAATATAGCCTATGTCACCCAGGGATAGTGTAGCTTCCCAACGGTGAAAGAATTATTCAAATCGGTCCAGTAGTTTCGGAGCCTATTCAATACAAACAAACAAAGTTTTCCTCTTTATAATATTATATGACTAATGGTATATTCTCTTCCAGCCACATGTTCAGCCAACCAGACAGCGCGAAGTATCCAGATGCAATTGCTCTCACATACGACGATAGAAATCATAAACTGACATGTGTCTACAATGACCATAGCTTCTATGTATGGGATGTGAGAGATATCAAAAGGGTGAGTTTTATTATTATTATTTTTTTTCGGCTTTGGTATCACTGCGGCCATATGGTCTATTGTGATCGAAGGGTGAGTTTTAGTAGTAGTAATAGTATTAGAAGTAGTCGAGTCAAAGACAAAGTCAAAAATCATTTATTCAGTAATATCCGCAGGGATCATCTTGAAACGTCTTAAATCTAGGTGAATCTAAGCGCCAGTTCCTCGCGACCAAGCTTAGACCTAGCCTAGTATTAGTAATAGTAGTAGAGCTCTTTGTGAAAGGACTCGCTTGGAGAAGTATTCATCATCATCATCATCAGCTTGTAGAAGTCCACTGCTGGATATAAAGGAAGAACGATTTTGAGCCCATTCCATCCATCGATTTACCGCGATCCTAACAATTTGTCTAAAAGTTGATAGTAATGTTGTGTAAGCATTTTAAAAGTTATTAATTGTATACATTCTAGTCCACCTGACTACCTCTGACTACCCCTTGGTCATCCTCAAATAATCTCGAGGCGGTACTTGGTACTAAGGGATCTGAACGGATGTCTACCGTGCCTGAGCCTCAAGACTAATGAGGCTATTTCATATTTTTTTCATATCTTTTCAGGTAGGAAAATCTCATTCCGCACTATACCATTCCGCTTGTATTTGGGGTGTGGACATGTTCTCCGCAGAAGCTACCTTCCTGACGTGTTCTAGTGATGATACTGTCAGGATGTGGACATTACATGCACCCCCTGTTAATATATACAGCAATGTAAGTAATCTTATATCTTTAAATGATATATTCTTTTTAGGGTTAAGCTCGCCTTTGTACATGACCGCTGTAAAATAATTGTCTGTATAATTTGTGTGTACAATAAAGAATAAATAAATAAAATTCTTGTAATAATGCTGGACAATCCACACAGCATCATAGATAGATAGATAGAAACATTTATTCAGACCACCACAAAACATAACATAACTATACAATTAACATAATATAACATACATAATGATCATCTAGCCCCAAGCTAAGCAGAGCTTGTGTTATGGGTACTAGATGACTAATATACTTAATACAATACATACATCCATAGATATTTTTTTATTATACATAGAAAATACCCAGAACACCCGTAATACATATTTGCAGATCGTACAAACATTTATCCCAAGGCTGGATCGAACCCGCAATCTCCTGCGCAGGCGGACACATCTGCCGTCAAATATGGATGTTGTGTAAAAATATATGGTTTAAGCATTTATTTACTCTTAAGAATTAATAACAAATTCACTTACAGAGAAAATACAGTTTTATCTTAAAATTAAGTATGTGCCGTTTAGCGTAGCTAATCCACTATTACATAATAAAATGACTTAGATAATATAATGTGGGTAGTTTTGAAACAAGTACAGCGAACCGATGCATAGCAACTGTAAACAATGCGCTCTGTGCGGAACAATAGAATTTATCGTAAGGCCTATTTCACAGTGGTGTCGGAGCGGTACTTGGTCCGTACGTACCTATCCTAATGTTGAACAATCTTTTAAGATATGGCATTTCAGTAGTTTTTTAAAAATGTTAAATGAATTTACAGATTTAATGTCTATCGGCAGTTTATTATAGAGTTGCGCACCTTCGAACATGATATTTTTTTTTCCGTAATTTGTCCTTGGTTTTCTTAAATATATGTTATTGGCTTGTCTTGTTAAACGTTTTTGAATAACGATTTTTTTTGTGAAAACTAATTTAGAGTGTAAGTCTTTAGTTATTATTTTTCTTATTAACGTACAAGTGTTATATTTATATATCTGCGAGAGGTTCATCAGCTTAGTTTCTCTGTAGATTTTGTAAGTTGGTGTCAAATAATCATAATGAAAAAGCCTTTTAATAATTTTATTTTGTGCTATTTGCAACATTTGCAAATTGGTTTTTGCCGCCGTTCCCCAGACTTCAATCAAATAATCTAAATGTGACTTAACAATGGAGTTATAGATCGTGTATTTTACTCGTCTTGGCAAAGATCGTACTATGCCACGTAGCGCTCCTGTAAGAGATGTAAGCTTGGTTCGGATCTTTTCAATGTGCGGTTTCCACGTAAGTTGGCTGTCTAGTATAAGACCGAGATATTTTTCTTTAGTTACTCTGTTTATAATTTGACCACTTATGGTCAATGGATTATACTTGTCAATTATTTTGTTTTTAGCAGTGAAGATGATGTAGTTTGTTTTAGATGTGTTAATCGTAAGTAAGTTAGATTGTAGCCATATATGTAGTATATTCAAATCATTTTGAGCCTCTTCAATTATTGAAACTATTGAGTCACCAGTGTAAAATAGACTTGTGTCGTCGGCATATAGCGTGATATCTCCTTTTAAGCCAATCTCGTGTATGTTATTTATGTAGATTAGAAACAGTAAAGGTCCTAATATAGACCCTTGGGGAACACCATAGGTTATTAATTGTGGTGAGCTTTGATGTGCACCAATTTTGACAACTTGGTATCGATTTGTAAGATAGGATTGAAATATTTTGTATGCGGTACCTGTTACACATATGTCATTTAACTTTGTCAAGAGTAATTCGTGGCTTACAGTGTCGAATGCCTTTTTTAAATCTATGAAGATCCCTAGTGTTATTTTGTTTTTATCGATGTTAAGTTTAATTGAGGTGACAAGGTCGATTGTAGCCGCAAGAGTATTAGATTTTGGTCGAAATCCGTACTGTTTGTCAAATAGGAAGTTTTTAGAATCCAGAAATTCACTTAGGCGATTATGTAAAATTTTTTCAAATACTTTTGATAATGTAGGCAAAACAGATATTGGCCGATAGTTACTAGGGTCCATTCTATCGCCTGTTTTAAATATGGGACTAACTTTAGCTATTTTTAGGGAATCTGGGAGTTGACCGTCACTAAAACACCTGTTAATGCAAGAGGTTAAGCTTTCAGCTAATAAGTTTGTTACACTTTTGAGCATTTTAGTACTTAGTCCATCTAACCCCGCACTTGTGTTTGCGTCTAACTTGTTTATAATTTTAATAACTTCGTCCACAGTGGTTGGTTTTAATTTTGTTAATTTTGCTTCGTTTAACTTTAAATTGCCTAATGAGGTACATGTTTCATTATTGTGGTACTTAATTGGTATTTTGTTAGCAAGTTCTGATCCGATATTGGAAAAGAAAGAATTAAAACATTGACATATCTCATTGATATCTGTGACTGGGCCAAATGGAGTATTTAATTTTGTTGGAATAATCCTTTGTTTGACTTTATTACTAGCTAAGTCATTTATAAGCTGCCACATTTTTAAAAGGTTATTCTCACAATTCTGGAAAGATTTATAATAATATTTATTTTTAGTACTTTGAATGTCTTTGTGCACTATGTTCTTTTGTAAAATAAATGCCTCTCTTAGTTGCTTGTCTTTCGGTGATTGTTTTAGGTTATGTAGTAGTGTGTTCCGTTTGTTTATTGATATAAGTAGGTTTTTGTTGATCCACTCTGATCTTGGTAGTTGTAGGTGTTTAGTCTTTGTTACCTTGTTCTTGGATATTGCTTGTAATAAGATAGTCTCTAATACTGAATAATCATCGTTTAAGTTTGACAATAATGTATCATGTATAGTCTGGTACAGGTTACGGTAGTTGATTTCTTCGTATTGTATTTGTTTTGGTCGTTCCTGTTTGACTCTTTTTAGCTCAAGGTAAATTTGCTTATGATCCGACATGGCGCTTTCAACTATAGCCATATGGAAAGCATTATCTTGCAATGTTGTACAAACATGATCTACTATAGTTCGTGAGGTGTCAGTTACACGCGTGCAGTGTTCTAAATTTACCTTATTAAGTAATCTTAACCCGTTCTCTTTTAGTAAGATCTTATAGTCTTTGCACTTTGTTTTACTGAGTAGGTCTAGATTTAAGTCTCCAAATATAAGTGCTCGTTTTCTTTTGGCTAGGTGCTTAGCATAGATATCAAGAAACTTTTTTACATTGGATGCCGGTGGTTTGTAAATGGCTCCTATGTCGAGAGAAAGCTTTTTCAGGTGTATCCAGAGAAAATGATTGCCATCTTCGTGCTCGTCTTCAAGGAAGCTATGTTCTAAATCGTTGTGTACGAATATGGAGGCTCCACCTCCCTTGGTCTGTGTCCTATAATTGTAATAGTGCGTATAATTTGGTATTTTTAGTCGTCCAGCTTCGTATTCATCTTTTATCCAGGTCTCTGTTAGCACTATAACGTGTAAAATCTTTTGGAATGCTTCTACAATACATTTTAATTCGTCAAATCTTCCAGGCGTCAGGATACTTCTTACATTCGCGTAGAAGAAAGTTATAGATTTAGATGTAGTTGTTATTTCTGTATAGTTTGTAGTTACTTCGTGTGTTGTGATATGTTTTGTTGTTGTTGTATTTTCTCTACTGTTTAGTTTTTTGTCTGCTCTATAATTTTAGGTATCCCTTTTATATATTTTATTGTTAAATTGTCTTCCCCGCGTTCTTGGCGTTGTTGCAGCTCTTCTTTGAGGTTTATCATGGACTTTTGTTGCTGTGGCGTCTGGTCGGAGTAAATTCGAACCCCATCTACTTGCATATTAACTTTGTTTCGCAAAATAGTTTTCACGGTGTCCCGAGAAGCAAAGAAAATTTTTAGTGGGCGTGTTTTGTTGGCATCGTATTTACCAAGTCGCAGAACTTTTTCAGCCTTTGGGCAGTTTGGATAAATCGTTTTAAGGATTTTCTCGGTCTCATGTCTATCAATTTCTCGCCTTTCTTCCATATTTTTGGAGTGTTGCTCAGCAATGCCAGATATGACGATATTCCTGCTTCGTTCAGCACGCTCTTGTAGTTCTGCCATGATTTCATCATAAGCTGTTGATGAACTGGGTAATGAGAGAAGTGCTGTTGACGTGGTTAGGGGAGACTTTTGTTTGAGCTGTTGGACTTCTTTTTGAAGGGATGTTATTTTTTCCTCGTTTACTTTAACTGTGTCCTTTAATGTAGCAATCTGAGCTTTGAAATTAATATTTTCTGTTAGTAGATAGGATGTTGTGGTTTTTATGTCGTCCAACTGCTCTTTTATGGAAGATATATTTTCACTTATCACGTTTATGTTCTCATTATGACATTTGCTGGTGTCTTTAAGTACCTCTAGAATGTCTTTCCTGAACTCTTGGAATTGGTGTGCATAATCATTATCTGGTGTTTTTCTCTTGCGTAAGTACATTGTTTTAGTCTCATTGGTATCTAGTTTTGATAAGTCAGGCTGGGAACTGCTTCCTCCCGCGGAAATCAATTTGACTGTAGGTGAAGTTGTGGGAGAACGTATCATTCTGTATGAGTGCAGATAGTTAGTTATACTCGAAGCAAGCCGTGAACGCACCTTTATGACGATGCGAAGCCCGGTGTCGCCGAATGTCACCGAATGTCGCCGAAACCGTAGTGTGTCCCTTTTACTCTGAATGGCCGAGTGGTGCACGCGACGAGTGCCGGGAGTCTTCGCAGGTTCCTAACGACGTACGTGCCCCACGTATCGTTTATTTAAATGACACTTTTTTACTATGAAAATAAGGCTTAAAGTGGAATAATGGTACTTAGTAATTTTAAGTAAAAAATATTGCACACGTCCGTACGCTACGCTTGCAGGCAGCCAGATCAGCAGCAAATATCCACAAATAATCTTATTTGATTACAGGAGCTGAATAAAGTGGTGTACATAGATCCAGACCTTAAGTTCTTAAAGGATGTGGATCTTACGTCTACAACAGAAAAGGACAAATCCAAAACTTACGATGAAAGGACTGGTGTGAGGTCAGTAACCCGTTAATCAACTTTTTAACAGGCTTCAAAAATTCGACTGTATTTTTTTAAGGTTGTTACCTCAGAATTTGCGACTGGGTGAACCAATTTTGATGATTCTTATTTTATTTGAAAGCTGGTGTTTCCTGTGTGGTCTCATTTGGTTCAGTTCTGACAATTGCGGAAATTGAAGTCGGTTTTTTTTGGGATAATGTTTTGTTAGAACAAGCAAATGGATTTGAGTGGTTGCCATCACGTAATTACAACAGACACCTTTCAAACCGGAACACGCTGCGCTGCTTACAGCCAGGAATAGGCATGGTGCTAGTATGCACCCGGACAAGCCCTTTACTAAGAGCTCTACTACTACTCTATAGTAATATCTGAAAATCTCAAAAAAATATTGCGCCAATGTTTTTGTAGTAGCTTTTCTCCCTTGTAGCTAGCTCCCTTGTCCTCTGTAACCTTTCTAACCGGAACACAGCAATGCGGGCTACTTACCTACTTTTGGTTTATTTGTAACTTGTATCTTTCTGTTTACTTCTTTACGTTTCTCTGTTCTTTGTAATGTTATTCTCTGTTTTGTGTGTGTTAAATAAATGTATTGAAGTAATACTTCTTATGAGACTTCCAAAAAGGTTGCGTTAAACGTTTAACACTATCATGGAGGGGGTATGAGAGCGCTGTTCTTTCTATCTTTCTCTCATAGCCAGTTACGTTTCGTATATTAAAGAAGTTTTACTTCAGTCGTGTGGTCTAAAGCACACTCGTTTTTTGTGCCTTCTATCATTCTGTTTTTTTTCTTTACGATTCTCTGTTCTTTGTAATGTTATTCTCTGTTTTGTGTGTGTTAAATAAATGTATTTCATTTCTACTTGTATTTTCAGATGCGTCCGAATATCGCCTGACGGGCAACATGTGGCGTCAGGCGATCGAGCTGGCAACATCTGGATACATTCCCCCATCGGTACATTACTGCATACCCTCGAGGCTCATGATGCAGAGGTCCTCTGCCTGGAGTACTCCCACAAGCCAAGGTTATTGGCGAGTGCGTCGCGGGATAGACTGATACACGTTTTTATGGTTGATAAGGTGAGATATTATTCGTCTAAGTTAAGTACTTATCGTACGTTCGTGAATCCGCACTCAGGCCTAACCTGGAAACCAGCGGTGTAGGCAAAAAGTTGGGTAAAACCTATATGATATACTAGCTGACCCGTGCCCACTTAGTTGGGGGGTAAGCATTTTTACTTTTCATATTTCGGGTTAATATATATCCTAGGACACTCATAAGTCATAAGCATTTATTGGTAAAATCAATTTACAGGTCAAGAACACAAGATTATTATTAATAATAAATAATAATATATATTATTTCACGATCAAAGGGCTGGAGCTTATCTTGGACAGAGAATTAGTTTAGCTATCCAAAGAGGTAACGTTGCCAGCCTTTTGGGCACACTTCCTGCGGTCAGTGACTTAAATTCTGTTTTTTACCTATAGTGAAGACCCGCACTTTACTATAGGTAGAAAAAGTAATGATAAAATATGTAGATATAAGATAGATAGTTTAAATATTAGATGTAAAATATTTGTATATATTAAATTACTACAGCTATTATTAATTATATAAGGAATGTAAAATACTAAATCTATCGTGAAGCTGTAGCTACTTAATTTGTGATACCTTAGTAAAAAATACTATACAAAAACTCCAAGCAAGAGGCGAGGTCTGTGACGTCACCACAAGGGGGGTGATCGGGCTTGTTTACGCATCCAGAGGCTTCGAGCTGCGCGCGCGTCGGCCGAGCCACACTTTTGCTTCAGCGCCAGAGATAGACGGACGTTATACTTACATACTGTTTGTTATATTGCTATTTTGTTTTGTGAAATTGATTTTATTAAGAAGTTCTTCTTAGTTTTGATACTGTTATTTTTTTTTATTAAATATCAATCATATTTTATTACCATACATATAAAGTCGAATCCAATAATAAAAAGTTAGCAGAACATGTCAGTTCTTAATACTTACAATTACAATATAAATAAAAACATTAATGTTCAACATATTCATCAAAACTGTAGGTCTGCTCGATTAGCCATCTATCTTTAGATAAATAACGTGGCTTTCTATTGGTAAAAGAATTTTCAAAATCGGTTCAGTACATCCAGAGATTACCCTTTACAACCTCACAAACTCTTCCTCTGTATAATCTATATCTATCTATACCAATTTTAAGAATCTTTGTACTGTCTGACTGACTGACTGGGATATAGACAACGCACAACCTAAACCACTGCTCGTAGAGATTTTACATTTTCAGAGTATAGTTATTTTTGTGCGTAGAGGTGTACTAAGACAGGAATTCTTGAAATTCAACCCCTAAGCGTGAACAGTGGAAGTTGAAATTTGTATGAAAATGCCTTTACGCGGACGAAATCGCGCGCGGTTTGTCCGCTAGTCAATCATAAAAATATTGGTCCTGACTGACTTACATACAACGCACAGCCTAAGTAACTAGTATTAGTATGGATTTCTAATACTAAATATCTTTGTATAATAAAAATTATCTATATATGTAATGTATTGTATTAAGTATATCAGTCATCTAGCACCCATAACACAAGCTCTGCTTAGCTTGGGGCTAGATGATGCTGTGTGGATTGATTGGCATTATTATTATTATTATTATTTCATACCTCTTCTTTGATTCCAGGGTTATCAGATATTGCAGACCTTGGATGAGCATTCGTCTTCCATCACAGCCGTCAGGTTCCTCAGTTCTGGTGGGAACTTGCAGATGGTGTCATGTGGAGCTGACAAGACCATTCTATTCAGACAATTACGAACGGTCAGTAAATTATATACCAACTAGCGGCCACTCGCAGCTTCGCTTGCGTGGCAGTTTTTCTCGTTCCCGTTAAACTTTCATCCCCTATTTTATCCCCTTGGGGGTAGAATTAATCAAAATCCTTTCTTAGCGGATGCCTACGTCATAACATCTACTTGCATGCCAAATTTCAGCCCGATCCGTCCAGTGGTTTGAGCTGTGCGTTGATAGATCACTATGTCAGTCAGTCAGTCACCCACCTTTGAGTTATATATATGTAGATTATAAAATGTAGGTTTGTAAATATAATATCTGGACATACCTCTGATTACCTCCCTTCGATATCCTCGAAGAATCTCGAGTGGATACTTTGTACTAAGAGATCTGAGGGGATATCTAACGTGCGTGGGAATAAAGTCGTGGTGATATTTCTTGCTTTCAAGAATCTTTGTCAGTAATAATAAAAAAAAATACTGTCCGACACACAGAGTGGGAATAATAATAATTATTATTAAGGAATAGAATAGAATAGAAAAATCGTTTATTTGCAACACATGAAAACATGCAACGACCGATGTGGCGCGACGGGCGAATGTCCGCCTGCGACGCAGGAGGTTGCGGGTTCGATTCCCGCCTTGGGATAAATGTTTGTACGATCTGCAAATATTTATTCCAGGTGTTCTGGGTATTTTCTATGTATAATAAAAAATATCTATGTATGTAATGTATTGTATTAAGTATATCAGACATCTAGTACCCATAACACAAGCTCTGCTTAGCTTGGGGCTAGATGATGCTGTGTGGAGTGTCCAGCATTATTATTATTATATTATCCAAAAGTGCTACAAATTGGAACCTAACTCAGCATGATGATAATGGCTGAAAAATAAATAAAAAATAAGTATTCTATCAAATGTGTTTTCATTTTCAGTCACAAGATGGCAGTTATCAATTCGCTAGAGGCCAGAATGTGTCTGGTCGAACCACCTTATATGATATGGAAGTAGATGCAGGAGGCAGACATATACTTACTGCGTGTCAGGTAAGGTTTGCAACGTTGACTACTAGTACTAAATAGTAGACTAAATAGTGGACTAAATAGTAGAAGTCAAAGTCAAAAAGTATTTCAGTAATATCCGCAAGGATCATCTTGAAACGTCTTAAATCTAAGTGAATCTAAGCGCCAGTTCCTCGCGACCAAGCCTAGAAGAACCGGCAAGAAACTTACGGCTTGGTTCCTACCGTTTTTTCGTTTTTTTTATTCTTTTGCAAGAGACTATGGTGTCAAAATGTTGTCTCTTACATCAATTATAAATATGACAAGAACGGCTATAACTACAGGCACATGAGGTTTAACCTGTATATCTCAGGTTGATGCAATGCTTTGTTATAGGTGATGGTAACCGCTTAACATCAGGTGGGTCATCTGCTTGTCTGGTCATCAGCAATTACATAAAAAAAACTGTCAGATTAAGTATTGAAAGTAAACTTGAATACTTTGTACTTAACGATCTGAGGGGATAGCTACCGTGACTAAGGATTAAAGTCGTGTGTTCTGGTTGCAGGATAGGAATGTAAGAGTCTATAGTGCATCTCACGGACGACATACAAAGACATTTAGAGGCACCACGGCCGAAGATGGAACCCTAATCAAAGTAAGTTGAAATTACTGACGACTGATGTGGCGCGGCGGGCGAATATCCGACTGCGACGGGTTCGATTCCCGCCTTGGAATAAATGTTTGTACGATCTGCAAATATTTATTTCAGGTGTTCTGGGTATTTTTTATTTATAATAAAAATATCTATGTATGTAATGTATTGTATTAAGAATATCAATCATCTAGTACCCATAACACAAGCTCTGCTTAGCTTGGGGCTAGATGATGCTGTGTGGGTTGTCCAGCAATATTATTATTATTAAATACATTTAATGATCATTGTGCAAGCGGGAACAGTTGTGCTCCTAAATGCATTTAGGAAATGCAGTAACATGTTTAGCTAAATAAAATTAAATCAGATTGTTGTGAAAGCGGGTCTTATAATTGATATAGATTGTTTTAATCAACTCCTTATTCTATCAGAAACTAATATATACTACCTAAATAGCTTTTATATTAATTACTTTAATTTTTTGTTGTTCAATTCTCTCTGTCATTTCGACTGAACTGTTTACCCATAAGAAACTTTAGTAACTGGTTAAATTCAAGTTGTTATATCCGTGGAGTGGGGCACTGGTGACCCGTATCACACGTTTCTAAACTATCTCGGGCACCAGTCTCACACAAAACAGGTTTACTGCTCTTTACCCCTAAGTTTGTACCCATATTAATAACGCTGTAACCTATGACGACCGATGTGGCGCGGCGGGCGATTGTCCGCCTGCGACGCAGAAGGTTGCGGGTTCGATTCCCGCCTTGGGATAAATGTTTGTACGATCTGCAAATATGTATTCCGGGTGTTCTGGGTGTTTTCTATGTATAATAAAAAAAAAAATATCTATATATGTAATGTATTGTATTAAGTATATCAGTCATCTAGTACCCATAACACAAGCTCTGCTTAGCTTGGGGCTAGATGATGCTGTGTGGACTGTCCAGCATTATTTATTATTTATTTATTTATTATGTGTGAGAGAGTAAACAAGTTATTATTATTATTATTATTATATATTATTAATATTAGATGTGTCCTACAGGTGGCGTTAGATAGTAGTGGTATATACCTTGCTACTTCAAGCACAGATAAGATACTAAGTGTTTACGACTACTACTCTGGAGAGTGTATGGCTACTATGTACGGGCATTCCGAGATAGTCACCGGACTCAGGTAAAATAGACATACATTTATTTGCTACAAAAACACACATACACATACAAATTAGATCAAAAGTAGAAAAAAAAGTCAAAAAGAAAGACATAAGCAGTAGGTGCCTGTGTGCTACAGCAGCAAAAGGGTCTCGACTCAGCGTATGCCTCACCACTCTTTTTGTCTAGTGGTTAGGCGCTGGTATTCTGTCGAGACCAATAGACCAATAGGCCTTGTGAAAAAAACAAAAACAGATAAAGTTGTAGAAGTTGCGTGTACTTATAATAATAATAAAAAGTAAAATGAAAATAAAATACTAAGTACCTAGGTTGATATAAATTATTGAAAAAGATAACAGTAAATATGGTACAACTTCGGTGAAGAAAATCACTGTGAGAAACTGCGGCTTTGAGTGATCACTACAGGAAATACATGGTCAATACGTATACAGCTGATTAGGCTGCGTGTTTCCACATGATGTTTTCCTTCATCGTTTGAGAGTACTAGAATTGCGCACATAATTTTTCATTAGTCATCACATCATCATCAGCCTGTAGAAGTCCACTGCTGGATATACGTCCCCCACACGTTTCCAGGAAGAACGATTCTGAGCCCTTTCCATCCATCGACATCCCGCGGTCCTAACAATGTCGTCAGTCCATCGGGTAGGAGGACGTCCTACGCTTCGTCTTCCGGTTCGTGGTCGCCATTCGAGAACCTTCATTAGTGCCTCCTTGGATTTAAACCCACGACCGTAGGATCAGAAGGCGAGGTCGCTTCCACTAGACCTCTCTTAGTATAACAAAAATAAAATTAATTGTGGAAACTAATTTTTGCCGTTAGGCATTCGTATAATCGAAAATCCGGATAATCAAATGTATAAAAAAAAAAGCGGATTTTGTGAACTGAGGGTCAGATAATCGAGTTTCTACTGTACCCAAATACCGAACCCCGCATTACATGCGTACAAGGTATACAGGGTACATATGGTGTACAGGGTATACATGTTATACAGGGTTTACAGGGTATATTTTTTGTTTTCCAGGTTCACCCCCGATTGCCAACACTTGATATCCGCTTCCGGCGATGGTTGTATCTTCGTTTGGCGTGTTCCTCACGACATGGTAGTGACCATGCGTGCTCGGTTAGCTCAGCAGGCGATTCGACAGGGGAAGTAAGTTTTATACCTTAGTTTTATACCGTAAGTTGTGGGTTCGTTCTCCACTAAGGACATTTGTGTGATGAACGTAGATGTTTGTTTTCTGGTGTTATATTGTATTATAAATATGCATTTACAACAAACACATACAGTATTATATCAGTCATTTGGTTCTCATAGTACAATGCTTAGTTTGGGGCTAGATGATTTTGTGTAAAAATATTTACAAATATTAATTTATATTTTCAGGAAAGTATCGAATGGCATGGTTGCTGAAAGCGAAAGTGATTCGCATTTCGGATCTCCGCCGAGAGACAATCTAGCACCAGCTGTACCAGATTACACGTTAGTATACTGAAGCAGGGATTATGATAAGATGCATGTGAGAGTGCATGTGATTATGATAAGATCTCACACATGCATCTGGCGTGGGAGAGGTCTGTATTACTAGTAGGTATACTGTAGCAGAAATAATTATAACATGTATGTGAGAGAGGGAGAGGGGGGTTAAAAAGAGAGATATAGTTGTAGGAGAGAGATAGGTTCGGATTACAAGTGTAATGTAGCGGAAATAATTATAAGATGTATGTAAGATAGGGAGAGGAGGGTAAGAAAGAGAAGTGTAGGAGAGAGATGGGTCCAGTTTACAAAAAGAATAATTTAGCAAAAATAATCTCAACATTTATGCGTGAGAAAGGCAGATGGGGTAAAAGAAAAAGACAGACAGAGAGAGAGTCATGTTGAATCGAGTTTTATTATATTTCAGGCTCAGAATCGGTCGTCTGCCATCGTGGGCGAAGAAGTCTCTTGGGGATGAACTTGTTGTTCCTGAAAGTCCTGCGCCCGAACCCCCCGCTAGGGGGAAATGGGCTACAAGAATTCATCCCTCAGGTAGGACTAATAGTTTTTACGTGTAGGCGTATTCTGAGTCTTTTTCGTTTTCCGGATATCGGATTTTGGTTTTTAGATACATAGATAAAACGATTATTTGTTTTACTCAAACACACAAAGGTTCTTATTCTTACACAGGTACTTATCATAGGTACACAAAAAAATACCAAAAAAAAAAAAAATGGTTGGTTTGTCACAGTAGTGTCTTTATGCCACTAGGGGCGCTTATTGTATCTCCATACGAAAAATTCGAGCTCGCAAACCAAAATCCGGTATCCGAAAAAACGAAAAAAACTCAGAATTTGCCCTCTGAAATTTACACCTACCAGACTACAGGTAACATGATATCTGTCGCACTTGACATTAGATTATTTATCTCTTCTGATATTCTATCTGATGTTGAGCGGTTTGACAGTTCTACGCAAAGATTTTTAATATGCGTTGTATTTAATAATATGTTGTATGCGTTGACGACCGATGTGACAACCGATGTGCGACGCAGGAGGTTGCGGGTTCGATTTCCGCCTCGTGTTTGTTTTATAACGGATGTTCTGGGTATCTTCTATGTATAATAAAAAGTATCTATGTATTTAATGTATTGTATTAAGTATATCAGTCATCTAGTACCCATAACACAAGCTCTGCTTAGCTTTGGGGATGATGCTGTGTGGATTGTCCAGCATTATTATTATCAAATGAAAGTCAGTACTTATTTGTTTATAATATATTTACAGATAAGCGTGTGGACTCCGATAAGGAGAGTTCTATAGATAGCGGCACCGATACACGATACGTCGATAAACGGAAGGAAACATCTGTTAAACAGGTATGTTTTTAATGTATTTACTCTATATTCTATTTATTCATTAAGATATGCCCGGCTAAGATGTGCAACGCGACAAAATGTTGTCTACTCTTTATCTCGTGCAAAATAGAGATATCTCTTTATATCTTCCTGTGCTAACATGCCAGTGCCAAAAATCTATCTCGTTCTGTCAATTGAAGATACAAACAGATATAAACAGATAAAAACATTTTATTGATAATTTATAACACAAATTATACGTCACTAGAGGTCCGTCCCGGCTTCGCACGGGTTTTAGTAAGGATCCCTAATTTTTTTTTAAATGTAATATAGCCTATGTCACCCGGGGATAGTGTAGCTTCCCAACGGTGAAAGAATTATTCAAATCGGTCCAGTAGTTTCGGAGCCTATTCAATACAAACAAAGTTTTCCTCTTTATAATATTATAGTATGATAAATTAAGGTTTTACCCTGGGTAAAACAGTGCATTATAAATAGGTTATTACGATACCTAGGTAATAATTTTTAATAAATAAATCGAATAACAATTTTACTAATTAAATGTAGGACGTCCTCCTACCCGATGGACTGACGACATTGTTAGGACCGCGGGAAGTCGATGGATGGAAAGGATTTAAAATCGTTCTTCCTGGAAACGTGGGAAGGCCTATGTCCAGCAGTGGATTTCTAAAGAATGTTGATGATGATGATGATGAAGATGCCGAAAGTCATCCGTAGGTACTTATTCTAAGTATGTATTTACAAAAAAATATATTAAGTATGACGACCGATGTGGCGCGGCGGGCGAATGTCCGCCTGCGACGCAGGAGGTTGCGGGTTCGATTCCCGTCTTGGGATAAATGTTTGTACAATCTGCAAATATTTATTCCGGGTGTTCTGGGTATTTTTTATGTATTATAAAAAATATGTATGTATGTAATGTATTGTATTAAGTATTTCAGTCATCTAGTACCCATAACACAAGCTCTGATTAGCTTGGGGCTAGATGATGCTGTGTGGACTGTCCAGTATTATTATTATTTTACACAACTCGGGTATATTTCTCTACCCAGGCGATACAATTAAGTTAAATCATAATTATGTTATATCGAGATATATACTGTAAATAAATTGTAGGTGTTTCGTTGTAAATAATTTGTCTGTATTTCACTCACATTGGTTGTGGTATTTGGTGTTGTGTTTCTGTTTTTAATTATTAATTTATTTATTCAAATGAAATCTGTTCAGAATTCTATAACTTTTTTGACCTTTACTTAGTTCTTGACCGTTAAAACGGGTTCAGTTCCCGCGTTGGGACAAATATTGTAAGCAAATATTGATTCTGTGTCTATGTTACTCCTAAATAATATGAAATCTTTAATCTATACCAACTATAAGAATCTTTGTCCTGACTGACTCACGTATAGACAACGCACAGCCTAAACCACTGCTCGTAGAGACATGAAATTTTCAGAGTATATTTGTCTTGGAAAAGATGTAAGAAGAAAGAAATTCCTGAATTTCAACCCTTAAAAGGGCAGGGTTTAAAATCTATCCCTACTACTACAAAACCCAGCGTAATATCAAAATAGTAACCGTGTTTTGTCTCTTTCGATGGAATTTGAAACTGTCTGTCAATGCAAAAGACAAAACATAGTGTCACTATTCCAAAGTACACTGTGTTTTTTTTAACGTAAATAGACTATCCTTTGGCTTCAATCTCACCTGATGGTGAGTGACGATGAAGCAGGACGGTTTATAAGTATCAGAGTCGTCGAGACAAAAAACGAGTGTGCTTTAGACCACACGACTGAAGTAAAACTTCTTTAATATACGAAACGTAACTGGCAATGAGAGAAAGAGAGAAATAACAATGCTTTCATACCCCCTCCATGGTAGTGTTAAACGTTTAACGCAACCTTGTTCGAAGTCGCATAAGAAGTATTACTTCAAAAAGTAGTACCTACCTAGTTCTGTATTAAATTAGATTTTCTGGGTAGATTTTACTGTTTTATGATTTTGTTCCTTTGGTGGATGATTTGGATTTAAAATGTATTAAATATAGCTTTATATATTCACTTAGCCTTTTACTAATAAACTCAACGTAACCTCGAAATAGTTACGCGTGTTTTGTCTCTTTCGATCTAATTTGAAACGATCAATACAAAAGACTGTAACAGTGTAACTAATTCAACGTTACGTCGAGTTTATTAGTAGCAGGTTCACTAAGAGCTCTACTTCTACTAAATATAGAAGATATAGTTAATTAGAGAGTATAATTAAAAATATTTTTTGAATTTAAATCATCCTCCGTAACCCTTTCATACGGTTTTAGTATTTATTTCCTTATACATAGAGACCAAAGTCGCTCAACCTGTCTCAACTGCCACGCGTCGAAGCCCTATTCAGAAACTTTGACGCGTCGATGCGAAAGACATACGATATTTTGACAATCTCGCCGCGGGTTGCCAAGGTTTTTTTTGTTTTGTTTTGTTGGTATCAGCTTTTGTTGCATTTGGTTGTATGAGAATCAATTTACATTGTGCATACTTATGGTAAAATAAAAAGTATGAAAAATCGCAAGTGTTTTGACTGGATTTAACTAGAATCATTAGGTTTATTAGTAGTAAATAAGCATAAAAATACTAGTAAAAGTAAAATTTTGACTTGATTTTAGTTAGAACCAGTATGATTTAGTAAAGAATCAGAATAAACTAGTTCAAAATTAGAAAATTAGTAGGTATGTATATTTGATATACATATTTGATAGATTAAATTTTTACTGCATGTAAATAAGAATCTTTATGGTTTATTATTAATGAATAAACATATAGGTACTACATAGTTTGAAATTTGCTATTTTTATTCAATTTGCAGAAATATAATGGTATGACAGTAAATTCAATTTGGTCTACTATACCAATTGTAAGAATCTTTGTCATGACTGACTGACATAATAGATAACGCACAGCCTAAACAACTGCTAGTCGAGACGTGAAAATTCAAGGTATATACGTCTTGGTGCGTAAAGATGTATTTAAAAAAGAAAAGAATTTAAAAAAACATGGGATTTTTTATTTCATTTGGTAGTTCGTTTTGTTATTATAGTTATCACTGCTTTTTTAAGTTACCGCACTTTCATCGCATTTTGTTTGTTCCATCTATAGTTTGCAAATTCATTTTGTTATGTGAATGTTTTTATTTTATTATTTATATCCTTATTTATATCCATTTGCATTTTGTTGCATTATTATCATTGAATGTTCAATTGTTTATTTTATTTATTTATCACAAAAAACCATTCATTTGTGTGAGTTAAAAAAGTTTTATTTACAAATAAAAGTAAGATTTATTTTTATTTGTTACTATTACAAATTACACGTTATATTATTTTTGAAATTAACCGAATACATACGATCAGCTATCTGCAGAGATAGCTAATTAATTTAACTAACGCTTCCGATTGGTACTGATTTGGATCAGTTGAGCTATCTCTAGATCGTTTGCAACGGTCTGTAGATAGCTCAACTGTTTCATATGTATTTGTACATAATGATTATAAATACTTGTTTAAGTTGTGTTTGTAAATATATTCTTAAACTCATTAATATTTTTAATGTTTCCGTTTTTTAATTCAATTTTTTTCTCACACAAGTCACTTATTAACTTTTATTTTGCGTTTGTTTATTATTTTTTGTTTTTATGTTTTTATTATTTTGCGTAGGTCACAATTGTGTCAAAAACTCGAACATCCGAAAATAGGACGAGACATCATACAGACGATTCATCCCTTGGGAGTTTCAAATATGAGGTTAGCTTATTTTTAGTTGCTTTAACTTGTTTTTTTGTTTATCATTTATTATAATAAAAAACTGTGTCACTAGTTTTATAAGACAAAGTTAAAAGGAGTATTTTTCAGTACTATCACTAAAGAAATACCATTTACGACCGATGTGGCGCGGCGGGCGAATGTCCGCCTGCGACGCGGAGGTTGCGGGTTCGATTCCCGCCTTGGGATAAATGTTTGTACGATCTGCAAATATTTATTCCGGGTGTTCTGGGTGTTTGCTATGTATAATAAAAAAATATCTATGTATGTAATGTATTGATATTAAGTATATCAGTCATCTAGTACCCATAACACAAGCTCTGCTTAGCTTGGGGCTAGATGACGCTGTATGGAATGTCCAGCACTATTATTATTTAGTTTTCAAACGGATGGATGGAAATTCAAAGAATTTAGCCGTCAGTAAGTAGTAATATTGTGTGTGATGGCGGTAAGAAAGATCATCGTTGTAATAGTGTATACTACTGTGTGACTGATTTTGATGCCACAGAGCGGATATACATTTTTATATATAGTTTAGTTTAGGGCTAGATGATGTTGTGCAAAAAGTATACAAATATATAAAAAAAATTATCACACTTCTTATTGTGACACAAAAAAATATTTAATAGTACTCTGGATGAGAGATTTTATTTTCGTATACTACCTTTTTTGGCATTCTATAAGATGTTTCAAGATTATCATAAAATCTCATAAGTTTTTCAATTCAAAGGTAATAAAACTCGCTGTATCCATTCTAACTTTTCGACGGTATACTCATCTGGTTCCGTGGTGTAGTGGTTATCACATCTGCTTTACACGCAGAAGGCCGCCAGTTCGATCCTGGCCGGAATCATAACTTTTTGCATGTGTAAATTTTATAATTTTTATTTCTTACATAAATATAATTGGATATATGCCGGGGTTTCAAGTTTTCATGTTTTTAAATATATTTTTTACCTCTTTTTGAATTATTGTGTAGAATTATGAATACGATTCAAGATAAAATGGGCTTTAATTTTGGTTTTTTGATGATCTGTGTCTTAACAGACGAAGATAAACAGTTTTTTTTATCAACCTTAATACAGTATCTTCATTATATTAATATGTTGGTAGGTTTGTTACAGGGGATAGTAACCACTATATTCATCTTGGTGCTTGAAATTCAACCCCTAAACGGGTACAGTGGGGGTTGAAGTTTGTATGAAAATAACTTAGCGGTTTCTCTGGTTGTTCATATTTTTGTGATAGATAAATTATAATAATTTTTTTTCTTATCCAGGATCAAGAATCAACAGAACACGATGGAGACATCGAGGATATATCTGATGGAGAAAGAACTTCCTCATCTGAAAGCCGGAACCGACCAACTTACTACCCTGGGAATAATGATGATGAAACACCTAGGTATGAGATTCCTTTAGGGCTCTTAGTGAAGGGCTCGTCCGGGGGAAGTACTACTATGCTTATTTCTGGATGTGTGTGTGTTCCGGGTTGAAGAGTGTGGATGCTGATGACAGGCACATGAGATTACCTCCCTCAAGTCGATGGATGCTTGTACTTAACATACAATGGTTTGTTATTAATATAAGTTTGGTAACCATCACCCACTTCAACATCAGGTATTCCAGGGAGAAAGGAGAAATTTCATGAAAATCAGTTTAGTAATTTGGTTTTGATTAATCAAAGTAACTGGAAAAAATCCACCTAAAACTAACCCCATTACACATCCTCAAAGAATCTCTAGTAGGTACTTGGTACTAAGAGAGCTGAGGGGATCTGCCGTGCCGGGTATTAAAAGTTGTCTGGCTGTTTGTTTTACTGTTAATTTTTTTTAATAATGAATAAAATAATAATAATAATAATAATACTGGACAATCCACACAGCGTCACCTAGCCCCAAGCTAAGTAGAGCTTGTGTTATGGTTACTAGATGACTGATATACTTAATACAATACATTACATACATAGATATTTTTTCACTATCATAGAAAATATCCAGAACACCCGGAATGAATATTTGCAGATCGTACAAACATTTATCCCAAGGCGGGAATTGAACCCGCAACCTCTGCGTCGCAGGCGGACATTCGCCCGCCGCGCCACATCGGTCGAAAATAAAACTTTTATTAATTATTAATTTGTTTTATAATAATAAACTATTTTTTAAATTTATTTTCAGTGAGTTTATGGTCAACGCAATGGACGCTGAAGAGCTCAGGCAGTCTGTGCGTCGCTCGAAGAGATGGAAACCAGATTCAGTGAGGCTGGACATTCCACCAGCTGCTTCTCTCAGCGGCTCAGGACATGACTCTGATGATGATGAGGTAAGGAGGCAAAATAAATGGCCTTTTTTAAAATGGTTCACAACCCTTTTTTAAACATTCACACAACACCCTCTAGCTCCAAACTAAGCAAAGCTTGTACTATAGAAACTAGATAGCTAATAGAATATATTAGGTACAGAATACAACATGTCACAAAAAAACCATCTATGTTCTTTTTATACATACCTACAATACAATAAAACACCCAGACACAAAAAAAATCTTTCATCACGCAAATGTTTGTTCTCTGTGACTATTGACAGTACCTCTGACTACCACCCTTAGACATCCTCGAAGAATCTCAAGTAGGTAGTTGGTACAACAAGATCTGAAAGGATATCTACCGTGCTATCTAGGAATTCAAGTCGTGATGCTATTTATTTATTGTGTGTATTTAATCCTGAAATGTTTTCTAGGTGTCCACTCCATCTGGTGACAACACAGAAAGGAATCCTCTATCGGGTTCTTGCGAATCATTAGATACAGCTGGAAGACGGGAGAAGTATCTGAAGTCAGCGTTTGACAGTTTGTCAGCTGCTGAGATGGACACCACATTGACTGGCGGTGAGTAGAATAGAAAAAAATGTTTATTGACCATAATTAATAGTTTTCAACAATAAATATAAATTCTGTCTACTAGAAAAGCGTTAGCTGTGGCCCAAAAGACAGTATTTTCCCAAATTACAAAAATGTAATGACAAAAAAAAACATATTAGTGAGAGTGTTGAGTATGTCTGAGTGTGTAAGGAAGTGTGGGGGTGTGTCTGTATGTTTGTGTACTAGACAAATAACAGGGATAAGTATCTTAAGTCAGCATTTGACAGTTTGTCAGCTGATGACATGTATACCATATAGTTTGGAGATGAGTAATAGACAAACCATAAGAATAAATTTATTAAATCTGCGTTTGACAGTGTGTCAGCTGCTTATATCCCAGTCAAAATTGATAGAAGTAGGTAAAATAGTAGCACTGATTGGTAGGGCCAACAGGTTACAGCAAACAAATAATTAATGCATATAAACAGCTAAGAACTGTATAATGACACAATGTTCCTTTACTAAAACGAAGTAGTAGTGCACTTTTTAACACATAAAATTAGTTAAAAACATAAATATTTAAATAAATATTGGAGAGCGAAATTAGGTGATGTTAGCAGTTTTGACGCCTACCCCCCCAAAAATAACGTTAAGGGTTAAGTATCTGAAGTCAGCGTTTGACAGTTTGTTAGCTACTGATTGGACACAAGTCAGCGTTTGACAGTATGTCAGCTACTGTACATACACCACAAGTATCTTAAATCAGCGTTTTATATTATGTCTTCAAAAACTTAGTTGTCATTATAATTATTTATATTTTCCCAGGTCATAACTCCATATCGTCTCAGCATCTCTCCCGCGGTCCGCCCCCTAGAACTGCCCCCTCTCCCGCGCCTAGAACCCCCTCTAAGGTCGTCGACCCCGACGCGGCAAGACGCAGGGAAGAACTCAATAGAAGGATATTAGAAACCAGACGACAACTTGAAAGTGTAAGTTTTTTTATATAACTTGCCGATGGAACAAGCAAATGGCCCACCTGATGTTGAGTCTCCCATAAAACTGCAAACAATTCTGTAAAAAGAAGTGGTTACCATCACCTATAATAAAGCATTGCTAGGTCACGCTAGTTAGAAACGTGCCCTACAGTGCACTGCTCTGCGTCCATCAACTTGAAGCATACAGGTGTTACGCCTCATGTGCCTGTAATTACACTGGCACCCACAACCGGAACACAGCAAGCGGCTTGCATTTCTATCGATCGTTTTACAATGCTCTTCCGCAAAGTCACCCTGAATCAATTAACTGTATTACTATATATATAGGTATTTACTACTTTTTTCCTACAGGTGGCGTTCCGATCGAATCTAAAATCCAGTCAATCGACCAACGATCTGTCCTACATACCGGAGAAAGACAGTTCTCGCCGTAACGCCCGGCCTGTTTCTATGGCTATACCTTCCAATAGATCTAATAATACCTACGGTATGTACCTATTACTTCAAAATATAATAAATTATGGGCATAAAACACTTATAAAAACATAAAAAATAATTTGTAACATCTTTTTGAGATGACAAAAATATCAGCTAAACAAATTCTCTATCATGGTCAACGATCGTGGGTTCGAATCCCATCGAGCGTTTTACTTTTTGCACTCGAAAATTTTTCTTTGAGCTCCTACACGTAAAACGTCGTTAGGAAGCTATGTTCAAATAATTCTAGACATTAGAAGAGGTCACTAATAAGGTTCATTATTATCTTGGACTACTTGATAAAAATATTCACTTGCTACAAAAGCTAGAATTTTCGCTAGAACATTATCAAAAAAACTGTTTTGAGAATGCTTGTGACACTAATTAAAGTTATCAAAAGTGTCAAATCTTTAAAAACAGCTTAAAAAAGAATTGACACTGTTGTCGAACTTTGGTAGTTTGATTGTATGTCAAAAAATGCGCCATTTTAACCGATGTTGTAATAAAGACCCATCCATATTCCATCTTTCAGTAATAGAAATTGTAAGTTTACAAAACAAACATACAATCAAACTACCCCACTTTTCACCAACTAACCACTAACACCCCATTCTACCCTCATGCTGTCCAGGACAAGAAGAAACATTAGATAGCCTTAACTCAAACTACTTTGATAGTCTCAATTACGCCAACAGCAATGTTGACTATCGAAATAAGAACCCTTATGCCATCCCTGCGAATTTAAATAAACACATCCCTTACGAAACTCCCCCTTATGTCCCTCCACATGCTCATATAGCTAGTAATATAGACAAAAGAGCCTTAAACTTCACTCCGTATAATAAACCTATTGTTTTTAAAGAACAGACAGTAAGCAAACCATTAGCTTATATTGTTGATATGAAATCATCAAAAGTTTTCAACCGTCTCTTTCCTATGGAAGATAAAGAGATGAAACAGAAAAACTTCCATTTGAATCTTACTGAAAAACCTCAAGTGAAAGCTAAGCCTAACGCTAGGAGTATTTTTAAGAATTATAAATCTTGCCCCGTATCTCCTGTCTCTGAAGAGTGTAAATGGATTGATAAGGCGCAGCAGAATGTCAAAGATACAAAGAACGACACGAACAGCTTAGATCCTAAAAAAAGAAACTCCCTAAGTTTCTTTATAGGTATGGATAATAAGACTATAAAAAATAACGGTAAAAGCATTGTGGATACAATAAAAAGTGATACTGAAAAAATGATAGCAGAAATCACAAAGAAATATGGAGATTTAGACGAGTTTCAACCTAATGACGACTTAGATTTAGAACCTACTAAAGAAAGAGATGATGGTAATTTCTCGTCAGATTCGCTAGAAGATTGTAGTTTGAGTCAAGACGCTAGCTGTAAAAACAAGCTATTTTCCAAAAAGGTTTGTAAGAAACACACTAAAACAATACCTAAACGTTCTGTTTCTAACTACGAAATAGGTACAACAGATAAACCTATGGTACCGGTTAAACCAGCGTATATATCGAATAAAAGCTCCACTTTACCAAGAAATATGCCGTCAAATCTAGATGATATATTAGATGAAGACTCTATCAACTATAACTATAGTAATATGTATAGATGCCAGAGTGTTTTGACTAAACGATGTGTGACCAGGTCAAATGAATCGGTTCTAAGCGAGAACTCAAACTGCTCCAGTGTTTCAAACGAGATATTCCTAAGGTATGGAAATGAAGTTGCTTTCCAACAAGCTAAATTCGATGGTCGATACAATTTGAATGATTCACAAAACTGTTCTTTTGAAAATCTTAACGAAGCTGATGAGAACTATTTAGATAAACATAGGCATTCCAGCGCTAGCTTCTTCTTAAATCAGAAGAAATATATGAAAAATAGCTGCAGTCAGGAATCTATCTTATCAGATGATATGTATTTGGATAACGATAATCAGTTATGTAGAACTAACTGTAATTCTCTAGAAAGCGTTCTGTCTGATGATTCTGAATGTACCAAAAGCGCTCCTTTAGAAATGTTGTTTGAAGGTACACGACCCAAAAGACAAAAGAATGCTGTGAACATACCACGAGACAGCAAAAGCTGCTACGAATTCGATAATACATCTAAAAGTTATGGCTCTAGCCCGAACAACACTCCTCATTTCAGTTATTTATACAATAACTATCTAGAAGACAATAGTCCTAAGTCTAAAGAAACGATCGTTCCTAAAGCACCGAGTAACAAGGTCTATGGTTTTGAAGTTCCTACAAAAGAACATAAGACAGTAACTAGATCTAAAAGCTTGTATGATTCTACTAACCAACAACCTCCACCAGCTAAGAATATAGCATATTATTTTGATGGAAGTAATGTACAGGCATATAGCAAAGATAATGTGCAATATAAGGACAAGAAAGATGAAATACCTAGACTAAGTAGTAAAGACTACATGGCCAATACTAGCAAGTCTCTACAACCAAAGTTTGCAGACAAACATAAATATAAAAGTCAAATGGAAGGATGCGACCAAAATACTATGATCAAGTCAAAAAGCTGTAGTTTTGAAGTGGTATTAGAGCCTGCTTCGAAACCCAATCCTATAAAGAACTTGATGGAAAAGCGAAATTCACACGTACAAAAAAACTTAGAAAAGTTTGAAGAACAAATACGTAGGAATACGCAGACTAAAGTTAGCAAGAATCATATGAATAAAGAGAAGGCTAGCGGAGCTAAATGTAATAATGTTACCAAAAGCCTTGAACGAGGTTCAGGGCAGAAAAACAATAATAATAAAATTACTATGGAATTTGTACCGCATAAGCCGCCTAAGCCTATCAAAAGGACTTCATCTGTCAAAATGAACAATAGACTCAAAGCTGGAATGGATAAGGCAGGACTTACCTCTATATCATCTCAGTACAAAGCTAAACTAGATGGTTTGCAGAATAAAAATTACTTAGGAAACAGGCAAGCTGATAACAATTCTAATATAGATACCTCAGATACAACAGAAAAGTCATTCGATGTTTTTGTTAAAGAGAAAGATGTAAATGAAAATAAATCTGAAATTCAAATGGATAGCTTAGAAGTGTACGCTTTGCAGAAAATGGAGAGAATGCGACATGTTAGCATGGATTCCTTAGACGTTATTGATGGAAACGATTTTGCCAAAGATTCATTAGACTACTACGCTGAGCAAGAAAATAAGTTCCATTTCGGTAAAACAACGAAAGACAAAATAAATATAAAATTAGCTAAAATTGATCGCGATCTAAATAAACCATGTCATAGTCGCCAGAACACAGATTCTAAAGAAAATATTGCGCCTGTAAATAGTGATGATATCAAACAATACAAAAACATTGAGAGGAAAATAGAAATAATAAATAAACTAGTCGAAATGGAAGAAAGAAAAATACTACAAGAGAAGTTTTTGAAAGAATGGCGAATGAGACCTTTAAAAGCTAACATAGACGACGGTCAAGGAGTAGTCAAACTATTATCAAGAAAATTCGAAAAACTAGCAACGAAAGAGACAGCCGTACCAAATTTTGCATCTCTTACCTTAGAAGAAAACGAGATAGAGATAAAAAACGTAGACAACAAAGAAATCAAACGTAACTTGAGTCTTCCTGATATATTAGACTCTGAACAAGTAGGTTTAGTTACAGTGGGTGAAGAAGCTACCAACGAATCAGGCAACGAGATTCTCAACAATGCAGTGATAAAAGAAAATGCGCCTAAAAGTCTGAAACAAAGGGTCTATAACGAAATGGTGATACCAAAAACTGACGTTCATTTAGACAGCGAAAACTATGAATCTTCTACTACTAGTTCAAGTTGTACGAACAGTCCTAAAAGACTATCCTTGTACGGTGTACGACCAAAAACACCATTTAGGAAAGTAGTTAGAGTTCCTACCCCAAGATTATGTATGGAAAATAAGTTCGCTTGCAAAATTCGACCCTGTTTAAATACCGGGGGTGTCATAAGGGGCGCTTTGGTCAGAAAGGTCGCAATGGTTCCTGTTTTGCCCTCGAAGTTTTCTCTGAGCCAAGGTTGGAATATGCATGATTAGGAACCCTTATTTTCGTTTTTTTTTCGAAATTGCGACATGTTGTGAAGGTTTTATATTTTTAGAAGAGAGCGAAGCGAGCTCTTGAATGCGACTTCGTTTATGAGATAAGTAAATTGGCAAGCGAAGAGAGCTCTCCATAAACCTGAACCAAAGTTTAATAATTCAGTTCAGTTCAGGGTCCTTGATGTACTTTGTAAGGTAATGCCATTCTTAGCAGAGGCAACCGCTCAACGTTATGTGTTCCATCACTTTTTCTCTTTAAAAAGCAACATATTTTAATAGGACAGCACGCTTCGCTCTACAGTTAGACTATTAACTCCTAGTTCAATTTCAAGAAGCTTGCTTCCTTGTCAATATGCGGCATATAATTATTTAAATGACGCCAGCTACTACTGAAAATTAGACACATGGTTCCTACGCTACTTGAATATGTCTGTCAAAAGCGTGCTTTTGACAGTTTGGCCCAAAATCTTCACAACATTTTTGTAGCTTCTTTTGTTTCTTCAATGTTGTATGCATGATTTATTTTATCGTTTTATTCATAGTAGCTTGATATGTGTTTTCAGGTTTTTATAACGTACTTAGATTGTTTTAATATATAACTTACAATGATACTTAAAATGATATTTCAATTTAAATATTGCTTTAAAGCTAGCTTGCACAACAATCACTAAAAGTATTTAGCGAGTCCCTAAATGCATTTAGGAAGCTTTTTACGTTTAATATCTTGCATAAAGAAAATTTAGTCGCTATTACGTTTATGCTAAACATCTTGGTAAACGAGATTAGCTAAAAAAAATTTTATCAGATTGTTGTGCAACCCATTGATAAGAAATGCCAATAGTTATACCATTGTTTATCTTTTGACATATTTTTAAGAGCACCGTCATTGCGCATATACATTTGTCGAACAGAAAAAAATATTTGTGCTCGACCGGATTCGAACTCACGACCTTAGGTTCCACTACACTATCGGTGTAGTAGGATCTAAATAGTAATGATAAATAATGGTTTAGTATTTTGTGTTGATTCGCAAGCTTTAAAAGCATTTACATTTTAATATTCTACTAAGTATTTTTTTATTTTAGGCTTAGTATTAGTATTTTAATCATTATGCATGTATTTCTTTATATACCTTAAGTATTTAAATCATTCAACTCATATAGATAGAGCAGAGAGAGCGGAAATGAGACGGGTGATATCGCTGTCACTTAAAACCATTTCAAATAATTGTAGGAGCATCTTCATAAAACCTTAAGGCGAAACAAGTCAACAAAGTTACAAGCGTCGAAAGATTTACTAAATCTTTTGACGCTTGTAACTTTCAAGGTAAACTGATTTTACTGTAGCATATAGGGTAACGAGCCTAGATAACGGCACAGATTAGATAAGTACAGATAGCTCACGCCATACATTGATTTGTTACCTCCCTTCGGACGAGATTTCTTCGGACCAAATCAGCTTCCTTTTCAATGCACTAGATGGAGCTCGCTATTTTTAGCAAAGGTCGGTCTACAAAACGCTAGATGGCGCTTTTTTCAATTAAATTTCAATATCTCGAAAATGTCTTAGGACATCTAGCGGCAGGTAGAAATACTTAAACTTTTTGTAGGAATTCATCAATAGATAGGTATAGGTAGTATCGGCGCGGATTGAGCGCTCGGAGAAAGTGGTGGGGTGATTTGCGCATGTGTACAGTCACGCAAAAAATTACTAAGAGTGATTTGAACTTGGATAGGTAATTTGTTTGTTAAAATTTTGAAAATTATAGATATATAAATAGCTTATTTTAATACTGTGTGGTTCAGGCACATTAACCTATCATCATATGAATAAACAATATTGTCACTAAATTGAATATACTTAGAAAGAAAAAAAAACAGTCTTATGTAAAATTATGTATTGTAAGTAATGTCTAATCAGATGGCAGTTGAGTTATTCCATCCATTAAATCATCGTTTGATACAGTCATCGAAGAAGACATTACGGAAGAACTCGTAGAAGGCATTTCGTCGTCGTAAGAGATTTCGTCATCTTCGTCCTCATCTTGACTACCATCACTCTCTGAGCTGTCATCATTTACACTTATGATAAACTGTCCACGCAACTGTACCTATGGGACACGAGACGCGTGAGCGCGGCAAGACGGGGGAAGGACGGCTGATTGACCAATGAGGCGCCGGCGCCGGCCGCTTCCCCCGTTGCACCTCACGCCCCCCGCCACTCGGACCCAAAAATCGACTTCTGCGCATTCAAGGTCAGCGTTCTTAATCCGCACCGATACCTGTAGCGTTTCTGTATTTTTATCTGTGTAGTTAGGTAGGTACCTACCAATGTACTTAGATCCTGGACTAAAAATAATACTTTCCGGAATCCTAGAGCTGAAATGTGTCTTCTACATTTGTCCTAATCTAGGTAGGTACTTAGATGACATTAAAGAATTGTTTGAGCACGTACCTACGTTCGTTCCTTGGACTTAGTAGGGTGGGTGGATAAAATAGAACGCACACAAAGACTGAACTTGCGTAGGTACCTACCTAGGTTATTTATAATAGGTAGGTAGGTACTTAGGTAAGTATAGGTAGGTAGGTAGGTAGGTACTTTAGTGGCTTGTAGGTAGGTCGATGTGTTGAATAAAATTTAAATCACTATCGCACCCGATGAGTAGCTTGGTAGGTAGGTAGGTAGGTACCTAGGTAGATCATCTTTCGTAGATGAAAGAGCCAATGATTGAGGTAGGTATACCTACCTACTTAATCAATCATTTAGACGTAGGTACCTAACCTATTCCTAATTTCCTAGGTTGGTAAATATACACTAACTTATTGTTGAAATCTGAAATTTCTAGCTGCAAAAGTCCTAAGTCATTGACCTAGGAAAAAGTCAAAGGGTCATTCATACTAGCGCAGTCGAAATGCAAAATAAAGATGCGCGAATGCACGCACATTTAGAGATTTTGCGGGTCAGAGCGCGACCAACTTTAAGCATTAGGCAGTCGAGATAAGGGTGAATTTGCTATGTTAAGTTTCGGATTGACGCGATGACGACGACGTTTCGACTCTGATCTACTATGAATTGACCCGGTCAATTCATCTTAGATCACAATACGGGTAGTTTTGACTACTTTTGACCCGTAAAGTCTATTCTAAAAATCTGGCACGTTCAAGCGTTCAACACATTGACTTGTTGAGCTTGTAGTGTCTGAAAATTTGAAAAAGCGCGGCATGGCGATGACGCTGCATTCAAATCATAAAAATTATGTCCGTCTCTTTTGCACGATCAAGCGAAGTAGTATAGAAGGATCTCATCCTTTTTTAATTATGATTGGTACCTGCCTCTAAAATCTGTAGCTGATATGCAAATACCTACTTCAGCCTGTATTAGTTAAAGCAAATTAAATAATAAATTAAAACAGACATGGGACACCGTAATTTTATGTTAGCATCACCGGCACCGTGTTAAAAATATTTCGTTCAGGAACTGGTATTGTACTTAGACCTCCGCGGCCCGGGCGGGCCGTTTAGGAGTCGCCCGTAAGTCGTAAAAAGCGGTCCGAGCGGCCCGTGCAAGAGTCTATGGGAATAATTTTATTAAAACTATATTTAAAATATAACTATGCTGATTTGTTTTGCACGTACCTACCTTCTGGTTTTATTTATCACGTAGGTAAGTAAAAAACTATGAAATACAAATTGAATGAAAACAACTTTATTTGGTTTTTGAACGTATCCTTACGAAACAAAACGGAGCGCCACCTATTGACCAATAGCACGTTTTTATCGTTTTAATCAACATTTGGCACAAATTTTATGTTTCGTCAGCTACCTGACAAAATAGTTCTTAAAATGACCACCAGGAGGTTACATAAAAATCGACAATTATAAAATTAGGAATTAATTTAAGTTTTAAGCCAATACTAACGTTCATTTTACCTAAAAGGTTATGTTAAATTAGTACATTATATAGTTTAAGGTTTAGTTCTCTGATAATTTGACTTTTCAAGCACACAACTTCCAAATGGCCTCCTTAACGCCATCTATTGTATTTCTTTAGGAATGAAAGAACAAATGTTCGCGTTGCAACCCCATGATAACGGCAAGATAATTCAGTATCAAACTTAACGTCGGACGCACGTTAATAAATAGTAGACATTAAACGCCCCTGCCCCTAAATACACATCACGTATTTAAAAGACACCCCTTTTTAACAATCATCTGACTTATCAGCCAACCGGTCACACAACACGTCGTCTGACAGAGAGGAGGAGAGTGCGGGAATGAGACGGGCGATATCGCTGTCTGATCTAGCGGCTAAGCCGATGCCCGCGCCGCGGACACCGCAAGGTTTGTGTACACGGTGGCGGTACACTAGCGATTATTATGTACACTGTTTTAAAGCTAGGCTTAATTTGGTACACGGGTTTTGCTATTAACTGTAATAATTATATTTGTGGACGTTTTTATGTTACACTATCTAGCTCTAAACTAAGCATATATTATGCTTAGTTTGGGACTAGATGTTGTAAAAAAAATCATTCTCGATTCTTTTTAATGGTTTTATAGTAAGATGGCGGTGGTGGTAAGTTAATTACACGGTTCTTCAGCTGTTGCAGAGTTTTGGCTAAGCCCCAAGTCCTTAAATTACCATAGAGGGAACCAGTCAAGTGCGTGTATGGAAATAAAGAAAGGTTCTAAAGGTTCTGCTCTTAAAAAAACTAATTTTGGCTTTTAGACGCAATGTGATTTTTAATTTGGTACACGGAAATATAATATTTTGCACCTAATTAGTTTATTATAATTCTTCACTAACTCTAAAACGGTGACAATGTAATTAAAGACAATTTATAGGTATTACATTTTCCATACCTACAAACTTTCGCGTTTATAATAGCAACGTTTTACCTGAAATAAAACGTATATTTAATACTTACCTTGCTAAAAGCTTTATATGAGAGCAGCGTATCCGTTTCCGTCGTATTTCAACCAGTTTTCATACTTTTAAGCCTTAAGCTTCCGGTCAAGTGGCGCCACCTGGCGGCCGCGCGCAGTTTTGCTTCGTAAAATGTACCGCGCCATCTTGAAACCATTGGCTTAATTTCACCAGGCAGAGATAAAAGTGAAAGCTTTTAGCAAGGTAAGTATTAAATATACGTTTTATTTCAGGTAAAACGTTGCTATTTATTACTAGACCGTTGCTAAAAGCTTTATATGAGACCTGTTTGTTATCGCCTGGTGTCGCCACTTGTAAGAAATAGGTGGTAACCTAGCGCCAATGTGACATTAAAATATTTTACAATAGTAAGTAGATACCTACTAAGAATAGAAAATTAAAATTTATGTTTTATTAACTTATTAACACATCATATATTGTACTTGATATGTAGTGTACAGATCAGTTACTATCGCTGCAGTTATTTACAATAACTACTTGTAAATGTAATGTGTAATTAATGTGTAATTACTTGTATAAGATCAGATTTTATTATAATCAGAAACAATGAAAGTTTTCGTAAATCATCATGCTACTAACACTTTACTATTTGAAAGGGTTATTAAGCTCAGTTATTGCTTCAACCGGACGATTTGTAAGAATGGAGTGGTACTTGCTTATAACCAATCACATGTGAATGTGCTGGTACCCACCATCTGATTGATAAACCCCTCAGGCAAAAAAAATTGTCGGGAAATAATATTTGATCCCACTTAGTAGATATCGTGGATCTAAAGTACGGAAGTGTCATGTAGCAGTCTCCCTATACAACATTTTGACCTAGCTTGCTATGACGGTGCGTAATGCGGCCTTATGTTATACTTTACTACTGTAAATAATAAGTGAGTAAAGCCTTTTATTCCGCTTATAGTTTTTGCTATTCCTAAATATACTGGAATTAGAATTATCAGTAATTCTGATAATAATTTTCAACGGAATTATTTATAATAATTACTGCAATCAGTTTTGAACCGACTGTCGAATAAAGTGATAATATCAGTAGATCTAATGTGGAATAGGATCCAATGTGAATACGATTCATCTTGAGTTTAGAATTACCAGTAAATAGTGTAATGATTGAAACCAAATTATATATTTTGGATATTAATTTTGAACTATTGTTAGATCCAATGTGGAACAGGATCAACTGCAAGTAAGATTTATTGCAAGGGCTGATCATATAAGTGTCTTCCTGAGTTATGTAAAGCGTGCGTGGTGCGACTATTTTAATAAATGACAATAGAATCATTTGAAATATAAGTAAGTTCGTCAGCGTCCCAAACCGGAAACTTTTTTAAAATCAGTTGTATAACTAAACGTAAGAGTCTAAGAGACAAGCGTCTGGGTCATCATAACTCACAAAAATAAATTTAACATAGGCAGTACTACTAACGATTTCACGCCACATGTTATCGAAGCATACATGAGCTAAAAATATATGGCAGTATGGTATGTATGGTATATGGCAGTGCGCGGCAGTAATTACACCAATTGGTCTGTATTTCATATTTCTCCTCGTATTCCCACACTTACAGTGAATCAACGAAAATCCTGTAAACTAGATTCTTCTATAGAATTTTCAACTAACAGTAAAAATGCCATAGCTTAGACGTTGAGTTTCGCACGTCAACATGTAATTTCCCATGAGGAAATATTACGAGGGATATTTATGATAGTAAAATGATGTGAGCTGTTATGCGAGTTAGTATAGTTTCGCAGAACACTGAACGCACCATGAAATAGTTCAAGGATAGTTGTACTATCCTCACGTATTTTTTACTAAAATAAATCTATTTGTAAAATTTATTACATGTTCATAAGATAATAAAGAGAAGGTAGTCTACACTAGATTGCAATATGCGGATTGAGAGTCGGACAAGTCAGTGTTTGAAATTTCGCCACTTAGCAAACCACACCGACCGGTAATAGATACCATACTGGATGGCGATGGCTTAAAAACTATCAGCATGATTTGATACCTGTCTAGAACATTTTGGACAATCATGATTACCTATGAAATTATTCATGTTGTAGTAAATTTTCCCTCCTCGGAATTGACCTCGGAGTGAATCCTTTTGTCGCACTGTGCCTAGGTAAGTGCTTGGTGCTTGGCTCTGACTAGCGTGTATAATGACTAGCAGGCACTAGTTTTTTTTTTTTTTTTTTTTTTTTTTTTTTGAAAATGCATTTTATGAATTTGGAAAAATCAGTCTTTGAAATTGATCTAATAAACTTAGAAGAAATTGCGTTTCTTAAATTTATAGTCTATACAATTTTAATAAAGTATGTATCTATCTATCTCAATAAAGCATGGCAACACTTTGATGCGATTCACCTAGCTCTAGCACAATTATAAGTTATCTTTATGATTTCATGGAATAAATGCCTTATGACTTTGACTTGTGATCGCAGAGATTCACACGATTAACGATATCAATAGCTAACCTTTTGTCTTAGCCATCCAACTCGTTCGGTAAAAACACTATCTTCAAAAAATTATTTTGGCATCTGGTCAACAAAAGTAAAGTATCTTCAACAAATTTTTTGTATAAGGTGTAAAAAGTAGCTATAGGACTTTACTACCTTGAAGTACGCTCGTGAAAAATTCACTTTGTATAATACGCCAGGTTTTTGTACAAAATCCGGAATCTTTGTTATACTTATCAGGTAAAAGGCTTGGCAAACAGAAATGACCGCGTAGCGCTTTGGGATTATACTAAGGCTAATAATGGCTGAGAAGAGCCGAAAGCCGGGCTTAGTGGCACGTCTTGGGAGAGGCCTACGTCCAGCAGTGGACTAATATAGGCTGATGGTGATGATGATGATGATAGGCTGACCTATCAGACTGCACCACTAGAAATAGAAATGACGAAAGTGAAAGCATTGTACTGTAAGTACTATGCTTTTAAAATGTGTAACCCATTTTTTACAGTGTGTAAAAAGGGTATGCATAAACAAGGCAACGCTTATATTCAAATCTTTATTTTAGTGCTTTCTTTTCATTGAGAGTGGAAGTGTGTTAACTGACTTTCTTGTTAACATTACGAGTAACAACTATTACTAGATGTTATATGTTGGTTTCTAACCCCGCTCGGGGCCATAGAGCGTACTTGGGACGCTTTTAAAATGTTTAAGGCACGCGCCACGGGCGACGAGCCTCTTATTATAAAATAAAACTATGCCAGTGTACTTACAGTTTTCAAACTGAGCATCAGAGAGTTGACCCTTGTATTGAAAGTGGTTATGGTGACATCAACCCCGCGAGGGTGTACTTGATACACGTATGTACGTGTATCAGGAGGCCAGGGTCATTAAAAGTTTAAAGAATTCCACGCGATGGAACAGTTGTACAAACGCCTTACCCCCGTGAAGGGCGGCTGTTATTGGTTGGCTTTCTCCTGTGAGACACCACCAAAAACTGATAGCCAAAAATTAGATGTGCTCGATACAGGTCTACGCGTACATTAGAACGCCAGATTAGTTACAACTTCATTGAGTTCCACACGATGGAACACAGTTACACAAACGCCTTACCCCCGCGAGGGGCGGTCGTTTTTGGTTTGGATTTTCTAGTAAGAACCCACCAGATATTGATGGCCAAAATATGAGATGTACACGATACAGGTCTTTGTGTACCTCCGATGGCCAGAATAATTACAAGTTCATTGAGTTCCGAGCGATGGAACACAGATGTACAAACGCCTTACCCCCGCGAGGGGTGGTCGTTATTAACTTCGATTGGATTTCACCTTCGAGAACACAGTTCTTGTACAAACGCCTTACCCCCGCGAGGGGTGGTCGTTATTAACTTCGATTGGATTTCACCTTCGAGAACACAGTTCTTGTACAAACGCCTTACCCCCGCGAGGGGTGGTCGTTATTAAATTCGATTGGATTTCACCATCCAGAACCAGTTTTGGCTCAGAAAAGATTTGCACCTTTTCCAGGTTTGCTCGCACTCAAACACCCAAGTAGGTAAGTACCGAGAAATGTAGGAATTGTACGGGTATTCTACTCAGTGGCGCATTCACTTATGCTTGTAATAACATCTTTATGTATTTGTTACTTTTAGCTGAGTACCGCAAACTTGTTAAAAAAAGATCTCGTAAAATTTAAGAAAATAATAAAGAGCAAAGTTGAAGAAAAAGGTTTCTCTTTGCTAATACTTCAGATTAACGCTTACATGGAAAGCCTAAGAATATAACAAATGCAATACCGCAGTATTTTTGTTAAAAGATTAATAAATTAAAAATTTATTTTATACAAGCATAAGCGAGTGTCAACTGACGTAAGACGTTTTCCCCTTTTTGTTTGTTTCCAGGTCTATTATACCTGGAGTTTGTCGGCGGGGAATCGAACCCCGGTCTCCCGCGTGACAGGCGGGGATACTTACCTACCACTATACTACCGAAGAGTATGATAGTACATCGTTAGGATATCGAGAATATCTTAATTTCTAAGGAAAGCACTGAACTTCAGATAGCTTGATAAAAGTTGTCGTAACTTTAACATTAACAATCTTTGTAAATACAATGCCTGTCTAGGAAATTATTTCACCTATAAGCACCATACTTCAGCAAATAAATGATTCGATTTAATTTCATTTTATTTCATTTATATTTCCCAGCTAACCACCCAAACTAATTATAGCCTCAGCATGACATTTCTATTCGTATTAACAGACAATAAAAATGTTTTAGAGGGTTCGAACCACGTTGTGAGGTTATCTTACGGCAAAAACGGTGGGAGTTCCATTTTTGGCTAGATTAATAGGCTCTGCTGGAAATACTTCAAACCCGAGCTATGGCTGGTACTAATTGTAGTAGGAGCCATATCTTGTGGTTAATTTGTTGCAAAATAAATACGTTTGATATTTCGCAAAGGCTAATTTACTGAAAAAAATTAAAACTCATCTTACTGAAAATCGAACAGGTTTGATTACAATAAAAATTTAAAATTGTTACAGATGCTAAGCCTGTACAAGTAAACTGGTTAATTTTAAATCAAAGACACGTGATCACAACGAAAAAATCGTTAAAAGAATCGATCACGCACAACTATTTTATAATAGAAGGTACTCACGATTTATTCCTTTGCACAGTATGAAGAGTACAATAACACTTTAAATAGATTAACACTATATGGAAACAGATTTAAAATATTTAAACAACTGTCGTCGCAGAGTTAGCTGCTGGACACATGTTGCTTCGACGGAAAACAAAACGCCAATGATTTCAAGATGGCGCGGTACATTTTACGAAGCAAAACTGCGCGCGGCCGCCAGGTGGCGCCACTTGACCGGAAGCTTAAGGCTTAAAAGTATGAAAACTGGTTGAAATACGACGGAAACGGATACGCTGCTCTCATATAAAGCTTTTAGCAACGGTCTAGTAATAAATATTAGTAGGATGTATTATAGTGACATCTCTTGTCGATTCAACTGAATGTATTGTCGGTTATCGAGCAAGCTTTGATAATAGTACATCGTCGAAATTGTAGATGGAGCCACGGTCGCTAAGTATGAAAAACATCCCAAAGGTTATTTCGTTGTGTTTGATTGAACTCTCAACACCGCAGTTTTTTAGGGTATTCCCGTATCAGGGAGGGTCGTGGGTTCAAATTCCATTTATAGGAATAAGTTTTGGTATAATATAAAATCTTTGTGATTTCCTTAACTGCAGGTAAGCATTATAAAAACTAATAACTTATTGATAAGTCTATAATATTTATGTTTATTAGTGCATGTCGTATTTGCTTATGTTCATACTATTATGTGAACTAACACAGTTTGGAAATATTTTGCACTGCACGTATTTCTACATATTTGTTTATAAAATGTTATAAATTATAAACGCACCGGTGGTCTAGTGGTTGTGACCCCACCTTCTGATCTTAAGGACGTGGGTTCAACGGTCGTGCACCAATGGGTTTTTAGTTCGAAAAAATTATGTGGGCAATATCAGTGCTCTCAAACGGTGAAGGAAAACATCGTGGGTACCAGTTAGTATTCTAGCAGCGGCGATGGGCTTGCAACCTGTCACGTATGGAATACTAACTACTGCAAAATGTGGGTACGCATCAAATGTAATAGCTTAAGTTTACAAAAAGATAAATCTATGTGCCAAGCCTAGAAGAACAGGCAAGTAACTTCACGATTGTAATCCTTAGGCACGGTATATTTATTTATTTATTTATTTATGTGTCACCAACAAAGTATACACCCTAACGGAAAACTTGCTACATGCTTATAGGAAAATATCTAAGTGCTACTGGTATTTAAATATCCCCGGTCTCATTATACCTAACTAAGTAGATTCCTTAAGATCCTTTGAAGATAACTAAGGGGTAGTTAGATGCATGTCCAAACTTAATTACAAGCCGTGACAATATAAATTTTTAAAAATGTATATTGTCATGGCTTGTAATTAAGTTTGTACATGCATTATTTATTTATTAAATCTTTCCTCTTTATTATATTATATCATTATTAATCCGTCCCGGTTTCGCACGGGTTTTAGTAAAGATCCCTAATTTGTTTGAAAATGTAATATAGCCTATGTCACCCGGGGATAGTGTAGCTTCCGAACGGTGAAAGAATTATTCAAATCGGTCCAGTAGTTTCGGAGCCTATTCAATACAAACAAACAAAGTTTTCCTCTTTATAATATTAGTATGAAGTATGATATTAAGCCATGTAAAAGCCATAAAAACAACTATCAGGTGCTTATAGTCTAACCTTCAATTCCAGTACCCCCGAAACCTTCGACTCCTCAGAACGGGAGCAGCAAGTCTCCTAGTGGGTTCGCAAGACCAGCTCCAAGGTACTCCAATAAGAGTAACATGACGAGGAGTTCCAGCGTTGGAGTTCTTAATCAGGTATGTGCTGGACTACCTCCGAGAGTACGTCACAGGCCCCCTGTTTTTGGGGGGTTCCTGTAGTCACCAGGTGACTACAGCACGTGTAGCTAACGCGAATGTCAGCCTGCGACGCAGGAGGTTGCGGGTTCGATTCCCGCCTTAGGATAAATGTTTGTGTGATGAACATCGATAGTTTATTTGTTTTTATAGTGCTTACCTGCACTTAAGGAAATCACAAAGTTTTTTTTTTTTTTTTAGCAATAGCTCCGTATTAGAAACATTCCAAATCTTATTTTCGTCGAGGACTTTGAATCCTCGATGGCAAAGTTGGTATCGCATCCCCGTATCAAGGGGAAGGTCGTGGGTTCAAATCCTACTCGAGGAAAATATTTTTTGGGATAATATAAAAATCTTTATGAACATCGATGTTTGTTCTGGGTATTATATTGTATTCTTAGGATGTATTTACCAAAAAAAACTTATACCTATGTGTATTCTATCAGTCATCTAGTTCCCATAGTACAAGTTATGCTTAGTTGGGATGAGATGATGTGTAATAATATCTGCAAATATTTATTTCTGGGTATTTTCTATATATAATTAAAATATGAATGTAATGTATTGTATTAAGTATATCAGTCATCTAGTTCCCATAACACAAGCTCCGCTTAGCTTGGGGCTAGATGATGCTGTGTGGATTGTCCAGCATTATTATTTCAGAGTGATTCCGAGTCTGACGGGCAGCCTTCGCGTCAAGGTACTAGAACGCAAGGGTTGATGCGACCGACTATATCCTCCCTTAACAAAATGGCGAATAACGCGCCCCGAAGGCGAGGACCTGCCCATGCTTATAGCGCTGGTAAGTAAACAAAAATGTCACCATTATTCCACATAGATATATTATGCTATACTAGCGGCCGCTTGCAGCTTCGCCCGCGTGGCAGTTTTTCCCGTTCCTGTGATTTTTTCAGGATAAAAAGTAGCCTATATGTTAATCCAAGTTATAATCTATGTTTATTCCAAATTTCATCCAAAACGGTCGACTGGTTAGAGCGTGAAAGAGTAACAAACATCCATCCATCCATCCATCCATACTTACAAACTTTTGCGTTTATAATATTAGTTGGATGTTATTATTAATGACGACCGATGTGGCGCGGCGGGCAAATGTCCACTTGCGACACAGGAGGTTGCGGGTTCGATTCCTGCCTTGGGATAAATGTTTGTACGATCTGCAAATATTTATTCTGGGTGTTCTGGGTATTTTCTATGCATAATAAAAAATATCTATGCATGTATAATCTTTGTCATGACTGATTGTCATATAGACAACTCACAGCCTAAACCACTGCTTGTAGAGACTTGAAATAATGGTAAATTCATTTTGGTGTGTAGAGGTGTATTAAAAATTACCGAAATTCAACCCCTAAACGTTTACACCGAGGGTTGACTACCAATTATTACTACCAATGCTACTTCCAACTGAGAATGTCGAATATATAATGGAAAAAATACCCCAAATAATAATGTTGGGTAGCTTTATCGCTATCGGCAATTTCTATCAGAGTTGAAATGTTAAAAAAAAGCATTTTGTAACCCACAACGCTATTCACATAAATAAAGTAAGTTGTATTCACTGCACTGTAACTAAACTAACACTTTCAGTATCATTGGCAACTGGACAAGAAGAATCGAGCTCGGAAGCGGAGAACAATGGAGAAGGAAGACCTAGGGCGGCTTCTATTGATACGAGACGGACAGGTTAGTAAACTAACTAGATACACCGGTTAGTAAACTAACTAGATACACCGGTTAGTATCTTTTTAGCAAAGCTTAAGAAAAGTGCAGAAGTGAGACCTAGAGCTGTTTTTACGGATCCGAGACGGACAGGTTAGTAACAGGTTAGTTAACTAACAAGACACATCTAACAAGATAGAGTGGAGAAGAACCTATGGTTGCTACTATTGATGCGAGGTGGATATCTTTATATCTTTATTAGGAACAAAAGATTTATAAGGAAAACGAAAATTGCATAACGCCTATTTTAGCCTAAGAAAGGGCTCAGAATCGTTGTTCTTGGGAACGTACAGAGGAGGCCTATGTCCAGCAGTGGACTTCTACAGGCTGATGCTGATGATGATGATGATGAGACAGACCGATTACTAACACTTAATAATAGTTTGCCAACTCAGTTGATAAAATTTCATATATTATTTTACATTGCAGTATTTTTGGCAAATAAATATGAATGTTACTAAATAAACTGTCAAATGTTATAGGTCGTAGTGGAAGCGAGCGAGATCTGTCAGCCAAAGCAAGGGAGGTCACAGCTCGCCTGACAGCCAACAATCGACCCAGTCGTAAAACAGAGGTCACACCGGAAACTAACTGTACGTATTATTTCAATAAGAGGAGGAAAGAAAAGATATAAATAAATAATAAATAAAATAAAATTTATTTATTTCGGAGAATATAAAATCCATAGTGTTAGTAGCATAAAACAAGTAGAATTATCATATTTGTTAGTATTAGTATTAAGTACTAGCTGACCGGTGCCCACTTCGTTGGGCGGTAAACATTTTTACTTACAAATCTTAAGTGAAGTAGTACTCGATGTCGCCAACAGATGGCGTTAATACGGCATAAAATAGCGCCCGTTCGCAGTTTCGCCCGTGTGGCAGTTTTTCCCGTTTCCGTTATTTTTTCGAAATAAAAAGTAGCCTAAGTTACTCCTTGTTACATCAGCTATCTGCCAGTGAAAGTGCTGTTGAAATCGGTCCAGCCGTTCCAGAGATTACCCGGAACAAACAGACAGACAGACAGACAAAAATTCAAAAAAATGCTATTTTGGTATATGTATCGTATATACATTCCTATGCATGTAGTAAAAAGCGGTTATTTTAATATTACAAACGTTTTATTAATTATTTATATTAATTTTATTTATTTGTATGTATAGATAAGAATAAAATGTAAATCCTCCCTAGATCGCATTCCGGATAAGGCTTACCCAGAATGGTGAGGAGCATCTATCAGATAAAGTTTTCAGGATATCGTTGCGACTATCCCGTATTCTGCTAATCAGGGAGGCAGTTTTTTGCGGATAATTGCATTAAAACCATCAGTTTGGTATTCTGCAAACATCCCTGATGCGCTACAGATATCAAAGTCAAAGTCAAAAATCATTTATTCAGTAATATCCGCAGTGATCATCTTGAAACGTCTTAAATCTAGGTGAATCTAAGCGCCAGTTCCTCGCGACCAAGCCTAGAAGAACCAGCAAGAAACTTACGGCTTGGTTCCTACCGTTTTTTGTATGATCCTTTTACAAAGTAATAATAATGTAAATAATAATATAGCTTCAATAGATACTCTTCAAACATATCCCCTCAGATCTTTTAGTACCAAATACTTGCTCGAAATTTGCTGAGGGGGTAAATATTACATTGATTGTATCTTGTACATTATTTTGAATAAACCAGGCAATTTTGCTTCCAGTGTCGTCATCGCAGCTTTGCTCGGCCCTGACTGAGCAGCTGACGAAAACAGCATCAAAAGTGGTTCAGCTCTATGCCAGTTTACAGAGAGAACCGAACGCTGCTGCCGATATAAGCGGTAAGATTCAAAAAGATTTTAGCATATTTTTACAGAAACATATTTGTGTCAAAGCAAAGTCAAAGTCAAAAATCATTTATTCAGTAATATCCGCAGGGATTATCTTGAAACGTCGTGTGGGTATTTCATACCCATGCTTTAACTTACAGTATGAAATATGCAATGTTCTTTGCGGTTTATTTCGAGTGGGTGACCGCTTATGACAGTTACATCAGAAGCCCAGAAACAAATTTGATAAGATTTATTTGCTTATCATCTTTGGAGCAACATACCAAGGCGACCGATGTGACGCTGCGGGCGAATCTCCGCCTGCGACGCAGGAGGTTACGGGTTCGATTCCCGCCTTAGGATAAATGTTTGACCGATCTGCAAATATTTATTCTGGGTGTTCTGGGTATTTTCTATGTATAATAAAAAATATGTATGTAATGTATTGTATTAAGTATATCAGTCATCTAGTACCCATAACACAAGCTCTGCTTAGCTTGGGGCTAGATGATGCTGTGTGGATTGTCCAGCATTATTATTATTATTAATTTAATGCATTATGATGAACGAAAATGTTTCCTTAAGACTTTGAAGAGAAATGCCGTTTCTTTATACAAAAGTACCCGAGTTGAAAAAATTTGAGTGGCTTGATTCTTATAATTAATAAATAAATAAATATTGGCATACATTCACACAACGCCCTCTAGCCCCAAACTAAGCAAAGCTTGTTCTATGGAAACCAGGTAGCTGATAGAATACATAGATACTTTTTTTTGTAAATATATACTTAGAATACATATAACACCCAGACACAGAACAAGCATCATGTTCATGGCACAAATATTTGTTCACGGTGGGGATCGAACCCACCACCTACAGCACAGAATGCAGGGCTAATACGAACTGAGCTGTGACGGTTGTCAAAGTAATTGATATAGATTAGTTTGATATTTATTTATTACTAGCGGTCCGTCCCGGCTTCGCACGGGTTTTAGTAAGGATCCCTAATTTTTTTTAAAATGTAATATAGCTTATGTCACCCGGGGATAGTGTAGCTTCCCAACGGTGAAAGAATTATTCAAATCGGTCCAGTAGTTTCGGAGCCTATTCAATACAAACAAACAAAGTTTTCCTCTTTATAATATTAGTATGATTTATTTTCAGGTCTAGAAGCAGCGATATTTGAAACTCAAAAAGTTCTGAGGAACGCTGTTGTGAGAAATCAAAACGGTAATGAGATGAGTAGTCTCTCATCCACGGATGGAGAATACCGGGGGCTGAATGTCGATACGGCGAGGGAAAAACTAGAGAACTTAGTGTCTAAAGGTAAGTTGAACAAAGGCTTAAGGCAGTCATTCCCAAAGTGGTCCAGGTGTCCACGGGAGACTCGACGGGGGTCTACGTTGGACGTGACAAAAATGGGGGTCTACAATCGTAAGCAGGGGTACATGAAAATTAATTTGGTTTCGATAGTGAAGAACTAAAATGTTTGCTTGTTATTTTAAATAATATGATACCTACCTAAATTAAACCTTCTCATTAAGACAACTTATAAATAAATTGAGAAAAAAAATAGATAGTTCCGAACTGGGAGTCGAACCCAGACCATGTCGGTATCGCGCTGAGATTTAGAAATTGGTAGTAATGTAGATGTGGGGGGTCCACCGGATCCAGCAAAATTTGGAAAGTGGTCTATGAAACAAAAAAGAGTCTGGGAACCACTGGCTTAAGGTGAAACAAGTCTTAATTACTTCCATACAAACGTTGCAGTTTACTGTTTATAAGTACATAAAAAATATCCAAATCACCTGTAATATTTTTTTTTGGTTTTTTTTATACAATGTGCTGATGGAACACATATGGCCCACCTGATGTTAAGTGGTTACCATCGCCTATAACAAAGCATTGCCTTGCAGGTCACGTTCTTTAGGAACGTAACCCACAATACACTGCTCCGCGTCCATCAACCTGATGCATACAGGTGTTGCCTCAGGTTGTTCCCGTTCCCGTTAAACTTTCATCCCCTATTTTATCCTCTTGGGGGTAGAATTAATCAAAATCCTTTCTTAGCGGATGCCTACGTCATAACATCTACCTGCATGCCAAATTTCAGCCCGATCCGTCCAGTGGTTTGGGCTGTGCGTTGATAGATCACTATGTCAGTCAGTCCTTTAAGTTATATATATTTAGATTTGGCTTACATTTACTCATGAAGTTTCATATTTCCTTTACAGAAGCCAACGCGAACAATCCCGCTATGTCTCTCATAGAGCAGTACTCCGACATTCTTCTCAACATGATGCAGAACAAAATGGTGAATCAATTCCCACAAAGCCCACAAAGCCTACCACCAAACACGAAAGAACCCGGCGGCGGAAGCTAGTATACGCTAATAGTGTAAGAAAAACTGTGTAATATAACTGTGAATAACTTATAATAACGGTTGGATATATAACGGTGAAATAACGGTGAAATAACGGTGAAATAACGGTGAAATAACTATTAATAACTATGTATATAAAAAAACTAGTTATTATCTCCTTACACGTTACCTCCTAAGACCTTTTGAAAGTCAAATTCTTTGTGGATATCTATAGGGGTAGTCAGAGAAACATTTAGCACATGTCATAAAATAACAAGTTGATAGCGACTGTCAAAGTGCCAGTACCAAATTTAATATCTTGACATACCTCTGAATACCTCTTTAGATATCCTCGAAGTCAAAGTCAAAGTGAGTACTTTGTACTAAAAGATTTGAAGGAAAATCTACCGTGCCTAAGGATTAAAGTCGTGATGCTATTTTTTTCATTGTTAATCCCAGGCTAATCTAAATCACGACTAAAAGAAAATCACTTATTCTCGTTAAAAAAGCGTTAAAACGTGTTACGAATAACGAAGCAAAACGGTTATTTGTAATAACGGTATAAAATAACGGTAAATCACAGTTTTTAATAGGGTCATTGCTAAATATAAATCCCATATTATGTCATATGACCCATATATAAGAACCAACATATTAATATATAACAAGACATAATGATTCCAACAATTTAATAAAAAAGAAAGTAAATATAATTTATTGATTTAAAAATTTTAATTGGCCAAGTGTCAATTTGACAGTATTAAAAATAATATGCATTTTTTTAACATTCCATGTGACCAATACCGGGTGTAATAAGAATACTTCCGATAACTGAAACTGCATATACAGAACATGATTCTGATTACAAAAAAAAACGTGAAAATATCAACAATTTTTTCAGCTTTTTTCATTTTTTTTTGGCATCAATATCGACAATACATCGTAAAGTAAACATAAGTACCTAATTATCTTTTTTAAAAACGCGTAAAAATACAAAACACAAAAAACAGCAATCTAAATGATATCGCGATCATCTGACCGGTACGTTGCTCTCGCGGCAGGACCGCGGTCGGTCAACGACCGAGCGAGGGTGGATCGCTGTACGGAATACATCGCTGGTTGATAAATAGGAATTTCAGCACAATAATCATATTACTCTAAATGTATTTGTCTGTCAGCCAAGTGGTATTCTAAAAGAGCTTGTTGTAGGTAACTTTACACGTTCCTGAAGTATTCGGAAGTGGTCTTATTACACCCAGTTTAAACACATAAAACCTGCAAATAAAATTGACATTTGTGCCGTAAGCGTATCGTGTTGACATTAAAATTGACAGCAAAAATGTTGCCATCATTTTCTAGATTGAAAAAGTCAGATGGCGGTAATGGGTCAAACAGGAAATAAGTTTTATTATGTTATCTGTGCCAGATCAAATTGTTAATACCATAGTTAGATATTGCTAAGCTTTCAATACAACGCCATCTAGGAATGGAAGTCCAAAATGTGAGAAAGGAAAGTTCAGTTACACAAGTTTTTATGTGTTTAGTAACTATGTATGTACTTCGAAATGTCTGTCTTTTATTCAAAATCATTGCCTAATAACACAGTTTTCAGAAGATACACAAATACAAATATATTTATCTATCTCTCTCTTATCTATACCAATTATAAGAATATTGGTCGTAACTGACATATAGACAACGCACAGCCTAAACCATTGCTCGTCAAGACTTGACATTTTCAGGGTAATATCGTTTTGGTGTGTAGAGGTGTACTAAGAAAGGAATTCCCCATGATAGCATAAGAAAGTTTCTTATATACTAACGAAATTATATTTTCATATAAACTTCAACCCTCGCTGAATCCTTCTGGGGAATTCTTATCTCAGTACACCTCTACGCACCGAGACGAATATTCCCTGAAAATGTAAAGTGTCTACGAGCAGTGGTTAAGCTTGTTCTTTGTCTATATATCAGTCAGTTAAGATAAATATTCTTATTCATATAATATTTTTAATATTTCTCATATATAACAATTTTAGAAACAAATGGTTTTACTTCTAAAATAATGTTACCTAGTGATTTTGAATAAGCAGTATTTTTTTAATCTGTACTTTCAAATAATTCCAAAAAGGTTTGTGTAAATAATTATGTACAATTTAATATAAATACTAAGTTTTATTATAATTTTGTAATAGCATGCTTCCAATATACGAGGTCAAACTACTTTAATCGTGAAATTCAGCAATGTGTGTTGTGTAAAAAATGTTAGCATTGCTGGAAGCAACAGTCAGATGAGATTCAATCTAATGTCGTATGGCTTATGGTCTAATTCATATTGTTTTCTTTTAACTAAAATAGCCGATAAGTCTATTGCCATTTCTTTTTTTGGCATGAATTTGCATTACAACAGAAAGAGATGGCAAGACAATGCCAATATTTTTTTACAGAGCCGCTGTTAACGACATATGACCGTCCGAAAAAAATTAAATAAATTAAAACCACGCAGGTTTCAAAAGAACATTGAAGAAATTGACAGATTTCTGCCATGCAAAATTAATAAATATTCATGGACATGCCGATTTTTTTATAGCTTGACCCCGAATCGTTTAAAATGTCATCTAAATGTCAAGTTTAGTAGACAATGTAAATACAAATAAGTCAAAAATTACACAAAAACGATTTCTTCAATATTTTTGCATTTTAAAACTAATTAATTAGAAAAATCTCAATCATAAAACAAAAAGCAATATAGATTTTTAAACTGAAGTATTTTTTCACTAGAAGATTTCACTGGTATTTTTTGGCGTGGGTTAAGGACATTCGAAGCTCACTCAAGTTTTGAAAACAGACTTGATTGTAAACAATGCGGGAAAGAGTGAATTTGAAATTGTATATGGGTACAAATCAACTGCGCTCAAGAAATAGCCGTTTACAAATACTTTTTTGGATCGTGGTGACATAAAACCAAATAACTGAATTGCTATAAAACCTCGGTCACCAATATTCATTGACTCTTAACAAACGCAAGGTAAGTATTAACCTATTGACATAATCGGATCTGACTCAAATCAAATGAATCATCCGGCGGTTGAAAGATACAAAATGATTTTTTCCCGAAACGCGGTCTTTTTTCTCTGAGAATAGGTTACAATTAGAATACCTTAAACGACATCAAACAAGTGGGATTTGAAAGATTGATACATTGATACTTGATGTTTCAACCGCTTCGGATAATAAATATCCTTAAAGTCGGGATATTCTTAACTCATGTCTAAGAATACCGGTGATAGTTCTCGTAAATAATATATTGTAAAAATTTAATAGGCAACCCATTTTTGACCAGAACTCATACTTGACGTGTATGTCACTGTCAACCATCAAACCATCCGTCCGTCAAAAATGAAAAACATTTTGACAGAAATGATGTTTGGTAATCGCGCCAAACTTGCATCTTGAAGTTGCCTTTATATTGTAAAAATAATATAGGTTTATTGGTAATTTATCGAAAGGTCTATTTTTGGATCAAATAAGGGTTCTTTTTATAGGTATAAATTAAATCAACGAATTAATTCCATCTTATTTATTAAAGTAAGAATATTGTCCGTTCTATTTTAAATAATGATAATTGGTGTTTTGTGTAAAAATACAACTTCTGCTGTCAAAAGTTACCTAGCTGTCAAAGTTAAGGTCCCTCGCAGACGCTTTATTTTTTGAGCGATCTAGTCAGCGGTCAGCAAACATACTGCTGCATATTCTGTGTTATACATAATGATTATACAGTTACAGACTATATCGTCCTCAACGTTTTTGGTCAATAAAATTAAAGAATAGAAAAAAAACCTGTAAAATTATGAGTTAATGTCAAAAATGGGTTAAATTAGTATTGTATTTATAATAATCTGTCAATGATAGTTAAGTATTTTCTAATGTCGTCACAATTATTATTCTAAAATGTATGTATGTAATAATTGAGCACGTATGAGTGAAAGTAGTACCTAACTTTAATGTAAATAATTTAATTTGTGACTAATTTAGTAGAATCCCAACGCTTGAGAACTGTCATGTTCAATTTGACAGTGTCAAAGCGCGGTAAATGTAACGCCAAAAGGTCACTGACCTCACGCGTAGTTTAGATTTTTTTATTAGTAATGTTCAAAATTGTATTGCCATTTACGAAAAAGACTAATGTTATTATGATATTACAATTATAAAATATAGCTTTTGTTTTTTATTTTTGTAAGTAGGTTTGTTACCACATTACTTACTACTTAACCACTCCACGCCACAGTTAGTAGTAGAGCTCTGTGAAAGGGCTCGTCCGGGGAAGTACTACCACCGTACCTATTTCTATTCTTCCACTTTCGCTGCTGTAGCACAGGCACCTACTGCTCATGTTCTCTCTATTGTTTTGTTTTCACTGTGATCTGGTTTGTACGTGTATGTGTATGGTTTTATATCAAAATAAAGTTCTATGAACCTGTTACTGAAAGTAATTACGAAAATATTACAATAAAATTACAAACAATCTGTCAAGCACTATAGCAATTTTGGTGTCGTTTTTGACAGTTTGCAATCGTGCTATAAGAACCAAAGAATATGGACTAAAAGAAGAACTTACACAATAAAAGAAGAAGAAGAACTTACGTTAGGGGGGCTGGTATTCTAGAATTTTTTAAAATATTTCTTTGTTTATTTTCAGTAATACAATATTGCTAGGTATAATAACTTCAATATTATACTGTTATCTGGGTTCATTGTCCTCATTGTAATTGACTTCATACTCGGCCTCTCGCAAGAATCCGGCTCGAAGCAAAAACTCCAAGAAGGGCCGTCTTCGCACCACTCTCTCCCTGACCCGCGCTGATCGAACCCCTGGAAGAACCAAGTCAAAGTCAAAAAGCATTTATTCAGTAATATCCGCAGGGATCATCTTGAAACGTCTTAAATCTAGGTGAATCTAAGCGCCAGTTCCTCGCGACCAAGCCTAGAAGAACCGGCAAGAAACTTACACAAAAACACATAATAACACCCAACCTTCACAAGTAGGGGTCAAATACGCTTAATTTTGAACAGTTTTCTAGACTTACAACCTGTCACGCATGGATATTTTCCTTCAAAGCTAGATATTTAAGTTCTCCGTGTACCTACCACATTTCAAGCAAATAAATTTCATTTCATTTCAAAATGTCTGTGTATTCTAAATGTGACTTTACGTAAATCTAGACTATCCCTTAGAAAGAATATTGAGTCGATAGGTAGTAGTTGGCGCTAAGAGATCTGGGGGGATATCTACCGTGCCTATTCAAGACTATTAAAGGCTATTTCAGTTTTTTATTAACTTTCAGAATCAGCAAGTTAGTGACGGTGGGTAAGCCATATCACTCGTAGAACCGACAATCACTGTGGAATTGAGGTTCTTGAATGAGGACTATGAATCGGAAGACAAAGCGTAGGACGCCCTTATTTGATGGACCACCGTCAATGTCAGGATCGCGGGAAGTCAGTAGATGGGAAAAGCTCGAAATTGTTCTTCCTGTATTCGTATAGGGGAGGTAACGGCTGAATACTCAAACGCAACTTAAATTGAATCACGTCTCAAGTAACGAATTTTTGACAGACTTTTAGTAGTAGTAGAGCTCTTAGTGGAGGGTTTGTCCGAGGCAGTACTACCACCATGCCTATTCCTGCCGCCAAGCAGCGAAGCGTGTTCCGGTTTGAAGGGTGTGGGTGCCGGTGTAATTACAGGCACATGAGGCTTAACACCTGTATGCCTCAGGTTGATGGACGCAGAGCAGTGTATTATGGGTTACGTTCCTAAAGAACGTGACCTTCAAGGCAATGCTTTGTTATAGGCGATGGTAACCACTTAAAATCAGGTGGGGCCATATGCTTGTTCCGTCAGCACATTGTATAAAAAAGACTCATTGCATACTGTCAAAAAATCGCGACTGAGACGTGATTCAATTTAAGTTACGTTTGAGTATTTGGTGGTAAGCTTATATCAGCTCGGCAAAAAAAGAAAAGAAAGAGAAAGATTTGGATTGCGAACGACTGCTCGATACCAGCATGCTCAATAAGCAAACCTGTTCACATGCGCTAAAAGCACGCCCCTCTCGACCCGCGCTGCAGGTAGCATGCTCAGAAATCGCACGACCGTCGATTTTTGAGCAAACTCGAAATGAGCATGCTCATTATTAGCAATGTTTCAATACACATGCTACTAATGTTCATTTGCTAAATAAAAGCATGCTTTCGTGCTAGTAATGAGCATGTGTAACAGTAGCTTTACAGTAGCTTTAGTTCAGCAGTTGAGCTATTTAAGCTGATGACGTACTGAGGGATGGTTGAAGTGGTCGCGTGACAGTCTGAGGGCCAAGCTCGTACAACACCTGGAGGTCAGCGTGGTTGCCGAAACGGAACCCAAAGCCAAAGCGGTGGTCGTTCGCTGAAAAAAAAAACGAGTGTGCTTTAGACCTCACGACTGAATAATATACGAAACGTAACTGGCTATGAAAGAAAGAGAGAAAGAACAGTGCTTTCATACCCCTTTCATGGTAGTGTTAAACGTTTAACGCAACCTTGTTGGCAGTCGCATAAGAAGTATTACTTCAAAAATGATTACAGTAGGATATTTTCTTAGGTATATTTATCTATGTTGAACACTTATATTACACGGGTATTATTTTTTTTATTGAAAAAACGTAATAGGTACCTACGCGATAAATACCCGTGTAATATAAGGGTTCAATATGGTTTAAAAAATACTTACTATATTAGTAATTTTTTCGTAGTAGTAGAGCTATTAGTGAAGGGCTCGTCCGGGCAAGTACTACCACCACCATGCCTATTTCTGCCGCCAAGCAGCTTGCTGTGTTCCGGTTTGAACGGTAGTAGGTACCTACCCATTAAGCTCTGCTTAGCTTGGGGCTAGATGATGCTGTGTGGATTGTCCAGCATTATTATTATTATTATTTGGGTAAGATTGTATAAGATAAGGTGGCTAGGATGGCTAAAGTTCTATCATAATTGTAACGGCCAGTAGGATCGTAAATACCTTTGATAATCTTTGGTGCGAACCCGTAGACTGTCGCAAATCCTGTGGCGATATCCTCTGGGATCACCAGGAATATCCCTTCGGTAGGATGGCCTGAAAAGGTTATTCTATATTTATTTATTACTTTTATGAAGAAAATTACAGCTAATATATTTATAATTGGTATGTACAAAATACATAATGAAACAGTTGAGCTATCTACAGACCGTTGTAAACTATCTAAATAGTTTTTATATCCAGCAGTGCCAGATGTTATATTTGGACGTACCTCTGACTAACTTCTCAGCCAACTTCAAAGAATCTTGAATTGGCGCTACCTTTTGGGCCCTGGCAAATCTGATCTACAGTGACTTACATTCAAGTATGTTAAGTCGGTGGATAAAAAAGGCTTAAAATTATTCTTTCTGGAAACGTGTAGGGGGCCTATTTCCAGCAATGATTTCTACAGGCTTTTGACGATGATGATGATGATGATGAATACTTACATTTTAAAAGAACCACGATTACAGCAACGTATAAATACTTCATTGCACTTTTTTATTAAAATATCATGAACTTATTATTTTAACGACTTTGATAACTTTAATTAAAATGTATTTATATTAATCTATAAATTTTAATTTATCACGTATATAAATTTTTTTATATCCTTTTTATTTTATTTGGCCAACGTTCAAAATTTCATTCTACCGAAAACCCATTTTTGTTTCGTAGAAATAGGTTTTATTAATAATTAATAATAATAATAATAAAGTTATTCTTAGTAAGTCCGAATCTAGCGCCAGCTAATACACAAATGGTCACTGTCTTATAGTACCGGTATTCTAGAAGTTCTTATGACAGCTAATTTTTAAATAAATCAATATTTACGGTTTTTTTTACACAACATCATCTAGTCCTAAACTAAGCATAGCTTGTACTATGGGAACCGAATAAGCGATAGAATACTTATATAAGTTTTTTTTAAACACACTTGAAATACAATACCAACACAATAAACACAACAAACATCTATGTCTATACCACAAATGTTTGTCCTCGGCGGTGATTAAACCCACAACCTACAATTACAAGGCAGAGTTACTTCTAACACCTATGATGGTACTGCTATCTGATTGTAATCTAAGTTACATACTTTTTTAACAAAAAAAAGTACATATTATGTATTCTATCAGTCATCTGGTTCCCATAGCTATGTTTAGCTTGAGGCTAGATGATACTGTATAAAAAATGCCTACGTTTTAAAGCTACGTGAATCTAGACGCCTTCCTCACGACCAAGTCTTAGAAGCTCAGATAAAGAACTTACGACTTGGTTCTTACTGGCTTGGTTCCTGTGCTATTTTTCAACAAAACTGAACGCCGCGTGTATGGAAAAGTCAGCCTTAAACTATGAATTCTAAAGGTCTAAGGTAAGACTCGCTCAATAGGTAAGTAGTTGCCTGTACTCTCCGTAGACCTAGACATGTTTTAGGTGACCCAGATGACACGATCACTGCTGCAAATGCGGTGGAGGTCGCCTCATCAGTTCCAGTACAGTAAACACTTCACAATCACAACAACCCCGGCTGCGGGATCGAAGACGCCTCCCCGTTAACGCCTCTTCAGGGCGAAGAGTCTCTCCGTAGCTCTCTTTCCTGGCAACAGCCCAAACCGAGGTCCGTACCTAAGTGGTGCCCTTGTGCTCGTGTTAATAAAACCATTTTTGGATAATGGCGTAACGCCTTCTGCGCTATCCAGTAATGCCGTAACCCGGTAATGCTGTTGGAAACGCTAGGTAAATTATACTAGCATTTTTTTTTATTTAGTCTTATATTTCCCATCTACTCGATAAACTTGTGAGCTAGGTGGGTAGGTGGGTTTTAGATTAAGTGTGTTATTGTAGATAAATTAAGTGTAGGCGTTTGTTGTGCTGTCTCCTTGTGTGTCGTGTGCTGAATAAAGATATATTCTATTCTATTCATTTTAATTCGTTCGAGGAAAAAAGTAGTTGCTACAATCTGCCTGTCAGAAGTGACTTCTTGGCATACTATTTGCGAATACTTTGACACCAATTCAATATTTCAATACATGCTACTTCGAGATTAGCTATTGTTTGTAATTTTCTCACGAGTCCCACAAAAAAGGGTTTTAAGTAGGTAAGGTACTTAGTAAGTTTGTATGAGCTAGGGCCAACTCAGGGTTCGAACTTGGAACCTCGGTGGACAAATCGATTTTAACTTTGGAATTTTATACATATATCCGCTAGTACAGAACTAGCCTTGATATATTTTATCGAGTAGTTTCCCTGTGGACAGCTTGTCGAGAAATTCGGTAAAACATCTCTAGTTTGACAACCTAACGTTTAACTTAGTTCCATGCTACCAATCCCGATAAATTCCGATAAAGCCCCATTTATCGAGAATTAGTATCAAATTTTATCTATCCATATTGCCATGCTTGAGCATTACTCTTTCTTGCTTTAATTCTTTAGTGGTTTTTAACACCCTAAGTTTTACTTTGAAGTTTGTATGAAAATAAGTTTTCTTTATTTTTTAACTTTTTTTATACTACGTGCTGTTGGACCAAGCAGATGGCCTACCTGACGTTAGAAGGTAACATCACCTATGACAAAGCATTACCACAAGTCACGTTCGTTAAGAACATGCCCTACGATGCAATGCTCAACGTCCATCAACCTGAGGCATAGGTACAGGTGTTGCCTCATGTGCCTGTAATATCACCCACGCCCTTCAAACCGGAACACGCTGCGCTGCTCACAGCCAGGAATAGGCATGGTACTAGTACCCGGACGAGCCCTTCACTAAGAGCTCTACTACTACTAAGCTATCTAACTTTCGTAAGCGTCAGAACCCCTGGACCAAGTGCGATATTTTATGATTGGAAACTATCAAATTATAATCCCTTTTTGCTACTATTTGATACCTAAATTAAATTATTTAGTACTTCTATGAACAATGAACATTCTGACATTCTGACTTCAGGTTGTCTGGACCAATTTTTTTCACATAGTTGACATTAAGGTTAAACAAGTCGGTACGTTGTCTATACAAACGCTGTTTGATACTGAATTATCTTGTCGTTATCTAGGCTCGTTACCCTATATGCTACAGTAAAATCAGATTACCTTGAAAGTTACAAGCGTCGAAAGATTTAGTACCTACTAAATCTTTTTTAACCTTAAAACTAAAATTGGTTGAAAGGTTGGTCAGAAAAATAAAACAAAAATAGGCTAATGTACAAAATATATTTTCCATTACTAGTCTAGTCTAGATCGACATTTGACAGATCAGCTGTTATCTTCTCTACCTCAGCTTCGCTTCGTTTCTTCTCTGTCATTCTGAAAAAAAAAGAAAACTCATTATCATAAGCAGCCTGTAGAAGTCCACTGCTGGACATAAGCCTCCCCCACACGTTTCCAGGAAGAACGATTCTGAGCCCTTTCCATCTATCGACTTCCCGCGGTCCTAACAATGTCGTCAGTCCATCGGGTAGGAGGACGTCCTACGCTCCGTCTTCCGGTTCGTGGTCGCAATTCGAGAGCCTTTATTCCTTAGCGGATGTTGGTTCTACTAGTTATATGCCCTGCTAAAAAAACATGCAGATAGGATCAATGATTCGAACGAACCCTGTCCATCCGAGTTGGATTCGTCGGCTGATCTCTGTGTTGAATAAATACCTATAGACCAACCAAATTTCATGCAGATAGGATCAATGATTTGAACGAACCCTGTCCATCCGAGTTGGATTCGTCGGCTGACATCTTTGCCGAACAAAGATGTATAGACCTATCAAATTTCATGCAGATAAAATCAATGATTCGAACGAACCCTGTCCATCCGAGTTGGATTCGTCGGCTGATCTCTGTGCTGAATAAAAACCTATAGACCAACCAAATTTTATACGAACAGAGGCGACGCACATACGATAGTTTTTGCCAGAAGCAATTGCCTACGCGTTGCTCTTACCTACGGAGCCTGATTCTTCAGAAAACGAGGAATACTAGTGGAGATAATGATGATGGAGGAATATACAAGTAATGTTATGTTTAATAGAGAAGAGATATGAATAATTATAAATCTTTATATATATAAAATTGGAGGTGTGTGTCCTGATATTTCACTTTGCAGCCAAAACTACGCATCGCAGACGAATAGTGATTGTATGTGGCAATAGGTACAAGGCCCCCATCGTGCACTATGGTGGATGCAAGTCGATAAACATAAGGGTGTAAAAGATATGGGGGTTGAAACATGTTAACTTTAAAAATGTGAGACTATCATTGGTCTAAAATGGTCTGGATTGTTCTAGAAACTAGGAAGTTCTAAAGCCTACGTTTCGATTCTAGAAAATTCTAGAATGATCCAGAAATTTCTAGGATGATCTGGGTAGTTCTAAAATCTACTACAAATTAAAAATGACCCAGCGAAGCGGGTATTCACAGCTAGTATTATATTATAAAGTCAGTCAGTTTTTTTGTATTATAATTAGTTTTCAAAAGTATGTTATTGTACATATTTTTCATTAAAACCTCCTTAGAAACTACAAAAATGTGTTCTTTTAAGATATATCCTTTACAACATCAAGAACATAAAATAATGTTGGCCTCGTAGATAGCTCAAACACTCTTATGTGCGATGCCTAAAGTCGGTTTAAAATTGGTTTTACAAGACTACAAAAGAACTAGAAATGGGGCACTTACTTCTGGGCTTCTTCCTTCTTCTCTCCATACAGTCTTCTCAAATCATCCAGAATGTTCGAAGGTACCCCAATATGCGGTTGATGAATCTCATACTCACCCTGAAAAACATTAATCATACATAATATTATAATGTGAATGTAACTTTGTTTGTTACGGTTTCACGCGAAAACTACTCAACCGATCATCATGAAACTTTGTACACAGGTATTAGAAGTAACATAGGGTACTTTTACGAAAGATTCAATGCGAACGAAGCCGCGGGTAAAAGCTAGTTTTCAAATAAATTTCATAATTATTTACCCGACTTCAAAAAGAATGAAGGTTTTTAATTCGGTTCTGCATGACTGAGGTAAGAAATCTATACTATAATAAAACTGATGAGGTCGAAAGTCTATCTGAAATCATGCTAATAATAATAAATAATAATGCTGGACAATCCACACAGCATCATTTAGCCCCAAGCTAAGCAGAGCTTGTATTATGGGTACTAGATGACTGATATACTTAAGGTTAAACAAGTCGGTACGTTGTCCATACAAACGCTGTAAGCGTTTTATGTCTACTATTTATTAACGTGCGTCCGAAGTTAAGTTTGATACTGAATTATCTTGCCGTTATCTAGGCTCGTTACCCTATATGCTACAGTAAAATCAGATTACCTTGAAAGTTACAAGCGTTACAAGATTTTTTATTATACATAGAAAATACCCAGAACACCCGGAATAAATACTCGTAGATCGTACTCGCAGATTGTACAAACATTTATCCCAAGGCGGGAATCGAACCCGCATCCTCATGTGTCGCAGGCGGACATTCGCCCACCGCGCCACATCGGTCGTCTATACCTTAGAGTTCTTGACAAGTTCCACCACGGAGTCCTCAAGGTTTGGAACGTCTCCTGGTCTGGGCCTAGGGACCTTCACGACAGGTTTAGGGTATTTCATCTTCTGCGCCCAGTTCTGAAGGTACTTCCCTGCATCTGACTGGAAAAACTGTAGGAAGTACTAATTAGAGTCACGCAATATACCGGGGGTAAACTACTTTTTTTTATGTGACTTGTTAATGGAACAAGCAGATGGCCCACCTGATGTTAGGGTTACCATTGCCTATAAAAGAGTACTGTCTCGCAGGTTACGCTCATTATAAACGTACCCCTACAATGCACCCTTGCGTCCATCAACCTGAGGCATACAGGTGTTAAGCCTCATGTGCCTGTAATTACACCGGCACCCACACCCTTCAAACCGGAACATAGCAAGCTGCTTGGCGGCAGAAATAGGCATGGTACACATCTTCCTTTAACTTACCTTCTCCCTGTTCTTGTTGACCTTGATTAGTGGAGAAGGCGCCTGCCGCTTTGCGTTGGAAGCGGGCTGTGAACTGAATGGCTGACCAGCTGGAAGGAGAATATGGGTTTAGTAGTAGTAGAGCTCTTAATTACCAACCGCAAGGTTTTAAGACAAGTCTTTTTTTTTAATACGATTTGCTGATGGAACAGGCATAAATGGCCCACCTAATGTTAAGTGGCCATAGCCTATAACAAAGTAATGCCTTGTAGGTCACGTTAGTTAGGAATGTGCCCTACAATACACTGCTCTGCTTCCATCAACCTGAGGCATACAGGTGTTAAGCCTCATGTGCCTGTAATTACACCGGCACCCACACCCTTCAAACCGGAACACGCTGCGCTGCTTGGCGGCAGGAATAGGCATGGTGGTAGTACTTCCCCGGACGAGCCCTTCACTAAGAGCTCTACTACCACTTTAACCAGTTCGTCCTATCTGATATGACCTATGCTGCCGAAACGTGAACACTAACAGTAAGTCAGTCCACAAGTCGCACAGCGAGATATGGAAACAGAACAGAATTTCTTTGAAGGATAAAATCAGAGGTTAGGTATGCTATAAAATTTTGTTTAAATATAATATAATAATAATCCACACAGCATCATCTAGCCCCAAGCTAAGCAGAGCTTGTGTTATGGGTACTAGATGACTGATATACTTAATACAATATATTACGTACATAGATATTTTTTATTATACATAGAAAATACCCAGAACACCCGGAATAAATATTTGAAGATCGTATGTAACATTTATCCCGAGGCGGGAATCGAACCCGCAACCTCCTGCGTCACAGGCGGACATTCGCCCGCCGCGCCACATCGGTCGTCAAATTGATGTATTAACTTACTCAGGTTCATAGTATTGGTCTGGGGGCCCAGTTCAAGCAGAACCTGAAAATCTGCATGGTTCCCGAACGCGAAGCCGAAACCTACCCGCGAATCGGTTCCTGGAAAGGAAAATGGGATAAAGACTGCTATCAGGAACAGTATTGTTTTCTAGGCATCATGACAGTTTGAAACCCCATCGCTGCTGCTAGAATTCTAACAAATGTTCTACTAGTTTATTTATTTATTTTTATTTATTTATTTATTACCATAAGAATTTACAGACCATAGTGTATAAGTAGGTACTTACGCAAATAATGACAATTATACCTAAGTACTAAATTAAATCAAACCATTTACCTAGGACTAAATGCATTAATTTTTAACAAACCTGTCGAAAGGATAAACAATGTTCGAACTACAGCCAGTTGTTTGCAGACAGTTGCCTACAGATTTTTTTTTGAACTGGTAGGGTTCAAATCAGACCAGTAGTGGTGTGATCATAGAATTTCGTTTGATAAAATTGTTGCATCGACAAACTGATTTCATCTATCGAATTTTATCTACATAGCACAGAAGTAACCTTAAAAAATGTTTTGCACACGCCACAAAAAAGAATGAGATATTGGAAGATTGATAATTACCTTTTTTAATAGGTGGAATGTTGGAGTAGGCTACCGACAGCAGCGAAGGTAACTCCTCAGGAATAATGACGGAGCATGAAACTGGAATAGCAAAGGTTTTTATCAGGTTAACTCAAAGTCAAAGTCAAAAATCATTTATTCAGTAATATCCGCAGGGATCATCTTGAAATGTCTTAAATCTAGGTGAATCTAAGCGCCAGTTCCTCGCGACCAAGCCTAGAACAACCGGCAAGAAACTTACGGCTTGGTTCCTACCGTTTTTTTGTATGATCCTTTTACAAAGTAATAATAATGTAGTTATTAACTTTTACAAAGTAATAACTGGTTAGTATAACCATAGACAAGAGATATAATTAATTAATTAGAGCTCTTGTCTATCGTTTAACTGTTTGATATGGACAAATGATTGCCTAAAAATAATTATTTAAGAATTAGTAATAAAATCGGCCAAAAGCGAGTAGGACTCGCGCACGAAGTGTTCCGTACCATTATCTATAATAAAAACGGCAATAAATCACGTTTGTTGTATGCAAGCCCCCTTAAATATTTATTTTATTCTGTTTTTTAGTACTTGTTGTTATAGCAGCAACAGAAATACATCATCTATAAAAAATTCAATTTTGAACTATCACGGTTCATGAGATACAGCCTGGTGACAGACAGACAGACAGACAGCGGAGTCTTAGTTATAGGGTCCCGTTTTACCCTCTGGGTACGGAACCCTAAAAAGGATCTAACCATACATTACATAAGATAACCTCGATGTGAGAGACACGCAATCAATTAGGCAAGAGTTTACCAAGGGTCATATGGTGACAGATGACATACATACTTAGAGCATCAGTGGCCTAGTGGGAGTAAATAAATAAATAAATAATACTGGATAATCCACACAGCATCATCTAGCCCCAAGCTAAGCAGAGCTTGTGTTATGGGTACTAGATGACTGATATACTTAATACAATACATTTATATGCATACATAGATATTTTTTTGTGGTTTTTAGTATAGATAATGGTACGGAACCCTTCGTGCGTGAGTCCGACTCGCTCTTGGCCAGTTTTTTATACAACTTTCTGATGGAACAAGCACTTGGCCCACCTGATGTTAAGTGGTAACCTTCGCCTATAACAAAGCATTGCCTTGTAGGTCACGTATCTTAGGTACGCGCTCTATGATGCACTGTTCTGCGTCCATCAACCTGAGGCATACAGGTGTTAAGCCTCATGTGCCTCTAATTACACCGGCACCCACACCCTTCAAACCGGAACACAGCAAGCTGCTTGGCGGCAGGAATAGGCATGGTTCTAGTACTTCCCCGGACGAGCCCTTCACTAAGACTTCTAGTTAGGTTAAGTTTACTCCGTCACCAAATCAGGGACAGTATCGGTGAAAAAACAATAAAACAAAATATTACATAGAGTCGAACACACAATTCCTTTCTCTTAAAGGGTTTATTTTAAAACGCTCTTTAAACGATTTAAAAAAAAAGTTTTTTATAAAAAAATATGGAAAAAGCGCGTTTATGTCTTTTGAATAGAAATTTTACTTTACCAAAATTTTGAAAAGTTTTGGTAAATTCGTTTCGTTTTATATTGAAAACTACAACAAATGCAAGTATTTAAAATAAACATTTAAAATATACATAATTATAATAGAGTAAAAACAGTATTTTTCTAATCTTCCTGTTTAAACATAAAAATCTTATTTAAAATCGTGCATCTTGTTTCCATAGTTTAGGTAAATGGAAACCAAATAATGACTGTTTTAAATACAAAATGTATTTTATATTAATATACTTACTGCATTTTGTACAATGAAATATGTACCTAAGTAAATAAAATAACACTTTATTTAATCTTTAAATTTAGAAAATTTACAATTAAAATAAAATAAGTATACTTTTTAGAAACTAATCTAGCTTTATCTCAACAGTTCACTGAACTAACACTCTATAATTTATTTTTAAATATTAATAGAAATTTAGAAATCAATATTAGTTGACCTATCCTTTGTATTATATAATTATCGTACTTACCAGAAGAAAGTAGGAAAAGAAAAACACACGATTTGACATCCATTTTGTAGGTTCAAACTAACATTTTAGCATAAAACCTTCACGTATCCTTGTTCCCGATTTAAAAATAAAATTAAAAAGTAAATCTGTCACTACTACCGATTTTACCGCCAAACTGAGCGGAGAACACACTATTCGCGAATGTTGCAACTTTCTCTTGTCAAACAAGACTTTATGTGCTTATTATCATTAGCCAAATTACTACCTTAACTACGTCTAATTACAATCGAAATCTCAGTGGCAGTGATTCATATAGTTACACCTTTTTAAATGATTAGAAACAAGGTTCCATGTGTTCGAAATTTGAAAACTTTTGGAATTATGTGCTCAAGGACTTTCATTGCAAATTCAACTGTATCACAAACATATAAGGCTCAATATAAGTAGCGGAGATCTCCCATGCATGTTGTAAGAATGTGTGAGTTTCCGTTCACTGGGATATAGGGAAAGTTTTCCAACATAAAACAATTATCCAGCTAAGCTAATTTCAATCGTACAGTATAGTATTAAGATCTGTATTTCTATAAAAGTATTTGTGTTATATGACGTTTTGAATAAAGTTGTGTGACCACCACTTTCTCGTTACGTCAGAAGTTGAACTGAGGTCTGAGATTAAGAGGGGCGCGGGCGCAGTGATGTTGTTGATAGGTGATAGCTTAGTGGTAGCCAAATGTCACATGGTCGTTGGTTCAAACTTTATCGTAAACTTCTTTACCCACCTATCGGACCAATTTTCCCAATATACTCCTGTCATATCGTATTTTCAACTATTATTGATATACACAAAAACTAAGCGGAGTTGAGTTAGGTATACCAAAAACAGACGAACCGAATTATGTAATCTAACTATAGTAAAACTGTTAGAGGTCGAAAAGTCTGTACCTACATTAAAATTATTTTCAGAAATTTTGCTAATAGCACTTAAAATAAAACTGGCCAAGTGCAAGTCGGACTCGCGCACGAAGGGTTCCGTAAAAAATATAGTAAAAACGGCAAAAAAAAACACTTTTGTTTCATGTCATGCATACAATACAAAATTAATTTTGTACCAAATTAGAAAAAAAATACAAAACTTAATAGTTACCAATGGTCCCCCCATCCCTACAAACATTATGACAAATTAAAATTAAAATAAAACATACATTATGACAAATCTCATAAAGAAAGCATACTATACATTAGATAGCTAGGTACATTAATGATAAATCTGCGTGGCCAGATGTTCCGATCGCTCTACCCATCGACAGCTAGGATATAGTTTTGCAATGTCTGTACTATTCTCTTATTTGAATTCATTAGATTGTATGCATTACTCTTAAAGTTGAAGCGTAGCGTGTGCTGTCTCTTGAACTTCTGTTGTATATTAAGTTCTTGGTATAATTGCCTTAACATGTTTTCTGTCTAGCATTCAGTTACATTGGCACCACACTGTAGCTTCATTATTTACATTATTATAACTTTGTAATAGGATCATACAAAAAACGATAGGAACCAAGCCGTAAGTTTCTTGCCGGTTCTTCTAGGCTTGGTTGCGAGGAACTGGCGCTTAGATTCACCTAGATTTAAGACGTTGAAACGTCTTAAATCTAGGGATGATCCCTGCGGATATTATTGAATAAATGCTTTTTGAATTTGACTTTGATTGAGTGGAGCGAGCGGCCGGCCAATCAGATGCCAAGAAATAGCCTTACATAGTGATAGTAATGTACTATTATTTATTCTGTCTCAGTAGGTAAAAATATTCTGCTACTAGCGGCCGCTCGCAGCTTTGCCCGTTTGGCTTTTTTTCCCCGTTCCGTTATTTTTTCGGGATAAAATGTAGCCTATATGTTAATCAAAGTTATAATCTATGTTCATTCCAAATTTCATCCAAAACAGTCTACTGGTTAGAGCGTGAAAGAGTAACAAACATCCATCCATCCATCCATCCATACTTACAAACTTTCGCGTTTATAATAATAAGTAGGATTTAGTTGACAGTAATAACGTCAGTATGGTAATAATATTAAATGTATCTCATCCATAATCATTACATGTTGGTATAATTTCCATTCAATGTTAATTTAAATTAAATGTTGACGTATGTGCTTAAAAAAACAAAGTTGTAGAATAAATTACTTTTAAAGGTCTGCGCTCACTAAAGCTGTGCGGTTGCTGACTCGTTCACCACCCGAAACCCTTAGTTTCCACGCTACCCGATTATCCAGTAGATTCGATGATCGATGATATTGAAGTAATACTTCTAATGCGACTTTCAACAAGGTTGCGTTAAACGTTTAACACTACCATGGAGGGGGTATGAAAGCACTGTTCTTTCTCTCTTTCTCTCATAGCCAGTTACGTTTCGTATATTAAAGAAGTTTTACTTCAATCGCGTGGTCTAAAGCACACTCGTTTTTTTTATACTACTTGCTGATGGAACAAACAGATGGCCCACCTGATATTGAGTGGCTACCATCGCCTATAACATAGTATTGCAGCGTAGGTTACGTTTGCTACAAACGTGCCCTACGATACACTACCTACTCAGCGTCCATCAACCTGAGGCATACAGGTGTTAAGCCTCATGTGCCTGTAATTACACCGGCACCCACACCCTTCAAACCGGAACACGCTGCGCTGCTTGGCGGCAGCAGTAGGCATGGTGCTAGTACTTCCCCGGACGAGCCCTTCACTAAGAGCTCTACTACTATTAAAGGTATTCTAAGCATCTTTACCAGGCTTCTAAAAATATTAATAGCCTGAATTTTAATGATAGCAACTTTTCTAGCAACTTGCTCTGACTATTTTGGTTTTATCATTTTTAGGGTTCCGTACCCAAAGGGTAAAACGGGATCATATTACTAAGACTCCACTGTCTGTCTGTCCGTCTGTCACCAGGCTTTACGAACCTTGATAGTTATAGTAGGGCACGTTCTTGACCTGCGACGCAATACTTTGTTATAGGTGATGGTCGGTTACCACTTAACATCAGGTGGACCATTAGCTTCCAGTAAGTCGTGTAAAAGAATCATAAAATTTGCATTTTCTCGCGATGTTTTCCGTCGTTGTTTACACGGCATTGCGCATTGAGTTCTGAGTTCAGTTTTGACCATGACATTATTTAATTTCCAAAAATGAAACCACGACAAAATCTGATTCTGATTATTTCTGGTTCAGCGAAACTGACTTTGCCATGTATACGAGTCCCCCGGAGTGAACGTCAAATTTCACTAAAGACCACGCTACGTTCATACGTGTGTGAATGAAATTTGAATTTACGAAAGCTACCACTAAAAGCATGCCCAAAGTTATTTTCGCACAATTAGGGTACCCGTTTAGGGATAAATTTCCGTCGACTTGTTGATAGATAAAATACTAAAATATTTTCAGGACAGGCACCTACTGCTTATGTACTTTCTTTTGTCTTTTTTTTTTCACTTTTTGTTCTGTTTTGTATGTTAATGTGTGTTTTTGTAGCAAATAAATGTATGTCTATGTCTATGACATTAGACCTCGCAAACCCTTATAACCATGCAATATAACCAACACTTTCCTCTTTCTCAAAATTGAAATCCACCCATATACAGGGCGTAACATTTAGATGGGTCAATATGGGAAAGTCTGAAACTATACCTAAGACACACGAAGACAAACCATGCCGTAAATTTTAGTAACAAAGAATCCCGCATTAATTTATTTAAAAAAACTCAGCTCGGGAATCGAACCCGGACGTTTTGAAAAATAAAACTAACACTATTACTATTCAGATTTCGATTGTGTAGGTTTTAAACAGTAAATGTTACTGTAAATATGGTGTCTAAAATTTATAAATATCCTCAGTGTCCATCAACTGGAGTACAGCAAGCAGAAACAGGCATGGTAGTAGTACTTCCCGGACGAGTTCTTCAAGATAAAAAGATTAAAGCGTGATCTTGATGCATATTTGTACGTTTGGTCCGGGTCATAGTAAAACCACGTAAAACAAGAATAAGTAAATATTTCAGAGGTTGCCAACTGTTTTTTGTTTAGTAAAAAATGATTTTTTTTATACAATTGATGATGAAACAAGCATATGGCCCATTCTGATGTTAAGTGGTTACCATCGCCTATAACAAAGTATTGCCTTGTAGGTCACGTTCGTTAGGTTTTAGTTATAGTAATTAGGAAACAACATTGGAATAGTAAAAAATAATATAAAAAATTCGGTTATTACTAAGAAGCAATAGTTTGGGTTTTTGAGAAACTGAGTACTGAGAACAAAACCTGTGTAATTAAAATAGATTTTGAATATTATTTTAGATATTTGTATTGATTACAACTTATAGGGAAAAGCTGGCGAAAAGTCTATACTAATATTAAAAAGAGGAAAGGTTTGATTGTTTTTTGTTTGTTTGCATTGAACAGGGTCCGAAACTACTGGACCGAATTAAAAAAAATCTTTCACCGTTGAAAAGCTATAAAAGCCCAGGTGACATAGCTATGTTATATTAAAAAAAAATAGAGATTCTTACTAAAACCCGTGCGCAGCTGGGACGGGCCGCTAGTACTATATATTGTACTATGTATTGTAAAAGTATAAAATCGACTAGCACTATAATATATAGTGTAGCTTACTCAAAGTGTCTCAATCAATTAATATTATTAATTTTTGTTGTCGGGTAAAAGGTTGCACACTCCTGCGTCAAGCATCCTTAGCATTGGCGGTTCATTACAATCAGATCAAAATCTGGTTTAGTTACTTTTAGTCCATTCCGAGGGACAGACGCGCGGACATTAAATTAATAAATATTATATATAAATAATAAATAAGTAGAGTTCTGTGTTTTAGTAATTATCTGGTAAGTTTTTTTAGTATTTTTTATTAAGCATAAAATAAAAAACGACTACTGTATTGCGACTTTAATCTCTAGACATCCTTTCAAATCTTCCAGGGTAAATTAGTTACCTATTCCAGACTTTTTCTGGATGTCTAAGGCAGTCTAAGAAGAAGTTCCTCCGATTATTGCATTTAATAAATAAATAAATAAATAATGCTGGACAATCCACAAAGCATCATCTAGCCCCAAGCTAAGCAGAGCTTGTGTTATGGTACTAGATGACTGATATACTTAATACAATATTACATAGGTACATACACTGAGAAAAAAATGCTACGTACATGACCCGATTTTGTAATGTATATGCAATTTACTACTTACTACGCATGTAGCATACGTAATAAGTGATCCGCTTATCTATTAATGGTGAATCTTACTTATGCAGTTGTAAGCCGGGCCATGCTCCGTAATGGCATTACAGAAATATACTTATAATGTTGTTACATACTTATTTCATCTTTATAACCAAGGAGCAGTTGATAGTTACGTATTTTAAGTAGCTGCAGTATTTACAAAATGATATCGATTCTACATAGGTACTTAGTGCATAAGGTGGCCAGCTACTTAGAATAAGTAACCGACAACGTTATATCAATATTTATCTGTATACTTATAACATCTTCCTGCCTACTTACTAAAAGGTTGATAGCTACGTATTGTAGATAGCTGACAGCAATATTTCAGCATGCGGCATAGTTACAGCATGTGACTAGCTACGTTCAATAAGGAGTCGGTGGTTTACCATAATACGTATTCTGCTTACTTACAAAAGGTAGATAGATATGTTTTATAAGTAGCTTGTTACACAATATCTGTATACTTACAACATTAAGGGACCAACGTACAATAAAGATGACAGATACGTAAAATAAGGTTGATGGCTACGTATTGTAGATAGCTGGCAGCAATATTTCAGCATGCGGCATAGTTACAGCATGTGACTAGCTACGTTCATTAAGGAGTCGGTGGTTTACCATAATACGTATTCCGCCTATTTACAAAAGGTAGATAGATATGTTTTATAAGTGGCCTGTTACACAATATCTGTATACTTACAACATTAAGGGACCAACGTACAATAAAGATGACAGATACGTAAAATAAGGTTGATGGCTACGTATTGTAGATAGCTGACAGCAATATTTCAGCATGCGGCATAGTTACAGCATGTGACTAGCTACGTTCAATAAGGAGTCGGTGTTTTACCATAATACGTATTCCGCCTACTTACAAAAGGTAGATAGATATGTTTTATAAGTAGCTTGTTACACAATATCTGTATACTTACAACATTAAGGGACCTACGTACAATAAAGATGACAGATACGTAAAATAAGGTTGATGGCTACGTATTGTAGATAGCTGACAGCAATATTTCAGCATGCGGCATAGTTACAGCATGTGACTAGCTACGTTCATTAAGGAATCGGTGGTTTACCATAATACGTATTCCGCCTACTTACAAAAGGTGGATAGATATGTTTTATAAGTAGCCTGTTACACAATATCTGTATAGGTACCTACTTACAACATTAAGGGACCTACGTACAATAAAGATGACGGATATGTAAAATAAGGTTGATAGCTACGTATTGCAAATAGCTTACAGCATACAGAAGCAGCGTCCGCGTGGCTGCGATTAGCACAGATCCACCTACACCAATTTGCAAATGCATAAAGCTAAGTAGGTAGGTACCTACTACATTTTGAAACCTATGATGATACAATATAGGTACCTACTTAAGTACTTACTTAGAATAAGTACTTATCTAAATCACAATATTTTATACATATCTATTTAGGTAGGCAAGTGGTTAAATAGGTAAAGTAGGTAAGTAAATAAATACTTACTACAATTAGGTAGGTACCTAGACTAGACTATACTATAGGTAGGTACCTACTTACCTTTACATACTTCTCATAATTTAGTAGGTAAATACCTACCTGCCTACTTAGCTCTCATAAAATGGTGACAGCGAGCTGGTCTGATGATGGAGTCAAGGTCTGTTCAACGGAACTCTTCAATAAATGGTCCGATTGAGTTGAAACTTGGTTACCTACCTGCTACCAAGTTAGTAAGGAAGTACGTAATCAGAATTTAAGTCGAAAGTAGGAAGGTAGGAACCTTGGTATGATAAGTCGAAACAATGCAAGTCTACATTATATGATGATAATAATAGGTATTTTAAGTAAATTACGACAACGCCGTAGTGTCATGGTTAATTACCTACCTACCTAGGTGTTTCAAGTAGTTTTACTGTGCGAACTTAGCTCAATGACTCAATGTTGCACTCATGATCTGAAAGCTGGCATACCTACCTATGGCACGGAAAATAAGAGGCGGAAGTAAAGACCATATGATGATCATAAAAAAACATAAAAATCAATAATAAAAAATCATAATCAAAAGACTCCACTGACTCTGTCTGTCTGCCTGTCCGTCTGTCACTAGTCTGTATCTCATGAACCGATATAGTTAGAGAGTTAAATTTTCACAGATGATGTATTTCTGTTGCAGCTATAACAACAAATACTAAAATCACAGAATCAACAGAATAAAATAAATAAACCTATAAGGGGGCTCTAATACAGCAATCGGGATTTTTAGCCGTTTTTATTTCAGATAATGGTACGGAACTCTTCGTGCGCGAGTCTGACTCTTACTTGGCCGGGTTTTTTTAGTAAGTATTTGTTGTTATAGCGGTAACAGGAATACTTATCTACGTCATCTGTGAAAAATTCAACTCTCTAACTACCTACCTATTCATGAGATACAGCCTGGTGACAGACGGTAACTTCATTTTCATTACATAAGTAGGTACGTTACCTACTTGTTTATAGTAGTTTGTTTTGTTACCTACGTACAAGTATGCCGGTACGTTAAAATACGTATCCCGATTACTTAGCTCTTTAGGCGCCAAATTTGTGCCCTTTGCTAAAGTGTTGCCAATTTAGCAAAGCGACGGCAAGTTGTGCCCGATGGTTCCAAAAATAAGCACCAGATTTATGATAAAATAATGATATTTGAGAATGGAAGAAAACTAACATTCCCTTCAGTCAATTTGCTTTATTCTAAACCTTTTTGAAAGAATGCTGGGTTGGCTTGCTATAGATGCATTTATTTTCTAATTATGTAGGTAAGTACACGCGACTTCGTCCGCGCAGAAATGAACAAAAAAGTTATTTAGTTTTTTAGTTCTTGCATTACTATATGTGTTATTATTTATTTTTAGTTCTTCGTATTAGCTTTATTGAAAAATGAACCCGCGGAATAGAAGCGGTGGGAGGTGATCGACGTGACGGCGCATTAGTGGCATGCGCGTACCTATGTAGGTATTGGACATTTTGGAATTTTTCTAAAAAAAAAGTAGCCTGAGTTACTCCTTATTGCAGCAGCTATCTGCCAGTGAAAGTCCCGTCGACATCAGTCCAGCCGTTCCAGAGATTAACCGGAACAAACAACACAGAGAGACAGACAAAAATTGTAAAAAATGCTATTTTGGTATATGTATCATACATATATACATTCATATGCATGTAGTAAAAAGCGGTTATTTTAATATTACAAACAGACACTTCAATATTATTTATTTGTGTAGATGCGTAAAATGAATCTGCATATTTTTTTTGGATTTCTCTGGATTTTGAAATCTTCGTCTGGCAACACTGGTTTGCAGTTAGAAATGTTAGAATTTAATTTACAATTGTGCATTCTTTTCTACGACCGCCGCGCCGCCACCCGGGCCGCCGCCGCGCCGCCCGGGCCAAGCCGCCCGCTAGTAGTATTTTGTGGGTCCACATTCAAATAAAATTCTACAATTTCTACATAATGTAATACACAAAATAAGAAGCAAGCAAAGTATTCTATGAAACGAGCCAAGTGTCAGTATCTGCCGCTGCTGCGCCCACTGCTGATGCCGACGGCGACTGCGCAAGACACAAGAATGATCTTGGGTGTAGATCTGAAATTGGAGAAGGACGAGCAAGTATTTCGCGGTAAGTTTGCAGTGAAACGTTTGACCCTTGCTATTTGGTTTCTAGATTTCACGTTTTCAGGTAAATACCTACATCAAAACGCCTCAAGCTATTATATCACGTTGTGGGATAGACTTGCGTTTTGCATTACCTACGCCTATCACTAAGATTAGGTAGGTACGACGCGTAATCTTAGGCTAAACGTAAGTACATATATATTATCTCCATGGGCTAAACATTAACATTGGTAGGTAGGTAGTAGTTAACTGTTGATGTGGTTGTAGATGGTACCGATGGTACGCATTTACCGCGTAGGTAGGCCGTCGGCGGCTCTGATGCTTTGTAACTCTTATTGGGTTGGTACATCCATCATGGATTCCAGTCTGTATCTTTGCAGATAAATGCAGTCTTAGTTTGGATTATATTTATGATTCACCACACACCTCCAATACATTGAAAATCAATAACCTAATTATGTACTTATTTGCTTTTAGAAAACAACATTGATGTGGATGTGTTAGCCCTTATGAGTGCTGGAGAACTCCGAGAACTAATCCCCAAAATAGAAGATCACATATACTTAGTCCAGCAGTTGGCACAAGAACTCACTTTTGCAATAGGTAAGTACTTTTAAACTTTTTGCCTAGGAACCTACTTGATTGAAATACTGAGCTTAGTCATACTTAAGGGCAAATTATTACTAAACATATTTTTTTCTCCTAACTAACTTTTATGAAAGTACCTACCTACATAGTTGGCTAGTCATGATGACGATGATGATTAAACTAGAATTTGGAACTATCAGCAAAAAAAATGAGCACAAGACTGGGTTCTAAGCTAGAATGAAGATAGGTTTACATTAAGTTCCATTTTTTTATGTTTCAATTCAAGCAAAGCTTAGCCCATCTCGGAGCACTATGGTGAAACATGGGCAGAGTGAATAAAGACTAGGACCTATATTTGCGCTCTCATTTTTTTATATTTCAGATTGTTGAAGACACTGATGAGTATTTCCCGATCCTATCAGATGACAACAATATAGACATAGTGCCTGAACCTGATATTGAATCATCAGATTCATCTGCATCTGCCTTAGTAACTGCCATCAGATCTAATGTGAGTTATGTAAGTATTATTAATATAAGTATAATAAAAATATCGATGTATTGTATTGTTTAAAGTATATATCGGTCATCTAGTACCCATAACACAAGCACTGCTTAGCTTGGGGCTAGATGATGCTGTGTAGATTGTCCAGCATTATTATTATTATTAGCTATTAAGCAACTAGGCGAGGAGGTACTTTCGTTAACAAAGTAATAAATTTGTTACAGCTTCAAGAAGATTTTAAATATATGTACCCTGGGAAAGAGAACAGTTTATTCTCTATGCTTCTATCTGAAGAAATAAGAAATAATAGACTACGCCAAACAAAAAGCTCGACAAAGTAGAGACAAACACTATTCTGCTACTTTATTACATTTAATTGGCCTGATCCAGGGTAAGTATCTGTTCGTGTCACTGAGGTGTTATTTCCAATTGTCTCCGACGTTTGTCCCCCACAAGTCTCTTTAAAAGTTACATCACATTTTTAGGACGTGCACTTTTTAGATTTTCTGCAAAGTTATGGTGCAAGTGACATGTTACTTAAGTATTTTATAAGCCAATTTGGTGTTTTTGTATACCTAAATAAAGTAAAGTTATAATTAAGAATTTAAAAATTAAAGAAGTAAAGAAAACATTAAAGAGTTTTACTTGTACTTATGTGCTAAATGTTGTTTACTGGCATACTATACTGCCTCGGACTTAATACCATGGAGTGTTATACTTTGTTTAGGTGTTGTATTATTATTATATATTTAACTGATTAATTGTATGCTTAGAATGTGCTTTTTATGTTGTATACTAGCTCGTATTCATACAACATGGTGTTTTTACTTATGCTTAGGTGTTGTTCATGTACTATACTAGCTCATATTCATACAACATTGTGTTTTCCCACTTATGTTTCGGCGTTACGTACTATACTGGCTCTTATCCATGCAACCTGTAGTAGGTCTGAGCCGGTACAGTACGTATTCGACACCATTACATAAGTAGAACACACCATGCTGTAAGTAATCTGGGCCAGTATAGTACTAGTACCACACCTGTACGTAAGTAGAACACACCATGCTGTACATAGTCTGAGCCAGTACACTACGTATTCGACACCATTACATAAGTAGAACACACCATGATGTACGTAGTCGGAGCCGGTACAGTACGTATTCGACTCCATTACGTAAGTAGGACACGTCATGCTGTACGTAGTCTGAGCTGGTACAGTACGTATTCGACACCATTACGTAAGTAGGACACGCCATGCTGTACGTAGTCTGAGCCGGTACAGTACGTATTCGACACCATTACGTAAGTAAGACACGCCATGTTGTACGTAGTCTGAGCCGCTACAGTACGTATTCGACACCATTACGTAAGTAGGACACGCCATGCTGTACGTAGTCTGAGCCAGTACAGTACGTATTCGACACCATTACGTAGGTAGGACACGCCATGCTGTACGTAGGCTGAGCCGGTACAGTACATATTCGACACCATTACATAAGTAGGATACGCCATGCTGGACGTAGTCTGAGCCGGTACAGTACGTATTCGACACCATTACATAAGTAGGACACACCATGCTGTACGTAGTCTGAGCCGGTACAGTACATATTCGACACCATTACATAAGTAGGATACGCCATGCTGGACGTAGTCTGAGCCGGTATAGTAGGTATTCTACAACTGTACATAAGTAGGAGAGTCCGTGCTATAAGTAGCCTGAGTTGGTACAGTACATATTCCACACCTGTACGTAAGTAAGACGCACCATGCTATACGTAGTCTGAAACAGTGCAATACGTACACAGGGAAGAACTGCATGCCACTTATTTAAGTAGCAACGTATTCTACGCCTGTACATAAGTAGGAGAGACAATACTGTAAGTAGTTTGAGTCAGTATAGTACGTATTCTACACCTGTTCGTAAGTAGGACAGACCATGCTGTACGTAGTCTGAGCCGGTACAGTGTATATTCTACACCATTACATAAGTAGGAGAGCCCATACTGTTAGTAGTCTGAGCCAGTGAAGTACGTATACAATGAAGGTATTTAGTAGGACAGTTGAGGATTGCATGCTACTTATTTTAAGTAGCAAAACGATACAGGAGTAAATTACGTATGCCGGTCGATGGAAAAATTCATGGTGCCGGCTACTTAAGTATAGCTACGTACGCGACATGGTGCCGGCTACAATCGTCATTCTGTATCGTTTTGCTACATAAATTACGTAATCCGGCTACGTAAATTTCTCTCAGTGTAGATATTTTTTATTATACATAGAAAATACCCAGAACACCCGGAATAAATATTTGCAGATCAAACAAACATTTATCGCCGCGCCACATCGGTCAATTATGAAAAGATAGAGATAACAAAAGATGAATCGTTTTGTATGAAGTAAGCCTCCAGTTTTATTTAACACTCGAATTACCTTCTTATTAGTTATTCAAAAATACTTGGCTATTAATCTGATAATCTGTAAATTAGGTAAAAATATACTTTAAACTGGTTTTAAAAGCTTAATTTTCATGTTTCTATGACGATTACTAGTGATTGACTAGTGTCCTAGTGGAAATTACCCTGATCCTAAGGACGTCGGTTAAAATCTGGTTGTACAGGATTTTCTATACAAAAAAATTATGCGCGCAAACGGTGAAGGTAAACATCATGGGAAACCCGACCTTCGGGCGTATTATGCAGGAAAAACATGGTCAATGACACAACTGTGAGGGTGGTATAAGTACAGTCAGCTGCACTAGAATGTATACAATTCGTAACTTTCAAAACGGTATCAAAACCTTATAGTAAACTCTGAAACAGTAAAAATTGAATTTTTACTCTAATCACCTTATCAGCTAATTGTGAGATTAGCTGATAAGGTTATTTGAGTTTTTGCCCAGTAAATATTAATTGTAACGCTGTAAAACCATTCTGTAAGTTACGAATAGTATACATTCTAGAGTAGCTGACTGTACATTGGTACTGGCATTTTATATTCCATATAAAATCCTGTTCCAGGCACTACAGCGTCCCTAAATAGATACACGATTGAAAAAGTTCCCCCGACGCTGTTTATCCTACTAATATTATAAACGCGAAAGTTTGGAGTATATGGATGGATGTTTGTTACTCTTTCACGCTGTAACCAGTGGACCGATTTGGATAAAATTCGGAATAATCATAAATTGCAACCTGGATTAACATATAGGCTACTTTTTATCCCGAAAAAATAATGGGAGCGGGAAAAAACTGCTACGCGGGCGAAGCTGCGATCGGCCGCTAGTTCAAAATAGAATAACTTAATGTTAATGTTAATTCAGGTTGCAATCTAATAAGTAGGTATTCCAAATTTGATCCAAATCGGTCCACTGGTTAGAGCGTGAAAGAGTTACAAACATCCATCCATTCATCCATCCATCCGTACTTACAAACTTTCGCGTTTATAATATTAACCTTCCTACACATTATAAAATAACTCTGTTTTCTCACTGTAGGTTCTTACTATAGGTAGAAAATAGATTTTAAATCACTGACCGCAGGAAGTATGTTCAAAAGGCTGGCAACGTTACCTCTTTGGATAGCTAAACTAATTCTCTGTCCAAGATAAGCGCCAGCCCTTTGGTCATTTGTCACATCCACCAGCCTCTTGGATAATATACCTACAAAATATTATTAAACTAGCGGCCGCTCGCAACTTCACCCGCGTGGCAGTTTTTTTCCCGTTCCCGTTATTTTTTTGGGATAAAAAGTAGCCAGTACGTTAATCCAAGTTATATTCTATGTTTATTCTAAATTTCGTACAAATCGGTCTACTGGTCAGAGCGTGAAAGAGTAACAAACATCCATCCATCCATCCATCCATACTTACAAACTTTCGCGTTTATAATATTAGTAGGATTAAACGTAAAAAACATAAAAAGTAGTTTTAAAATTTTATTATAATTTAAAACTTAAACTAGTACCTAATTTTAAATTATAATAAAGACGCCCGATTAGTTTGAATACTAGTTTTTTGTTATAATAAAATTACTTATTTTAAATAACAGGTTAATCATGATTGTTTTAATAATTAGCTTCACAAATCTGGCAACCACGAACCGGAAGACAAAGTGATTGAGGACATTTGACATTTGATTTGACGAGCGATGTGGCGCGAATGTCCGCCTGCGTCGCATGAGGTTGCGGGTTCGATTTCCGCCTTGGGATAAATGTTTGTACGATCTGCAAATATTTATTCCGGGTGTTCTTTCTATGTATAATAAAAAATATCTTTGTATCTAATGTATTGTATTAAGTATATCAGTCTTCTAGTACCCATAACAGATCCGTTCCATAGCTGGCAACAATCTAGCTACATAAAAACAATTTCCGCACCTAACCACTGACAAACCATACCTATATATAATCTGTGGGCAGCGATGCAGTCCGATTGGAAGTAATAAAAAAAAGAAATGTGCATAACCTTTTTTCGTAAAAACATGATTTATAAAAACAATCTTTATTTACTGATCATCTTGAGTTGAAATTTGATTTCTCAAATATATTTCGAGTTGATTAAAATCTGCACGGGAAGTTGTCGAATAACCTCAAGGCTTTAGTGATCTTAGAGGTTAATAACCTTTTGAGGTCCAAGATTCTTTTGATGCATAATCCATCATAATACAATCCGCACAGCATCATCTAGCCCCAAGCTAAGCAGAGCTTGTGTTATGGGTACTAGATAACTGATATACATTACATACAGTTTTTTTTATACATAGAAAATATACAGAACACCCGGGATAAATATTTGCAGATTGTACAAATATTTATCTCAAGACAGGAATCGAACCTACTGCGTCATTTGCAATTACATTTTATTCAGTTGCGTATTAAAAAAGAAACGTACAGTAACATAGAGGCAAACCACTAAGTTTCCTGTTTTTTAAATATTTTGTGTTGGTTACAATCCAATTACGTTAAATATAAAACTGGTTCAATAGTCCTTGGATATATTTATTAGGTACTAGCGGCCGTTCGCAGCTTCGCCCGCGTAGCAGTTTTTTCCCGTTCCCGTTATTTTTTCGGGATAAAAAGTAGCCTATATGTTAATCCAGGTTACAATCTATATTTATTCCAAATTTCATCCAAATCGGTTCTCTGGTTAGAGCGTGAAAGAGTAACAAACATCCATCCATCCATCCATCCGTAATTACAAACTTTCGCGTTTATAATATTATAGTAGGACTTACTGACTGAAAATGCTGAACGCTTATTGTAACGTTACGCTCAGGGCGGGTTTATACGGCGCGAAAGCTACCATACCAAGTTAACCGCGTGCCAACCGCGCGGTTGAGAACGTCAATATCGAATACGAATACCGTATCGAATAGCCCGCCTTTTGTACACTTATTTATAGTAGGTAATTGTGCAATAAAGTGTTAAATAAATAAATAAATAGCGGCCAACCGCGCGGCCGCCGCGCGAAAGCTTTCGCGCCGTATAAACGCGCCGTGTAACGTAAATATTTATTCCGGGTGTTCTGGGTATTTTCTATCTATAATAAAAAAAGGTATGTATGTAATTTTTATTTTGTAATGTAATGCATTGTGTTAAGTATATCAGGCATCTAGTACATAACACAAGCTCTGCTTAGCTTGGGGCTAGATGATGATGTGTGGATTGTCCAGCATTATTATTATTATTATATTTGACTGTCAGCCTAGTGTTATTCTCTGAAGTATTCGGAAGTGGTCTTATACTGGGTATAATAGTTTATCATGAACATAGAACTTACTAGTACCTTTAATGAGTCTATTTGCAGTCATTGTGCATCTTAATGTTCTATATACGTGCATAGGACAGTGACATTTTTCTTTTGTTATGATCATAAGTAGATATTCTCATCATTCTGAGTAAGCCTTATCTGGAATGCGATCTAGGGAGGATTTACTTTTTATTCTTATACTTAACTAGCGGCCGCTCGCAGCTTCGTCTGCGTGGCAGTTTTTTCCCGTTTCCGTCATTTTTTCGGGAAAAAATCATAGTAGCTTTATGCATGCAAAGTCTCAGCCCGATCGGTTTAAAATTGACAAAGTTTCATACAAACTTTCATCCCCTACTTTATCCCCTTGGGGGTAGAATTAATTAATATTCTTTCTTAGCGAATGCCTACGTCATAACATCTACCTGCGTGCCAAATTTCAGCCCGATCCGTCCAGTTGTTTGGGCTGTGCGTTATATGTCAGTCAGTCACCTTTAAGTTATACATATTATTTAGATTGGCAACGAGAGTTTATCTGACGGGCAGCCGTAGTACTAACGAACGTTCGTAGGGCATTGATACCAAGCATTAAGTTCTATTCATACCTAGGGACCACAGTTGTATTGTAAACCGGAATAACTAGAGCTTTTACCTTATAAAAATAGCTGGTAGGTACCAGTTTGACCAGTAAGTAGCAATACCCTAGAAATAGGCCTACCAGGCCACCAGGCGTACGGAGGCGTACGGAGACGAGACACCCGTTTATGCTTGATATCCCTTCCTTCCACATAAACGCTTTGCCTCAACCTTTATAATGCGCACAGCAAAGGAATGGAACTCGTTGCCGTCGTCTATTTTTCCGGTCACGTATAATTGGATGTTTTCAAGAGAAGAGTGAATAGGTACCTTCTAGGTAAGCGTGCTACATCGTCTACATCATCACTTCACATCAGGTGAGATTGCGGTCAAACGTCTACTTATAAATAGTAAAAAAAGACCTTTTTAACACTGTAAAATATATTTTACAGAATAATCCTATGTAAATAAATAAGTAAAACTAAAATAAATATTATAGGATTACAAGAACTGACGCTTAGATTCACTTAGATTTAAGACGTTTCAAGATGATCCCTGCGGATTTTACTGAATAAATGCTTTTTGACTTTGACTTTGACTTCATCATCATCATCATATTTCGCATCATGCTGAGTTAGGTTCCAATTTGTAGAACTTTTGGATGATTGTTAATAGCTGTTTGTTTAGGAGGACCGGCTTGTGCTCGATTCAAAGCGGACGTGTTACTCTTTACTCTCTCGAAAAATATTAAAATTGTGTGCAAAAAGTTGGTATTTATACTCAAAAGTTGTGTAAATCTGTGCAGTTTTGTACCAAATATACATCTTCAAAAGTGTGATAAATTTGAACAGTTAAATCGAAAGTTATAACCAAATAACCACAATAATTTGCCGTTGAAATTGTGTTGTCGACCGTCATTTATTAACTTTGCAGCTAGTGACCCGATAACAGTGAGTGAGTCATTGTGCCTATGCTCGAACTGATCTACCTACAAGTTTTGAACACTGAAAGAAACTGTAGCGCTATTTCGTCCTTCGCTACAATCAACTAGTGGATCAGTGGTACACTCGTCCGGTGAAACGTAGATGTCGCCACGGGTGGAGTGGGTTCGGGCCTAAGTGACGGTGACTTTTTGCACTTTTTATTTTTGTTTTTTTTATTTGCATTTTTTTGCTGATTCATTTTGTGGCTGCATTGTACAAATACGCTGCTCTTAGTGCTTGCTTTCTTCGCTTTGTTAGCTGAAATGGCAAAGTGTACGGCGTGTGGAAAATACATTTCAACGTCAAGCGCCGCAACTTGTAGCCTTTGCCCATCGCTATATCACAAGGCTTGCGTTGGGCTTGCAGACGCGGCAGCTATAAGCAAGGATTGGTCCTGTCCAGAATGTAAGAGTAAGCTGAAAAAAGGTGATAACAGCAGCACTCCTGTTAGAAGCGTGAGTGGGAGCATCGCACAGGAAAACACCCGTCCACGTGAATCAAACAATAGGCCTACTGATATGAAGGCTGCTACCCTGTGTGACAATGGGGTACATGATCTGCGCCGTGAGATAGCTGAATGCCTTAGCGAAATGCGGGAGTTCCGTAAGGAAATGGCAGATTTACGGGTCTCGGTCACGTTCATAACTTCACGTATAGATGGATTGGAGCAGAGACTCGAGATAATCGAGCAGCGGAGCGTTATGCCAGCGACGGAGGTTACAGCTGAGCTGGAACGGGCGGTGGCTCACCTGAAACTAGAGCTCAACGAGAGAGACCAAGAGCTCCTCCAATCGGACCTAGAGATAGGGCATCTACCTGAAGAGAAGGGGGAGAATGTCTTGCATACGGTAACTGTTCTTGCCGCCAAGCTAGGTGTAGCCCTCGAAGAGCGCGATGTCGTGTTTGCAGAACGTGTGGGTATAATGCAAGGTGCGGCAGCTGCGGGTGAAGTGCCGCGCGAACGTCGAGTGGTGGTACGATTGGCAAGGCGACATCTGCGGGACCAGTTACTGCAGTCAGCACGCGTGCGCCGTACTTTGACAGCCGCCGACGCCGGAAAAGATTCCAACATTGGTTCGCGCGGTCGTATTTTTATAAACGAACGGCTGACGCGCCTCAACCGGCTACTATTTCACCGTGTTCGTGAGGAGTGCCGCAAACAACAGTGGCGCTTCACTTGGACCAAGCGCGGCCGCATATACGCGCGACAGTCCGACGGAAAAGCGGCTCATCATATAAGGCATGAAGGAGATTTTGAACGGGTTTTTGGGACCAAACATGTTTGAATTTATCCAGAGCTTTAGCCATTGATGTATATACTAGCCATTTATTATTTAATTTCTTTGCACTTGGCTGCGATACTAAGTTTATTTTGATTTTGTGTAATAATTTTTTTACATTTTATCTGTTTTTTTCTCAATACTACCTAATTTATATTAAGATTTTATATAGCACTTGTTTACACTGCCTTATGACTCTATTCCCTTTTAATTTTTGGTAAGCTACTAAATATCGGTTTGCATAATCCAGGTTCCCTTGGCACTAACCACGACAACTTTATAGCTTCCGTTTTGCGACATGACCTAGATATCTTGGCAATAAATGAGACATGGCTTAATCTGAATCAGGACGCTCGTGCTCCTGCTATACCAGGGTATCGACTGCGTCATACTCCTCGACCAAGAGGTAAAAAGAAGCGCGGAGGTGGAGTTGGGTTTTATATCAAGTGTGGCATAAACGCACGCACTTGGCTTCACCCAGTTGACCCACTGCATGCGGACGTGGAGCAAATGTGGCTTATGGTTTCAATCAGTGGAAAGAGACTAGCAATCGGCACATCCTATAGACCTGACTGGGTCGGGGTTGATTTGTTCTTTGATGCAATGACGGATACAATTAATTCACTTCCTACCTTTGATAATTTAATATTACTGGGAGATTTCAATGAAATTAAAGATAAATCAAAGCTTGACTCTTTTTTGACTTGCTTTCATCTTTCTCAACTGGTGACATCATCCACTCATTTTACTAAGACTTCCGAGTCACTTATTGACTTGGTCTGTACTGACCTACAAGCCCGAAGCATAACATTGGATCATGTAGGTAAACTCTACGGCCACTGTATGATTGCGTGCAAATTTAATATTAAGCGCGAAAAAATCTTACCCATTACATTAGTTTATCGACCACTTAAAAATATCGATATGATTAGTTTTGGTAATGACTTAAAAAACATAGAATGGGCCTCAATACAGACACTTGCGAACGTTAATGAGATGGTTCACTTGTTTAATCGTTATGTCCTCGAACTTTTTGATCTACACGCACCTGTAAAATCTATTGTCATTAAGTCTCGTTCCCATCCGTGGATTACCAGTACAGTTAGGCTTATGATGAAACTACGTGACGATGCTTCGGCGGAATACCATAAAACCAAACTAGAGAGTAAGAAAGAGTACTATAAAAGTTTAAAGACCACTGTTAATAGGGCACTTTATTACGAAAAAATGGCTTTTTTTAACCTTAATATTAACAACAACATTCATAAACCAAAACACCTCTGGAAAAACCTTAAAAATTCCCTATTGCCTAAAAAAAATACTGAATTGCCCCCAAATTTTCAAGACCCTGATGCTATTAATGACCATTTTTTAAATATACCGGGCACGTCTCATGTATGTAGTATCCAGCTGGATTACTATGAAACGCATAAATTTAGTGACGCTACTTTTCATATAGAGCCCATCAGTCTTGACAGAGTCACTAGAATAATATGTTCTTTGAAATCGAACGCCGAAGGGTGTGATCTTATTAGCCTTAATATGCTCCTTATGACTTTACCAGAAGCGCTTGAAACAGTGGCTGCACTAATTAATACATCTATCAATACTTCTATATTCCCTGATATCTGGAAACAAGCGATCGTGCGTCCTCTACCTAAGATTTCTAACCCTTTAGAACTAAAAGATCTAAGGCCCATTAGTATACTACCGTGTTTGTCAAAAATTTTGGAAAGGGCCGTTACTGCGCAACTTACAGATTATCTTGAGAAAAATTATATACTCCCTGAGGTACAGTCAGGTTTTAGAAAGGGACGTAGTACGGTAACTGCTCTTCTCGATGTTACTGACAACATACTTAGTGCACAGGACGAGGGCATGTGTACATTGTTGGTGCTACTAGATTTTTCAAGGGCTTTTGATTCCTTAAATACTAAGCTCCTAATCGCCAAATTAAAATATTATGGTTTTGATAACGACGCCTTGAAATGGTTTAATAGTTACCTTACTAATCGTAGTCAATACGTTAGCTTAACATCTAACTCATCTACTAAGTATTCCAATAAGGTGCCTGTTGACAGAGGAGTACCGCAGGGGTCTATTTTGGGTCCAATACTTTTCATTTTGTATTCAGCTGATTTAAAGCAGCATATACAATATTGTCAGTTTCACATATACGCTGATGATACACAGGTTTATATCTCCTGTAAGCCTTCTGAAATTAATACTGCCATTTCAAAACTTAACGCTGATTTGCACAGCATAGCCCTCTGGTCTAACAAAAATAGCCTTTTGCTGAACCCCGCTAAGAGTAAATATCTAATTTTTGGTAGTAAAGCACACTTGACTGGTCTACATCCATCAGTTGATGTCTTGATTATGGGCGAACCAATACAACGAGTCTACAAAGCTCGAAACCTTGGTCTTCAGATGGACTGTTCCCTACGATTTGAGGAGCACATTGCTGAGGCTGTCGGAAATAGTTTTTATAGGTTAAAAGTTTTGTACAGGATGAGACCATTCATATCGGAAAAACTACGGATCAGATTGGTAGAGTCTCTTGTCTTGTCTAAATTAAACTACACTGATGTTGTTTTTGGACCACGACTATTAGCCAAGACGCAAAGGCTTTTGCAGCGTGTCCAAAATGCATGTGCGCGTTTCTGCTTTGACATTCCATTTAGGGGTCACGTAAGTCCTTATTTAAATGCTCATTTCATTTTAAAAATGAAGCATCGACATAAACTTCATTTGGCATGTCTACTATTTGGGGTGATGAAGCGGAAAGCGCCCAGTTATCTATATGAGAAGTTAACGAAGTTGTCTAACTGGAGGTCCTGCGAACGTCGCCAATGCTCGATGCAGCTCTCAACCCAGCGGCACAGGTCGACTGCTTTTAGAGGCAGTTTCCGCTACGCTGCATCGAAGTGTTGGAATAATATTCCTCCGCCGATCAGGAACCTGCAGAGTTGCTACGGGTTTAAGAAAAAACTTTGCATATTTCTATTAGACTGGCAAAAGAAGCAGGAAACTCTCTTACATGACACAAGTGCTATATAATATAATAATAATAATAATTTTTTTTTTTTTTGTGTGTTTAAAATATTTCATTTTCTTTTTATTTAACTTTTTTTATTAGCTTGAAGTAGATTTTTCTTTTTTTTTTCTTTTAAAATAATTAGTGTATAATTGAAATAAATGCCTAACTTAACTTCTTTTTTTTTATATAGTTGTAGATTTATTTCTTTAGTTTGTTAACTTTTTCTTTTTTTTTAAATTTAAATTTAATAACTTTTATTGTTTTTATGTGTATTCTGTATCATGTCCGCAAAACTAAACCGGCCCTAACGGAAGACCAGCGTGGGTTGTTGCCAACCCGCATCATGCTGAGTTAGGTTCCAATTTGTAGCACTTTTGTATTATTGTTAATGCCTGTTTGTTTGTTTTTTATGTTTCGTGTGTTGCAAATAAACTTTTATTCTATTCTATTCTATTCTATTCTTTTTTTGATGCTTTCGTGTGTTGCAAATAAACTATTATTCTATTCTATTCTACTTTGATAGAAAACACCGGTGGTCTAGTGGGAGTGACCCCGCCTTCTGATCCTAAGGTTGTGGGTTCGAATTGAAGGGTATGCCGGTGAAATTACAGGCACACGAGGTTTAACACCTGTATGGACGCAGAGTAGTGCATATCGAAAAGGCACGTTTATAATGAGCGTGACCAGCGAGGCAATGCTTTGTTATAGGTAATGGTAACCACTTAACATTAGGTGGGCCATCTGCTTGTTACAGCAACAAGTCAAATAAAAAAGAAACAAGCCAAGTGCGAGTCGGACTCGCGCACGAATGGTTCCCGTACCATCCCGTATCTATAATAAAAACGGCAAAAAAATATTGTATGTAAGCTCGCTTAAATATTTACTTTATTCTGTTTTTTAGTATTTGATCTTATAACGGCAACAGAAATACATCATCTGTGAAAATTTCAACTCTATCACGGTTCATGAGATACAGCCTGGTGACAGACGGACAGGCAGCGGAGCCTTAAGGCTTGGTATTCCTGCAACTGTAGGCATTTAGCGCTGTCTCGGGCCGCACGCGAAATACGTAGCGCGGACGCAGCGGCAGTGAACTCCTATAGGGTCCTGTAGGGGTAGGAGTAATAGGGTCCTGTTTTACCCTTTAGGTACGGAACCCTAAAAAGACAATGCATTGGTTCTCGTAGCTCTAAATAGATAGATAGAAGATGGAAAACTCTTTATGGCACACCACAAGGCCATAACAAATTAAAAACTAAATTTAAAACTACTAATACTGTTTTTTATTATAATTGTTTTTCTACACGAAAAAATATAACACTAAGATTACTGCCTTTTTCAGTTTTTTTGTAATCAAAATCATGGTCTGCGCAGTTTCTGTTTTCGGAAGTACTCGCGGTATAATTATTTGCTGTGTTATTATTCGCAGTAGGTAGGTAAGACACTTAAAATCCATACATACATACTATGTAACTAATTTGCGTAAATATTCGTGTATATCAGGATTATAAACCGGTTGTGGGTAAAATTTGAACTGGTGGTTTGATGGGAACGACCATATCTTTCCGTTTGAATATAGCTGGTTTGAACCCGGTCGTGCACCAAACTCATTCGCTTAGAAATGTTTACCATTTCTAAGCAAATGAGTTTGTAATGATGATGATTTTAGGGCACTGCAAGGCCTCCTTAAACATAAAACGCTGAAATACCAATTAGTAGTCATCCAATATTTGACGACCGATGTGGTGCGGCGGGCGAGTGTCCGCCTGCGACGCTGGAGGTTGCGGGTTCGATTCCCGCCTTGGAATAAATGTTTGTACGATCTGCAAATATTTATTCCGGGTGTTCTGGGTATTTTCTATGTAAAATAAAAAATATCTATGTATGTAATGTATTGTATTAAGTATATCAGTCATCTAGTACCCATAACACAAGCTCTGCTTAGCTTGGGGCTAGATGATGCTGTGTGGATTGTCCAGCATTTAAAAAAAAGTCTTTCCGTTCGAATATAGCTGGTTTGAATCCGGTCGTGCACCAAACTCATTTGCTTAGAAATGGTAAATTAGGTTGTACCTAATGATGATGTAGTTTTTAGGGCACTGCAAGGCCTCCTTAAACATGAAAACGCTCAAATACCAATTAGTTGTCATCCAATATATATTTTCTTTTATACAACTTGCTGATAATCTGCTCCTATCACTGATAGGAGTAGATGGCCCACCTGATGTTAAGTGGTTACCGTCGACTATAGCATTGCCTTGTACGTCACGCTCATTAGGAACTTACCCTACGATGCAATGCTCACGCTCAGTGTCCATAAACCTGAGGCATATGGGTATGGTTAGAATACCTTAAGTAGTAGTAGAGCTCTTTGTGAAGGGCTCGTCCGGGGAAGTACTCAAAGTCAAAGTCAAAGTCAAAAATCATTTATTCAGTAATATCCGCAGGGATCATCTTGAAACGTCTTAAATCTAGGTACTACCACCATGCCTATTCCTGCCGCCAAGCAGCGATGCTCGCATTGCTGTGTTCCGGTTTGAAGGGTCTGAACACCATTATTCCACAGGTTGAAAGCTTTGTAGGGCACGTAACGGGCGTGATCTACAAGATAATGCTTTATCTAAGTTCACTACCAATATTTTCCAAACGGAATACTGTTTGGAAGAATACTTTGCTATAACATATTAATAAATGCGAATTTCAAGGCATTCCGCTTCGCCGCCTCCATTCGACAAGTTCACGACCACAATTTAATGGTGTTGATACGTGAATACGCAGTTCTAATACTCAAGTCAGCATACACATCAAAATCTTTGTCCTGATCTGACTGACTGACTGACATATAGACAACGCACAGCCTAAATCACTGGTCGTAAGGACTTGAAGAACTCAATACTTTTTTTCATACAAATTTCAACACGCGTTGTACCCGTTTAGGGGTTGAATTTCGGAAATTCTTTAATCACACCTCTACGACAAATCTTTGTCCTGACCTGACTGACTGACTGACTGACTGACATATAGGCAACGCACAGCCTAAATCACTGGTCGTAGGGACTAAAAGAAATCAAATTTTTTTTTATACAAATTGTACCCGTTTAGGGGGTATTGAATTTCAGCAATTTCTTTATTATACTTCTACGAACTCCAAGACAAATATACCCTGACATTTTCAAGTCTACTCTTAGCCGTTTCGGCTGTGTGTTATATATGTCAGTCAGTCAGGACAAAGATTCTTATAAATATAGAGTTTTTTTGCGGTGTTAGTATAATCGTCTGGCGATTTCCGTCAATGTTACCGGGAAATTGGTATAGATAATTTTATATTTGTATTCATAAACCCTATACTGAGAGGCTACCATTTTGTTCCAAAGTTGCTTGATTAGTAACTAGGGCTGCCACCTTTCAAAAACAGTAGACCCGGATCTCCGGGTCTAAAAAAAATCTTTTAGAAATACATTTTTTTTTAATAAAACATTTTTTCAAGTTTTAAGTATTTAATTAATTAAGGTAGGAACAAAGTAATTATAAATGAGTATTGGTAATGTTTTTTTAGTGCTATCGTGCGCCCGGTGCGTGATGACCGGCTGTCGCTTCCCGTTCCATCTGACCCGGAGATATCGATGTTAAACCCGTAGCCCGGACATGCACCATGCAAACCCGTAGACTCCGGGTCAAACCCGGAGAGGTGGGAGCCCTATTAGTAACCCGTACCGTAAGCTTCCAAATGTCATGTTTTAGAAGGGTCACGGTGCGGAGGTTTTCCAACTTCTATAATTGGTTTGCGTTCGAAATACAAACTTAGGTATAATGATACCCGAGCAGGCTCGAACAGGCCCGAACATACCCGAACAGTGAATACGAGGGCGTCTTCGTACAAATCCGGAAGCTAGAAGTTCGTGTTATAAAAAAAAAGTGTGCTTTAGACCACACGACTGAAGTAAAACTTCTTTAATATACGAAATGTAACTGGCTATGAGAGTAAGAGGGAAATAACAGTGCTTTCATACCCCCTCCATGATAGTGTTAAACGTTTAACGCAACCTTGTTGGTAGTCGCATTGGAAGTATTACTTCAATTATTGTCTTTTAGTACAAATAAATTAAACAACATAGCTGTCAAGCGCGAAAGTTAGGCCCCGTTTTGACAATTTGCAATCAATCGTGCTATAGAACTTACGGTACAGAGCCCGTTAGTCTATTTAAGTTCAGTTTTATTCATTATCTGATTTAATTTTCAATGTTTTGTTTAACTTAGCTTTGTATGTTAATTTATAATTAATGCATTCATGTCAAATGTCAGTCACATTATAAATAATCAGTGCCCTAAGATACTTAACTAGATACATTATTTTGAAGTTCATAGCACAAGTTGGTTGTGTATCTGTTTTCCTGACAAAAAGGTATGTATTGTCGTTTAAAAATGTAAGATCTATGTCAAAGTTAAAAAGCATTTATTCAGTAATATCTTGGTAAGTAGTATTGCCTTAACATGTTTTCTGTCTTGCAATCACCTTATTAAGTTAGATTGGCACCACACTGGAGTTTCATTATTTACATTATTATTACTTTGTAAAAGGATCATACAAAAAAACGGTAGGAACCAAGCCGTAAGTTTGTTGCCGGTTCTTCTAGGCTTGGTCGCGAGGAACTGGCGCTTAGATTCACTTAGATTTAAGACGTTTCAAGATGATCCCTGCGGATATTACTGAATAAATGATTTTTGACTTTGAATATCCGCAGAGATCGTCTTGAAACGTTTAAATCTAGGTGGATCTAAGCGTTAGTTCCTCGCCAGTTCTTCCTATGTGTAAAAAGTATCTTCATACTTATATCTAACCTTGACATGAATACCTAACACGTACTTACAATTATTATAAACTAGCTGACGCGGTTTTTTTATCCTTGAGCCAGACAAACAAAAAAATTCGGTTTTTGAGTTATAACGAGACTAACGCACAGGAATAGATTTTTAGGGTTCCGTACCCAAAGGGTAAAAAGGGACTCTATTACTAAGACTCCGCTGTCTGTCTTTCCGTGCGTCTGTCACCAGGCTGTAGGTATCTCATGAAAAACCAACGTGATTTTTTTGCCGTTTTTATTATAGATAATGGTACGGAACCCTCCGTGCGCGAGTCCGACTCACACTTGACCGGTTTTTATATATAGGCTAGCTGACACGGTGAATTCGTTACCTTCTTTTTATTTTCTCACCATTTAAACCTTCCTTTGACTTCTACAAATATTTCAAAGCCAAAATTAGGCAATTCGGTTCGACTAACAATTAATTTATATATAGATTAAACTCATGCATACTAAAAAGATGGCCTAACTGGAATGTCACGCAAAATCACGCATGCTACTATCCTAAAATCGTACGTCTATACCTGATATATACCTACTTTATAACCTCGGCCTTGCTCCATGTTGCTATACCCTATTCAGGGTCCATGTGATACCTACTTACACATAAGAACAATGTTTGTATCCAAACTAAACCATGTGAAAGCCATAAGTGTATTGAGTATTGAACCTTCCGAGAAAATGGTTAGAACTGTTTTTTTCAAGAAAACATACTTAATAAAGACTCGACTTATTACTGTTTCATAAAAAAAGAACTTCATTTTAAATTTGAAAATGGAACTAAAATCGGCGATCTCTGGTAGAATGCATGCAATGTGTTGCGGCTACAGAAGAAACAAAAAAAAGACATTGGCGCGAAATCTTTAAAATTTTTTATTGGATTGTTTTATTTTCTCGCAATCGTAGTGAAAAGTACACACGGAGCTAAACCCATTAAAACTCGGTTCCTATTTACTCCCTCGTTAAAGCTCCGGAGTAAAACTACCTCGTATATAATGGGTAATTTTAGCTTCTTGTATAACAATCTACTACACGTAAGATGTCACATATGGAATACTAACTACTGCAAAATGTGGGTTTGTACCAAATTTGATATCTATACATACCTCTGACTAATATATTCTAAGAATCACTAGTGGGTAATTTTTACAAAAAGATCTGAAGGGATCTACCTTGCCTAAGGATTATACTCGTGATGCTATTTTTTTTTTTATTGTGGCATCTGTCCGTCTTGCGGACAATTTTGCCAATGTCAAGTGGGTTGAATAAATTCTTTTTAGTCAAGTCGAGTCGGTAAAAAAAGTAAAGTCAGCCGTCATCGGTTTAGAAGAAAAATATGGCGTTTTTCTTCAAAACCAAAGGGAAACATTTTCGTTCAAATCAGGATGCCTCATAACACACTTTCATTTCAATTGTTCACACTTGTGCTAAGACCTCAAGTAATGATGGTTAAAATACCACCAAAATTAGCCATCAGAACTTAAAATAACACTAGAAAAACAATTAAAATGAAAATATAATGTTGCTTCCAAAGATGACAGAAAACGAATCCCGCTATTTTTGTTTTCTTTTCTTTTACGTCAGTCAGCACGTCACGTTTACGTGTCACGCGTCAACTGTCGTTTGTGGAAAATCCGTTTCTCAATAGTAAGTAATCAAAAATCGTTAAAGTAACCGGTTATCTCCCAAATTCGTCATCACCATATTTCTATTTAAGTGGTTTTTTATCTATAAAAGGTTAATAAGATAGATGTCTCATCAAATCACGTCAAGTCTTGTTTATTACTATTTTGTAAAATTGACAGTATCCTACTAATATTATAAATGCGAATGTTTGGATGGATGGATGTTTGTTCCTCTTTCACGCTCTAACCAGTGGACTGATTTGGATGAAATTTGGAATAAATATAAGTTGCAATTTGGAATAGGACATAGGTTACTTTTTATCCCGAAAAAATAAGAGGAACGGGAAAAAAACTGCCACGCGAGCATAGCTGCGAGCGGCCGCTAGTATACAAAATAAACAAAGGTGTATAAACATGATGAGAAAACATGACAAAGAAAAATAAATAAAGTATGGTACTATATACTTAAGTACAAAGATGTATATTATTATGTACATAATATAAACTAAATACATAAAACGTATTTGCTTCGCTTATATGACCACAAACGATACACTTATGTGGTACATATACAAATCTATACCAATTATAAAAATCTTTGTCCTGACTGACTGACTAACGCACAGCCTAAACCACTGGTCGTATAGACTAGAAATTTTCAGGGTATATTTGTCTTGATGAATTCAAAGCCTACATCAAGACAAATCTTATAAAGAAAGCATACTATACCCTAGATAGCTACAGTAATGATAAATGTGCGTGGCCAGATGTTCCGATCGCTCTACCCATCGACTGCTAGGATAAATGTTTGTACGATCTGCAAATATTTATTCCGGGTGTTCTGGGTGTTTTCTATGTATAATAAAAAAAAATAGGTTTGCATGTAATGTATTGTATTAAGTATATCAGTCATCTAGTACCCATAACACAAGCTCTGCTTAGCTTGGGGCTAGATGATGCTGTGTGGATTGTCCAGCATTATTATTATGAATACAGCGAACAACTGAGTTATCGGTAGCTCCTGTGACGGCCTTTGCCACAGTAATGGACTCATTTCGATGATAATTTTAATCTTAAATAAAAGGCAACAATGTAATAATATCAGTACCTACACGTAGACTCAATGCCATAATGCTATTAAAGTTAGTTTCCTTACGAATACAATACAACTACTCTGTTCAATTATGAGTCACGCTCTGTACTTCTATTACTCTGTAAGGCGCGTGTACACGGCGGCGGCGTGAAAGATTTCGCGCAGTGACCGCGCGGTGCGGCGGCCACGCGGTTGAAAAATCAATACTGAATATCTTCCCTATATTCTAAACTAGCATCCTGGCTTTGCACGGGTTTTAGTAAGGATCCCTTTTCAGTTTAAACAGGAGCTAAGCTCCTCGGGCTAAGCCCGAATAGACAAGGTTCAAGACATTCGCCCGCCGCGTCACATCGGTCGTCATTTTGTTTTGAGGTTCTTAAAATATTATGATTGTTACAGAATATGAGCCACGCATTTGAAGAGTCCACATTAAACCAGAACTCTCTCACCAAGGAAAAGATGGAGAAATGGGTGGAAGCACAGAAGAGAGGGGAGAAGATTGAAGTGGACGTGTACGGGAAGCCGAGTGAGAAGCAGCTAAGGGAGCTTGAGGGTGTCCGAAGTCTCAGCAGGGAATTACAGGACAACCTGCATGTAAGGCATTTTTTACAGCACATTTTTCACAGATACCGCAAAGCCTCAAGACGAAAGTCTGTAATCAGTGTGTGTTACCAGTGATGACTTATGGAACTGAGACGTGGTCGCTAACTATTGGTGTCAAGCTCAAAGTCACACAACGGGCTATAGAGAGAGCGATGCTGGGAGTTTCGCTGCAGGATAGAATCAGAAATGAGGAAATCCGTAGAAGAAACCAAGGTCACCGATATAGCTCTCAGAATCAGCAAATTGAAATAGTAATAAGCAGGCCATATAGCTCGTAGAACTGACAACCGTTGGGGGATAAAAGTTCTCAAGTGGTAACTACGAAACGTATGCCGAAGCGTTGGACGTCCTCCTACCCGAAGGACTGACGACATTGTTAGGATCGCGGGAAATCAATGGATGGAAAGGGCTCAGAATCGTTCTTTCTGAAAACGTATAAAGTCAAAGTCAAAGTCAAAAATAGTTTATTCAGTAATATCCGCAGAGATCATCTTAAAACGTCTTAAATCTAGGTGAATCTAAGCGCCAGTTCCTCGCGACCAAGCCTAGAAGAACCGGCAAGAAACTTACGGCTTGGTTCCTACCGTTTTTTTGTATGATCCTTTTACCTTTACTTTTACTTTTAGAGTAGGCCTATGTCGATCATTGGACTTTATTACCTGTAATGATGATGACTTGACAATTTACTGATGCATACTTCTCATTTTCAGGAGCTAGAAAACTCAGTCAGGATAGCTGATGTGGAAAACGAGGCGATGAACCCCACAGCAGCCATCCTGGACTTCTCAGAAGACCACGAATTCATGTCCGCCAACGACATTGAGAACTGCTACGCAGAGGAAGACAAGGAGGATGCGAAGGAAGAGGAGAAACGAAGACTGACGAAGGGTAAAGCTGCAAAAACAGAGATTCAGCAGTTTTATAAGGATCAGTGTGTTTTTGTGACGGGGGGAACTGGTTTTCTGGGAAAAGGTGAGTTTGGAATTTTGCATGGCTTTTTTGGTTACTTTAAGCAGTGGTTCTTAACCGGTGGTCCGCTGTAGTCCGCAAAGTACTTATATCACAGCGGAACGCTAGTGCAAGAGGCCTTTAGTACTGTAAACCTCTTGGTACCAACTAAGCCAAAACCTAACTTCAAATACTTTTATTTACACCCCTTATAACATAAATGATGATACAAATGCCAAACAGTTACCGAATGGTCCCTACTGAAAGTTTGAGAACCTCTGCTTTAACGTTTATTTATTCAGTCTAAACTAAATAAAGAACGCCGGTGGTCTAGTGGGAGTGACCTCGCCTTATAATCTAAGATCGTGGGTTGGAATCCGGTCGTGCATCGATACATTTTCTATTCGAAAAAATTATGTGTGCGATGCCAGTGCGAATCAAACGGTGCAAAAAATATCGTGAGGAACTAATTGTTAGTATTCTAGCAGCGGCGATGGGCTTGCAACCTGCCACGTTGATCTATTTTGCAAAAATAATTTAGAAAAATAATAAGTAGGACTTTTCTGTCATCTTCGGAAAAAACGTTTTTTTTATTATTAACTGCTTATTGCGGTGACTTATTGCTGGGACAAGACAATGTCCCACCTGATGTTAAGTAGTTTTGATTACCTATAACAGAGCATTACCTCGCTGGTTACGCTCATTATTAACGAGCCCTTACAATGCACTACTCTATGCCATCAACCTGAGGCATACTGGTGTTAAGTCTCGTGTGCCTGTAATCACACACCACACCCTTCAAACCGGAACACAGCAAGCTGCTTGGCTGCAAAAATAGGCATGGTGGTAGTACTTCCTCGGACGAGCCCTTCACTAAGACAACTTTTTCATTTTAATTGTTTTCCTAGTGTTATTTTAAGTTCTGGTGTGTAATTTCGGTGATATTTTAACCAACATTTACTTGAGGTCTTAGCACAAGAGAAATCAATAGAAATGAAAGTGTTATGTGGCATCCTAATTTGAACGAAAATGTTTTTCTTGGATTTTGAAGAAAAACGCCATCTTTTTTTTTTCAAAACCAACGACAACCTACTTAACTTTTTTTACTGACTCGACTCGACTAAAAACTATTTACCTACACTTGACATTGACAAAATTGACCGAATGACGGACACATGCAACCATTAAAAAAACAAGTGTGCTTTAGACCACACGACTGAAGTAAAATTTCTAAACATAACTGGCTATGAGAGAAAGAGAGAAAGAACAGTGCTTTCATACCCCCTCCATGGTAGTGTTAAACGATAACGCAACCTTGTTGGAAGTCGCATAAGAAGTATTACTCGTACTTCAAAAGTAGGTAGACATAGACATTCCTTTAGTTAGTACTGGTTACTACATAGGCACACACAAACCAGAAAAACACTAACTTTTAAATAAACTTAATTTAAATTACACGTTTCTTCTCCCGTTCTTGAACACGTGTTTTTTCGAGTGAGAGATATTAAAAAATAAAGATGTATGGACATTTTGTTCTACATTTTAGCCCCAAGCTAAACATAGCATAGGTACAATGGGTACCAAATGACTGATAGAATACTTTTTTTTTGTAAATACTTACATTAGAATTCAAAATAACACCCAGACACAGAATAAATATCTGTGTTCATCACACAAATGTTTGTTATCGGCGGGGATCGAACCCATCACCTACAGCGTAGAAGACAGGGCTACTACAAACGGAGCTGTGACGATTGTAATGATTCAACCACAACCTCGTCTTAGTCAAAATATATTATTACCTAAAGATCGTAAAATGAAATTTTAATAAGTTTTTTTCGATGAATATTTAACGTATGAAAACGAGTTAGGTTTTATAAAAACTTGCTGTTTGATGGGAACTAGAATTACAGTGTCAAAATTAGGCCTGTCTGAAATGTCAGTGTCAAAGAATACAAACAAAAAAACGAGCGTGCTTTAGACCGCACGACTGAAGTAAAACTTCTAAACGTAACTGGCTATGAGAGAACGAGAGAAAGAACATTGCTTTCATACCCTCTCCATGGTAGTGTTAAACGTTTAACGCAACCTTGTTGGAAGTCGCATTAGAAGTATTACTTCAATATAATTGAAGCACAATTTCGACAGTCAAATTCTTGTATCGATCGCGTCTCAGCTAACAAAAAATACGAAGATCGGGCTTCAGGTTAAACCCCTTATGTCTGTAGGTAATGCTAATTTAATTAAACATAAATTGCAAGTCAGACAGCGGTTAATTTATTTTAGGAATTTTGCCTTTGGATTGTTTTTCAGACAGATTTTAAAATTTAAGGTTTTTGAGATGAATAATCGGGTTTTTCCGGGTCACTGGTAAAATTATTATTCTTCCTCACTTTATAATGTGCATAAACCTTTTTATTTTTCAGAAATTACGGCTGAGTTTTATAAATAACAATGATAATTTATCTTTTAAGTTGCATGGTTTTATTTTGTGTGCCGTGAGTTTTTTTTATTCATTTTGAATGCTTCTATTTCATGATGTTTGTGTGGATTTGATTTTATAAAGTTTTTTCGGATTTTGAAGGTTTTTTTGCATGGTGTTTCATTAAGTTCAAGTTTTAATAGGTAAGTTTTTTGTTTTTGTGTTTTTTGTGTGTGATTGCTATGCTATTGCTAAATAGATGCTTGCGCTTAGGCTAAGTTATTTCTATATTCTTTAGTGGTTTGTTAAAACTTCGCAATTTACACTTGATATCTATACTAATATTATAAAAAAGAAAGATTTGGTTGCTTGTTGTTTGTTTACCATTGAATAGGCTCCGAAACTACTAGACCGATTTGAAAAATTCTTTCATCGTTGGGAGCTACATTATTCCCAGGTGACATAGGCTTAATATATTTTAAAAAAAAATTGGGATCCCTACTTAAGCCCGTGCAAAGCTGGACGGGCCACTAGTAACAAAAATTTTGAGTAATTAAACGAAGGCGGTCTTGGGCTTAAACCACACTTCACTGTGATGCTTTTGTGGTGTTAGCTGCATTTCCAATACCTACTCAATATGCAAGCACATAAGTAGTATGAGTACTTATCTAATTGTAAATAACACTACACAAAAAAAGTTTCCATCTGACAAATGTTAGGTTAATGACCAACCACAGCCTTAAAGTTGGTAATATTGTACCCTTGAGTTTTAATACGTATTATTTTACAGTTTAAAGGCCAAAGACTTATTATTAACCCAAGGGTTATCGACTGGGTGAGAATCAAACCCACGATAGATTGAAATTTTATGAAGGACTAGCGGCCGCTCGCAGCTTCGCCCGCGTGGCAGTTTTTTCCCGTTCCCGTTATTTTTTCGGGATAAAATACATGTTTCCTACATGTTAATCCAGGCTACAATCAATAAATTCAAAATTTCATCAAAATCGGTCCACTGGTTAGAGCGTGAAAGAGCAACAAAGATCCATCCATCCATCCATCCATACTTACAGGAAATATAGTAATTCTTAGTAAGATTTATTACGTACATATTTTATCATCATCATTCGCCTGTAAAAATTCACTGCTGGACATAAACCTCCCTCATACGTTTCCAGGAAGAACAATTCTGAGTCTTTCCCATCCTTTCGACTTCCCGTGATCATACATGCATTAAATATTTCACTAATGATGAAAATCCATCACGGATTGGCCAGTCAAAATAAAAAACCGATAACCGGTTTTTGGTATTACGGAAAGGGGTTTTTACACCCTTCACATATTTTCAATGTCGTTTTTAAACGCCGGAAAAGATAGCTGATCCGATTATTCCATTCTACCAGGAAACTTTAAATAGTTTAACTTTAAATAATTAGGAATAATTAATAAATGGCAAATGATCAAGTTTTATACCTGGATGTTATTTATTTTTTTCAGATGGCAGAATAAGTTTGAAGGCCAGTCGTATTGTGGAGAAGGTTGTTCTTTAATCTGCGTGGCTTCCTACAATTCTCTTTTGACACTTGAAAATACTAAGCTTCATGAAAATATTCACAGAAAATGACTGCGGTTTTTTGTACTTAGTTAATAAGTTTATTTATTTTCCACATGTTTACTATGTTATTAAAGATATACAATAAATAACTGAGCCTTATTAATATGTTTGCGCAGTACCTACTTTGGGCGTACCAACTTCGGAAAAAAAACGAGCGTGCTTTATATGACACGACTGAAGTAAAACTTCTTTAAGGTTAAACAAGTCGGTACGTTGTCCATACAAACGCTGTAAGTGTTTAATGTCTACTATTTATTAACGTGCGTCCGAAGTTAAGTTTGATACTGAATTATCTTGCCATTATCTAGGTACGTTACCCTATATGCTACAATAAAATCAGATTACCTTGAAAGTTACAAGCGTCGAAAGATTTAGTACTAAATTTTGTAACACATGACTTTTTCATTTTAATTATTTTCCTAGTGTTATGTTAAGTTCTGTTGTGTAATTTCGGTGGTATTTTATCCAACTTGAGGTCTTAGCACAAGTGAAATCAATTGAAATTTAGCATCCTGATTTGAACGAAATTTTTTATTCAAAACCAATGACAGCTGACTTTTTTTACCGACTCAAAGTCAAAAAGCACTAATATCCGCAGGGATCATCTTAAAACGTCTTAAATCTAGGTGAATCTAAGCGCCAGTTCCTCGCGACCAAGCCGCGCAAGAACCGACAAGAAATTTACGGCTTGGTTCCTACCGTTTTTTTGTATAATCCTTTTACAAATAATAATGTCAATAATGAAGCTCCAGTGTGGTGCCAATCTAACTTAAGGTCATTGGACTTAATAAGGAATAATAAGGACTCAACTTGACCAAGAAGTATTTATTCAATCTTCTTGACATTGGCAAAATTTTCTGTCGAAAGAACCCATAACGTGAATTGAACTTTAGTTCGATTGCGGGTTTGTGAATAAAATTCACACTAACTAGTAATTATGTCTAACCGTTCTATTTCGTAATCAATAAGATATTTTTAAATGTCGGGCTATAAAATTACATGTCTATCTCCTGCATAAAATCAAATAACATTCGTGGTGTAACATCAATTTTCAAAGCCTAAATACTAATTGATTCACACACTTTTGCAAGAGCATGCAAATTTAGTGACCTTAACTAAAAATAAATAGAAATTAAAAATAGAATCTCTCTCAGAATCAGCAAGTTGAATGGACAGGTCGTATAGCCCGTAGAACCGACAACCGCTGGGGAAAGGTTCTTGAATGGCGACCACGAACCGAAAGGCGAAGCGTAGGACGTCCTCCTACCCGATGGACTGATGACATTGTTAGAATTGCGGGAAGTCGATGGATGGAAAGGGCTCAAAATTGTTCTTCCTAGAAACGTGTGGGGGAAGCCTATCTACTATCTACAAGCTGATGATGATGATGATGATTATGAATAAATGGAGCACCGGAATAAACATTTGCAGATCGTACAACATTTATCCCAAGGCGGGAATCGAACCCGCAACCTCCTGCGTCGCAAGCGGACATTCGCCCGCCGCGTCACATCGGTCGTCAATAATAATAGCTGTTCTATCACAGCAAAGAGAGAAATTCTACATAAAAACGAATCAATAGTTTTAGGCTATGTGTCGTCTATATGTCAGTTAGTCAGGAGGACAAAGGTTCTAAAAATTGGTATAGATTACTGTACCTAATGATTTATTGAATTTTAATATAATTTGTCTAGAGATATCAAATACTCAAATCTAAATGATTTTTATATATCAAGTTGTTTCTCTCATAAATGTTCCGGTTTGAATTTAATGACAACTAGATTGTATTATCAATTAAATTAGGTTTTATTGATATAAATGTGTTTTGGTTTAATTAAGTGTTTAATTATGTCTATTTCTGCCGCCAAGCAGTTAGCTGTGTTCCAGTTTGTAGGGTGTGGGTGCCGGTGTAATTACAGACACAAGAGGCTTAACATCTGTATGCCTCAGGTTGATAGACGCAGAGTAGCGCATTGTAGTGCACGATAACGAGCGTGACCTGCAAGGCATTGCTTTGTTATAGGTAATGGCAACCACTTAACATCAGGTGGGCCGCCTGCTTGTTCCATCAGTAAGGCGTAATGAACATGTTTTTTGTGTTTGACAAGTTGTTTTATTAGTCTTTCGAGCTTAGTGGTAGTAGTAACTATTCTATATGCTTGTTTATTTTATAAAACGAAATATTAGAAAAAAAACTTAATAAATTTAATAATAGTAATATTTATTTCAGACAACTAAGAAACAAAAGCATTTCAAAGTCAAAGTCAAAAATCATTTATTATCACTGTTCAATAAGATGTTAGTATTCCTCACCGGTTACGGTCTAGGCTACTAACGGACGTTCGTAGGATGTAAGGAACCGGATACTAGAAGTCTGAGCTAGTGAAATATAAATATTTCTGGACATTTTTACACAACATCATCTAGCCCCAAACTAAGCATAGCTTGTACTATGGGAACCAGATGACTGATAGAATACTTATACTTTTTTTTTGTAAATACATACTTAGAATACAATACAACACCCAGACACAGAACAAACATTTACGTTCATTACACAAATGTTTGTTCTCGGTGGGAATCTAATAATACAAACAAGTATAAATTTTCGGGCACTCATTCATCGGGTTCCGTGGTGTAGTGGTTATCACATCTGCTTTACACGCAGAAGGCCGCCAGTTCGATCCTGGCCGGAATCATATCTTTTTGCATTTTCAAAATTGTGGGAGGTTAGATTTAATTTGCCTATCAAATGAATTTGTAGGTGAAATTAACACAGGCAAGCTCGGTTGGGAGCAAATTAAGTAGGTTTCAGCGCTGTAAGTTTCGGGTTTGATTTCCACCTGTACCTATACAAACATAATTGGCAATTTTGATTAGTGAGCAACTCTATGTCTGTTGCCATCTCTCTTTGATGACTTAAAAGTGACAGTGACGAATATTTTACATAATCCGCCTTTGACGCAATATCAAAAATATAATATGTTTTGTTCTGTCTCGGTGTTTTACAATAAGTTACGTTTCTTTGATAATGAGTAATGCTGGGAGTTTCACTACGAGGTAAAATCAGAAACGAGGAAATCCGTAGAAGAACCAAGGTCACCGACATAGCTCTTAGAATCATCTTTAAGTGGCCAGTGGGCTGGCCATATAGCTCGTAGAACCATCATCGAATGGCGACTACGAATCGGAAAACGAAGCGTTGGACGTCCTCCTACCCGATGGACTGACGACATTGTAAGGACCACGGGAAGTCGATGGATGGAAAGGGCTCAGAATAGTTTTTCCTGTAAACGTGGAGGCCTATGTCCAACAGTGGACAGCATTCAGTCCAGTATCTACAGGCTGTAGGTAGGTGCACACGAAAACATGCTCCTATTTTAAGTTCCATCGATAAAGTTCAGTTAAGATTGCCTTTAAGCTGAATTCTAGAAATAACGAGATACCTAAATATTATGTTATTGTATGTGATGTCGCTTGTAATTACTACATATAAAAAAAATATTTTCAAATTCATGTCACAGTTATAATGCTTTAGGACACATCCGCTAGATTCCACATTCGTTAGATTTTTTTAACCTTTGACGAAACGATGATTCCTCATTCGTCAGATTCCATTAGTAATCAGGAATGTACAAAAATTTAGACAGACCATTGTCAAAATGATGTACCTATCTATGTAGCCAACAGCATTGCTAAAAGAGTGTGCTCGTTGTGGTTCTAAAATAAGTAGTATGAACATCAATGTTTCTAAAATTGATAACGACGCCATCTGTTTTCTACTTATTGCAACTTTTGCAGTGCTCATCGAGAAACTGCTACGTTCATGCGGAGATATTGACACTGTGTACGTGCTTGTGCGAAACAAGAAAGGGAAAGATCCACGAGCAAGGATCCATGAACTGCTGGATGAATATGTAAGTTAAAAATAAAAATGCTGTAAGTTTATTCACCTTAGATAAATGCTTGTACGATCTGCAAATATTTATTCCGGGTGCTAAGCTGGGTAATAAGTAAAATGTAAAATCTTTTTAAAATTTTACAGGTCTTTAGCAGAGCTCATGAAGAAAACCCTAAAGGCATCCACAAAGTAGTTCCCATTGTTGGAGACATGGAACTGCGTGGGCTTGGAATCAGTGATGAAGACAGAAAAACTCTTATTAGTAAGGTAAGGCAGGCATAGAACGTAACATGCGTCCACTGTCACTAGTTTAAGGGCTCCGTACCCAAAGGGTCAAACGGGTCCCTAAGACTCCGCTGTCTGTCTGTCCGACTGTCACCATGAACCGTGATAGTTAGAAAGTTGAAATTTTCACAGATGATGTATTTCTACTGCCGCTATAACAACAAATACTAAAAACAGAATAAAATAAATATTTAAGGAGGCTCTCATAGAGCAAACGTGATTTTTTTGCCGTTTCTACTATAGATAATAATACGGAACCCTTCGGGCGTGAGTCCGACTTGCACAAAGAGGCCTTTCACAAAGAGCACTTTACTAGTTTTTTTAGATTTTCTCAAAAACTGTCCTTTTTAAAGTTTTTGTTAATATATTTGATAGAGTTGAGCTATCTTTAGATATTATTATTATATTATTATTATTATTGGGTAATAATAATAAATGGTACAAAAAAAGCTAAAAATAAACACTGTCATACTAGACTGGATTTCCTTACGTAACTTATTTGATTTTTTTTCAAGGTGACAATAATCATTAACGCAGCAGCCACAGTCAAGTTTGACGAGAAGCTGTCAGTTTCCACAGCGATCAACGTGAAGGGGACCAAGGAGGTCCTGAGACTGGCTAAGGAGTGTCGACAACTGAAGGCTCTCTCACATGTCTCGACTGCGTATTCTAACACGCACTTGAAGTATATAGAAGAAAAGTTAGTTTAAGCTTTATTTAATTTAATTTAACAAAATGGCTATAGAGTGGGAGTGACCGCCTTTAGATCCTAAGGTTATGAGTTCGAATCCGGTCGTGTACCAATACATTTCTAATACGGAGGGGAACAAAAAATACGGTAGTATCGTAAGGAAACGAGTTAGCTTTCTAGCAGCGGCGATGGGCTTGCAATCTGACATGTATGGAATACCAACTTATCCATTCAAATAATAACAAAATGAATCTAATTATTTTTAGTACAAGACGAAACAAGCAGATGGCCCACCCGATGTTAAGCGGTAACTGCTATAACAAGCAGTGCCGCACGTTAGGAATGTACCTTACGAAATACCGCCTTACGTTCATCTAAGGCTTATAAGTGTTGCCTCATATGCCTGTTATATCAACGACACTCACACCCTTCAAACCGGAACACGCTGCGCTGCTCAAGCACAGGAATAGACATGGTGCTATACTTCCACAGACAGGCCCTTCACCAAGAGCTCTACTATTAATAATGAATCTAACTATCAGGTTCCCACAAGCTTTGCATGGCTTCGGGCTCGATACCGTTGTGTCAAATGTATGTCATTATTTATTTATTTGGTTCCAACAGTACAGTCAGCTGCACTAGAATGTATATAATTATTAACTTTTAAAATGCTATCACTACATTAATATAAACTTTTAGACAGTAGAAACTCAAATACCATGTAATTAGTTGATGAATTTACTTATTTTGCATTTTTGCCCTGAAAATATTAACTGTTACGTTGTGACTTTATTTTAAAAGTTAAGAATTGTATACATTCCAGTGCAGCTGACTGTACATGCTTTGTTTAGTTTGGGGCTAGATGGTGTTGTGTGAAATGTCCACAAATGTTTCGTTATTATAAAGTAACCTATTTAAACGAAATGAGTGCAAAATTAAATAAATATTTACTTTTTTCAGGTTTTACGAGCCCCCGATGTCTGTGGAAGCTTTAGAAGCTGTTTCTGAGCTGGATGAGAATTTACTTGAGAGTATTTTACCAACGTAAGTAAATATAATTAGCGTAAAGTTCAGTTATTGTCATACAAACTTCAACCTCCGCTGAATCCACTTAGGGTTGAATTTGGGGAATTCCGTTCTTAGTACACCTTTACACGCCAAGACGAATATACCTTGAAACTTTCAAGTCTCTGCGACCATTAGTTTAGGCTATGCGTTTATTTATTTATATCATCATCAACAACCTGTACAAATCCACTGTTGGACATGGGCCTCCCCCACGTTTCCAGGAATAACAATTCTGAGTCTTTTCCATCCATCGACTTCTCGCGGTCTTAACAATATCGTCAGTCCTTCCGGTTCGTGGTCGCCGGTAACTTTTATTCCCCAGCAGTTGTCAGTTCTACGAGCTATATGGCCTTTTTGAAAATGCATAGATTTTATTTTCTTTCAGCTTGCTTGGCAAAAGACCAAACACATACTGCTTTACGAAGGCGGTGGCAGAAGAAGCTGTTAGGAAATTTGGAGAAGGCATGCCTATTTGTATCGTCAGACCGTCTATTGGTAAGTAAGAGGTTTTATTTGTATTTATGTCATAAGCGATGGTAACCACTTAACATCAAGTGGGCCATTTGCTTGTTCCATTAGCAAGCTGTATAAAAAGAAAGAATGTAAGTATTTACAAAAGTACCCATATAATTATTCAATCAGCTAAAGCTTGGCTTAGTTTGATGTAAGATGATGTGAAAAAAATGTCCACACTTATTTTTATTATTATTTCTATGATAATTTGGTGATTTTCCGATGATATTTTTCATTAAAACAAGTACATATAAAACTGCTTTGTCATTTTTGTTTTTTTAATGATGCTGCTGGTGTAACAAGTATGATTATTATTATACATTTTTTATTCCTTTATATATGACTCACCTGATGTTAAGTGGTAACCATCATCATTTTGACGACCGATGTGGCGTGGCGGGCGAATGTCCGCCTGCGACGCAGCGGTTGCGGGTTCGATTCCCGCCTTGGGATAAATGTTTGTACAATCTGCAAATATTTATTCCGGGTGCTCTGGGTGTTTTCTATGTATAATAAAAAAATATCTATATAATGTATTGTATTAAGTATATCAGTCATCTAGTAACCATAACACAAGCTCTGCTTAGCTTGGGGCTAGATGATGCTGTGTGGACTGTCCAGCATTATTATAATTATATTATTATTATATATTATACCAAAGCATTACCTTGTAGGTAACGCACGTTAGGTGCCCTACGATGCCTGTTTTAAGGCTCTCATAATTATTCAATGTATTTCCAGTGGTTTCGTCCTACGAGGAACCCGTGAGGGGTTGGACGGACAGCGTTTATGGACCCACAGGACTAGTCATTGGGATTGGAACTGGGGTGAGTTTTGAAGTAATGAAGTCGTAAGTAAAATTGAAGGAGTAATGAAGAGTAATGACAGAAAAAAAAACTTTTTTTTTTATGAATTAGCGTAGGTACACCATCTGTAAACAATGTACTCTAATATCATTACAATCTAGCCACAATGTAGGCTAATGAGTAATTTTAAGTTAACTTGAATTGCTAGCATAAATTATTATTCTAAGAATGTGTCCAATAACACGTTTCTTACTGTCTCTATTTAAGGCGAAGACACTCTGTTGCTGTGTTCTTATATTCAGTAGCACTTGCTTACACTAACACTACATTACACTTATAATTTATAATACACTAACTCAAAAGGCTTTTTCCTTTTGAGTCTTCTCACTAGGTTCGTATTGTCAAGGAGCTGGATGGCCTCGACATTCACATGATGAAGAAGTCTTTGCTCGTGTTAAGATTTGATAAAACTGAATATGCAGTTGTTGTTTTCTTATAAATTGAAGGCATAACTTCTTTCACGACTTTTCTTTAACGTGGTTTTAGACTTCATCTCCGTCCATCACCGCCCTTTTCAAAAAAACGCCCTGTATATTACCAGTAGTTATGTAAGAACAATAGACCTCGCGAGCCGTTATACCATGCTATATATATATACTTTCCCCTTTCCCGAAATTAAAATCAGTCCTATAGCACTATAATACAGCAAACTTCTCCGATCCGTAGTAAACGGATACCTTATCTTCGAAGAATTTCGAGTCTTCGAATCTTAACTTGGTACTAAGAGATCTGATCTACCGTGCTTGGAGATTAAATTCATGATGTTATTTCTTTCTCTCAGGTTCTGAGAACAATGTACATGAATAATGATAAGGTAGCTGATATGGTGCCTGTAGATTTGACTGTCAACGCTATACTGGCTTCTGTGTGGCACACCGCTAAGAACTTCAAGGAAAAGTAAGTTAAAATAGTTTTATTGAGTAAAAATCATAAATTTGAAATGCATAGCTTCTAGACGATTTTTTATATCAATAATTCATACCATCTTTTTCCTGACATTAGACAACGCGCATCCTTAACCACTAGTCGTATAGTATAGTGTATAAAAAGGGACCCCTATAATTCAACCCCTAATGTAGTAACTTTTAAATCTTTTATCATACAGACTTAGAATTTAGTTAACCTCGAATAGCGCCATCTATGTTCTAAATAACACAACTCTTATGTTTCAGTCAAACATCACACATTCCGATATACAACTTTGTGTCCGGCGCACAAAATCCAATCACATGGGGGGAGTTTATAGAGTTGAACAGAAAATACGGACTTGACAAGCCTACTACTAAAGCAGTTTGGTAAGATACCTACATTACATTCTTAAAATTATTTACTTATCTAAATTATTAAATTATTTATTTAGTTATGTGTGCATACTTCAGACTTAAAGAATGTAAAACCATGCAAGCATTCCTAGTGCAGAAATCGAACCCAAACCCAATTTTATTTATTTATTTTAAACTACCTATCAGGTACCTAGTTTTAGGAGAAAAATCATCATCATAATCCTAAACAAGCCCAATGATGGAAATAGGCCGCTACTTTTTCAAAAATTTTGAGCCTTTTTCATCCTTCAACTTTCCACCATTATAGAGATAATATCGCTGGTGTCAGGACATGTCTCAAACGCAAATAATAATTGAAATATACCTATCTATCTAGTTAATTAATTAATTTTCAGGTATTACGGACTCAACCCCACGAATTGCTACTACATGTTTTTGTTCTACAACTTCTTCTTACATTATTTGCCGGCTTTGTTTGTTGACTTGTACTGCGCGCTAACTGGCAAACGACGAGTGTAAGTAACTTCAATAATAATAATAATAATAATGCTGGACAATCCACACAGCATCATCTAGCCCCAAGCTAAGCACTAAGCAGAGCTTGTGTTATGGGTACTAGATGACTGATATACTTAATACTATACATTACATATAGTATTGTATATATATAAAACATAGTAGGTACTTATAGCACAATCTTTGTTCAAATTGGGAACGTAGGTTTTTTTTTAACAATTTGCTGATGGAACAAGCATATGGCCCACCTGATGTTAGTGGTTACCATCGCCTATAACAAAGCATTGCCTTGTAGATCACGTTAGTTAGGAACGTAGGTACCCTACAATACACCGCTCAGCGTCCATCAACCTGAGGCATCATACATGTTAAGCCTCATGTGCCTGTAATTACACCGGCACCCACACCCTTCAAACCGGAACACGCTGCGCTGCTTGGCGGCAGGAATAGGCATGGTGGTAGTACTGCCCCGGACGAGCCCTTCACTAAGAGCTCTACTACTACTAAAAGGTACGTCCAAAAATGACAAATCGTGAAACTCTTTCTTCCTTTTTTTGATAGTATAACCTAAATATTATTATTATTAAAGTAGTACATAGTATCGCTAACATACCTTTTCTGTAAATAAAAAATATTTTTTTTCCAGAATGCTCAAACTCTACCACAAAGTAATGAAGTTAGCACATATCCTATTCTACTTCTCCACCCAGGATTGGAAGTTTCAGGACACAGGAGTTAGAACGATGTGGGGTTCCCTATCAGAGGCTGACAAGGCCGTATTCCCGTTTAGCATGGGAGAGATGAGTTGGGAATATCTTTGTGAAATCTTCTTAGTCGGTAAGATAGTAATAATTCATTTATTTGCTTTAATGTGGAAAGTACTAGTGCACACATTCTATTTTAGTGACGACCGATGTGACGCGGCGGGCGAATGTCCGCCTGCGACGCTGGAGGTTGCGGGTTCGATTCCCGCCTTGGGATAAATGTTTGTGCGATCTGCAAATGTTTATTTCTGGTGTTCTGAGTATTTTCTATGTATAATAAAAAATATCTATGTATATATCAGTCATCTAGTACCCATAACACAAGCTCTGCTTAGCTTGGGGCTAGATGACGCTGTGCGGATTGTGCAGCATTATAATTATTATTATATAAACAAAAATACTAAGTTCTTCTAGGCTTGGTCGCGAGGAACTGGCGCTTAGATTCACCTAGAATTAAGACGTTTCAAGATGATCCCTGCGGATATTACTGAATAAGTGCTTTTTGACTTTATTTCAGGTCTTCGTGTTTACCTTCTGAAAGATGATCTCTCAACCCTGCCTGAGGCCAGAAAGAAGTGGAACAGGTAATTTTGGGTTACTTTGATTATAACGAAGATTTGAGTAAATGACAATGCTCTCAAACGGTGAAAGAAAACATCGTGAGAAAACCAGTTGCTAATGCACTAACTGGACGTACCTCTGACTATCCCTTATATAGGTATCCTTGAAGAATCTCGAGTAGGTACTTTGATTATAACGAAGATTTGAATGAATGCCAATGCTCTCAAACGAAGGAACACCTCATGAGGAAACCAGTTAGTAATCTAGCAGCAGTGGACTTGCAACCTCTCACGTATGGAGTACTATCTACTGCCAAATAATAATAATAATAATGCTGGACAATCCACACAGCATCATCTAGCCCCAAGCTAAGCAGAGCTTGTGTTATGGGTACTAGATGACTGATATACTTAATACAATACATTACATACATAGATATTTCTATTATACATAGTAAACACCCAGAACACCCGGAATAATATTTGCAGATCGTACAAACATTTATCCCAAGCATCGAACCCGCAACCTCCTGCGTCGCAGGTGGACATTCACCCGCCGCACCACATCGGTCGTCGATGGGGTACCTATGTACCATAATGCACTATCTGGACGTACCTCTGACCACCCCTTAGATATCCTCGAAGAATCTTGAGTAGGTACTTGGTACTGTGTAACTATTTCGAGATTACGCCGAGTTTATTAGTAGTAGAGTAAGATTTTTAGTAAGTATAAATAATTCTTACTTACCTAAGTCCATTTTTTCATTTTTTTTCAGGCTATACTACATTCATCAAGTACTGAAACTTGTCACAGTTGCTTTAGTTTTAAATATTCTGTATTTAGTATTTAAGCCAGTGTTGTCAGCTATATTTTAATAAGTAGATAAGATTTCAAAGATTTGTTAATATCTCTTAAGTTATGAAGTGAGGGATTCAAACCCACGATACTTTTGTATCTTATTAAGTTGCTTTAACTGCGCTACCGGTCGGCTAAATAACTTTTAGAAATTTGTATACAGGGTGTAAAAAACTACTATATTTGGTCAAAGTACATACCCATCTGTGTAAACAACTCTTTCTATGGAAACAATATTGTGAGCGCAAATTAAAACAGGTCAAGTGCGAGTCGGACTCGCGCACGCAGGGTTCCGTACATTATCTGTAATAAAAACGCCACAAAAATCACGTTTGTTGTATGTGAGCCCCCTTAAATGTTTATTGTGTTCTGTTTTTTAGTATTTGTCGTTACAGCGGCAACATAAATATCTGTGGAAATTTCAACTCCCTAACTATCACAGTTCACGAGATACAGCCTGGTGACAGACGGACAGACAGACAGCGGAGTCTTAGTAATAGGGTCCCGTTTTACCCTTTGGGTAAGCCCCTAAAAACTACTCTTCCACACGAAAGCTTAAAAACAACTTGGCTAATATTATATAGAACAGCTGATAATGTTGCTTTCATCGAAAAAGTTATGGGTACTTTCGCTTAATTCAATTTTTTTTTTTTTTTCAACCCTCGAACTCTTTCGGGATAAGTAACACACTGTAAACCACACTTGAGTATCCCCCTGTATCGAGGGGAGGGTTGTGGGTTAGTATTCATTTATTCAATGCTTTCATGCACATAATTATGAACTTAGTTCTTGACTTAAGCTATCTATAATAGATAGCTTAAGTCAAGTACATGCAGTACTTGACTTAAGCTATCTATAGAACTAAGCCTGTTGGGCACTGCAATGTCACAGGTACATTATTATTAACAGTTCAAAATAGTTTAGTAGATAGTTAATAGTAATTAGTTAAGAAAACCTATAGTCTAATATATAGCTATAGATAATACCAAATCATATGTCAAAATTGTGTTTGAATCCCAATCGGTTAATAACTTTTGGATAACTAAAAATCTTGATTTCCATAAGTGTAGGTAAACTAATAAAAAGTCTTAGATATTTTAAGGTTTAAGCCACTAAAAATGGTTATAATTCTAAGTTAATAAGATTTTAAAATATTTTTTTATTATTCATAAATGAAATTATTGTGGTACCTAAGTATTATTTAAATTTAAATGCGATTCAGTACCAGTATTTAAATCATGAAATTGTTTTACATTTGATATTAATTAATATGGCGTATTTGGTACTATGTGATATTTATTATGCTCAATATTTAATTAAGCTGTAAAAAAATGTAATTTATAAAGAAAATGCCCATCTAAAAAGCTTAGTGGGTAATAAAATACAGTAAAAAACCTGTCTTGCTGTTTTATTTGTTTACATTGATTTTGATACTAACTACAGCGCGCGGCGCCGCTTTAGTGGTACGGTTAGCTGCATAAAGTTATATTTTTTTTATACGATTTTATGACGGAACTAGCGGATGGCCCAGCTGATGTTAAGTGGTCACCATTACAAAGCAAGTACGTCACGTACCGTGTCTCATTTGCCTGTAATGGCACTGGCACCCTCACCCTTCAGACCGGAACACAGTAACGATGCTTGGCGGTAGATGTTGGCCTACTCATTAAAAGTTAGGAATTGAAACTTTCAAAATAGTATCACAGCATTAAAATAAACTCTTACACAGCATTGAAAATAACGAAATCAGTTGCTGAACTTACGATTGAGTATTTTTTAAACTTTCGCGATCGGAACACATATTGAAGACTTATATTACACGGGTATTTATCGCGTATTACCTTTTTTATTTATTTTCCCGACGTTTCGACTATGTTAGACTTATATTACACGGGTATTTATCGCGTATTACCTTTTTTATTTATTTTCCCGACGTTTCGACTATGTTGCAATAGTCGAAACGTCGGGAAAATAAATAAAAAAGGTAATACGCGATAAATACCCGTGTAATATAAGTCTTCGATATTACGATTGAGTATTTTAAACTAACGAACTGTATACATCGTTCAGCCAACTGTAACCATCCCAAGTTTAATCCAAATCGGCCCAGCATGCTTTGCTTCATTTTACTATTTAAATAAGAGCACTGTTCTAGCAATAAATAGGAAGCACCCTGTTTCCGATAATAAGGTCACCAATTCGAAACCAGTCGTCAACCTATCGTCTTTTTCTACTCATTGAAATATGGACAATGCTATTAATTTCAAACGGTGAAGGAAACCATAATAATAATAATAATTCTGGACAATCCACACAGCATCATCCAGCCCCAAGATAAGCAGAGCTTGTGTTATGGGTACTAGATGACTGATATACTTAATACAATACATTACATACATAGATATTTTTTAGTATAATATAGAACATACTCAGAACACTCGGAATAAATATTTACAGATCGTACAAACATTTATCCCAAGGCGGGAATTGAACCCGCAACCTCCTGCGTCGCAGGCGGACATTCGCCCACCGCGCCACATCGGTCGTCAAATAGATGTAAAGGCTTACTGACTTTAAAGGAACGAAGTATCAATCAATTACAATAAACATACAATTAAAGCACTATATTTATTTACAAAATATAATACACAACAACACATTTATATATACTTATTTATACTGTACAATAAAATACACTAAAACATTTGTTCATTATATTTTGATGTTTGAACAAACACATGAAGTGACGTACATAGTACTATTTTGACACGCTAAATTCCCTTATATCGTGGTGATCGATAGCCTCCAATACCATGGTAATCAGCAGCAGAAGTGGCTGTTTCTATTATATTTATCGAAACCATGATAGTTTAAAAAATTATATAAAAAATTTCCAATATTGTAAACTGGCTCACTTTAGATAATATTTGTACTTTATTGAAAGAATCCACCTCGAAACATAATTATTTAGAAAAGGGCATTGAATAACTAAATCTACTTCTCGCTACCTGCGCTTACACACCCAAACCAAGAACAAACATTTGTAGCAACGGGGAAATCGGACCTACATATCTTTAGATGACCTTAGTCGTCGCTACGACACCAAAATCACCCGTTATTTGTCAAAATAAAATGTATAACCTAATGTAAATTATGTATATGTACATAATAAATCAATTTATATCAAATCACAAAACACCTTAAATTTACAAAAGTTCTATAGGGATATTTATTAATAAACCTACATTTATTAATAATCACAAACTGATAAGGCCTAATTTATTGCTTATATTTCCTTTTTCAACACGTGTTGCTAAAGTATTGCAAATGAGGCCAAGACGGATCGTAAAGATCAAAGAGGACCATACCAGCTGTAGATATCAATAACCTACACCGACTGAATCATAGAACTATTGTAGAGATCTTGACAGGTCAATATCCCTTGAACAAATATTTCTACAACATCACAGACAGCCTACTCTATAGAGGCGGCTTGTCCGAAGAAACAGCTAGGTCTGTCAAAGAGCTACTGTAAAATGCAAAAGTATGTGCCAAATGTAATATAAGGATATACTTTTGATTACCCCAGACATCCTCAAAGACATTAGTCGGTACTATTTGGTACTAAGATATCTGAAGGGATATCTACCGCCTGAGGATTAAAATTGTGAATCGTTTTTTCTATTTATTCTATTAAAAGTAATTTCGATTCATTCGTGCTAGTTGCAAAATTTGTAAATGCCAAGCGGTTACCTCCCCTTGATGGGTGACTACAACCTTACACCCCTTGGTTGATCGATAGAAATAACCAAACCAGCTACACAAAGATTTTTCTAATTTATCTTAAAAAAATATTTTATTACAACTAAATTATTATTTTAAAAACTTAAATTTATATTTATTTAACTAAAATATAGCCGCGTTATAACTGTCTTTTGACATTTCAACACAATATAATGCATAACTCTATCTAAGCTATAGTGCAAGTCTTTGTTTAAGCCATAACAAAAAACTTCAACTAAGCCATTACGCTGAAAAAATCGTTCAAACGTCTAAAGAGTTATTTTGACAGGATTTCAATTTGAGCTAGACTTTGCATTACAAGCCATTTTGGGTTTGTTCAATGCTATTTTAAGCTATCAAACGGGTGAAATAAGACTAATCCTTAACTTTTGTATGCAACTGCATAATTTTTCGCGCTCACCGGATTGTTGTTAATAATGATGTTTTCTATAATGATTGGTTGAATTTGGACAAAGGGGGAGCCTTTGTCCAGCATTGGGAAAGAACGGGCTTATAAATATAAATCATAACGATGAGTACTATTACCTGTCCAAGTTTTCAGGAGTAGTCTTATTACACCCTATATAAAACAAAATTCATGAAAAATTTGCAAAATATACAAGTAAAATATATCAAAAATATCATCGAATGTTTGATTTATCAGTCAAAATGATGGTTAAACTATGTTACAATACATTTGGCATGTTTGTAGCGTATTATTAGTAACAAGTCGTGTCTTTTATATATTTTTAACATAGTAATAATAATAGTGTTGGACAATCCACACAGCATCATCTAGCCCCAAGCTAAGCAGAGCTTGTGTAAAATGAAAAATAACATACTTAAAAATCTAAGCAGGAAATCAATTTATACAATTTGGGGTACAGTTTCTATTATTTCAGTCTAGTTTTAGGTCTGCTTGCACAACAATCTGATATTTTTTTAATGTTTTGGATAGAAACGGGATATTTACAATGATTTTTAAATTAAATTGTTTCCCGATTTTTTCGGATCGGATCGGGATGTTTCGGCGCATGCAACTGTGCCGAAATATCGGGAAACAATCAAACTTAAAAATCATGATAAATATCCCGTTTGTTAACAAAATATTGATCAAAACCATGATAGTTTAACAAGTTAATTTTATTTAGCTAATCACATTTACCAAACATGTTTAGCGTAAACGTAATAGCGACTTAATTTTCCTTGTGCAAGATGTTAAACGTAATTAGCTGCCTAAATGCATTTAGATCGCTAAATGCATTTAGTGATCGTTGTGCGGACCTTAACAAAGTTTCTTTCTACTGGCTATTCATTAAAATGTGGCATTTAAGATGACACTAGCCGCAGACTCGAACTCGTCGATGCGCGAGCATGCATATCTCACCTTACATCGTGTGTGAAAGAGATAGACTCAGTGATGAGCAGTTAGAAGCTAATGCACACACACATAAGCACTCTCGTAAACTATACCCCCCATAAATATGATCTATCTAGGATTTTAAGGGGTTACCATTATCAAAGCATTGCCTGGCAGGTCACGTTCATTAGGAACGTGCCCTACGATGCACTACTCTGCGTCCATCAACCTGAGGTATACAGGTAATATCACCGGCACCCACACCCTTTAAACCGGAACACAGCAAGCTGCTTTGCGGTAGTAAGCATGTGGTAGTACTTTCCCGAACGAGCCCTTTACTAAGAACTCTATCTAAATTGTTTGTATGGAATTAATGGCAACTAGTGTCATTTTAAACTTCCCCAAGCTTAGATCTATATTTATTTCAAGTTTCATCCAAATTGGTTAACTCGCTACAGTGTAATTGCCAAAATAATTCGAACTAAAATTTACATAATAAACTGTAATACAACAAACTTCTTTGGAAAGCAATATTTTAAATATTGTCAAAACTTTGTTTTTATTAAAACTGAAAGTTGAAAATCACGTTATAATACATTTTTTTATGCTACTGCTGGTGGAATAAGCATATGGCCCACCTGGTGTTAAATGGTAACCATCACCTATAACAAAGAATTGCCTTGTAGGTCACGCACGTTAGGTACGTGCCCTACGATGCAAGCCTCATGTGTCTGCAATTTCACATACATTCATTACACAATAATGATTAACAAGTACTTTTTAAAACTTTCACATACAAGTCGCCATTTTGAAAAAATAAATTTAAATAATTTCGGATAACTTTGTATAAATTCGTAAAATTATTCAACATTTTGGCTTAGATTATTATATATTAATTTATTATTAATTTATAATCTAATGGTGATGCCCCATTGTCAGTAAAACCGGTAACAAAGCGCCAACTGTCAAAATTATAACCTCAAACAGCTGCAGCCCGCCAAAACCTTTCGGGCCGCCATCTTGCATTGGTAAAAGTGTGTGTGTGTTTGAATGCGGGTGAGGGTGTGTGAGTTCCGGCAAAACATGAACAGTGGCAACATAGAGAAAAGTTCCAGCTGAGAACAACATGGCAATACCTGTAACAAGAAATGAATGAATTTATTTATTTATTTATTTATTTATTTATTTACACATATAGACCTAACATTACAGATTACACCAAATCGTTATGTCTAGAACATTACTACAGAAAAATAAAAAATATATATATATTATATCTAAATACAAACACACTATTTCTAACTTAGGTACCTACTTTATAAATTTTATACAACATTCTCACAAAAACTTAGGCTAACTCGTTCAATCATCTTCCAGCCATCCGCAAACACATCAAACTGAGGATGTTTGGTTAAGAGCGTATTTAAACTGCGCTGTGCTCGGGAGATGGGTGATTGCTGGCAATACAAAGTGCGTGACCATATTGGCTCAAACAAGCGAACGCGACCCGGTCGGAATCTGGCACGATGTATGGGAACGCAGAGTCGGCTGGCTTCAGTAAGGAGAGTAGGACAATCTATTACACCACGCAAAATACGGCACAAAGTTAAAATTTGTTCTTGCATCCGTCTCGTTTCCAAGGAGTTGAAACCTAAGGTTCCCTGGAGAAATTTGGTTGGGTACATAAATGGATAGTAACCGTACATTTTCTTGTACAAGAATCTTAAAAATCTTTTTTGAACCTTCTCTAACATCAGTGAATATGTAACTTCGTACGGGTTCCAGACGGAGGCACAGTATTCTACTTTCGATCGTACTAGGGCAGTGTATAAGAGTTTTACGGCACGTATGTTACTAAAGGTTTTACAGTTACGGGATACAAAACCTAGTCTTTTGAAACAGCTGACAGTAAGGGTGTGGATATGGTTGTGAAAGTTAAGTTTTGTGTCAAATTCAACGCCAAGGTCTTTTACCGAATTGCTCCGAGGGATAACCTCATTACGAAGTTCATACTGACTTAGAATACTATGTGAGGAACGGGTGAAGGTGACTACTTGACACTTAGATACGTTAAAGTATAGACGATTTACATCGCTCCAAACTTGAATCGCGCGTATTTCCCGCTGCAAGTCATCGCAGTCTTGCTGTGTTTGGATTTTAGTAAAAATTTTAACATCATCCGCGTAAATTAGACAATTCGCCTTAGTCAGACACTTTGAAAGATCGTCAATCATGATGGTAAAAAGTAGTGGACCAAGCGAAGAACCTTGACTTACACCAGAACGAGTATGGTAGGAAGGGGAATCAAAACATCCTAGTCGGACAAATTGTTTTCGATCACACAAATAACTAGCAAAAAACTTTAGAAGTTTCGGTGCCAACCCGTAAGCGCTTAGCTTCCCGAGTAACACATCATTATCAACTTGATCAAATGCTTTTTTGAAATCTAAGTAAACTACATCAACCTGAGTATTTTCATCCAGCCTTTTAGAGATGTAGTTTACAAAAGTGAGCAAATTAGTGTTCGTAGATCGACCTTTTCTAAAAGCGTGCTGTGAGTTACTGAGATATGGCGATACTTGTTTGTATATATTTGTATGTAAAATACCTTCGAATAATTTAGCAAATGTAGATAGTATAGCAATTGGCCGGAAATTTTCCACAAATGTTTTATCGCCTGATTTAAGGATGGGTGTTACACGGGATTGCTTCCATCTTGTTGGGTAAGTGCTGGTACTAAGGGAAATATTAAAAATATGAGCAAGGGGTTTGGCTAATTGGGTTTTAAATGCTTTAACAATGTAAGATGGGACATTGTCAGGTCCCATAGAACTTTTAGATTTTAATCTCTTTATGTGATTTTCTACTTCTTGTGCAGTAATGCTTACTATGTTAATGAGGCTATTGTTTCCTGTGGATGAGACTTGGTCTGCGCACAAGGCTGGAGTATGTGGCAGAAAAACGCTGCTAAAATAATCAGCATAAGCTTTTGCAGCATTCGGACCGCTGTGCTTAGTGCCATTATGAACAACTGAAGGTTCGAATCCTCCCTTGGTTTTAAGGCTAGACATGTGGTTCCAAAAAGCCCTTGGATTGTTCACTAATTCATCCTGTATGTGTGATATATGGTGATCATATGCCATGGAGGTCCTAACCTTCAAATTAGATCTGATAGCGCTGAAAAAGCTGTAGACAGTGAGGTCTTGACTAACTTTCCATATCTTATGTAGTACTGATTTCAACTTTAGGTCTGTTATAATTTCCTTAGTATACCAGGTTGGGTATCGTCTTGTTGCCGTAAGTCGACGAACTTTTTTAGGGATGCAGGAGTTAAAACATTCATAGAGTGAACAGTATAAAGAATCTACAGCCCTATTTGCGTCGTTTTGCATGAAAACATTATTCCATTCTTTATTAACCAGACATTCATAAAGTGAAACAAAATCCGCTTTAGCAAAGTTCCAGTCTGTGGTGGCTTCGATGTTACTTACCTCCATTTTCTTGCTTTCTTGGATTCTGTCACAGCTAATCGTGACGTCTAGTGGCGGATGATGTCTATCTGCATACTCAACCAAACCATCCTCAGTTACACTCACACTTACCTCATGCACGCTTGTGTAAGATGTACAACAATGAATGAAAATACATTGTTGTACATCTTACACACATAAATGAGAGAAAACAATAATTAGCAATAGTAGGGAATGTACAATAGGCGGTCTTATCGCTAAAAAGCGATCTCTTTTAGACATTAATATTTAAATTATAAAAACAACCTGTGTGTTGTTATAACGGTAACAGAAATACATCATCTGTGAAAATTTCAACTCTCTTACTATCACGGTTCATGAGATACAGCCTGGTGACAGACAGACGGATGGACGGACAAACAGATAGACAGACAGCGGAGTCTAAGTAATATGGTCTCGTTTTACCTTTTGGGTACGGAACCCTAATTATACAGCGTGCAATACCCTTAATCCAATGATAAAATATTTTTTCAAACAACTTGCTGACGGAACAAACAGATGGCCCACCTGATGTTAAGTGGTTACCATCGCCTATAACAAAGTAATATCTCGTAGGTCACGTTCGTTAAGAACGTGCCATACGATGCACTGCTCAGCGTTCATCAACCTGAGGCATACTTACACCTGTATCAGCCTCAAAAGCCTGTAATTACACCGGCACCCTTCAAACCGTAACACAGCAATGCGAGCATCACTGTTTGGCGGCAGAAATAGACATGGTGGTAGTACTTCCCCGGACAACGAGCCCTTCACAAAGTACTCTACTACTACTAAAAATTATGATATCAAAAACCCTTAGTAATCATTTATTCTGCTATCGTAGTTGGATAGATAATTTCGACATATCAAACGGTAGGCGCCGTGGCTTAGTTGGTTAAAGCGCCTGTCTAGTAAACAGGAGATCACGAGTTCGAATCTCGTCGGGGCCTTGTGGATAAAATGACTTTTTGCGTTTTTCTATTCTTAATTTTTTTTATCTATATACAAATCTTAAGAATCTTTTTCCTGACTGACTGGGATATGAGACACAGCACAGCCTAAACCACTGCTCGTAGAGACTTGAAATTTGAGTATATTCGTCTTGGTGCGTAAAAGTGTGTAGGAATTCTCGAAATTCAACCCCTAAACGTGTACAGCGGGGGTTGAAGTTTGTATGAAAATAGCTTCACGCGGTTGAAGTCGCGCGCTTTACGCTAGTATTTATATATAGCTCTTATAAAAATCTGTCAAACGATTTACAATATTTAAATTATTGTCATCTCTAAATATTGACAAACAGTGTCAGGAAACCTTTATGTTTATATGTATGGAGGGTAAATAAATATTGGATATTTCTACACAACATCATCTAGCCCAAACTAAGCATAGCTTGTACTATGGGAACTAGATGACTGATAGAATACTTACACACGTTTTTTTATAAATACTTAGAATACAATATAACACAAACAATATGTTCATCACACAAATATTTGTCCTCAGTGGGGATCGAACCCACAATCTGTTGCATACTGGTGTTGCCTCATGTGCCTGTAATATCACCAGCACTCACACCCTTCAAACCGGAACACGCTGCGCTGCTTGGCGGCAGAAATAGTCATGGTGGTAGTACTTCCCCGGATGAGCCCTTCACTTAAAGCTCTACTACTAAGTATACCAGTGTGGTGATAGGTACCTGTGGCATTGACATCACTCAACGTCTGCTTGCTTTGGTCTCCGATGCCAAAGTAGGTAAGCAGTGCCAAGGCGGGAGCAGCGAATGAGAAAATCAACAGATGCTTCCTGATTCTGTTCCTGAAAGCAGAAGACAAAGTCAAGAAACTGTAAAATTACCACCGAAAGCTAAAAAAAAAAAAATAGCTTCACGTCCAATTCTCAGGCACAGTAGATATTCTCTCAGATCTCTTAGTAACAGGTATCTGTTCTTTGATGATTTATAATAGGGGTTAGTCAGAGGTACGACCAAATATCACATTCGGTACGTACACACATTTACTAGGTATTCCATATGTGACAGGTTTTTTTTTTTATACAACAAATTTGACAAA